>OY744518.1:139366643-139641643 GCA_963556195.1 Sepiola atlantica
GGTACCCGTGCTGTCGCTGGCTGGCAAAAATTATTGCATTAGTTTGAGTGAGTAGTAGCCCTGATAAGGGCTGTTGGAAAAATTGCAGTAGTTTGAGCGAGTAGTAGTAGTAGTAGTAGGGCTGTTGGAAAAGGAGTTGGAGCCACTGGTGCAGGAGAGTGCTGTTGCAGGAACTCTGGACTGCAGGGTGCTGGAGTTCAGGACTGTAGGAGAGTGCTGGTGCAGAAGCTCGGAACTGCAGGATGCAGGAGCTCAAAACTGCAGGGTGAAGGAACTCAAGACTGCAGGTGCAGGAGTTCGGACTGCAGGGTGCAGAAACTCAGGACTGCAGGTGCAGGAGTTCGGACTGCAGGGTGCCGGTGCAGGAGAGGAGCAGGAACTGGAGATGCAGGTGTTCACTCTAGGCAGGTAGCAAAGAGAGTAAATTGCATTAAGTAGCCCTAAGAAGGGCTGTTTGTATCTTTGCTGCTGCTGCTGCTGCTTCCTGGCTCAACGACTGGTCCCGTCCAGTCGGAGGTGGAGGCCTCCTGACCCCCCGGCTGAATCGCTTTATTTATCTAAAATGTACAAAATACATAGCAGATGTGGCACAAGGCCAAAAAGGGGTATGGGCGGGGAGAGTGGGGGTCGGGGGTCGTCCACCTTGTCTAAAACCCTAGAAACTAGTTTCAGATACCACAATGCCACATTCACTCTATGGACTTAAGCTACTTAAAATATCCCCAGGTGTTGAAATGAATTTTATTTACAAAAAGTATATACATGTGTGATGATGGGGGTGGTAGAACAAAAAACTAAGCCTTAAATAATTCCCCAAAAATAAATAAAAATAAAAGGGATGGTAAAAATAAAGAACAAAATAAAATGCTAATTATGGTAGGTTAGTAGGACCCCCCCATTCTATCTAGGGTATGAACTGCTCGCTGTCTTCTGGTGAAAACCGAAAGCAAGAAAATCAGTTCCTAATTGGGAGTGGGCGTTTCTATAGGGACAAAAGAAATGGTGGGATGGGTTTTTCGGGATGTGCGGTGTCCTCCAGGATAAGTACTATTAGTTCTGACACCTAAAATAAAGATCGGGGACAGAGAGCTCATTTATACTACTAGCTAAAAGGGGCTGATCCAAGGAAATTTTTTCTTTTTTCAAAAAAGAGACCTAAGGTCGGCGTGTGCCATGCCTAGGCAGGGAACACGAACTCAAACTTATCCCGCGTGAACACGCATAAACTAGCGGTGTGTATCCACCTACTTTTAAAAAGTGAGGTAGGCAACCTCCTTCTATCAGATTTGATTTTGATTTTAAGCTGATGTTTATAATACGAAATCAAATCATAATAAGAAGGCGGCACCCCCCCCACGCCCTATTTCTAAGCATGAAGTGTACACAACGAGTCTAGCTACGGCTAAAATCGCGAGCAAAACCATACGTTTCTCCCTGGGTCACAAGGGGTCCATGTTGAAGACAACGGATGCTAAATCCAAGCACGTCACCCGATCGGGGGTGATGCGAGCCGTCACCTCGTTGACATACGTCCAATATTCACGAAGTTTGGAGCAGGTGAGAAAGGCGTGCTAAGCCGTTTCAATCTCATCTTCCTCGCAACTTGGGTAAAAGGGGTCCATAACCAGACCAATATTGAATCGTATGCCATTGAGGGGTACCGCATTTCGAACCAATCGCCAGGTCAGAGAGAACTCAGTATTGTTGAGATGGCTCCGGCCTGGCGCCCAATTCCACTGAGAGCGAGCATCCTCCTCCGACAATCCAAGTCGCTCCCCATGAGGATCAGAAGCGGTCCCCACCACTAATTCCCGATATAGTGCCACTGGACCCCGGCAGCACTCTGAGCGCAGCTCGGCATTCGTTGAGGAACTGCGATTGACCCCTTGGCCTACGTTGGCATTCGGCCAAGTGGTCAGGGATGAGGTTGGGAAAAGCGTTCTCAACCGCAGGGCCCCACGCAGACTCCTCTGTCAAGGTTCGGCTCAGGAATGTTAACCGCTCGGCATACAAATGGCTCACAAAGTCGGGCATTCCCAAGCCTCCCACATCAGGACGTTGAGTACAGACCATACGCCGAGGATCCTAACCGGGCCATCTGTCCAGTTGAAAAGGCCCGGGAGCGCAGCCGCGTGGCTCCAGGCAGCCAACCTTAGGCTGTTGGATTTGCTAAGGTTGACTACTGCCCCTGTGACTTTTTTGTACCTTTTGAGTGCCTTAATCACCGCGATAATGTCTCGAAAGCATGACACGAACACGGTGACATCATCGGCATACGCGGAAACCCTGGCTCGCGCACCGCCAGGAAGAGCAATACCGCGTAGGGCCAGTCCAGGCTCTCCGATCCTAAGTCTGCGGAGGAAGGGCTCCAAGGCAAGGACGTAAAGCAGGGGAGACAGCGGACACCTCTGACGTACCGACCGAGAGATGGCAAAAGACTCCGATCGCATTCCATTCACTTGCACCACTGCCGTCGGCCCGCGATACAAAATGGAGATCCATCTGCAGAAGTCCGGTGTAAAACCGGCGGCCTCTAAAACAGATCCCAGGAACCGATGGTCGACCCTGTCAAAAGCTTTGGACTGATCTAAATTGATCAGCGCGGCTTCGGTGTCGTCTTCTAAACCCTCTACGACTGTTGTCACGAATGCCGCCGGTCGGGACCACCGAAAGACAATACGTGACAACGATAAAAAAAAAAATTTTTTTTAAGTTTTAAAAAAAGTCCGGAGTGGCTCGTGATATCCCAGGTTCAAATAAAACGTGTTAAATGATATGGGATGGGGATTTCTCCAATATAAGATTACCGTCAGGAATTAAAACAGAAGATGCGAAGAAACGACAAAAGACATTAGGATTTAAATTTATATTCATTTATTTAATAAAACTGTATACTAGAAAAAAGGGGAGTGTATCTATAAAACAAAACAAAATAAAACGTGAAAACAAAAGTATAGTCTTAAGAGGAGGGGGGATTGTCTATCCTATCCCTATAGTAGCAGGATTCATTTCCACACAAAAATATACATATATATAACAGCCCTCGGGGGCGAATGTCCGAGGAGAGATATTCAGGTTGTCACTTACAAGTGGATGCATTGTTCGATTTAGAGTCGATATTTCCGGCATGTCGTAGTAGCCATATTTCTTTGCACATGTAGTTTTGAAATACATTTTTCCTCAGGAAAAACAATTCCTGGTTTGTTACGTTTCCTCCGCTTAGTTCAGCGGGTCGTCTCGTTCGAGCCGAGGACGGCTATAATTCCATCTTCAAAAGGTCCCTGCCTTTCCTACCACACTGTAGTTGCACATCTTTTCTTGTCGACGGTTAACTTCCTTTCTCTCGTGCAGACGTACCCAGAATGACTGACGGTAGTTGTCCTCAAAATATGTCCGTCTTAACCCAGTGACTCATCTTTCCTTGCCGGCATTTTACGTCCTCTGTTTTCTCCCTCTTCTTTCTCTCTTTTTATCTCTCTTTTTCTGACGTCATTCGAGTCGCATTATAATATAATTCTCGGTCGTGTTTAAATATGCGACTATGAATCCTATCTCTCTCTGTAAACCGGGGTCGTGAGTTCGAATCTCGATAGCTCTCCCTACATTTGTAACACTGTGCGCATCAGATGCAAGTTGTTCTGAATCGATCTCCCCTTCACAGCGTAATTCTGATCAGGTTCGACCAACTCACCGATAACAACCTGCAACCGATTTGCAAGAACTTTGGCCAAAATCTTTAAATTTGTGTTTAGCAGAGTTATGGGCCTATAATCGTCTAAATCCCCACCATCTTGGCCCTTTTTCTGAAGCAATGTGATCACTCCCTTGGTGACTTGACCAGGGATAGAACCCTGTTCAAACCAGTGATTGAACACATTGACCAGAATAGGTACGAAGATGTGCAACAGCCTGAAGAACAATTCATAGGGCAAACCATCCAGTCCCGGAGATTTGTCGTAGCCGACCTGCTTCAGTGCAGCAAAGACCTCACACTCTGTAACGCGCCCATCACAACTAGCCGCTCGGGCCGCCTCCAGGTGGGGTGAGCCTGCTAAATAGCTGCCAAACTCCTCGACGCCGAGTTGGGTGAACCGCTCCATTAAATGCTCACGAAATCCCCGGCAAATCTCCTGAGTCGACACAAGGGTGTGTCTTTCCGGGTGTTTGACTTGACGAATGAGACCGACCGAGTTGCGACGAAGTGGAGTTCTACGCTCTGCCGCGTCAACATTCACGGCTTCGTTGGACACTCTATTTAGTCTAGATCTAACTACTTGACCCTCATACGCACGTTAGCCGCACGTTTCAGGTCCCCCTTAGCTAGTTCTATGCCTAGGGAATCCCCCCCCCCCAGCCACCGCCCGGGCCAGCTTAGTTTCTAAACGCTTTTCTGCTGCAGCCTTATTTAAGGCGAGGCGTTGGCTATATTGAACTGAAAAGCGCCTAATGCCAACTTTGGCATTAACCCACCACTTACTCCCGGTTACCGCCCCCACTAATCCCTTTTGAAAGTTAAGAGATAGCTGTTCCCGGAAGTCACGTATCTCCAGTAAGGAGGTATTTAACTTCCAGTACCCAGCTACCTTATGTGTCTTAGGACCTAAATCCAGACTGGCCACAAGTAACTTGTGGTCAGAATGGCCTAACCAGTGGAACGTGGGACCAGAGATATAATCTACGTTGCCTCTTCTAACTAACAATCGATCCAAGTAAGAACTTGAATGGATAGTGCCGCTAGCAAGCCACATCCACATCTCCCACCTCGGGTGATCGACATGAAATCTATCGACTAGATCGCATTGTGCCATCAGATCAGACAGACTTGTCTCACACCCATCTAACCCAATAGGTCCCCCCACCTTATCTATCCTGGGATTAAGGATGGCATTCCAATCACCCACTAAGATTAGCCGCTCCAAACCACCGAGGAACCCCTCCAACCCCCGGAAAAAGGAAACCCTCTCACGAATGGTATTGGGCGCATAAACCGCGACGATTCGAAACATGACACTATTCACGGCAACATCAGCCACGACCAGTCTTCCATCAGCATCTGCGTGAACAACGTTTACCCTTGCTAACAGAGTGCGTCTAACTAACAGAGAAACTCCCCGAGCATGAAGGTCACCGAAAGCTGAAAAAACATTGAAATGTTCCGACAGCAGTCGGTGATCATCAATCGAAACATAGTGAGTTTCCTGTACCGCAGCCACATCTATGTCAAAAGACCTGAGATCCCCCAGTATGCGGGCTGCCTTGCTTAAGGATCTCAAGCCCCTCGCGTTCAAGCTTCCTAACTTCAAGTTCGTATCCATCTGGTCTAGTCAGTGTCAACCACCGGCCTGAAATCCCTTGCAGTCAGGATGCCACAGGCATGCCCGATATTGCCAGTGAGCAAATCTGACGACGCACGGCCGTCTCAGGAGATGCCCCCAACATCCAGAGGGAAGGTTAGCTTTAGGGCCCTATAAAATGAGGGGTTGACGTAAAGAGGGACCCTCCCTTCACATTTGTCTCCCAGCTCTTTGAGGGAGTCGTGCCCTTCCTCCACCAAACTCAGGCCAGAGATAGCCCCCTTGGCAGCATCCAGCATTCGCCACATAGCCCTCGTACGTCCTGTCTTCACATTACGCACGAAGGTTATCAGCAAGGGGGCGTCTGGGAAGGTCTTAGGATTCGATACATCTGATCCCTGCACCTCAGTTAGGAGCTACAGCGGTCGGATGGCACCACGCTGATGAGTATTCAACTCGGCAACGGCATGATGTATGTCTACATCACAGATCAGGTCCCCTGGTAGGAAGGGGAATCCTTTCATTTTTCTATCTCTCTTTGGAGAGGAAGACGCAGATCTGTGCGTTTTAGCTGGTTTAGAGGGCTCCGGGTCTTTTTTCTGGGACAGAGAGCGGGAGCCAGCTGGGGGGGTTTCAGTGGGGGAGGGGGATTTCTGCTCAGTAGTGGGTTTAGGTTTGGGGGTTTCGGAGGACTGAGCAGAAGAGATGGTCATCTCTTCAGGCTTTGGGGCGGGGGTTTGGGGACCAGCCTCTTTTACTTTCTTCACTTTCGCGTCACCTTTTTAATCTCTCTATTTGTTTCTTGGCTCTCTGTCGCAAGAGCCGGCCCAGCGTCTTCCTCCATTTTGTCCCCTTCCGACTCCGAGGATGATATTGTAGATAAAGGGACCTGCTGCTTCCTTTTGACGGCCGTTGCCGGGACAGATGTTGATTGTTGCAGCTCCTTGGTGGGCATGTCTTCATGCGACGACCTCTGGGGACCCCGCATCCCTTGTACATCAGGGGGCTGCACCGGTTTGGAGGAGGTCTTCTGAGGTCTGGAGCCAGGCCCTCCTTTTTTGACGACCTTGCTCCAGCCCTCCTCATCGGTATTTTTGCCTCCTCCGGTCGCTGGTGGAGGAGCTGCTGGCGTTGCTGGAACTCCTCCCGGGACTGCGACAGAAGGGGTCTTCTTGATTGGCATCTTTTTCGGACAATTCTTTGCCATATGCCCCTTCTGTTCGCAGTACCAACAATGTGGCCTCCTGTCCTCTACTATGATTGACAAGGACCAGGAGTCGCACTTGAGCAGGGGCGGGATGTTGTTAAAGCCATCCCGGTCAAATCTCATTTTAATTTGGTAGTCCCCTACCATCAGGTTACGGGGACCACGGACCGCGATTATGGCTTTGACGTCCCCATACTGACTCAGCACGGCACCAAGCTGTTCTGAGTCTATAAAGCAGGGGATGCCAACGACTCTTACTATAGTCCTTCGCCTATTCAAGTACTCCGGCCTGAGGATTAGATTTTTATGCCTCAGGTCGGTCCTGGTCACTTTCTCAGCATCTTGTTCTGTAGGGACCAAGATGTCCCAGGTGGCGAACCCTCTTTTGCATAGGTACGATGCTGGGACCTTTAGATCAAAAAGAAGGTCCGCCATTCTTTCTGGGGTGACTCCAGCCAACCCTTTGGTCTTGGAGTCGATGGTGACTAGCGAGACAATCCGTTTCGCTAGCCGGTCCACCGCTCCGGTCAACTGTTTGTACTTGGTTTCAAACAACCGACGGTAGTCCAAAGGGCTAAGCTGGGACTGGGGCCCCCCACTTGTCCTTACTTGGTGACAGGGCAGGAGATGTAGTTGCCACCGACGTTGATGGTATTGGTGTTGGTGTCGCCGGCGGCGTCTTTTGCCCGGAAGGGATATGCCATATGCTGGTTTCCTCAGCTGGGGTTGATGAGAGGGACGGCCACTCCTTAGGTGAAGCTGATGGTGTGGAGAGTTTGGGAGTGGCCACTTTAGTCCCTTGCTGAGCCCTTCCAGTCATGCAAACTGCCCCAGACTTTCGGTCGGTTTTAGCAACCCCCATCTTCCTCGGCCTGGATTGCCGCATGCTAGGCTTTGCCGGTCCCTGGGAGGAAACCTACATCCTGGATCTGCTGCTACTGTTGTTGCTGCTTCTGCTGCTGCTGCTGTTGCTGGTAACAGTATCTCCAAATAGCTCATAGTGCAGCGCAGAGATCCGCATTTGAGCAGAGTCCCGGTCGCGGTCTTGGGCTGATGTCTGATCTGGGTCGGTGGCTCCTATCCTGTGGAGCTCCACTGACTTCGATGGTCTTAATCCTGCGGATAGGAGACTTTTCCTCCTACGAGCAGGCGGGCTGACAGTTAAAGCCCGTCGAGAAGTAGGTGCGGTGGGGAGTCTATCCCACCGACCCAGATCACCTCTCGAATCCGGGCTAACTTCACTGCCGGGGACAGCAGCGTAAGTACTGGCAGGGCTACCGCCTAAGGCGGTAGACCCTGATCTACCTCCAGTGCTGGGGACGGCACTGGCAGCCGTACTGGGCATGGTGCTTAGGTCACCATGACCGTGCAGTTGTTTGAGGTCTGCTCCCGCCCCGAGACCGAGGCCTCATGTCGGAAAAGGCTCTGCAGCAGAGCCCGGACCACTCCTCCCCTCTCCGCTCATCCAACTCCCGGCAAAGACCCGCCGATTCGGATTCAGGAAGACCGTCGCCTAAAAGGTACGTAAGTCAACACGAACCCTGCCAGCTGCTTAAGTCAAGCCTGGAAGTTGGACACCTGCAAAAAGAAGGGAACAAAAAAGGTTAAACAAGAAAATCACCCAAAAGGGGTGACCACCCAAGAGGGGTGTGAAGGACAAATTGCTCAAAAGGGGCTAGTCTAAGAGGACAGAGAGAGTCTCCTGAAAAATGAGCTTTAAACTTGGGCGGGGCCCAAGTAGTTGGTCGCCTCTTAGGCAATCACAAGGTGATTGCCTAAGACTGGCCTGAGCAAATCGAAGAAATAATGTAAGTCAGAGATTTGGTCAAAAAGGCCCTGGCTGAATCGCCTTTTTTAGTCGAAAACGGGAGATCTCATGAAACATGTGTCGAGTCACTTTCCTTGGTCCTGTGAAAGGGATTAATTTCGACGAATAAATTCTGGAGGGATCTCTCGCCGTACGACATAGTTAAAAAGTGCCTTGGATGTATTAGTGTGGTTATCGGCATAGTCGGCGAAACGCATTTGTATTCCTTAAAGGAGAAATAAGGAATATATTCGCTGGCCGGTTTTTTGCTGAATCATTGTAAACAATGGCGATTAAAGCTGCTGCTGATTTTTTTTCAAAAAAGAAAAGTCGTCGCACAGACAATGGCGACTGCTGCTGTGGGTTTTTCTCACAAGTCATTGGAAAAAAGGAAACGCGACTGCTGCTGCTGTTTACAGTTTTTTAAGATGACGTCTTTTTCAAAAGTAAACACACGTCGCGATGTGTCAAACCCTGACATACTTCAGGGATTTTTCTATTTCTATTTTATACCTCAGGAAACGAAAATTTACATATAATCCTATACTTCGTCCGACATGTTCTCCTATAACTCTCAAAATATTAGTGAGATTTTGTCAAATATTATCTTACGGTCTTACACTTAAAGTGACATCCCAACTCATATCGATGAGATCCTTTGACGCCCACCCCTATCCTTCGACCATTCATTGGCAGAATAGAACGTTTATGAAAGAAGGTAAATTTTCATTATGGAGCGCTGAAAAAGAGCCGCTGCTTTTTTATAGGACTTGGAGCAGGAGCGGCTCTTTTTTGAAAATGGGGAGCGTGAGAGGAGCCAGCTCCAATTTTGGGCGTTGGAGCAGGAGCGGGAGCAGCTCCAAAAGTAGTGGAGCGCGTAAAGCCCTGTATATATATATATATATATATATATATATATATATATATATATATATATATATATATATATATATATAAGGGGTTGGACATCCTTAGGAACACGTTTTTTGAATTATATTATAGAATTTTGAAAAAAACAAGAATATACAAAAAAATAACGTTTCTTGTTTTTTCAAAATTCTATAATATATATACTTCTATGCTGATGAGTCTTGATTGAAAAGAGACGAAACGTATACGTCCATAGATAAAAATAAACAATAACAAATATTTATATATATATATATATATATATATATATATATATATATATATATATATATATATATATATATATATATATATATATATTATTTTGTTTCATTTTACTTCAGTCGAAGGTCTCAAGATATCAAGGGACCACTTCCCAGGGCTAACACTTGATCTCTATATGAGATACATAGATATTCAGATATTCCATTAGTGTTCTCTTTTATCTCTCAAACGTTGAGTTAGTAAAGAAGTTAAGAAGATTAATTTACCTCTCCCCAATTGATCAGTTATCTTTATTGTGGTCTCTTGTCTTACCGGATTCCAGGACAATAATTCATCTAGTCTGGTGGAGTATCCAGCTAAGTGCTGTTAGTTCAGGTAACATTACTTTGAGAAAAGTGCACCATTTCTCATGTAAGCCAGTGTGTAGCTGTGTCGAGGGGATCTTATTTGGGCTTTGAATACTATTTTATTTTGAATATTTGGTTAGGGTTTACTTGTAGGGTGAAGTATCCTCATGTCAAGTTGTCCTGACAAACCCATATACAGAGAGACTGAATACACTCGAAGATAGTATCTAGTAGGTAATTCAAACCCTCTTATATATATATATATATATATATATATATATATATATATATATATATATATATATATATATATATATATATATATATTATTTGTCGCTCCTAGAAAAAGTAGAGCACTGTAAGTGTAGTATTAACACAGCATGACGTCACTAACTTTAAAATGCATCGTTCCTTTCATTAAAAAAGTAGAACGCTCTTAGACGTATAAAGTGTTAAAATTATCACTGTTTATTCACTGTTCAACATTGGCCGAGTGGTTAAGGCGTCGGATTTGAGTTGTAAAATACTCGTAATCCGAGGTTTCGAATTGCATGACCGGTAGTGAATAGTCATATCTCTATGCTGATGAGTCCCGATTATAAAGGACGAAACGTATACATACATAGATAATAAACAATAACAAATATTTATTATATATATATATATATATAGTGTGTCAAGTTATATTGAAAAGAAATCAATAAAGTGCTCGATCACAGAAGAGTGAGAGCTAAATACAAATAATTTATTTAAAAATTATACGTTACATATTTCAGAATCGTACAGCGGTTTCATTCAGATGGGCTGACTTTTTAAATTAAAAAAAAGTCTATAACCCAAGGGGAATGGTCAGCGTACTGAAATGAGATCAACAACAAGGAGAAATGCCGTTTAGGTTTATCGTTAAAAGAAAATGGTTAATTACTGAAGTGTCCTTTTTGAAGAAGGTACCCGGGTGAAAGTTATATATTGGTTGGGATTCATTGAGTTTTATTTTATTTATTATTTTTTTATTTATTTATTTATTTCAAGTTTTGTGTTTAAAAAAAGGTTGTTATTTTATTTTATTAGATGTTTTATTTAATTATTTTTTTATTTATTTCTTTCAAGTTTTGTGTTTTAAAAAAGGTTGTTATTTTATTCTATTAGATGTTTTATTTAATTATTTCTTATTTGTAGTTTTGTATTTTTATTTTTTTGTCGTATTATTGTCCGCGTCTCTTTCTTAGTTGTAAGACTGATCGTCAGCATTGGCCTCAGCAACAGATATAATGATCCGTGTGTCAAAATAAAAACTAATCGGTCAGTCTATCACACTTATAGCGGGTGAGAAGTGGGGGCATCAATCTCTTCAAGTTATTGCAAAATTTGATTTTTGTTACCATATGGCCGGGGTGGAAGTCTTTGTTTAATGGCGGGAGATTCAAAAGAAGAACAAAGGGTTTTTGGATTTTAACCACAGTCGCGAAGGATTTCGCACAAATGGTTTTGCGACAATGAATCCCCCAACCATAGGTAGTGTGATAGATGCCTTTATAACTGCATGTTATCACACCGTTAGGCTTCCACCATCGGACCACGTGGGGATTAAATAAAACAGTTTAAGACACAAAGAGAATGGAAGAAAATATTATTTAAACTTACCTTAAAGAAAGCGAAGGAATTAGGAAGCTATACACATATACGAATAGGCCTTTTATAATGGTTAATAAAAAAAAGGAAAGGAATAACATTTTTATCAACAAAACAATTTATTTAATATTTGAAACATTTTAAAGAGTTCTTAGGTTCGTATTTGTAAGTGTATATATGCGAGCATGTGAATGTCTTTTGTGTGGCTAATTTGTAATTGATCATGTGTGAAGAAATGTTCGTCAAATTGAAAGATTGAAGAAATGTTCATCGAATGGAAAGATGTGAATAAGATTACCTTTTTCTCCCCCCCCCCTCCTTTTCGGCCGAGGCCGCCGGTGGGGGTGGGGGTGGGGGTTTTGTCGACGAGAGTTCTTTGTGTGCGTCCGCCCAGAACGCTGAACGCAAAAAGAGGAAGAGGAAAGGAACGTCCCCTTCTTTATAGATTTAAGATCACGTACGGCCGAGCTGACCTGTCGGCCGCCCATTGGTCAGAAACCTCCGGCCACCGTGATTAGGCGAGATTTCGCGAGTTTCACCACCAGAGGCAAAGAAGGGTCAAACAAAGATAAGAAAGAAAGAAAGGGAGAGAGTAAGCCGAACGAACCTAGAAAGAAAAGGGGTAGCTAAACAGGCTAGCACTTTTCCTCAATGCCCGCTCGTCTCATCGATCTATTGATCTGCCACAACCATTTTGAAGCTTAGGGCCTAAGTAACAAAGATCACATGAAATCTTCATACATTATCGCCATTTTCCAAGATGGCCGCCATGAGCAAATTTTCATTTTCACAGTTTTTGTATCTTGGATAATGGCGGGAATGTATGAAGACTCCATGTCAAACTGTTACTTAGGCCCTAAGTTTCGATCTGCTACCAAAAACTAAACTTTTGCAAAAACTTGAAGTGAAAATGAAACTTTGCTCATGGTGGGATGAATGAGATAGACGGTTGTTTTGATAAGTTAGAAAAATAGAGAAAGGTGTGTAATGACCGTGACAACAAGAAAATGAAAAAACAAACTCGGGTGTCATAGAATAAAACGATGTCAGGAAAGAGCTGCTGGAGTAGTAGTAGTAATAGATGATGCTGCTGCTGCTGCTGCTGCTGCTGCTGCTGATGATGATGATGATGATGATGATGATGATGATGATGATGATGATGTGGGCAGGATCAGAATCTGCTGCTAATCGTAGAGAAAAAGCTGCTGGAGTGGATGATGATGATGATGATGATGATGATGATGATGATGATGATGATGATGATGATGCTGCCAGTCGTGAAGGACAGGATCGTTAATGCTAGTTGCGTCTACCATTGGCCTTGTGGGTGGGGAAGGTAAATAGGGGACATCTTTAGAAATTGTAGAAGAGTCCTGCCACTAATGAATAAAATGATCGATGAAACACTTATTTCTTGCTGTACAAAATGCAGAATAAACGCCACTGTGAGACGCATAATGGAATGTTGGACAGCTATCTGTGTGAGTTTATGTGGAGGCAGAAATATAAGGAAACAATCTTTTTATGCAAATACTCAATAACAGGAATGGATTCCACCATTTTGAGTAAATAATAACACGTTTTTCTTACTACACCCTACCTTTTGGCTGTTCTTTGATGGGGGTATTTTTTTTTGGGGGGGGGGGATTTTTGGTGGGGGGGGGGTATTTTGGTAGGAGTATTTTTGGTGGGGGTATTTTTGGTGGAGGTATTTTTGGCGGGAGTATTTTTGTGGGGGTATTTTTTGGTGTGGGTAGTTTTGGTGGGAGTATTTTTTAAATGTGTGGGGCTCATCTACAAAAGATCTGCTGGATTTTCCACATTAAAAATCGGAAACGTATTCAATAGTAATATTTAGATTTGACCAACAGAAAAATGATGTTATTTCGCTACTTAGCAAAAGTGGTCGGAAAACGAAGAACGGGGGAGTGCTAATCAAACAATGTAACTATGACGGTCGGGAAAAAACACTAGAGATTTTATCGTTAACCCATTCAACCATTTTGTAGTTTTGTGACCTGTTAAGCTTCTTTTGTTCGTGTGATTTTATAGATCAGCCCCCATGACTGCCAATATTGGTTTGGTAACAATCCAGTAATAAGTTACAGCAGCCAAAAGACAACCGCACACAATGAAAACAACATGTCAAGAAAACAAGAATAATACATTTAAGCTGACGTGTTCAGAAAGTTACGTTACAGACAGGAAGTTATCGATAACTTTGCACAAACTAACAATGCCTGCACCGCTAAAGTCCAACCCTTTCCCACCGCGGTAGGAGCTATGGCGTCTGGAACTTCGGTTCCTGGAAGGGCCATCCATGACGGTATTAGAGCCACAACCCCACAAACAGGGATCTGGTGAAAATCTAAGAGGAGCCAGCATCAGGATCCGTTGTCTTCTGGTCGTCTCTGTCTCTGTGTGTGGCAAGCATGCCAGGCACGAAACCACTAATCAAAGGTAGTGGCAGTGTTGCTTCTGTGCCATTCCTTTACGTGTTCTAGGACAAACCCTCCCTGACTTCGTATACTACTGCTGGGACTTGCTGGTCTCGGTATCGGGAATAAAAACCTGCAAAATTGCAAGTTTTTAGAATAAAACAAATAAACAAACAAACGAAACAAACAAACAAACAAACAAGCAAACAAACGAAAGAAACAAAAATACAAACAAACAAACAAGCAAACAAGCAAGCAAGCAAGCAAAAAAACAAACAGACAAACAGCAGAAGTCCAACAAACAAACAAACAAACAAATAAACAAGCAAGCAAGCTAGCAAGCTAACAAACAGACAAACAAACAAACAAACAAACAAGCAAGCAAGCAAGCAAACAAACAGACAAGCAAACAAGCAAACAAACAAACAAACGAAAGAAACAAACAAGCAAGAAAGAAAGAAAGAAACAAACAAACATACAAACAAACAAACAAACAAGCAAGAAAGCAAGCAAGTAAACAAACAGACAAACAAACAAACGAAACAAAACAAACGAAACAAACAAACAAACAAACCGACAAACAAACAAACAAACAAGCAAACAGACGAACAGACAAACAAGCAAACAAGCTAGCAAACAAACAAACAAACTAACAGACAACCAAAGAAGCAAACAGACAAACAAACAAACAGACAAGCAAACAAACAGACAAACAAGCAGACAAACGAACAAACAAACAGACAAAAAAACAAACAGACAAACAAACAAGAAAACAAACAGACAAACAAGAAAACAAACGGACAAACAAACAGACAAACAAACAGACAAACAAACAGACAAACAAACAGACAAACAAACAGCCGAACAGACAAACACACAAGCAAACAAACCGATAAACAAACAAACAAACAAACAGACAAAAAACAAGCAAGCAAACAAACCAACAAGCAAGAAAGCAAACAAACAAATAAACAGACAAACAAACGAAACAAACAAACAAACAAATTGACACACAAACAAACAAACAAGCAAACAAACAAACAAACAGCAGAAGTCCAACAAACAAACAAACAGCAGAAGTCCAACAAACAAACAAACAAGCAAACAAACAAACAAACAGCAGAAGTCCAACAAACAAACAAGCAAACAAACAAACAGACAAACAAACAAACAAACAAGCAAGCAAGCAAACAAGCAAGCAAGCAAGCAAACAAACAAACAAACATCAGAAGTCCAACAAACAAACAAACAAGCAAACAAACAAACAAGCAGACAAACAAAAAACAAACAAGCAAGTAAACAAACAAACAAACAGCAGGAGTCCAACAAACAAACAAGCAAACAAACAAACAAGCAGACAAACAAACAAACAAGTAAACAAACAAACAAACAGCAGGAGTCCAACAAACAAACAAGCAAACAAACAAGCAAACAAACAAACAAGCAAACAAACAAGCAAACAAACAAACAAGCAAACAAACAAACAAGCAAGCAAACAAACAAACAAAAAAACAAGCAAGCAAACAAACAAACAAACAAACAAACAAACAGCAGAAACACTTATGCTAAGAACCTTTGCTACATTCCAAACACAGCTGTGCAGATTATCATCATCATACACTATGACAAGTCGTCCCTTAATGATTCAAGATAACTGACGACCTTCCAATGCTGCCACTATCATCATCATACATTACAGCAGCTCCGTTCTTTCCCACAATGTGCACAGTGGCACTAGCTGTAGCAATACAGCCAACTCATTTAGTGAATTCAAACAACAGGTGAAATACCAACGAGAATTTTTGAGATGAAGATTGATAATTTGGATTATTTGGACTACTTTTCTCATCTTCGATGTTATTCTCACAACGTTTCAGCCGATGTAACCTCCAACCTTCTTCAAGTGCCACCTGGACTCATCGCGCAACAGATGATTTTATGGGAGTTGAAGGCTCAATCCTCAACACAGGCGAAGCTAAGAATATAATTAAGGGTTCTAGCTGATCATGGCTGACAAAACGAGAGTAATCTAGATTAAATAAAGGGTTAGGGTTAGGGTTAGGGTGTTGTTTGGAATTTCCTACAGATTCATGAGTTTTGAAGAGGTTACATCGGCCGAAACGGTGTGAGAATAACATCCAAGATGAGAACAGTAGTCCAAATCATCATCATCATCATCATCATCATCATCATCATCATCATCATCATCATCATCATCATCGGTTTAACGTCTGTTTTACATGCTGACATATGTTGGACAGCTTTAAGAAGTTGACTTTCATACTAGCCTATCTCTAGCCAGGTCTTTATTTATCCCTCTTTCCCTTCCTCCCATGTTTTCCTTGGCCTTTCCCTGTGAACTGGACCTGCTACCTTAACTGTTCTACATCTACTAATCCAAGAACTCTCATTCATTCTTTCAACATGACCATACCATCTGTCTCCTGTTCTGCACACATCTCCCTATATTGTCCAGATTTAATCTTCCTCTTAAATTCATCAGATCTAAGCCTGTCTTTAAGACTCACATTACACATTCATTGTATTATTCTCATATCATTTCTCTCCATCCAACGCATGTCCCCAACCCTCACTGGACAGGTTTTACTTCCATACATCATCACACTGCATACACATGTGTGATAGTCTTCCTTTGGTCGACAGTGGTAATGTTCTGCTGGTTGGTAATGGCAGAAGTTCCCTGAACTTTATCCAACCGCTCCTAACTCTTGCAATCACACTTGCACCTAACCTACTCCACCCGTGCTGAAATGGTATCACCAAGGTAACAAAACTTAGTCATCCAAACGTACTTTTACCACATCTGTTCATCGTCATTAATTACTAGTTCCTTCCTTTGTTTTTAACTACAAATCATTGTATCATTCTCATATCATGTCTCTCCATGCAACGCATGTCCCCAACCCTCACTGGACAGGTTTCACTTCCATGCATCATCACACTGTACGCGTTCATTATTTTACTTTAATTTCCCCAAACAACACATATTGCCACTGAGACGTAAGGGGCTACTGCGAATTAGGGGCCATATCCATAGGGGCGTCCTAAGTAGGGAGTTATGCAGCGAGATGTCTGTTCATATTACACTTAAATTTCTGCATGTTTATACAGTCAGGGAAACAGAGAACAGGGAAGGAATTCCAGTTTGAAGAAAGAAGCTATTAGAGTAGAAAGCCTTTCAACATCTGGGGATTTTTACAGTGAACGAGTGGGATTTAGCTGATTGTCGGGCTTATTGGGTGTATTTATGTCGAGGGGGCACCAGAGCAGCAAGTTCTTCGGAGCACATTCATTGAAGTACTTACTCTTTCCTTGGTCGACAGTGGTTAGTAATAGTTAGTAATGGTTTTCTGAACTAACTTCATGCGCTCCTAACTCTTGCAATCACACTAGCACCTGCTCCACCCTGTGCTCCAATTGTATCAGCAATGTAACAAAACCTGTAAACAACCTCAAACAAGGAGAATTCATTATCACCATCGTCTGCAGCAGGCCTTATTCTGAACGAGTCATCTAATGTTGGAAAAGAAATGTATCTATTTCTCCAAAATAAATGAGCAACTGATCGTAAACAGAAATAAAAAAGATCAAATAAAATTCTCCCAAATCCGACTTCTAAAGGGAGGTAATCTGTTGGCATTAAGTCGTGGTTATTTCCCTTTGATTGGACATTTGATCCCTATTGTCTTTGGTAAAAAAAACATGGGGTTAGGGTTCATACCAAAATGACTTATTCACTGTCGGTATGAGGTATGTTCCTGGTCAGCTTTAGGCGGTCCACTTTTCCAGGCTTTACCTTCTCGCTTTTTGAGAAGGGGTTAGTTTATTACTAATTACATGAGACGCCCCTACTGGGGAATACCGACATGCTGCCCAGGCAATTTTTACTCTTGCTCTAGTGTGCTAGTTTCAAAGTCCCACTTTCCGACCTTGTGTCACATCTTCCCGCTTTGGGGAGGCAGATAAAAATGACTTCAGTAAAAAACATGGATGTTTATAGTCCATGTGTGTGCGTTATCTTATGTATGGAAAAAGGGGGGATAGCCCATTTTCGAATAAAGTCCTTGAATTTCACTGGAGGAAGTCTTTTCCGCAAAATCCAAATCCAAGGAAAAAGAAGCAAATGAATAAATTTCAATGTTCTTCAACCAAGAATTAGCGCCAAATTCCTAAAAATTGTCTTTCATTACCCCCCCCCCCCAAACCTATGTTTCAACCCTAACCCTAACCAAATTCTTAAAATTGTCTCTCGTTACCCACCCCCACCTATGTTTCAACCCTAACCCTAACCAAATTCCTAAAATTGTCTCTCGTTACCCCCCCCCCACCTATGTTTCAACCCTAACCAAATTCCTAAAATTGTCTCTCGTTACCAACCCCCCCCACCTATGTTTCAACCCTAACCCTAACCAAATTCCTAAAATTGTCTCTCGTTACCCCCTCCCCAACCTATGTTTCAACCCTAACACAATTCCTAAAATAGTCTCTCGTTACCCCCCCACCCCCACCTATGTTTCAACCCTAACACTAACCAAATTCCTAAAATTGTCTCTCGTTACCCCCCCCCCACACCTATGTTTCAACCCTAACCCTAACCAAATTCCTAAAATTGTCTCTCGTTACCCCCTCCCCAACCTATGTTTCAACCCTAACACAATTCCTAAAATAGTCTCTCGTTACCCCCCCACCCCCACCTATGTTTCAACCCTAACCCTAACCAAATTGCTAAAATTGTCTCTCGTTACCCCCCTCCCCAACCTATGTTTCAACCCTAACCAAATTCCTAAAATTGTCTCTCGTTACCCACCCCCACCAATGTTTCAACCCTAACCCTAACCAAATTCCTAAAATTGTCTCTCGTTACACCCCCCTTCCCCAACCTATGTTTCAACCCTAACACAATTCCTAAAATAGTCTCTCGTTACCCCCCCACCCCCACCTATGTTTCAACCCTAACCCTAACCAAATTCCTAAAATTGTCTCTCGTTACCCACTCCCCAACCAATGTTTCAACCCTAACCAAATTCCTAAAATTGTCTCTCGTTACCCACTCCCCAACCAATGTTTCAACCCTAACCAAATTCTTAAAATTGTCTCTCGTTAACCCCCCACCTATGTTTCAACTTTAACCCTAACCAAATTCCTAAAATTGTCTCTCGTTACCAACCCCCCAACCTATGTTTCAACCCTAACCAAATTCCTAAAATTGTCTCTCGTTACCAACCCCCCCACCTATGTTTCAACCCTAACCCTATTCCTAAAATTGTCTCTCGTTACCCCCCACCTATGTTTCAACCCTAACCCTAACCAAATTCCTAAAATTGTCTCTCGTTACCCCCCCCCCCAACCTATGTTTCAACCCTAACCCTAACTAAATTCCTTAAATTGTCTCTCGTTACCCCCCCCCACCTATGTTTCAACCCTAACCCTAACCAAATTCCTAAAATTGTCTCTCGTTACCAACCCGCCAACCTATGTTTCAACCCTAACCAAATTCCTAAAATTGTCTCTCGTTACCAACCCCCCCACCTATGTTTCAACCCTAACCCTATTCCTAAAATTATCTCTCGTTACCCCCCACCTATGTTTCAACCCTAACCCTAACCAAATTCCTAAAATTGTCTCTCGTTACCCCCCCCCCCAACCTATGTTTCAACCCTAACCCTAACCAAATTCCTTAAATTGTTTCTCGTTACCCCCCCCCCTCCCACCTATGTTTCAACCCTAACCCATACCAAATTCCTAAAATTGTCTCTCGTTACCCCCCACCTATGTTTCAACCCTAACCAAATTCCTAAAATTGTCTCTCGTTACCAACCCCCCAACCTATGTTTCAACCCTAACCCTAACCAAATTCCTAAAATTGTCTCTCGTTACCCACCCCCAACCTATGTTTCAACCCTTACTCTAACCAAATTCCTAAAATTGTCTCTCGTTACCCCCCCCCCCAACCTATGTTTCAACCCTAACCAAATTCCTAAAATTGTCTCTCGTTACCCCCCCCCCCCCACCTATGTTTCAACCCTAACCCTAACAAAATTCCTAAAATTGTCTCTCGTTACCAACCCCCCCCACCTATGTTTCAACCCTAACCCTAACAAAATTTCTAAAATTGTCTCTCGTTACCCCCCACCTATGTTTCAACCCTAACTCTAACCAAATTCCTAAAATTGTCTCTCGTTACCTCCCACCTATGTTTCAACCCTAACTCTAACCAAATTCCTAAAATTGTCTCTCGTTACCCCCCACCTATGTTTCAACCCTAACTCTAACCAAATTCCTAAAATTGTCTCTCGTTACCCCCCACCTATGTTTCAACCCTAACCCTAACCAAATTCCTAAAATTGTCTTTCGTCACCCCCCTCCCCCAACCTATGTTTTAATAAATATTTGTTGTTGTTCATAACCCGTTAACCTAAGTGTGGTTGCCTACATAAAAAACAACAGCAGAGAAATGATCTCTGTAAAATTCTGATATCTATTGGTTCAAATACTTAATACTGATTGGCCAATTCTATCCAAATACTCAATCCTGATTGGTTGCCGATACCGGACTTTAACCAATCAGAAAGAGCCCCCCCCCCCACCCCCTCCGCCCCAGAATCCGAGCACCTGCTAGCATTGGCTATATAAGCAGAGCCTAAACAGAGCTACCACACGAAATGTCGGTCAATACAGTGTTATTAAATCTCCGATTAAGTTACCTTAGTACAAAACACAGTGTGGCCGGAGAAAAATTAATTATTAAAAATAAAATTTACATACGCCGACGATTCGAGCTTACGCTCTCATCCGTGTAGAAAACGATAATTTCAGACAGTTACAAGGCGCAAACCCAGTTCACAGAGTCAACCAAGATTCTGTACGCTTTCGCTCTATCTCTCTGATAGTGCTCTATTTTTAATTTTACCTGAAAGGGGCTTCTTATAATATCAAATTATATTCTAATATTTTACCTACGTACGACGTGGTTTTGAGCTTATGGCTCTCATCAGTGCAGGGAAATAACAATCTCAAACGGTCACAGGGCGCGAACCTAGTTCACAGAGACACCTTGAATCAGTAAGTGTTCACTAAGTTCTTAAGGCTTCGGGAGATTGTCTCGTGATTACAGAGAAATTAAGTGATATTTACACTGAAAGTGGCGAGCATAAAAGTATATATATATATATATAAATATATATATATGTATATATATATAAATATATATATATATATAAATATATATATATATATATATATATATATATATATATATATATATATATATGTCAGGTAATTATCAGAGCTGAGTTGTCTTTATACCAGCTGAAGTTTGATTTGCTGACTTGAACCATCAGAAATATCTTTGTTGGAATATGGCTCGGCCTGATTCTAGGAGATGCCCCCTCCCAGGCATTACCTATTCCATCAGGAGGGGGATTAGTTTATTGCTTGTCACCTGAGACACGCCTACTGAGGTATCTCGGCAAATTCATACTTGGCTGTTTTTGTACCTGACAGGGTACCCCTTCACGGAAGATGGCTTCATTCACATTAAATGGCAACAGTGAGAAGCTCATAGATAAAACTGGTTTGGCAGCTCGATCCGCTTGCATCCAGTTCTCTAGTTCCTCTTGCCTGTCCAACAGTTGACTCGACCAGCAAAACAACCGACGTCCTTTCTTCCAAACACAGGACAAACCTGTCCTTTTCAGGGCAACTTACCTACTACACCTTTGTGCGATTCAATCTGTCCTTTTCAGGGCAACTTACTTATTACACCTTTGTGCAATTCAATTTGTCCTTTTCAGGGCAACCTACTTATTACACCTTTGTGCGATTCAATCTGTCCTTTTCAGGGCAACTTACTTATTACACCTTTGTGCGATTCAATTTGTCCTTTTTAGGGCAACCTACTTATTACACCTTTGTGCGATTCAATCTGTTCTTTTCAGGGCAACTTACTTATTACACCTTTGTGCGATTCAATCTGTCCTTTTCAGGGCAACTTACCTACTTCACCTTTGTGCGATTCAATCTGTTCTTTTCAGGGCAACTTACCTACTTCACCTTTGTGCGATTCAATCTGTTCTTTTCAGGGCAACTTACTTACTACACCTTTGTGCGATTCAATCTGTTCTTTTCAGGGCAACTTACTTACTACACCTTTGTGCAATTCAATCTGTCCTTTTCAGGGCAACTTGCTTGCTCTTTCTAACCTAACCCTGACTACATAATCCTCATACTGCTCGTTAACTGAACATTTCAGGTCCCTTTTAACTAAAGCTATAGTAAGGGCATCCTCCTCAGCCACCGTTCGGGCAACTCATTCTTGAAACGCTTTTCTGTCCTCATGATGCGCTGACCATATTTAACAGCAAACCGTCTAATTAGAGGTTTGAAGTCAACCGACCATTTACTCCCTGTAACTTTCTCCGCTATATCCAGCTGCATAAGCGTTAATAGCTTGTCCCGGAAGTCACATATCTCCAGTAAGGAGGTATTTAACTTCCAGTACTCAGCTAGCTTAGGCATATTTGCTAAATTCAAATGGATCACCATTATTTTGTGGTTCAAATGACCTAAAAAGTTGAACATAGGACAAAATATAAAATCTATGTCACTCTTCTAACAACCGATCCAAGATACAACTTGGAATGGAGGCACACTAGAATTCCACGTCCACATCTCAAGCCCCTAGTAATCGAAACAAAATCTGTCGACCAGATCACATGAGGCCATCAGGTCAGACAAACAGACTGCTCTCCCACTCCTCCGACCCTCTATTCCCCAGAATATTTACCCTCTAATCAGGAGGTTAAACACAAGGTCAGGTGTGAGTGTAATGGAAGTGTTTCTATGGAACGAACAAGATTCGAACGTGGTACAGACAGATTTTCAGTCCGTGTCATTAACCCCTCCCCCAATATATGTAGACAGACATATATATATATATATATATATATATATATATATATATATATATATATATATATATATATATATATAAAATGAAGTAATAAAATAAGGTGTCAATCAAATTTTATTAGAATTCAAAGTTCAAGCAAAGTATCTTAAAGTCCTTAGCTCATGAGTTTTCAAAGATAATTCTTCTCTTCAGAGGACCATTACCGCAGTTATACCACTACAGGTAATAAAATTAAACTTTGAAAATATATAAAAATATATACAAAACTACAAAAAATATATAACATCAAATATATCAACCCCAAAACATACTTTTTTGTTAAATCTATACAATCCATCCAAGTCATACAATTTGAAAAACATAATCAGGAAAGACATCCAGAGGGTTGACTGAAGATTAATCCAGGTGATGAGTACCAGTCCAAATACGAGAAATTGAAAGAGCTGACAAAGTTATCCAGTCGCGAAATGCGTCAACAATCGATGAAGTGAAAAGTATCCAATGTTTATGTTAATTATTACAACGATAAATAAATCAAATCAAATAATATAGAAAGTTCAATAAACTCACTTAAAATTTCAAAGTCTTGATCTGGGTAACCCAAATCAAATCAAAGTTCGTTTGTTAATTAGAGAGTCCGTTAAATCCGAATTGAACAAAAATAAGATTGAATTGAGTCAGCAAACCCGGTCATAGCTTCCAACCCGAGCGAAAAAATAATTAAACTTTGTTCTTCCGCGATTCAGCCAAATATGACAACTCTTCGCCGAATGGAAGGCGATATTAAAAGTGCCTACTTCTCTACCCTACCCAAGAAGAAGAGCATATAGTCATCCACATACAGACTGGTTCGCTGTATCATAGATATCTGTGATACAGCGAACCAGTGGATGACTATATGCTCCTCTTCTTGGGTAGAGCTCTCGTAAGGAAATCGTCAACTGCCAATAGCCTTTTCTCATTGAGTAAAAACAATTCGAGCTCTCTGGGGCAGTGTTTACATATGTCAGATGATAGCGCAGGGGTAGAAGCGTCGACTGTCAGCTTAACAATCGAGTTTCGATCCTGGCTTGACGCACTTGCTTGTCTAGCCGCACTGAAGACCTGTGATACAGCGAAACAGTCTGTATGTGAATGTGTGTATATATATATATAATATTTATAAAATAAATATTAATTATTACCTACAAACATCGATGTTTCATGCTTAGGCAATCTCCAGTGTACCAGTGTCCTTTTGGCTAGGAAGTAAGTGTAGTATCTGTTCCGATGGATACTACACCCTATAGACCGGTACCGTCTTGGCCTTCGGGTCTTGATTCCACCGGTCTGTGGGTTTGTCCTGTGCAGTTCTAGGAGGTCCACCCTCCCAGGCTTTGCCGTCCCTCTTTGGAGAGGAGTAAGTTTATCGCTTACTGTCTGAGGTGCCTCTACCGGGGAATTCCGATGGGGCTACTCAGGCATTTTTTGTAGGCCAGAGTGCTCAAATTCTCGGGCGCTGGCTTTTCAAATCCCACTTTCTGACCTTGTGTCACATCTTACCGCTGTGGGAGGTAGATAAATAAGTTGAGCTTTAAACACTTCACGATAGGTTAAAATTTTAAAAGTATACATTCTACCTTTTAGTTTCATCCCTTTATATATATATATATATATATATATATACACACACAGAGTGAGTGAGTGAGTGAGTGAGTGAGTTAAGCATAAACATTCATAAAATCTTTACAAAATTGTTATTTTAGAGTTGTCTCCCTTTAATTGTGACGTGGCCTAAAAATAAAATCACGTGATATCTAGTTGGCGCATTTTTTTTTGTTTTTCGATTTTTATTTAAGCATTAAGTTTAATACCAATTTATAGAGTACAGTTAAAAATGGAAAAGTAACCTTTGAAAATGATGATGGCTGACCGACGAGGTAGCGTGTCGAAACTTCCCCCGTCTTGGTGGGGACTTTTTGTGGCCTTCAGAAGCGGTCATAAACCTCTCGTGTCGGCCGAATGTTGGTGGCGAGATTCTGTCATGTCGCATTACGGGGAGAAACCATCTTGGGAAGCCTTAATGGTTTCCTTGGTCAAAACCACCCAACCTCAAGTCAATGATGACAACAAGCTGATATTGTAAGTATAACTTTTACGAGACTCAGCAGAGTAAAAACGCAAAAAAAACAAATTACAACAAATAAGAGTAACTGTAAGTAAGCTGTAAAAGTTAGTTTCAAACTTGCATGTGCTATTTGTTTGTATTTTTAGACCGTTACAACCGCTATTTATTAGAAATCAATAGTTTTATCACCGTAAGCTCGGGAAAACATGGCCGCTTTTGGGGGGGTATTTGGTAAGGGAGCATGTGAATCGCCATCTTGAATTTTGTGCAAGCCTTTGGGAAAAAAACAATACATTTTTTTTTTTCACATCTAATAAAAACCCCTTTATAATACGTAAAAATAAAAACAAATTACATAGGTAAATAGAAAAATATCTATTCTCGTCGTAGGTCAACTTCACTTGTTGCAAATTTATGTTTTTAAACCCTTTCTCGTTCTTTTTTTG
The DNA here is from genome assembly GCA_963556195.1 of Sepiola atlantica. Lineage (NCBI taxonomy): Eukaryota > Metazoa > Mollusca > Cephalopoda > Sepiida > Sepiolidae > Sepiola > Sepiola atlantica. Next base: position 139,391,988 of record OY744518.1, read on the forward strand.
GACCCCGTTCGCGTCTCTGCTGAGTCTCGTAACATATACCCGATTGCGGAATGTTTAAGAATGATCAGTACGCTGAAAACGCTCAAAAAAACAAATATACAACAAATAAAAGTAACTGTCGTCGATAAAAGTTAATTTAAAACTGACCTGTGATATTTGTTTGTATTTATAATCCGTGTCAATTGCTATTTATTAGAAATCAATAGTTTTGTCACACGAACTTGAAGAAAAAAATGGCGCTTGCTCGTAAGTGAGCACAAGACGCCATATTATCTAAAAAGAAAAACGAGTAAAAAATGAACAATTTTTTTTTACATCTAATAAAAACCCATTTATAGTACGTAAAAATACAAACAAATATAGGTAAGTAGACAAATATCTCTTCTCGACGTAGGTTAAACTCACTTGTTGCATATTTATTTTTATAACCCCGTTCTCGTTAGTTTTTTGGACCCCGTCCGCGACTGTACTGATCATTCTTAAAGATACTCAAAAAACACGTTTCTTTCGTGTTTGTTTTCATTTTCAGTTGTTTTTATTCTTAACACCTTTCGGTTTCTTCACTTTTAGCGTGTTTATTTTCAGCGATAGTAACTTAATTGTTAAAAATGCCCACTTTTTGTTCTGTTTACATTTGAATTGTGCGCTTTCCTCTGCGCATGCGCTGGTTTGAATCACTCACTACGACTTTTTTATGAATGAATCTGACGCATGCGCAGAGCCTCCCAAAATATGGATACTACAATACGTTTTTACCAAAATTCCATACCCTGACCCTAAATCTAAACCGAACCCCAATTTTTCATATTTCAGTCGAGCAAGAGAACAAAACCAAAAAAAAACAAAAAACGCTGCTTTTTTTTTTACCGTGACTCATATCACGGTAAAAAAAACACACCACGTAACAAAAACGCGAAGCGAACAAAACTGTTGACGCCATCTTTATTAAGTAAACTTTTTTGCCGAAAATTTTTTTTTTTTTCATGTCTAATAAAAGCATTTATCCTACATAAACATACAAACAAATGGAATAGCTAACTAGGAAAATCTCCAGTCTCGACGTACGTCGCATTTATTTGTTGCATATTCATTTTTTTGACCACGTTCTACGTTTTTTGAACCCGACTCGCGAGTTTGAGGGCTATTGTAAAAGATTCCCAAAATTTACATTTTAAGACGGGGGATCAGTCTTGTTCGTCTTTTACCATAGTCCGTTTTTCACAACTTTTTACTGACCATTTTTTTTTTTTCTTTTTTGGTGTAGACTTACCTATCAGGCTGCTAGAGAATTCCGGGGTTTTGGAAAAAAAATTTCAAAAATTTATTTCCAAAAACCCCGGAATTCTCTCGCAACATGATAGGTAATTGTAAGCAGAAGAATAATTTTTAAAAATTGAGATGGTGAAAAAGAGGGAGATCAGTCTACGTTGAATTTACATTGGAAACTGATCCCCCCTCTTAAAATGTAAAATATTTGAAAAGAATTTCCAAAAACCCCGGAATTCTCTAGCAGCCTGATAGGTAAGTGTACACCGAAAAAAGAAGAAAAAAAGGTCAGTAAAAAGTTGTGAAAAACGGACAGTGGTAAAAGACGAACATGTGCCTTTATTTGTTTCCAATTTGATTTTTTTGTCACCCACTTTCTGTCATTATAAATACCCATATCGTTTTTTATTTTTAATAAATACTGGATGAATTTGCGTAATTTTTGGTGTGCAGTCTTTTCAGCGAGCAGCACTTTTCCCGGCCCGCCAGCGCCAAATGGCTCAAGTGACTCAATCGCAGTCATTTAACAAAGAATAGTCTTCAATATAAAAATAAACATAATTGTCTCCCCCCTGCCCGAATACATGTAAAAAAAAAAAAAATTAAATTTTTGGTGCTATTTTACTTATAGGCCGATCAAGTTAATTGTGTTCATGTAAAAGCATTATTTTGTACTTACTCAGTCACATTTTATCTCTCACGCCCCGAAAAAGAATTTTAAAATATCAAGCAGAACTTTAATTAGAACGATTTTTCCATTTCGATGTTCAACCTGTATTTGTGCCCGAGCCGACATTTTGGGCTGTGAGCGATCGGTAGAATAGACAAGGGCATTAACTCCGTTTTTATTGTTAGGATTATAAAAAGAAAGAAACACATAAGCAATGATAATAAAATATATATTTATTAAATTAAAAAATAGAAAATTAAATAATTATTTTTACTTTGTTCACCGGGATACTTTCCACGATATAATTTTCTTGGGTTTTTTTCTTTTTTCATATTTACATGGTAACTTTTCGCGACACTTATCTGCCCTTAGTTAGCTAACCGGCCACTCCGAAAATCGCAGACTCGCCATTTCATATAACCCTTATGGAAATGGAAAAATCGTTCTAATTAAAGTTCTGCTTGATATTTTAAAATTCTTTTTCGGGGCGTGAGAGATAAAATATGACTGAGTAAGTACAAAATAATGCTTTTACATGAACACAATTAACTTGATCGGCCTATAAGTAAAATAGCACCAAATTTTTTTTTTTTTCCGGTTTATTTTTTTGGTAAAAAAGTATTGTAGTATCCATATTTTGGCATGCGTCAGATTCATTCATAAAAAAGTCGTAGTGAGTGATTCAAACCAGCGCATGCGCACACAATTCAGTTTGTAGGAAAAAAAATGTTTCATTTTTTGTTTTAGATAAAAAAAACACGTTTCTTTCGTGTTTGTTTTCATTTTCAGTTGTTTTTATTCTTAACACCTTTCGTTTTCTTCACTTTTAGCGTGTTTATTTTCAGCGATAGTAACTTAATTGTTAAAAATGCCCACTTTTAGCGTGTTTGTTCTCATTCTGTTTCCTCTGCGCATGCGCTGGTTTGAATCACTCACTACGACTTTTTTATGAATGAATCTGACGCATGCGCAGAGCTTCCCAAAATATGGATACTACAATACGTTTTTACCATTTTTTTTTTTTTTTTTTTTTTTTTTTTCTTCTACTTTTCCACCGACCGCCACCGCCAAATGGCTCAAGTTACTCAATCGCAGTCATTTAAAAATAAAGAATAGTCTTCAATATTAAAAAATAAAAATAAACCGAAAAAAAAAATGTATTCGGGGAGAGGGAAGACAATTATATGCTTATGTTTAATAATGAATATTACGCTACCACGTAAATACATAACAAATCTTTAGCTATTTTTTATTTTTTAAGAGCGGCCTTACATGTAGCGAAACTAAAGGAAAAAAAACTATATTTACATATGAAAAAGAAATTATCATGAAATATGTTATCACGATGGATGGAAAACCCCAAAATTCAGTGAATTTTGAACTTTAAAGAAATTACTTGTAAAAATCCCTTGAAAGATAAATATAAGTTTTTGGGAACTATTTCAATGATAATTATTAAAGTAAAGTTAGATACTGAATTTAAAAAAAAGAAGTCCTATGTTTTACTAAAAATTAGCGAAATTATCCTCCTTAAAAGTCAGTTTAGTAAAATCCGGCAGTCAGTTAATCAGTAAACGACTTTGTTTACCGATTGACTATCGCTATGGAGAATATATGAAGACAAAAATGTCATTTCGGTTTATAAGTTTTAACTTTATATATAAAAATGGTTTTGTAATAGTTTATAGAAGTTGTAAAATTAATATCCATTAATTTCTTTATTCTTTTTAAGGTTATAAAGAAATTTAATTAAAGTACCCTTATTTTGTTGTAATAAAAAAGAAAATGCTTATTTAATTAAAATACTGGTGAATGTACGCAATTAAGATCTTATTTATTTTTAACTAAAAAGATTCATATTTAACTTGGTATTAGTTTTTAATTCAGTAATACTCTGAAATTATTGATGACGTCTGTTTACCAATGTTTTTCCTTAGAATTTGAAATAAAACTTTAAAATTTAATTACTTTTACGTTACGAACTGCGTCAATTTTTTTACATGATTATTAATAACTTTAGTTATTCGATTTATTCTTAATGTTTCGTAACGATAATTAAAAAAAAGAATTAATGTATTTTTTATTTATTTTAAGTGAAAAAAAGTAGATTAAAGTCAATGACTACACTGACAATTTATTAATTGAAAAAAATTTAAAACATTAACGATTATTTATAATTAAATAAATAGAATTCAATTTTTAAAGAAAATGTCATTTGAACTATTTATTTATTAATAATTTTAAACTTTAAAGACAAAATTACGTTTTCAATTTCCAAGTAATTGACCATGAATTGTGAAATTAACGAAATCGATGAATCTCTGAAAATAAAATTGAGGGGAGTGGTGGGAGGTTTAGTCGCGCCTGTTTATTACACAACGGTGCGTCCATAGGGCTCCAAGTGAATCGTTAGTAGAAATTATTCAATGTTTTAAATTCTTTTTTTCATTATGTTCCCGAGTCTCACATTTTTCAATTTTTGGTTTATTTTCAAGATTATAAAAAAATTTCTTGCGCTGATGACACGTTTATGTATGAAAGGAAAATATAATTGTCACATTTTTTTATTTTCCCAGAAACTCTAATCATTAAAATTACATGAAATATTTTTTGCAATTATTTTTTTGGTGAAAATATTGATGAAACAATGCTTTATATAATATCGCTAATTTTTCACTTGTTTGTTTTCATTTTCAGCGAAAGAACAAGTGAATTGTTTTTACTTAATACTTTCCGTTTCTACGCCTGTTTTAAAAATGTCAGAAACAACAACCCCAAAAAAGTATTAGAAAAACACGTGTTTATTTTAATTAAAAACCAAACCGTTTTCGTCTGTTTACATTTGAATTGTGCGCTACTTGCCTACGCTCAATACGCATGCGCTAGTTTTAATCACTCACTCACTACGACTGTTTATGAATGAACTCTGACGCATGCGCAGAGCTCACAAAATATGGATACTAGGTTTTTACCATAAATTTTAGCAAAGACAAGTGGGTATCTTTTACAATACTCAGCAGAGTAAAAACGATCAAAAACAAATATACAACAAATAAAAGTAACTGTAGGCAATAAAAGTTATGGCACATGTTCGTCTTTTCTCACAGTCCGTTTTTCACAACTTTTTACTGACCAGTTTTTTTTTCTTTTTTCGGTGTACACTTGTCTATCAGGCTGCTAGAGAATTCCGGGGTTTTTGGAAAAAATTTTCAAATAATTTACATTTTAGGAGGGGGGATCAGTTTCCAATGTTAATTCAACGTAGACTGATCCCCCTCTTTTTGACCATCTCAATTTTTAAAAAAATCTTTTTCGGTGTACGATTACCTATCATGTCAATAGAGAATTCCGGGGGTTTTGGAAAGAAATTTTTAAAAATGTGATTTTAAGACGGGGGATCAGTTTTCAATGTAAATTCAACGTGGACTGATCCCCCACTTTTTAACCATCTCAAATTTAAAAAATTATTCTTCTGCTTACAATTACCTATCATGTCACGAGAGAATTCCGGCGTTTTCGGAAAGAAATTTCAAAAAATTGAGATTTTAAGACGTAAACAGTTGCGAAAAGCGGACTATGGTAAAAGGCGAACAAGACTGATCCCCCGTCTTAAAATCTCAATTTTAAAAATTTATTTCCAAAAACCCCGGAATTCTATCGCGACATGATAGGTTATTGCAAGCAGAAGAATAATTTTAAAAAATTGAGATGGTCAAAAAGAGGGGGATCAGTCTACGTTGAATTTACATTGAAAACTGATCCCCCGTCTTAAAATCTCAATTTAAAAAAATTTCTTTCCGAAAACACCGGAATTCTCTATTGACATAGTAGGTAATTATACACCGAAAAAGATTTAAAAAAAAATTGAGATGGTCAAAAGGTGGGGGATCAGTCTACGTTGAATTAACATTGGAAACTGATCCCCCCTCCTAAAATGTAAAATATTTGAAAAAAATTTCCAAAAACCCCGGAATTCTCTAGCAGCCTGATAGGTAAGTGTACACCGAAAAAAGAAAGAAAAAACTGGTCAGTAAAAAGTTGTGAAAAACGGACTGTGAGAAAAGACGAACATGTGCCAAAGTTATTTTTAAACTTACCTGTGGCATTTGTTTGTATTTTTAACCCGTTCTAATTGCTATTTATTAGAAATTAAATTATTCGTCGCACAATTCCAAGATGTAACGAGAACGAGGATTGGCGGCCATTTGCTTTTTGCAAATTCTGTGCAAAAAAAAAAAAGAAAAGTTTAAAAAATTTTTTTTTACATCTAATAAAACCCCAAAATACAAACAAATTTCATAGGTAAGTAGGTAAATACCTATACTCGACGTAGGTCACCATCACTTATTGTATATTTATTTTTTGGACCCCGTCCGCGACCCTGCGGATTATTGTAAAAGATACCCAGACAAGTTACTCTTCGTCATTCTACAAGTTTGTGCTTTCACGCCCCTATTCCGTAGACCGACATAAACAACGTTTTAAGTATAATTTAGACGGTTTCAAACTGATATTAATTATTACACACTGAAAATAATTAAAATGAAAAAAAATATTCCAGCAAATTTTTAATTCTTTTTTTTCCCTGAAAAAGATTTTATGTGACATTTGTTTCTGTTAATTGTGACCGTTTGGTCCAGGAGGGGCAGTCGACTGATGACGGCTTACGGCCACGAATTCGGAATAGGGTCGTGAAAGCGCAAAACTTGTATAATGCCTTTTTGGGAGTGGGGGGGGGGGGGGCGTTGACACCTGAATTTAAGGGATGGATGGATGTAGTAGTTAAATTTCCGAAAGAAATTAAAATTATCTCCCCTTTCGATTCACTCTTCTAGGAATAAGGAAGGAAATTTGGTTCGTTGCAATAATGCATAAGCACCCATTTTGTGTAATGCCTGGATAAGTTTATTTGGTTTAATTTTATTTTAAAGCGTTTTTTTTTTCTTTTGTAAACAAAAATTGTGTCTATACGAGTGTATGCCCGGTTTGTGATAGAATGTTTTGGATCTAAAATTAGACAGTTTTCTCATGAGAACCCATGAATGAAGCCCCCTGGAAACCCCCTATACTCAATTCGTGATCTTACATAATAACGATTTTTTTTTTTTTTTTTTTTTTTTTTTTGAGATTTTTTTCTTTTTAATTCACTACTTATACAGACCCCCCCCCCCCATCATTTCCTGACTGGCAATATCGGCTCAACAAAATCCTGTAACTAGTTACAACAGCCGAAAGACCTTTTGGCTAGTAGCGAAGTGTAGTATCTGTTCTGATACTGCTCTTCATATTTTCTGTCTTCGCTCAAGTGAAGAAATCTTTGTAGACTGAGACAATTTTAATTTTTGTTCTCTCCCAGATTGCCCCTTTCTAGAGAACTGGATTCCCCCACATTAAAACCGACCTTGTGTCTAACTCTGCTCTCATGGGGAGGTAAGTAAATAACAGCCAAAAGACGACCATACAAAATGAAACCTGGGTACCTAAAATGGGGGGGGGGCACTTGTATTTTTGGCGATTGTGCAGTATAGTTAACAAAAAAGGGGTGACAGACATAATAACCGGCAGTCCTTGGCCTTTTGACTAGGAACAAAGTATAGTATCTGTTCTGATGCCATACTTAGTCTATTGTCCTCTGTCAGGGAAGAAGTCCTAGACTGGGGCAATTTTTTTTTTTTTTTTTTTTCCAGTAGTCCTTTTTGGGAGCTGGATTTTCCCCAACTTAAAAAACCGACCTTGTGTCTAACTTTACCCTCATGAGGAGGCACGCACATAGGACCAAATAACCGACATCACTTTTTTATGCCTGCCACAAATCAAGGATTTGTCTCGCGTGACTCAAATTAACCAATCAAGAAAAAAAAAAATAACTCAAATAAACCTTTCAAATAAAACTTGTGTAGCAGCGTGGACCGTAGAAAACTTACTCTTTTCATGTATATTATGATTTCTTAAACAATTACATTGTGTTTGTTAAACATCTTCTCTTTTATTCAATATTCCTATTTACTTGCCTCCCCACGAGGGCACAATTAGACACAAGATCGGTTTGTAATGTGGGGAAAATTCAGTTCTACAGAAAGGGGCACTCTGGATTGGGACAAAAATAAAAGTTGCCTCCATCTAGAAGGACTTCTTGACTGACCGGGGACAGAAAAGATTAAAGTATCAGAAGAGCTTTGTTAATTTTCCAACAGTTATTATAACATTTAATTGTCACCTTTTCTAAGACTCAACAAATGAACTTTAAGGGTCCCCGTAGACACTCAGACCATGCACACACACACCCACTCTCTCTATCTCGACTCTGAGCATTCTGAGTTTAAACCATTGGAATTACCCTTACTCCCAGGTCCAATCTGAAGTGTAGTATCTGTTGGGATCCAATCTAAGGGTTAAATAGAATTTGTCTCGAGCATGTCACTAAAATGCTTTGGACACCCTTGGGCAAGGTGTTCGAATTCACCCCCATCTCGGCCCTTTTTATCAGAATTTTTTTTTTCTTTTTTCTGCCACTCTTACTAAGGTTTGGTGGTAGGGTAAGTAATTTATTTATTTACTAACTTTTCAGCAGGACCCTAGATTGGCCGTGGAAATGTGGGTGTGTGATCATTCAGCATTAAATTTCATATACCCCATTGGTTTGGAAGGGGGGGGGCATAGTGAGAAATTCATCTCTATTTCAGATTTTTTTTTGTCAATCTTTCAATGTTTAATTCAGGGAGCAGATAGTGTAATATTTGTTGTCATACCATTTTCCCAGGCATTACCTTTTTTTTTTTTTTTTGTGTGGGTTAGTGTAGTATGTTCTGTGCTCATGATACTGTTCTCTTAGGGATTATTTGTTTTTTTTTGGTGGGAGGTAGTGATATACTAACAGGACTCGAGTGTTCCATGGCTGCATAGATAATAAACAAGTTTAAAAAAAAAAAAAAAATTAAAAAAAGCAACATCTTTTCTCTTCCACATACACAGTAACTTTACTTTCTGCACATCTACCCCCTTCCTCCCTTCGAAAACTGGTTACATATAATTAAGAAAAACTTAGTCATTAGTAGCCGAGTGTTTGACCTAGTTTCAGTGTTATTTTTCAAACGATTACCAGTAAGGATTAAATAAAAGCTTGCACTAATTTGGTCCTTGATCAATATTAAAAATTTTATTTATTTTTTTTACCATAACCAGCATTACTAACTAGCAAAGCGTTACCCTTGTTGACCAAGGGGAGAGTCTATCAGGCATGTGTACGCAGTGTGATGTATGAAGCGAAACCTGGCCAGTGAAGGTTGAGGACATGGGTGGCATGGAGAGAAATGATATGAGAGTGGTACGATGGATGTGTAACGAGTCGGGCTTATATCTAATTAGCTCAAAGGAAGATTAAATCTGGACTGTATTGGGAGATGTGTGCAGAGCAGGAGACTCATATGGTATTGATGGGTTAGTTGAGGTAGCAGGATCAATTTACAGGGACGGCCAAGGAAAACATGGGAGGGGGTAATAAGAATGGACTTGAGATGAAGAGCTGGTCAGAGATACGTTAGTTTGTGAAGTCACTTTCTAAAAGCCTAACCTGTATGTAAAACTGACGTTAAACTAAATCTCTTTTTGTAAAGTCATCTTTGCTAAGTTGAAGCTGAACGTACATAGATAAACCCTGATATACAAGTATTGTTCTCGTCAATCAGATTTTTTTCTTATGTGTTAATCCGAGCTACGTCGGGGTTTGCAATGATCGATTTTTATCTCCACTTGACACAATCACAGACTTGGTTCGGATGATGGCGCCGGTTTTACAGAGATATTTGTGTGAGGTGTCTGTCCATCTCCTCATCAGCTATCCTCTTTCCGATGATGTCGTTATTGATCCTTAGCATATGTCTAAACTATTTGAGCCGCCATTCCCTCACCTTGCTCTCAATCGGTGTGATGCCGTCGTACCTTTTTGGATATCCTCATTGCAAATGTGGTCGAGCAGTGTAATTCAAGCAGAGCATTTTGGTTTCCATGATCGCGAATCTTGACTCCGCCGTCCTCGTTGTTGTTAAGCACTCCGAGCTGTACAAAGCGACGGGTTTCACAACAGTCTGGTAGATGTTCGACTTGAGACGGTCGCTAATTTTGCAGTCACAGAATGTCGGTGGTGGTGGCGGCGATTCAAGCCACGTCGCATTAATGCGCGCAGCAATTTCGTTGAGAATGTTACTGTCATCACTGAGTGTCGAACAGAGATATCTGAAGGCGTGCGTTCGTGAAAGGTCCTGCCAGTCAACTTGGCTGATGCCATGTTCACTTTTATCGGTGATTAAATATTTCATCTTTCTGATATTCAGCCACTGACCAGCTTGTCTTTCCAGTATTGGGCTTAATGTTGCAGGTCGGATTTCCTTTTGGCTAAGATCAAAGTGTAGTATCTGTTCCGATGGATACTGCACTCCATAGACTGGTGTTGTCTTGGCCTTCGGGGCTTGATTTACGCCGGTCTATGGGTCTGTCCTGTGCAGTTCTAGGAGGTCCACCCTCCCAAGCTTCGCCTTCCCTCTTTAGGGAGGAGTAAGTTTATTGCTTACTGCCTGAGGCGCCCCTATCGGGGAATGCCGACGGGGCTGCCCAAGCAATTTTTAAACCCCACTTTCCCGACCCGACCTTGGGTCACATTTTACTTGTGGGAGTAAAATAAAAATTGGCCTTGTGCCTAACTCCTGGAGAGGAGTAAATCAATACTCTTGGAAACGAGCAGAATATCATTTGCATGCAAGAGTGTTCGCTTCAATCAAATCTTTGCATAAAAATTATTTTCTTTTTACAGTGTTCCAACTTTCTTTGCTTTGGATAATGATTTTCAACGTCTCCTCTTGTCGTTTCTCATCCATCACAAATCGGAACTGCCAGTCGTTATGGCCCGTCAGTTGGTGAGCGATCTGGAGAAGAATTTGTCACCTTACCGTCAACCATGGATTGTCTCCCTTTTAAACAGTTTGAAGAACTCTTTGATTGATCCTCTTTCTAATGAATCCTACAAGTTTTCTGAAAATAACCAAGTTCCTCTCACATCTTTAATCGCTCTCCTGCAAGACCAAAAAGAGAATCCTTTCCTCCCCGATGCAAACTTTGGTAAGCTTTTCACACACATTTTAATCGAGGGTGAATGGTCTCCGCTTTTTGGGGATTCAGTGGTTTCTGCTTTAATCTTTTTTTTATATTTTTTTTTTTTTAATTTTTTTAAGACCGACTTCTGCCAAGTTGCTAGGGCTTGACATTGTTGGATTGTATTTCTTTCTTTCTTTCTCTTTTTTCATTTTCTAGCAGAGAGAAACTCTCTTTAAAATATTCAATGTTTATTGGTTGAAATAATTAATACTGATTGGTCAATTCTTTCAAAATACTCGATCTTGATTGGGTGCCAATTCTGAAGGTCAACTAATCTGAAAGCCGAGCATCTGCCAGCATAAGCGCCAACCACAGTGAGCGACTCAATTTGCTGCAGGAATCTGTCGGTCTAAGTGTTATTAATTGCGATAGACAATTTGCAAGACAACTAAATCTAGCCTCGGCTACTGGCATCTCAGCAAACACTAGTCCGTCATGAAGTACTAACATAGTGACAGCTTATGCCCAGTCTCACAAACTCACTTGCACACAAGTCCACATAAATACGGACAAGTTTCTTCATCTAGACACTTCAAACTCTAAATAACTTATCTTTTGGCTGTTCTACTCAACTACATGACAAAGCAATGTTATTTTATTGCCAATAACATGGTATAACAATAACAAGTAAAAATTTGCTAGTCAGAAACAAAACTGTAATTTTTCAGCTTAAAGGGCAAACTTTGACAATTCACGACATAATTTTATAGACATAGATATTAATTGTAAAAACAGAATACGTGAAAGAGACAAACATCCACATGATAGGGCAGAACTGTTTGGAAATTTGCATTCATCAGATAAAAATAGATTTTAAAAGTTAAAAAAAAAATTCTGGATCAATTAGGTTTTAAGGACCCCAGAAAAATACACAGACCAGAGGAACGCATTTGGGTCGACATCAGTTTCTTTCAGTTGACCTTTGTAGACTGTAAATAAGTTTAAATATAAATCGAATAAGCGTAGAGAATGAATTAATTTTAAAACAAAAATTTAGGATGCTCAAAGCGTACACAACCCCAAAAATAGGATCTTCTGTTTTGACAAATAGGGACAATGATTTTTTTTTTTTTTTTTTTTTTTTTTACAAAAATGTTTTAATAAAAAAAACAAAAAAACTCTCTCTATAAGATGTTATTTTTTTTATGCATTTCACCCTCGTGGGGATTAAGTAAATAGGGACGCAATCTCTTTTTTCTTAAAATATATCTTTCCCTATATTACAAATCAACATTGTAGGAAAAAACATTTAGTGTGCAAAACTCTTTTCCGGAAAAAACGGTGTCAACCCGAATGCGTTCCTCTCGTCTTTGCATTTTTCTGGGGTCGTTAAAACCTAATTGATCCCAAATTATTTGTAAAGCTTTACTTTTCTGTAAAAATTTCGAACTTTTTTCTTCTTCAGAGGGAAAACCTAAAGAGTCGATTGTGCCAGTCTTCAGGCCGTCGAATTCACTTTACAGTGATGACGATGACGTCCAAATTATTGAGATCTCTGAAGATCTTTCACAAGGTAAGAAGTTTTGGTGCTTGTGCTGTTCAGCGGCCATATTAAAAAAATATTTTTTTATAAAAACAATATTATATACTTAGTCAGCGTTATATTTTTACTCACTAGTAGAAAAAATTATCCACTAGAACTTAATTACAAGTATTTTTCCATTCTGCGTATCATAACAGCGATTCGTTCGCTAAGCCTCCATCTTCTTTCTTAAGAAGATTTCGAATTATCTGCCCTTGAAATCTTAAGAAAGAAATAATTTTTTTCATACGGCCCCGCTGAACAGTATAAGAGGTTTGAAATTGAAAAAAAAATGCGCCAATTAGATATCACATGATTTTATTTTTAGTCTCCGTCACAATTAAAGGGAGACAACTCTAAAATAACAATTTTGTAAAGATTTCATGAATATTTATGCTTAACTCACTCCCTCTCTCCCCCCCCTCTCTCTCTCTCTCTCTCTGTATATATATATTTTATTTATCTACCTCCCACAGCGGTAAGATGTGACACAAGGTCAGGAAAGTGGGATTTGATAAACCAGCGCTCGAAAATTTGAGCACTCTGGCCATTAAAAATTGCCTGGGCAGCCCCGTCGGCATTCCCCGGTAGGGGCGCCTCAGGCAGTAAGCAATAAATCTTAAGAAAGATGGAGGCTTAGTGAACGAATCGCTGTTATGATACGCAGAATGGAAAATACTTGTAATTAAAGTTTTAGTGGATAATTTTTTCTACTTTTTATACAGTGAGTAAAAATATAACGCTGAATAAGTATATAATATTGTTTTTATAAAAAAAAAATTTTTTAATGCGGCTGCTGAACAGCACAAGCACCGAAAGTTTGAGTGACTTGTACTTGGAATCTGTAGTGTAAACATGCGCAAGACTGCACGTTTAGTGGGTTGCATAGTTGCAATGCATGTGAACAACAAGCTTGCTGCCAGTGAGTAATATTTAAAAGAGGGATCACCCCAGAATACCCAGAATTTTCTTTCTTTTTTCTTTTTTTTTTCTTTCTTTTTCACTTGAAAAAGTAATGTCCTTCATTCCCTGCTATAGTTATGATCCACTTGAGATTTTCCAAAATTAATGTTCATGCCAGATGGTGGACCTCTTGTTAGTTAGTTTTTTATAGTTTGGCAGCTGATTGTCTCAAGTTGTCTTTCTCGTGTGGGCCAAATGATATCCATATATATTCTAACAGAGGCAGAGGAGGCTCGTTGAGGCTTGTGTGCTTCTCTGAGCCAGATGGGTCTTTGGCCCTAAGCTAAGGGATTCTCTTGATTTGCAAGTCTATTGTTCAGTAGAAGAAAACGGTATCATAACATCCTTCAAAATAAATTGTGGCTTTGTTTGGAGAAAGAAACCTTTGTTGCGGCACTGACTGAGATCAGACAATTGACACCGCGACCGGTGTCGGAATCGAGCACCCACTTCAGAGCAGCACAACGAGTCGACGATCACGGTCTGTACAGTGAATGCACCCAGACGCACGTTCACCATAGTGCAGAAGTGCAACTGTGCCTCTCATTAAAATCTTAGTGTCCCGTTTAAGAAATCTACTACTCGTAATTTATCTTTCATACAAAATAGATCCAGTTTTTCTCTCGTATTTTTGCTTAATAGTTTTACTTTTAATTTCTGTTTTTATTACAAATTTTTTGAATTTTATTTTTTGTTTTGTCAGTCATGAGTGAGTTAATCAATGTATGTTTACCCAAGGTTTTTTTTTTTTTACTTTTTAATCACAAAAATGCATGCCAAAATATTCCTCAGTTTGGCAATTGAGTTATGTTAAATAAAAACAACACATTTAAATTGTTCTAATTAACTGTAATTTGCAATTAACTCGCCCGTCTATCACTCTCATCCTCTCACTGCTTTTTGACGTTCCTCCCTCTTATTCTATACGGTATCTATCAGCATTATTAATATTCTTTAACCTGAAGAGGGAGGGGTTATAGCAAGCAGAAAGAGACTGGTTTTATTTTTACATTTAACTGGTTTTGAAAACTCGTTTTTTTCCTGATTCAAACAATCTAACCGAATGACCACCCCCACACTTTTTTTTTCTTTTTTTTTTTTTTCTTTCCATTTTTAATTCATAAAATCCTTGGAGAGTTTTTTTAAGCAAAAGTTAGAATTAAAAATGTTCTGTTTTTTTAATTGCAGACAAAGTTTTTCCTCCAGCAATGGCGGTAGAAGAGGTGAGATCGGCCGGACAAGAATCAGAAACGGAAACTTTGGAGAACAATTGTTTGGAATTGTCGTCTGAGATTCAAGTAAGTGAAAACTTGTCCGATTCATGAACATTCCTTTATTTTCATCTCCCCACTTTATTTTTAGCATTCAGTTTAACGTCCGTTTTACATGCTGACATGTGTTGGACAGCTTTTAAAAGTTGACTTCCAAACTAACTTGACTCTGGCCAGGTTTTTATTTATCCCTCTTTCTCTCAAGTGCATCCGTATCACTTCGGCCCAGGTATTCTTTGTCCTTCCCTGTGAATTGAAGAGACCCTGCTACCTCAACTGTTCATCATCCAAGAAATCTCCATTCTTTTAACATGACAATATCATTGAAGTCTCCCTATACTGTCCAGATTTAATGTTCATCTGAGGTCGTCAGATCTAAGTTTGTTTTTAAAACTCACATCACATTTATTATATCATTCTCATATTTCTCTCCATACAACGCATGTCCTCAACCCTCGTCGGCCAGTTTTTCACTTCCATCAGGGATTTCGCTTTTTTTTTTTGTAATTCAGAAAAGGCAAAATTTCACTTTATTTTCTTTTTCTTTTTTTTAAAGGCCAAATTACTAGAACTTTACATCCTTATTTTTTTCCCCATTTGGTTAGATTTTAATTTCTTTTCCTCCTCTCTCGCTTTTTCGTTCCTTTAACTGTTTTTCTTTCTTTCACTCTGTCATGTCTTGCCTTGCTTTGTCTTCATGTGTAGGGGTCTTCCTGTTTCCGTAGAAAATATTAGTCAATACCTTTGCGCATAATCCTTTTAAAAATGTAATATTACTTAACTAATTTGTGTAGAGCTATTCTTTTTTTCTAATTTTTTGTATTTAACTTATTTTAAAGTTGTTTTTTTTTTTTTTTAGTGAGTTTGTGTTTACACACCCCTTAAATGGTAAGATTTACAAAAAGAAATGTGCCTATGTTACTCACCGTGTTGCCTAGAATATATATTCAAAAATTCATTATGATCGGTTCATTAGTTTAGGTTATCCTGTACATAGAAATGTATACACATACCTAACTTTATATATATATATATATATATATATATGAGAAAGGAAGGATGAGGTTAATCCGACGTAATGGGAAAGGAAAAACCAAGAGATGTTTTTTTTTTTTATGTATTCATCAACGTTTCGTCTTTATTTGTAAGACTTCCTCAGGATGATAATTTTATGAAAAATGTCATGCAAGTACATAAAAATATTGGGTTGACATGATGGGTTGATGAGAAGTAGTAGCCACTACTGGGAGCGCAGGACCAAGGTCCGGGCTGAGAGAAGTCGGTGGCAGGGAGTGAAAGTAATGTGGATGGCTGTGAGTGAAAAGGGGAAAGGTGGGAGTGTTAGTGAATTTGTCTTAGGGAGGGGGTGCTGAGGTTTTTGTTGTGGTATTTCAATGTCAGGGTTGATATGCATAAGCACCAAACTTTGTTTCCCCATGTAAAATATCTTTCAGTTCTCTATTTTCCGATGTCGATTGCATTTAAGTTTTTTTTTTTTTTTTACAGCAACAGGTAACGCAGCTCCACTTCCTCTTACATCAAACTGATGATGACGTACAAACGGAAACAACACCTGCGGAAATACAATTGTTGATCACTTGTTCATCAAAACAGGTATTTTTGCTTTAGTTTTAACTTGATTTAGTCTTTTCTTACAAAAAATATATTGTTCTACCAGGAAAATAATCTAATTGTAATAGCATAGAATGAAATTTAAAAAAAAATCTTTTAAAATATTTAATTTCCACAATTAAATTCACTATAGTGCATTTTGGTTTCTTCGTAAACAAATTGGCCATTTTAATGCTGTGTTAATCGTTCAAAAAAGAATGAATTACCCTGGGTTTTTTTAAGGTCGAAAGCTTTTAAACTATTTAATGATTTTTATTTATTTATTTTTTTTTTGTAAAGTTCCTAGCAAAACCTCAATTAAGATTGAAACTATTTACATTCAATAGATTAAAACAACGTTACCATAACAAAATTATAGTTTTATAACAATTTGGTTCAATTAATAATTTAATGACCCAACAATATCGTAATAATTAAATTTAAAAACCTTTATCCTCGAATGTCTTTTGGCCTTCCTATTACAAAAACAAAAAGTCTGGCATATTGTTTTTGAAATCTTTCTTACCAATAAATTACAGCATTTACAAAACTCTTAGCACTCGACCTTTTTTCTCTACACAGATGCATTACGTGCCCTAACCTTTCCACAAAAATAGCAAATTTTGGTTTTAAAGGGACACTGCCTTTTATATGAAATCCTAAACATGAAAGACATGTCTGGTTTCCGCTTCTGTGTGTTTTCCCATATTTTTGATTTTCATTTTTGTGTGCTTTCTGCGTAGCGATGAATAGGTTTGAAATGTCTTTTTTTTTTTTTTTTAAACCGTCTCTTCTGGCATATCGGACTTGAGCCACGTCTTTTTCTTCAATCTTCGCCGAATCGTGTCGCATGCTTACGATTCTATTACATTCGTCAACAATCGCTTGCAATGTTAAATTAGGGTCCTGCTTCAAGTTCGTCACGATTCTCGCCCTTATCTCAGAATCTTTGCTTGCGGTTAACCCCTGCCCAAAAATTAGACATCGGAATCTGTCTGCAGTCAGTTCTTCCAGTTTAAACTGCTGGCATTCTCTATTTACGATTCCGGTATAGCTAAAAAATCCTCGTCTCTTTTTGTTGGGTTTAAACGTTTCCAACGTAGGTTGAAAAGGGACGATTTTTCGCCAAAAACATTTGTCATGATTTGCAGTTTCATCAAATGAAATTTTGCCCTGTACCGTTGGTAGAATATAGTTGCGGTACCTATCATGGCACGTTGGGTTCAATTTTTCAAGAAGTAGACAAACCTTTTGGTGCTTATGCTGATTAGCGGCCATATGAAAAAATTATTTTTATATAAAAACAATAATATATACTTATTAAGCATTATATTCTTACTCACTGTACGAAAAAGTAGAAAAAATTATCCACTAGAACTTTAATTACAAGTATTTTTCTATTCTGCGTATCATAACAGTGACTTGTTCAGTAAGCCTCCATCTTGTTTTTTAAGTAGATTTCAAGGGCAGATAACTGAAATCTTCTTTAAAAAAAAAAACAAGATGGAGGCTTACTGAACGAGTCACTGTTATGATATGCAGAATGGAAAAATACTTGTAATTAAAGTTCTAGTGGATAATTTTTTCTACTTTTTCGTACAGTGAGTAAGAATATAATGCTTAATAAGTATATATTATTGTTTTTATATAAAAATAATTTTTTCATATGGCTGCTAATCAGCATAAGCACCAACCTTTTTTCTTGCGACTATTCTGAAGATTCTTCCTTGAAAATGTCGGCAAACCTCCGAAAGTAGGCAGTGTATTCCATATTTAGAAATTCCAATATTTTAAAGGTCTCAATTTAGTCACTCCCTTCCCTATCTTATCTCTCGTAAAGTATTTAAACTTAAGGATTCCAACCTCTTTTAATAATCTTTGTAGACCTTGCGATATTAATGTTCTGATGTCTAGCTACTGGTGTCAAGGATTGAGTACAATATTCAGAGGTTGTAGAAATATGGGAATAATTTCTTTCGGAGCATTCTTTTTTATATACTAATATAGCCGTTCCATGAAAACTGGAGAAATATTATTATTTTGGACCCAATAAATAGGACCTTGAAAAAATTTATCTATCACAAAATATATTTGCATCCAATAAATTATTTATATTCTACTCGCCATTAATTAAATTTTTCTCAATTGTCATTGCTTGCTTCAATCAAGCAACTACAACCAATTTACACATTTTTTTTTTTTTTACATATAAAAGTATCTTGCCGTATTTTACAAGCCGAGCCCAAATAGCAATTAACCTTCTTTTTTTTAACTGTTATTGGCATGAATATATCTTATTTTGGTTAAATTTATTTCTAAAAATACTTTTAAGAGTGACAACTTTTTCCATTACTTACTGAATATTCGGTGCTTGTGCATATCAACCCTGACATGTTAGACCGCTCTTAGAAATAAAATAGCTAAAGAATTGTATAAACTTCGTTATGTACTTACGTGGTAGATGAAAAAAAGACTGTACACCAAAAATTATGCAAATTCATCCAGTATTTATTTAATTATAAATAAAAAAAAACATTTTATCACTCGGTAGATATTTCCACCATTTTGTATCTTAGATTTTCCAGTGGTCAAGGACGATAACTCATATTTTCACAATTTCGGGGTTTGGGGTCTCCATTGTTTACAAAAATCATTTTTTTTCTTTTTCTTATAATTTAATAACTACTGGATGAATTTGCGTAATTTTTTCTGCACAATCTTATTTTCAGCTAATACATAATAAAGTTCATACATTCTTTAAATATTTCAATGTCAGGGTTGATATGCACAAGCACCGAATATTCTTGTACCATGCATTTATAATGTATGCGTTATTTCCGTTGACTTCTGCAAAAATAAATAGCTAAACACTGTAAACATTAAGGGGAGGTAACTGTTAAAAAAAAATGTTTGACAAAATAATTAAAGTCACCAAAACTTCTTTTTGTTTACTTTTTTACTCCCGGCAACGCTACTCCTGAATCCGTTTTTTTTATATAAAGGCTTTTTTGTTTCCTATTTACTTCAATAACAAAAAAATACGTACTAAAATATTCCTTAATTCTAGGATTTAATTGTTTGAAATAAATGTAATTTTAATTGTAATTTGCAATTAACTTATGATCCATTTCTTAGCAAGTTTCACTCTTTCCCCGTTTTGTTTGATGCCCCCCCCCCCCACACACACTTTATGGTGTGTTTTCACTCCCTTCATTCACTCTCCGTCTGTTTATTAACGGCCACAGGTAATAACGCTTAACATAAAACTAAAGATAGGAATAGTCCATTCTTTACATGAACAGAAAGAAATTTCGTCAAGTAGTAATACTATTTAACTCTAACTGAAAAGAGAACAAAATAAACAGCAGAAAGAGACTAATTTTGGATTTATCTGTTCTTCAAATTAAACTGCCTTTCTTAATCCACCCCCCCCCCCACTTCCCCGATTCAAACCCCCGTAGAATAGATATATTTTTTTTGAAAGCAGACAACACTTATTATGATTGTATTTTTTTCACCTTTCAGCTGCAACAGATCTGTAATCAACTTGAATTGGAAACGCTTACCGAATCTGCTTTTTCCATATTGTGTCGGTATTTGGTAGAGATTGGAAATGACATCAGCTATGAGAATTGCTTCCTCTTAGCTAAAATTTGTATACAACCAAAGGTAAAATCATAAATACGTTAAGTTTCCATTTGATCCTAAAATATTTTCAATGTTCGACAATCTCATTAAAAAAAATTTTTTTTTTAAATATTTTTTTTATCTAAACTAAAAAAAAAAAAGTTTCAAGACTTCAGATTAATTTTTCCATTGCCCCCAAATCTGTGAAACAGCAGTTGTGATGTTTTTCTTGTCTAGCAGTCATTTACAAGAGTTTTGGATTTTTTTGAGATTTTGGTAATTCGCATGTCTGCACAAACTCAATTTTAAAAGGCAAAAACAGCCAGGCAGATTGAAATATGCAGTCGATGTGAGCAGAAGACAAAGATTTGTGCAGTTCGGGGTGTGTTTCTAATAGTTTTGGTATTTTCTGAACATGCGAATCGACCATTTGAATTCAATGGTAGGATCACTTTTATGACATAAAATATATATATATATCAGGAATGCGAGTTATCGGGTTTTTCGCAGAATTTGGCTTTTTCTTTTCGTTTTTCTTTTTTTTTATCCAGAAAAGCGGATTCAGTTTTAATTGCTAAAGTCTCTTATAGATGCGAGTTCTCGGCCTTTTGATAGAAATCAGCTTTTTTTTTTCCTTTTAAAGAATTATTTCCTGTCCCCCCCCCCCCCCACACACACACACACACTCAGTGTCTTTTTTTTTTATTACTTTAGGAAAAAATGTTTTCTATGCTGCCCTCTCTACATGCACACACGGGGCCATCCCCCCCCCCCCCCCCCCCGGTTTGAAAATTCATCTTGGTTTCAACTTTTTTTGCCAATGACTACCTGCTTTGTGTGTGATAGATATATATATATATATTATATAGTATAAATTTTTATTTATACAAACATTATTGGTTACATATGTGCATACATGTTTGAATTGTCCTCTCCAATAGTCAACTTCTTCAGACCAAAAGAGAAATTCAGAACCTCGTTTTGGTCTGAAGAAGTTGACTCTATTGGAGAGGACAGCTGAAACATGTATGCACATATGTAACCAATAATGTTTGTATCAATAAAAATTTATACTAAAAACAGCTCTACTTGTTATCGAGCACATTTTATAAACACTGGTGTTTCAATGAATTAACATCTATAGAAACAAATATAATACATACATATATATATATATATATATATATATATATATATGTCATTGGTTTTTGCAAGAAAAAAAAAATTCACTTTTCACTTTCTAAAAATTTGATTTAAATACAAAAGAAAATTTTCTTTTTCTATTGCAGTTTTTCATTTAGTCCAGAATTCTCGAGTAAAAAAAAAATCAAAAAAAAAAATCATTGGTCTCAAGTGTGGGAGGGGGATGGCAAATCTTGGGCCTTTTTTTTATGGCGATTACATGTAAACAACTAAAAAAAAAAATTGTTACTTTACAATATCGAGTGGAGGATACCGGGCCAAATTGCCAACTTATTCCTCAAGGATAGTTGTCTGCGTGTATGTCTAGAGAGATGAAATGGGCTAGGCTGCTGAAAGGGAGGGGGCAAATTGAATAAAATATCCTGAGTGACCTACTGGTTAGAAAAATGTCATTGGTTTTGCAAGAAAAAAAAAAGAAATATTCGCTTTTCACTTTCCAAGATTTGATTTAAATACAAAATAAAATTTTCTTTTTCTATTGCAGTTTTTCACTCAGCCCAGAAAAATGTCAAGAACTCTTATGGCATCATTAATCAGCTTCACAAAGAAATTCCCTAAAATTTTCATTGATGCTGTTTTAGTTCCTTGTGCTATTGCCAAGAAATTAGGCAAGTAGATCCCGAATTTGTTGTTTTACTAGCTTATCCACAAGTACACTTTAAGAAATATATACAGTGTAACCCGGATATAAGAGAAACCCGAATATAAGATACTTCTTCTCCGGTCCCTTCCTCCCCAATATAAGAGAGTTCTTTTGAGTGACAGTGTGATGTCCTAAATCAGTCAAAAGACATTGCTAAATTTTCTCACCTCATTGGTGAGTCTTTCTATGACCTTCACTATAGCCATATCCCTAAAATATTCATAAAAAAGGTTTCTTTTGTTGTTGTTGTTAGAAGGCGAACCCGGATATAAGAGACTTATTCTCAGGTCCTGACAGCTCTCTTATATCCGGGTTTAACAAAGAGATTTGTGTACAATCAAAAATGACTGCCTTTTTAAAGAAAAAGTAATTTTTGACTGAATTATTTGTGAAAACTGATTGAAAAGTATTTTTATGTCTATAACTGTTAAATAAACTAGTGTTCTGTGCTTAAAAAGCGTTATATGTGGTGTTTCCATACTTACATAAACAAAATAAGCCATACCCGGATATAAGAGGAACACGGATATAAGAGACTTATTTTCCGGTCCAGACAGCTCTCTTATATCCGGGTTACACTGTGTGTGTATATATATATATATATATATACCCATCCCAGGATGGGTAAAATTGATTCCCCAAACAACAGTTTTGCACAACTTTTAGGTTCTTACAAAGGTTAAAAATCAAGATATAATGTGAAACAGTGATTTCATCCGACGTATCTGCCCCCTTTATGGCGCACCAATATGCATCAGAGAGATCAGGCCCCACGTAGAGAAAGGTGACGGTCTGGGAGATGTCAATTTCAACCAATTGACACGAAATAAGGATTGGGCGGATGTGAAACAGTGGTTTCAGCGACGGAGTCGGCACCCTAGAGTGCACTGGAATGCATCGGGGAGATCAGGCCCTACGTAGAAACAAGTGGAGATCTAGGAACTGGTACATATTTCGACTGACCAGACCTTAATCGCTGTGGGCGCCAAAAAGTCTGAAATTGGTTCTCGTGTTGACGTGGCGATTGAGCCCGCCCGAGAAATGACAATTTCCATATGTCTGGCGGGCCCCGTTAATCGTAAATACTGGGGGAAACATCAACAGGGAAAAGCAAGCGTGCCAGGCGCTATGTGTGCGGGCGCGGGCGGCGGAGATAGGATCGCCGATCGGGCTGTCACTTTTGATTGTGGCCAGAGCCTCCTCTTCCCGATGATTGTTTGATCTAGATAACGTCAGAAAGAAGCGAACCAGAACACCCCAATTGTCGTACCACACGACGAGAGGAGTGGGGACACAGAAGAAGGGATGGGGGAAAGAAAGAGAGTAAGTCAGCATCGCGCGTACCACACGACGAGAGAAGAGAGAGAGAGAGTATGAGTTATACGCTTTTCGTCTTTGTTATTGGAGATGAGAAGGCGATCACAGAAGAGTTAGAACCGAGATCCCGGACGAGCTGGTCGTGATTCCCTCGGATCCCGAGGGAGCCGTTGCCCCGGGCTCCACCATCGTTTTCCAACAGAGATTAACGTCTCAATTAATACCAACAGTCGTAAGAGTCCACACACCCCGTTTTGAGTAGACAAGTTATATCTCGATTAAGGATTTGCAGTCGTAAAGAGATTCACACACGCACACAGAGAGAAGGATGACGGGATAGTTAGAAAAAAGCCATTATCGAAGAATAGACTGTGGGTTAAAGTTAAAAACCCACCGTTCATTTTTATTAAATAATTATTATGAAAAGACCTAGCCGTTTGTCGAGTTATTCTGTTATCGAATTGTCCTGCTAAGTAATCTTGCCTTCACAGAATCACGAAGTCGTCATTCAGCAGACCCGGAGGAGATTCAACGCCACCACAGACGACATCACGAGCCAAGGAAAAGGTGTTCACAGTCAGGAAGGATTCCTGCGCCGAGACGGTTCTCATTACATTTTACCGTTATATAATACTAATTCTTATGTCTAGAATCCTTATTCTAATTTTCATCAAAGTCCATTTTGATTCTAGAAAATGTCTTAAATTTGAGACTTAAGTTTAAAGAGTCTTATAAACAAATTACAATTTAGGGAATCCTGCTTAATTGGTGCCTGACTATGGATCAAATTTAATGCAAATTTTCAATATTTGAAATCGGAGGTTATTTCCATATTATGTCCCCCTAAACCCTTTAAAAATACTCCAAAAAAACTGAAATTTAGAGAACATTTAATCATACCTATTGTTAAAATTTCATAAATCGGAGGTATGTGAATTTTTTGCAAAGGGGCTCTCAACCTCTTTCAAGTTATTTGCATAAAATTAAATATAGCCCACATTTGGACCTCTTGCACCTAGCAGGTGTGTACCAAAATTCATAATGATCGAGTTATTAGTTTAGGAGTGACTCGTGTACATGCAAATATATAAACCTATCTAACTTTATAAAGATATATATATATATATGTATATATATAACAAATACTAATCTTTTCTGTCAACTGATATAACTCCCTCTTTCTCGCTCTCGCTGCATCTGGTGGTGAAGCCCCAAATTTAATTTGTAGTTATCGATTAGTTGCCTTTTTTTTCTTATTTCTTTTTTTTTTTTTTTTTTTTTTTTTTTTTTTTTGCCCAGCTACAGTGGTAGTACCAGTCAGGAGTTCATTTACAGAATAAATTAAACCACTCTGTTAGAATATGTTGATTTCTGCTCCCATGCAACGAAAATACTACAGTGTTGATACTATAAAGGAAGTATTTAAAAACATAATGTCCTTCTAAAAATGGTGGGTTTATACCCAAAATCTAATATCTATAAGTTCAATAATCCAAACTTCCCTACGAAAAAATGATTTGATTGCAGGTTGTTTACTCAAGAAATTTACATATATAAAAGAAATTCATCCAAATCTGTTAAACATTTTAAAAATTTTACAAAGATCAAGCATAAAATCCTTTTACCAATATAAATGGATTCGGCATTAAATAACCCAAAAGTGTTGATATACCGTGAAACAAAACAATCTACAGGATTTGCATGCGATTTCATTAAAATGTCTGTTGAATTAAATGCAACAACCAGCCAACATTATGCTTTCTCTCGTCTGTAAATCGACGAAAGGGTTTGAGTGACACCTTAATGGTCAGAGGTGACCTCAAAACGAAACTCAATGAAACCATGTGACTTCTGACCGTTTTTTTTTTTTTTTTTTTTTTTTTTTTGTCCGACAACGTAAGCAAGCGGATGTACAATATAGCCATTCATCAAGGAGCCCCAGTAACAAGACAACTGATCCGTCTGTCTTTGTTCCTTTCTCTGACACGACGGCAGTATGCGTGTTAATGTCTTTGTATCACCCTCACTTAAGCCTTACACTTTAGCCAATCGTAATTGATTTTGATCAAAATTAGAATAAGGATTCTCGACATAGGGTTTCGTATTCTATCTTCGTTTAAATCTTCGTAAGAGACGTAAAAGTGGTGCAAAACTGTTCTGTTCTGAGAATTATTTTAACCTGTCCTGGAAAATGTATTCTAGTTCTTTATTATAAGATTATCGGTCGACTCGAGTTAGGAGTGCATGCATCGCCTTTATACGTTGACCCTAATTACTTGAAGTCGGAAGTGCCAAAGATGGGAATTGGTTTAATCATTTACAATTTATTTAAATTTCAGATTTGCCGCAGTCAGAATTGGTGAATCGACTCGTTAAAGAGGTATTCAGTATCAATCATAAAATATATTTACTTCGGTAAGTAATCTGAACTTTTTTCTTTCCATTTTATTTTTGTGTCTCTAAATTTCAATACTGGTGATATAAGATTAGGCTTTCTGAAGATACTAGCTTCCTGACCTAAAATGCACCAAACATTATTGTTTTTTTTTGTTCATTTTTCCCTTTGCAAAACTCAAAACTGAGTTTTGTAAAGGAAAATTGTTTTTCCCTTTGCAAAACTTTTCAAATCCAAAAACAATTTTCCTCTACAAAACGACCAAAGCAAACATGAATAAATATTTGAAGACATAAAGAGCTTGAAGCATAAAAACTTTTACCAAAATGACTGGATTTGACATTAGATAACCCGAATAAAAAGGTTGATATGCCGTTTATAAAAAAAAAAAAAACTCTGTAAATTTCAACACTTTATTTTGCTTTTTCTTATTTCTTTTCTTTTATTTAGTAGTTGGTCTTATATTTGAGTGGCAAACCATTGTTTAGACATGCTTTATACAAATTATTATTTTTTTTTTTTTTCCCCCACGTATTCACATAAAATTCCAAAAACTCTTATTAATTCTGTTGATATTACTTATTTCCTAAGAAATATTTGGAAAAAAACTGAGACTCATTTTATTTTAATCATCATATCCCATTTAATGTCTGTTTGACGTGTTGGCATGTGTTGAACAGCTTCTAGAAATTGGCTATCTCTGGCCAGGTCTTTATTTATCCTTCTTTCTCTCAAGTCCATTCTTATTACTTTCTCCTATGCTTTCCTTGGCCTTCCCGTGTGAACTGAACCTGCTACCTCAACTGTTCTACATCTAACCCAAGAACTCTCATCTATTCTTTCAGTGTGGCTATACCATTGAATTCTCCTTTTCTTCTACTGTCCAAATTTAATCTTCCTCTGAGGTCATCAGATCTAAATCATTCTTCAGACTTTTGTTACACATCCATTGTATCATTTTCTTGATTTCTCTCCATGCAACACATGTTCTCAACCCTCACTAGCTAGGTTTCACTTCCATACATCACCACATTGTATGCACATAGCTGATAGACTCTTCCCTTGGCCAACAGTGGTAACGCTCTGCTGGTTAGTAATGACAGAAGTTTCATAAACTTACTCCATCCACTCATAATTCTTGCAATCACACTAGCCCCTGTTTCACCCTGTTCTCCAATGGCACTACCAAAGTAATTATTCAAGATTACCAAGGTAATTATTCAAGATTGTGTTGATGGTGATATTTTGAATGTATCCCAGTTGCAAATTTTAATCGTTCGGTGATGAGGTGTTGTGTTAGATAATGATAGACATGAAGATGGACTTCAAAAAAATTCATAGAAGGAATTATTTCAGTCACGGCTACTCCTTTTGGTCGAGATCAAAGTGTAATATCTGTTCTGATGGATACTGCACCCCATAGACTGGTATTGTCTTGGCCTTTGGGGCTTGATTTACACCGGTCTATGGTTCAGTCCTGTGCAGTTCTAGGAGGTCCACCCTCCCAGGTTTTGCCTCCCCTCTTTGGGGAGGAGTAAGTTTATTGCTTACTGCCTGAGGCGCCTCTACCGGAGAATGCCGACGGGGCTGTCCAGGCAATTTTTAAGGCCAGAGTGCTCACTTCTTGGGCGCTGGCTTTTCAAGCCCCACTTTCCCGACCCGATCTTGGGTCACATCTTACTTTGTGGGAGTAAGATAAAACTGGCCTTGTGCCTAACCTCCTGAAGAGGAGTAAATAAATACTCAACCCAATGATTCAGTATTACCTTATAAAAAACGATTAGAAATGGACATCATATATTGTATACCACCCCATTATTCCCACATTATACGGCCTCCCCCAAACTCATACACTGGGCATCCCTATGCGCCCCATAATATCTGGCATAGGTAGTGACACCCATAAGATCGCACGAACCATAGCACACATTCTAACCCCACTAACGGGCACCATCAGCTCCTCCCATATAAAAAAAAACCTGGGAGACGTATTAAACAAAATAAAAAAAACAAAAAACATTATGTACAAAACAAAACTATACACAACTTGCTTCGGAATTTTTGAGATTCGGGTTGATAATTTGTAGAATTTGGTATATTTGGACTACTGTTCTCATCTTGTGTGTTTTTTATCAATCTTCAGATGACTGTCACTTAGGACCCATGGCGCAGTGGATATAGTACTAAGTATAATTCAGTTCTAAGTGACGGTCATCTGAAGGTTCAATCCTCAGTGTGGGCGATACGAAAAATTGCAAATTACTGAAGACTTCTTCTCAGTCATGGCAGATGGAACGAGAGCATGCTACCCCCGTGGATTAAATAAAGGGTTCCGTTCGAAATTCCGTCCAGATTCCCGAGTTCGACAAGGTACACCTGAAGAAGCTTGGAGGTTACATCGGCCGAAACGTTGTGATAAAAACACCCAAGCTGAGAACAGTAGTCCGAATATACCAAATTCTACATATACACAATTTATACGTAATCTATTAATATACTAAAGTCCCCATTAATATAAACTCCTTTTTATGCATCTAAAAAAGATCAACATTAACTTACCATTTCTCTCAACATTCTAATAGAGATAATTAGACTTCTCACTGACATGACGTATTTTCAATTTGATAATTTCTACCAGCAAAAGTTTGAACTCCCCATGGACAACCCTCTACGTGGAGTATGAGCCTGTCTATTCTTAGAATTCCTAGAATCGGGGGGCCGTTCAAATTTAGATTAGCTTCAAACACTGAATACTTTAGATGTACGGCATAATCACGTTGACACACTGATTCCCGTTAGATCACCAGAGTAAAGCAACGTTGAGCCTGGACTCTGGTCCAGTGCTCACAGTAGCCGCCACGGCTACTACTTTCCTTCATCTCTCCATCATGTCAACACCAAATTTCGATGTACTTGCATGACATTTTTCTTCAAATTCTCATCCTGAGGAAGTCTTACAATAAAGACAAAACGTTGATGAATATATAAAAAATATCTCTTGGGTTTTCCTTTTTCATTTCCCATAAGTATCATTAAAAATAACAGACATCTTGTGTCTAGATATTTTTTCTAAGATCCTTTCCGTTTTTCTGATTAGGTTCTTAGTTTCAGACGGAAACTGGCTGATAAAATTGAGAAGCTATGGCAATTTTATCAGCCAGTTTCCGTCTGAAACTAAGAACCTAATCAGAAAAACGGAAAGGATCTTAGAAAAAATATCTAGACACAAGATGTCTGTTATTTTTAATGATACTTGTATAAAAGAAAAGATGCTGCCAAGATACACATATATATATATATATATTTTAGAATCTTAGTACTTCTGTTTACAATGAGTATTTTTTTAAAAAAAATTTTGAATTTTTTTTTATTATCGTAAAATCTTATCTTGCAGGCAGTTGTCTCAAGAATTCCCTCCCCTTGAGGTTGGCATGATATCTTTGCTTGAAAATCTTCTGGATGGAAAGGTAATTACTTTTAATTAGCATTTATTTTACTTTATTTAAATGAATATTAGATCACACTAAATCTATAAAATTAATATATGTAAGTAACATATTGGCGATATAACGTGTACAGAAACATGTGGAGTGCTTTCATAATGTTATTAATATAGATAAGAGATATTCTTGTATAAGTTATGTAAGTAATCTTTGATTTCGATATGTAAGTAATATGACCTGTGAAAAATATTTTGAGCAGAAATAATTGTATTTGCAAAGAAATTAAATCATTATTTATTCATTTTTTGTTGACCAACACTAAAAAAGTAATAGCTATTCAAACTGAAATTTTGCCATTTTAGGATAAACTATTTAGGTGTAAAGTTAAAATGCTGTCTAACTTTTTTATATATTAGAAAGAAAAAACAATTAAATAAATAGTGATGATTACAAAATTGAAAAATGTATACTATATTTGTTCATGGGGGTGGAGGGTGTATTTTTGGATCGGTTCTTTTAAAAATAATGCTGTAGGGTCTCCCGTTTTATTTAAAAAAAAAAAATTTTTTATTTCCAAAGTGAAATTTATAGCATTACAAAAAAAAAGTTCAGAGCTTTTAACATAAAGGAGTAAACATGATATTTTGTAAACCTTGCTGGTTTTTCTTTTTCTGCATAATTTTGTAAATATTTGCAGATGGTTAGAGGTTCTTGGGGTGATTTCTGAATTTGATCATGTCGAAAATGTGGTATTTTTGCTTTTCAAACACAGAAAACCTTATCAAAAGTTCACTGGGTCAGCTACTCTCTTCTCACAACCAAGGAAACTTAAAATGGTCAAGTCTGATATGCATTTATATGGAACCTTATAAAATGTGTTGAAACCAGCTTAACTCTAACCCTAACCCTTAACCCACTTCGACAATTCTTAGCTATTGTTTTATCTTGCCCATTTCAGTTTTTTTTTTTGTTTTTTTTTCTCTCCGTATTCTAAAAACCCAGCCTAACCACAAAATCTCATTGTTGCATTCAATTTTTTTCTTGAACATTTTTTTTTTCTCTCTTCGTATTCTAAAAAAAACCCAGCTTTTTCACAAAATCTTATTGTTGCATTCAATTTTTTTTTTTTTTTTCTCTCTTATCAGTTGGAAATCTCAATTGAACTTTCTCAGCTTATTGCTTGGTTTAGAAAATGTGCAACCCCTGAATTGGACAGCAGTTCCAAATATGGAAGATTCATTTTGATGTTTGTTAAGAAGCACAAGAAACAGGTTTGTTGACTTTGTTTATCCACCGTATCTCGATATAGTTCAAGAAAAAAAGTCAGTCTTCAGACTTCATACCTCTGATAGCATAAAGATGGGCCAGTCATATCTGGGTCTTACCTCTCCATATCGTACAAAGTATTCGCAAATTTATGCCATGAAAGTTGATAATTTAAAAACATTATCTGATCAAGCTGAAATTTTTCATGGTGGTTACTGTTATCAAATTGCATTAGATTCATACATCAAATTTTGAAGTTGAAATTCCATCAAAATTTGAACCATGACTGAACTTGTCAACGGACTTCATTGGCTACAATATGGGCCAAGTACGAGTCTCTATGATGTGAGACTTCATTGGCTACAATATGGGCCAAGTAACAAGTCTCTATGATGTGAGACTTCATTGGCTACAATATGGGCCAAGTAACGAGTCTATGATGTGAGACTTCATTGGCTACAATATGGGCCAAGTAACGAGTCTACGATGAATCGAATTTAAAGGTGTAACTTCCATCTTTTCCGTGACCATTAACACGATATCCCAACATTAACTCGGTTCTAAGTAAAACCAAGACCGATATTTTGACCAAGGTATGTGACGATTTTCTTTTTTAGCGATGTTGGTTCTAGGCTGTACACAAACGAACATTACTTCATAATTAAACAGTGAATACACGTCCGATCTAGTTACGGTTTGATTTAGCAAATGCTTGATGAGTGTTTAGTTTGGGCGGTGTGAGGGATAAAGATCTGGTCAGAGATATGTTAGTTTAGAAGTCAATTTCTTAAGCTGTTCAACACATGTAAAACATATTAAACTGAATGTTTTTTTTTTTTGTTGTTCTCATCTTGGATGTTATTCTCACTGTAACCTACAACCTTCAGCTGCATAAACTTCGGATAAAATTTTCGATTTTTTAATCGAACTACGACTAAAATTTCGACCTGAACGGACTTGGGGGGGGGGGGGTAAATTGTTCTCTTTCCATCAGCAACAACCGGGTAGAAGCGTTAATTATTTTATTCTCACAAAAATAATTGTTTCAGAATTTGAGATGATGATTCTGAATTTGCATTATACAAACTTAGTTATTTCCATTGTTTCGACTGCCAACGGTTTCCATGTGCATCTTTTCAAACTGGAACCAGTGATGGACACATTCAAACATTAACAAACATTTGAAGATATTAAGAATTTGAAGCATAAAACACTTTATACCAAAATGACTGGATTCAATCTAGAATGGTTTTGTGTCGTAACAGGAAACAACTAAACCTCTTGTATTATTTGAGGAAAAAAGGGATAAATAAAGACCTGGCCAGAGATAGGTTACTTTAGAAGTCCCTTTCTTAAACCTCTTGGATTATTAGGACTACTGTTCTCATCTTGGATGTTATTTCAGCCAATGTAACCTCTGACCTTAAAGTCTCGAATCTGTACGGAATTTCATGGTTATATTAGCCAAGACGTGATCTTTTTTTTATCTTAGATCAGTGAAGGAGACATCCTTCTAAACTGAGGCAAGTTAAATTTTTGTCCCAATCCAGATTGCCCCCTTCTGGGAGCTGAATTTTTCCCTACATTTAAAACCGACCTTGTGTCTAACTCTGCCCTCGTGGGGAGGCAAGTAAATAGGAACATCCAAGATGAGAACAGTAGTCCGAATAATCCAAATTATCAATCTTTATCTCAAAAATTTCAAAACGGCTAAACCTCATATTTGAAGTTGTTTGAAAAGGCGGACAAAATGTACTGAAAAGTAATCTCAAAACTTTTAATAATAAAAAAATAAATTGGTACTTATATAGATGAGGTCACATGGAAAACGCAGTTACATGGGTGAAAATCGCAGTGCCAAATAAATTAACCGGAGGGCGCTTTGATATACTTAAGTATCAGACAAAAATAAGTATCTACATCAAAAATTATTGAGTATAATATTAATTCCATGAAAAATGCCAGTATACTGAAATCATACGCCCTTAATAGGGTTAAGATGAAAATTCATATACACTAAATGTACAAAAGCAAGGAAATTCTCAAATTTTTACACTTTTATTGTCATTAAGGGTATGCGAGCACAACAGGGCTATGTATTTTACTGGTAGGAATTTTTCTTCAGCGCACCTCACACACTTCATCCACTCATGCATAGATATTTATACTGTAGTGATGTGATAATGAAATGGTTTGGTTGATATGTAGTCATACCCTTAATGACAATAAAAGTGTAAAAATTTGGGAATTTCCTTGCTTTTGTACATCTAGTGTATATGAATTTTCATCTTAACCCTATTAAGGGCATATGATTTCAGTATACTGGCATTTATCATGGAATGTCACTACTTTTGTAAAGGCTATGCCTCAAGACAATGGTCATTTTTAAGGTTTTTTTGAATTTTCTGAAAAACTAAGGTATATGATAAAGTGAAATTAAAATGCCATCAACTAAACCCTAGAACCTCTATCTCTGCTAAAAATCAGCTGAATCCATCAAATAGTTGATGAGATACAGGGTGGCACGTACATACGTACATGATTTCATGATTGAACTTTCTGGATCTCTGGGTTGCCTTGACTAATGATGCTGAAATTCTACACACTTATAGAACCTATCAAAAAAAAAAATTTGTGCAAAGTTTTAACTAATTTGGTTTCTTGGTTTTTGAGTTATGATTGATCAAAGAAATGAGATTTCTAGCATAGGTCGTTTTTGAAGTCTATTAAGGGATAGAGCACTATCGCGCCTCCCTTGATTAAAAAATAAAAGTTAGTCTTAGCATATATTATGGATCCACCAGTGAAAAACACAGAACTCAGTCATTAACACGTAATAAAGCAATAGCAGTTGGCAAAATGATAAAACTGATTTTTAGTTTTTATTAAAAAATCTACTCGATAATCTTTACTATAAAAGAAAATGGTAGTTTGCTTGAAGCATTGCTAGTAAACAAGTAAATATGAAGGTGATAATTCTGAGGCAGGAGCAATGCAATGTTGAGAACCGGAAGGTGGAATATGGGATGATCAAAATTAAATGACAAGAGACGGTAAATCTCGGATCAATTCATTTATATTTCAAACATTTAAATATAAAGACAGTAAATTGTAAAATTGGTGGGCTTACTGTTAAATATTTAAATCTTTACTATATTTTTCTGTGTATACTAATTATTGTATATAAGTATAAACAAGTTTTTATTTAGAATTGCGTTTTACATATGTGACTTCATCTTCTATATAAGTATAAAAAAATCTATAACTTTTATTTATTTTGCTTCTAAAAAATTGAAACTTTTTTTATTTGCAGCTGACTACAACTGATGTGAGTCATCTTCACCAAATGATGGAGAATCACAAAACTTTCATCAAAAAGGCTGTACTCAATCAGCTGAAAGGTTTGACTTGATCTTTTGCTGTTGCTGCTTTCAGGACTTTTAAATTGTTAATGCATTTCATTGTTCAGTTATTGTGTCCCAGGTGAACAATGGAGTTGAAGTAAATGCTTTTTTTTTTCTTTTTCTTTTTTTCTTTTTACTACGGAGAAAGCATTTTTTTTTTTTTTTTTTTTTTTTTTGACAGATGCTTATGATTCATTTTTTTGTTTGGTTGAACAAATCTTTGCTCAAACGGGTATTAACGTGTGTAAAATGCTATTTGACTTGAGTGTAACCGACCGATGGACAGAGCCTCTTGGGCGAGTCTAAAAGATGTTCATTCAATCTGCATTTGCAAAGTGATGAAAATGTGGCAAAAACAAGGGAGATAACTGTTAAAGTTACATTTAGTGTTCACGAATACATGCCGGCAACACAGAAGGGTAGGCAAAAATTACATTACAAATTTTTTTCTAAACTGGGATCTGTGCAGCGAGATGTCTGTTTACATTAATTTTAAATTTCTGCATGTCAGTACTGTCGGGGAAACGGGGCAGGGAGGGAGTTCCAGAGGCCAGCAGCATGCCTTTTAGACATTTAAATTTAAAAAAAATTTTTTTTTTTACAAAACTGTCGTTTAGTTCCAGACATCTTTTTCTTTGGGGTTAAGTTGTCCTTGTGAACAAGGGCGTGCTGGGCAATTCCACATTGGCACGTATCTAGACTATTATAAAGACCCATCCATCACAAACCAGCTGTTAAACCTGACAGTGATATGGGAGTAGTAACCCTAGTTGAAGTCAAGATGCTTGCTTAAACAAAGCTGAGAGAGAAAAGATAACTAAATACCAACGTCTTATGTCCGGCATGAAAAACTGGAATCTTAAGATCTCCCATCATTCCAGCAATCATAGGAGCTACCGTGCTCGTTAAAAGAATCAACACTTTTTTGCCAACGGGAAACAAGTTTACTTATTCCATTATCATAAAAATCCGGAGTTTTGGAAGCGATGAAGGCCGATTCGGCATCATCTCGGATTTTGAAGCATTTCTCGTGCAGGAAGTTGTTGAGATGCTTGAAAAAGTGATAATCGCTAGGCGAGAGGTCCGGTGAATATGGTGGATGAGGCAGTCTCGTAGCCCAAGTCGTTCAGCTTCTGCAGGGTCAGTTGTGCAACATGCGGGCGAGCGTTGTCATGGAGAAGAATTGGTCCCTGCATATTGACCAATCTCGGGCACATGCATTGGAGCTTCTGGTGCATTTCGTCAATTTGTTGGGGGGGTAGGGATCGTTAATATATTGTGCTACTTATTTTGTTTTTTAATTAGTTTTAACTATTTTTTAAAACTTATCAAATTATAATTAATTAATAAATTAAACAAATTCACTAACAAATTAATTTAGTTTACACAATAAGTGGTTATAATAATGATAATAATAATATCGGTAATGTAGAAATGGCAAGTAATGATATTGATAAATATTAATAATAATAGTAATCAATAATAATCGATAATCATAGTGGTTGTAAATATAAGAATAATTTTATTAATAATAGTAAAATTAGTGGTTTCAATAATACTAATAATATTAATAATGGTAATGATGATAGCTATAACAATGGTAACCATAATAATCTTAACTAGCTGCACGTGCGTGGTCCCCCTCTGTATGTGAGTCGATGTGGCGAGTGTAAAATGCAATAAATTTGTTAACTCCTATTAGAAAGTTACTTTTCGTTAAAAAAAGATAAATGCATCAGTTGAAATATTATCATAGTTAACTGGGGGAGGGGGGGTTAGGGGGTCCCAAAATGGACATGGTAGGGGTTGAAAATGCTGAAGGGGTCGCCAAGGAAGGGATGTGGAGATGTACATTTTGGGTCAAAATATATTTTGCATGTAGAAGTCACAGCGATTAAACTGTGTCCATCGCTTTATTGCAGATTACAAAATAATCAATATTTCAGTAAATATAAGTTATAAAAAGCTGAAAATTACACCATCCAAGGACTGTATTAAGGTGAGATAAATCCTAAAATTTCATCAAAATTCATGTTATATTTAAAAAGTTATGTTATTTTTTTAATATTCAAGGAATTTTCACCGTCCATCGCTTTATTGCAAGTCTTCTAAGATAATGTTTTAGCTCAATAAAACAATACCAAAGCATCATAAATTTATATTGAACACATTTTCTGGGGAAAATTAACAAAAACAAAGGCACATCCCTAGGGCTAAGTGTCAAACAAACGAATTATTTGTCCACATATCCCCCATGTTTTGAAATTACATTAAACAACCTTTTGTCCACCGAGGAGGTCAATTGTTTGATCTGAGATGGAGTAATGGTTCTGGCAACGTCGACTATTTTGTTCCAAAGGGCATCCTTCGAAGAAAACTGCTCTCCTCCCTCATAAACTCCTCGTTTCAATATTGACCATAGGTGTTCGATGGGGTTAAGGTCCGGAGAACACGGTGGCCAGGACATGAGGGTTTCTCCAACAAAGCCCTGAGATCCAAGGAAGGATGTAGTTGCCCTAGCAGCATGAGATGGGGCATTGTCATGCATAAAAATAATCTTAAAACGACGTGACAAGGGAAGATCATCTAGCCATGGTAACAAATTCTCATTTAGAAAGGCAGTGTAGGCATTGCTGGTGAGCTTGACACCTTCTGGCACTCGGAATGGTCCACATAGCTTATCCCCAATAATTCCCGCCCAAAACATTATGCCTCCACCTCCCTGTTGGCGACGAAATCTATAAGGCGTTGGAGTTCCATTTGGATTCCAAACTTTGGCCCATCCGTCCGGTCCATCAAGGGTAGCACGAGCCTCATCTGTAAACAGAACATTTTGGCAATCCATTTTCATATATTTTTGTGCCCAAGCCAATCGTTTTTCTTTGTGGGTTTGGCTCAATGGAGGCCTTGGAATAGGTTTGATGTTCCTTGCCATTTCATTCAGTACATTGCATCGGGCTTGTCTGGACCTTGATATGACTCCAGCCCTCGCAAAAATTGTTGCACTGGTGCTGTTTGGGTTGCGCACAATCTCTCTACGAATTTTTCGAAGATCCCGATCAGAAAGGTTCCTCCTTGTGCCCTTATCTTTCCTGGACTTGATGTTGGGGTTCTTGACGAATGTAGCTAAAGTTCGGGGATCCCTTTTTAGTTCTGTGGCTAAATTTATGATCAAGAGTCCTTCTGCTAGTCCTGCAATAATCCTCTGCTTCTCGGTAGCTGTTAAACGTCCTTTTTTTGGCATTTTATGAGACCTGCAATAAAGCAATGGACGGTGAAAATTCCTTGAATATTAAAAAAATAACATAACTTTTTAAATATAACATGAATTTTGATGAAATTTTAGGATTTATCTCACCTTAATACAGTCCTTGGATGGTGTAATTTTCAGCTTTTTATAACTTATATTTACTGAAATATTGATTATTTTGTAATCTGCAATAAAGCGATGGACACAGTTTATATTATTGAAATAGTTACATCGTAATTGGCAATTTTTCAAAATTTTGCCTGTGGCAGGCGTTTCAGAAAGCAAATTTGGTCTGGGTGACAGTCGGACGCATTTGATACTAACTAACAATCTTGCAAGGCAAGATTAAGTGGGGTTGGACTTGGACCTTGTGAAAGAAGGGGCCATGCCAAGAAAGAGGGGCTGATTCAAGAAAGGGGTGTGGCAGGTGGTTACACACTATGAGTATACACAGAAGTATATGGATAATGCAAGTATTTTAGTTGTCTATGTTTAGTTTCCGTAATAAGGAGTAGCAGGGACACGAACGAGCACGGATAGACATCATCCCCATTATTTTTTTTGTTTAATTTTTGGGGCGGGTTTTGATTTGATATTTCTTTGGTTTTTTAATGACATTTTGCATTTCGCGCAGGAGAACAGGGAAGTGCCATTACACGAAAAAAAGATGAATGGTCACTGAAAGGTGATGGGCACCAATCCACTGGCTCATGGTTTGAGCTATCAAGCACCAAGTCCAGTATACCACCTAAAACATGAGTGGAGTAGGTGGACCGCTGTGTCAGTTGAAAGTGGGCCGTAAAGTCCAGTAAAGTTGAGGAACGGGGCAAATAGCGCTGATCAAAGTTGAAATCTCCCAAAACCAATTTTCTGCACGACGAGGAAACTTGTGAAAAAAGCATGGTAAGTTCGTAGTTGAGGATAGTGAAAAAGTTCCGAATAGGTCCAGGCTTGCGATACAGAAGGATCAACAAGACGTCATTGCCATGGATTTGTAGAACAAGTGGAAGGATCTCAAAATTACTACCAGTTGAAAGTTGTTGAACGAGGGTAACATTTGCAGGGTTGAAGCAAACAAAGTCCATGATTTGTATAGTTATGAACTTCCTCCCAATCTGGGAGGTGTTGCTTAATAGTGACATGCCCTCGCTGGCAATGTGTTTCAGTGAAGCACAGCACACTACATCGATCTGTGTGCATTGGGTGCGAAAGGAAATGCGAGAGGTGCAACTGCCATGACACAATGTTGAAGAGGGAGAATGCCCCTTCATGCAAATTGAGTAAAGGATGTGTCCAATTCCGTTTAGTCACGCCTCATTCGCTCCATTTCTGCTTTAACTGATGAACTAACTTTGATGACCTTCTCACCAAAGTTGCGAAGGGACAAACCCTGCAAAGTTTGCGGACGAGATGCCAAAGTGTAAAACTCAACAGGGGCAAGATATTCCACACCATTCTTGTTGAACTTGCCTGTACGTCGACTAAGATCCCCTGTTACACGTGTCAATGTCGATCCTTAAAACTTGTGTATAGTTATCGCATATGCAAGGATAAAGGGGTACTGCTTTCTCTCAACAGATATCCATTTATCACCCACTTTGTAGTCAAAAGGCTTGGTTTGGGCTTCAACTGCAACACAGGATCGTAAAGGTTCAGGAAGCTGTGGATTTTTTAAAGACTTACCAGCTTCTTTGTCGTCAAATTGGACATAGATGACACCAGAAAGAGGAGCAGATGTGTTTGGGATGTGGACATGGACAATTGTACCTGTGGATCCATTGATCAGAGAACCAGGCAAGTCAATAGTATTTGTCAGCATAACCCGAGCATCGACCTTGAATTTGAATTCCTTCAATAGGTTTCCTGTGTTGCTAATGCTGAATTGATTGGGGATGTTGATGGAACGATTTCCAACACGATCTTTTGCTATAATTTTGTACTCTGACAATAAGTAAAGGCAGGATTCATTTTCGATATTTGCTAAAAAGTTGGTTAGGTATAGCTTTGTGTGCTGTTTGGGAAATGACGCAGAGTTGTTTGCACATGAATGAAAGAAGGCGACATCTTCGGACGTATGACAGCCTTCTCTGGCGCGATTCAAAATTTGCGCAAATAGCGGATCACCAACCTGTCGCACAATTTCTGTTAACTCATGAAGTTGTAATAATTGCTGCCATAAGTTTCCTGAAAATGCATTGTACTGATCGTTGGTGTTGCATGAAATCTCAAATATACGACGCAGCTTTACTGGAGGAAGTTGAAAAAGGTCACCAACCAAAAGTGCTGTGTCATTCTCAGTAATCAAGCGTAGCATGATGTATGTGTCGTCAAATGTCTCACGACCAACCATGGATACCTCATCAATCATGAGTACCTTGAGGAAGTGGTAGGCCAGCTTTAAGGTGTGCATGGTTTCATCAGCAGGCTTCCGAAATGCAGTAGATGTGTAATTTCTGCGCGGAAGTCTCAAAGCAGAATGAAGCGTAGTTCCATTGACACCCGTTGCAGCTTTCGCAGTGGATGCCGTCACCAGAAAAGACGGTTGGTCTAGCTTCTGGTTAGCAAAATTGACGAGGCGTTGCATGTAATTTGTAACAGCCTTCAACAAGAAACTTTTGTCAACCCCCAGCACCTCCATTTAAAAAGATGTGAAAGAGATCTGGTTCAGGTAAGTTGTTACACTCATTCAAAATTAATTTAACAGAATGACACATGATAAAATAAAAAAAATGCTGTTGAGAGAAGAGCACACCGCGTGAAAGTCGTTATCAGGAAGCATAGCGCCATTGCTGACAGCAGATGATCTGGTAATGTTTGGCACAGCAGTTTCAACAGTTAAGTCAACATCAATCAGGTCCGGGTTGAGATGTGAAAGTGTTGAATATTTGGTTTATAATACGTTTGCATGTCGGAATCTGGCATAGTACAACAGCTCCTTTGTTGATCCAGCGAACAGCATCGCTTGCTAACGGGACGATATGTCGTTTCTCGATCCGGGCGATGTCGAATGGTCTTGCCAGTCGGTCCCGGCTTCAATCTCTCCCTTTCAGCTGACACAGCAGTAAACCCGATTCGGGAATTATATTTCCCTTTCTTCTTGCTGTCTCTGGTCGCCGCCACCACTCTCTGCAGACCAGTAGCGTGGTGGGAGGTTGATGGCTGCAGGGGCCATCACAGGTTTGATGACCTCTTTCCAGCTGAAAACTTTAAACAATCACAGGTCTGATGAAGTAAAAAGAAAAGAAAGAAACGTACCATGCTAATATATCAAACCATGCATATAACTCAGATCATTCCACGATTCTCATAGCATGCGTTGTATAATAATAATAAGACGTATTTTAGTTTAATGTTTATTTATTGTTTCATAGAA
Organism: Sepiola atlantica; assembly: GCA_963556195.1. Classification (NCBI taxonomy): domain Eukaryota; kingdom Metazoa; phylum Mollusca; class Cephalopoda; order Sepiida; family Sepiolidae; genus Sepiola; species Sepiola atlantica. The sequence goes on from OY744518.1 coordinate 139,432,359, forward strand.
TCAGTGTCAGTGTACATAAAACTTTTACTCTGAATCGGGCATAGTCTCGTTACATTCTAGGAATGGTGTGTAATAAGGGAGATGACCGTGCACCTCTCTGTGACGTAAGAGGATTACGGAGTTGAAGTTTTTTTTTTTTTGCAACAGGTGTATTTTCATCCTCAGTCGCTGGATAAGTATATTACTCCGGACACTCCGGATTCCACGTCGGTTTCCTCTCCGCTCAAGTAGTTACCCCCACCGCAGTGGATCATTTTACAATGATGGGTCAGACAGTATTGAGTCGGGCTGGTCAGATCAAGTTTACACTGATCTTTCAGCATAGTATCCATCCAGTCTCCTTCCTCTGTCGGTTCGGGTAGAGTTTGACCCGGATACTCCCCTGCCACGCTCTCTGCGCACCATGGGTCGATCGGGAATAGTTCTTTGCGCGCCGCGTTGTATGTTACTTGTTTTTGCGGAGACAAGTTCTCCACTGTACGTATCAGGAAGTTGCTGCTTCTTGCCGGTTCCTCCACCTCCTCCTCGCATTGGTAGTTTTTAGCTATTAGTTTTATTACGTGGTCTCGCCAAATTGTGAGCCACATCGTAGGATTAAGTTCTTTTACGCCCCAACCTTTCAGCTGAGGCATAGCGCGTCGTGTAGTGTAAACGAACATTCTGTTTTCCATGGCTGCCTGTTCGTTCGGTACGTGCCTCCACGGATCGTCGTTGCTTGTGGACAGACTCGGAGTCCGTTCTAGGACCCGTTCAGCTTGGTGTTTCATGTTAACGTTGGTGTCGGTGCCCTCCAAGATGCACTTACCCTCCTCCACGTTTTGTGGCGTGAACCACATTTCGTCCGTATAAATGAGTGTTTTGTCGACGCAAGAGCCGAACGTGAAATTGTCCGATGCCTGACAGCGCATACGGCCGCAGTTCATCAGACCGTTACGGATACTTCGTAACACGTACGACTTGCCGGAGTTGCTCGGTCCCGTGATATGCAAGGCATTCTTTTTTGTCCTGATCTTATAGCATACCTCGAACACGCGTCGACCAAACTCCTTCGCATCGAACGAATGGTGTGTTGCCCATGCGTCGAAGATATCAAGCGAACGTTGCACTGACCAGTATCTTACGCTGTCCATACTGAATAGGTCCTTCTTTTGGCGGATTTGTTTGTGTATTGCTGTGACTTTCGTCTGTATCTGCAGGTCTGATGCTGCCGCCTGAATTATCGGATTAATATTTTGCGTGTTAGTAAATATGTGCTCCCACGTCTCTCGGGTTTTTTGGTGAGGCGACTGTTTGCAGTACAGCATGACTCTTGCCAAGTCCGTGCTGTTGCAGCGTTTCATGACGTCTAATATGAATTTGTATTTTTGGCCGCGCACCGTAGATTTCCTCGTCAGTTCATGGTTGGTCGTCTCCGGTTCCGGCGAATGTAAAGTCTTAGTTGTGAGTCTTCTGAATAGTGCTTGTTGACTGCTGGACGTTAGGTTACCGGCGGCAACTACAGTACGTGTGTTTGGTTCGCTGGTCAAGTACGTGCAAAGTCCGTAGGGATTGTAAATTTTTTGGCAGCTCACAGAGTACGGGTTGCGACCTCTTTCCGACTGGAGTTTTTTCATTTGAACGTAACTGTGTTCACAGGTCGGGTGATGTGTATGCCACGTGATCATGTGGAAATGATCCACGTCCGCGCAATGTTTCAGACTGCTGGGGCCCGCTACGTGATGCACAACTATGTATGGTTTAGCGTCTAGTATGTTGCGGAAGTATCTGTGCAGCGGTGATGCGTCCTCGCAAATTAGGGCTGTACGGTGGCTCTTGATGATGTCCGGGTCGCCGAGTATGCTGAACTCGGACGGATTTTCCCAACGGTAAATCCATGTGTACGGTCGGACTTGTTTCCCCTCAATTGTTTCCGTGTTTACCAAAGTGTTGAAGTTTTGTTGTTCTTCGTATTGGGTAGCGGCAGCAGACGTTGTGGCCTCCATCGCAGCTTCCTGTAGAATGACTGGAACGATGCTGAAAAGTCTGTTTATGTAGACCGCTATTGCGACTTAGAATTAGGCACGTGTTCGGACACGATGCTTACGTTTGCAATTTTTCGAAATAGGATTTTGCTGACAAATCTCATTTTGTTTTATGCGACGCCTTTATTTGTTTATGAAACGCCCATAATTCATACCCAGTAATTTTCCGTTGTTATGCCATATGTGTGTGCCGTGATTGTGTAACATCCCCTTCGCTGGTTGGCCATGTAAATGTCTGTTGGGCGGGACTATTGTCGAGAATTCGTAACTGTAATCCGACGAGGTCGCCGACAACGCTTGCTTGTGGTGTGTGACCGGGACTTTTTGTGGGTGGATCAGCGAGTCGCACACTATTTCGATTTCCACCATGTAAGTAATTTCAAAGTTGAAATACAATATTCCGGCGGTGCTGTTCGGGCGCAGAATCGGAGGCACGTGTATTAGCACCATTTCTGGACTGTCCTCGTTTGTGTACAGCACCTTGTTTATCACCGTTCTGTCGGACATGGTCATGCAACCCGAGGTCTGGGTATATGTAGTCGCTCCTACCTTGGTAGCGTCCGTGGCGTTGCTTTTTCGTCCTCTCTGGTGGTCGAAGTTTATGTCTGACACCTCTGTCTGTACTAGGTCCTCTTGTTGCTCACTTCTTTGGCGTTTTCTAGCCCCGTTCCTCAGGTTGTCCTCCGCCTTTCGCAGTATTGTGCCGTAGTTCGGGGCCGTTGCTACAGCCAAGCCGCTGTCCCAGGCCGTATGCTGACCGTTATCCAGCGCCGTTTCTAGTAGAACTGGTGTCGAAATCATGGCCGCCTGGATTGTGTAGTTACCCTGTGTGGTCATGTTTGTCAGCGGACGTCTCAGCAGGCTGTGGTTCCGCCATATGTGTGTGAAGCTGTCACCCTGTCGTAAGTTTTTCACCGACGGCATTTCTCGCCAGTCGTGTAGTATGTGCATTTTAACCTGGGTTTTTGTCACCTTTCCGCCAAGAGCACCTGTGTTCGGTATGGTATTCAGGAGTTCGATCGGTGCCATGTAATTATACTTGCAGTGCGGCAGTTCAGCGTCTGACCCTACCATTGGTTGTATCTCGGTGAATACTTTGTTCGGCACCTTGTCCAGTCCTTCGAGGTTACCGTAACCCATGTATGAGCCGTTGTCCACGTATATATCGAAGTACGGTTCCGGATTCGGTACGAATACCTCCTCGTTGTTTTTTGTTAACCATTCACCGCACGTAATCTTCGATATCTGGAAACCCTGACTTATCACCCTGTACGCTGTCGCGTTGCTCATGATCGCCTCCCATCTGGTGGGAGTCACCCAAGTGGTCAAGAAGTAAGGTACTATGTAGTCGTCCGAATCCGGCTGCGCCCAAGCGAACTTGGCTGCTCCGTGTATACCCGATGCCGGATACGTATCATATATCTGGAATGTTCCTGTCGTTCCATTCATGTTTGTGGTTTTCACCTGATTTTTGAAACTTCTTTTCAGTACCACGCGCCTTACGTTGTTACCGGTGCCCTCGGGCAGATCTCTTCCGTGGATCGATCCTCCCCATGCGCCGCTACCGCTCCCCGCCTCCGTAGCTGCGTCCTGATCCACTTCCATACCTGTTTTCCCACTAACAGCGACAGTATTATCAAGCTTAATTCGTTTTGCAGGGGGATCGAAGTACTCGTCGAGTCCCAGGTAATGCTTTGCCCTGAGCGCAGTCCGGGATATAGCTCCGAGCACACCAGTTCCAGCAGAGTCTTTGTAGAATTGTTCATCCGCTTCCCTTGTCTTCCTTTTTCCGTAGTTCAGGTCGTGACGTTTCGCTGCCCAGTCTAGTTTGTTTAGAGGCGGTAGAAAGCGTTTTGGACAAAAAGGAAATCTATGACGCACCCCCATCATAGAACGTTCTATGATGGGGGTGCGTCATAGATTTCTTTTTTGTCCAATGGTTTTAAATAGAATAGAATTGCAGTAACTGTGCTCTGTCACTGGCACGGGTAGTGCCACGGCGTAGTTTCTCATCGCCTTGGCCTCTTTACCTTTTTCCATGCTGACCTAGTTTCTTGACCTACTTTTGATATTAGTGTTACCATCACAGGTCTGATGACCTCTTTCCATCTGAAAACTTTAAACAATCACAGGTCTGATGAAGGAAAAGAATATAAGGAAACGTACTAATATAACAAACCATGCATATAACTCAAATCATTCCAAGATTCTCATAGCATGCGTTGTTTAATAATAATAAGACGTATTTTAGTTTTATGTTTCTTTATTGTTTCATAGATCAGTGTCAGTGGATACAAAAGTTTTATTCTGAATCGGGCATAGTTTCGTCACACTCCAAGAACGGTGTGTAATAAGGGAGATAACCGTGCACCTCTCTTTGACGTAGTACCGTTACGGCGTTGATGATTTTTTTTTTTTGGCAACCGGTGTGTGTTCTTCCTCGGAGTCGCTCGATAAGTATATGACTCCTGACACGCCGGATTCCACGTCGGTCTCTTCCCCGCTCAAATAGTTACCGCCTCCGCAATGTATCATTTTACAATGATGTGTTAGGCAGTATTGAGTCGGGCTCGTTAGATCCAGTTTGCATTGGTCTTTCAGCATCGTATCCATCCAGTCACATTCTTCGGTAGGATCCGGTTCCGGAAATGTCTGACCTGGATAGCATCCGTGCTCGCTGTCCGGATGCCACATATCTGTAGGAAACAGTTCCTTTCTAGCGGCGTTATATGTAACCTGTTTTTGGGGTGACAAGTTTTCCACCGTTCTCACCAGGAAGTTGCTGCTGCGTGCTGGTTCCTCCACCTCCTCCTCCTCCTCACACTGGTAGTTGTTAGCGATTAATTTAATGACGTGATCACGCCAAATTGTTAACCACATGGTTGGATTCAGCTCTTTCACTCCCCATCCCTTTAGCTGTGGCATCGCGCGACGTGTGCTGTACACGAACATTCGGTTCTCCATCGCAGCGCGTTCGTTTGGTACGTGTCGCCATGGGTCATCGTTACTGGTCGATAGACTTGGCGTCCGCTCTAGCACTCGCTCTGCCTGGTGTTTGACATTGACATTGGTGTCAGTGCCCTCTAGGATGCATTTCCCTTCCTCCACGTTTTGTGGCGTGAACCACATTTCGTCCGTGTAGATCAATGTCTTATCCACGCACGAACCAAATGTAAAGTTGTCCGAGGCCTGACAACGCATACGGCCACAGTTCATGAGTCCATTTCGAATGCTTCGCAGCACGTATGATTTTCCAGAGTTGCTTGGACCAGTAATATGCAGGGCATTTTTTTTTGCACGTATTTTGTGACACACTTCGAACACTCTGCGACCAAACTCCTTTGCATCGAAGGAGTGATGAGAAGCCCACGCATCGTAAATATCCAAGGAACGTTGTACTGACCAGTACCGTACTCCGTCCCTGCTGAATAAGTCTTTCTTTTGACGAATCTGTTCATGGATGGGTGTTACTTTGGTTTGTATTTGTAAATCCGAAGCTGCCGCCTGGATTATGGGATTGATATTTTGAGTGTTGGTGAAAATGTGGTCCCACGTATCTCTTGTCTTTTGGTTCCCCGACTGTTTGCAGTACAGCATTACTCGTGCCAGGTCTGTACTGTTACAGCGTTTCATAATGTCCAATATGAATTTGTACTTTTGACCACGCACGGTAGCCTTCCCCGTCAGCTCGTGTTGAGCCGGTTCTGGTTCCGGCGACTGTAGATGTTTTGCTGTTAAGCGCCGGAATAACGCCTGTTGTCCACTGGAACTTAAGTTTCCTGCTGCCACCACTGTTCTTGTTGTCGGTTCGCTTGTCAGGTATGTGCATAACCCGTACGGATTGTATGTTTTTTGGCAACTGATCGAATACGGGTTACGTCCTCTCTCGGCTTGTAGTTTTTTTAATTGCACGTAACTGTGCTCGCACGTTGGATGGTGATTGTGCCATGTTATCATGTGGAAGTGGTCCACGTCCGCGCAATGCTTCAGACTGCTCGGTCCCGCCATGTGATGCACGACAATGTATGGCTTTGCATCCAAGATGTTTCGGAAGTATCTGTGTATAGTTGATCCCTCGTCACCATGCACCGCCGTTTTATGTCCGTGGATGATATCCTGGTCTGTATTCAAGGTGAACTCGGTAGGACTTTCCCACCGGTAGATCCACGTGTAGGGTCGTATTTGTTTTCCGTCGATCTGTTCGTTATTCACCAGAGTATTAAAATTTTGCTGTTCCTCGTACTGAGTCGCTGCCGCAGACGTTGTTACCTCCATCGTTATTAGCTGCCTTCTGTCATAGTTTTGGATTTTTGTATCCTTTTATAGTGTGTTATTGCGTCTTAGAATTTGCACGTGTTCGAACATGCTGCTGACGTTTGCATAATTGCAAAATACAATTTTGCTGACAAATGTTATTTTCTGTACTGGCACACCTCTATTTGTTTATGAAACGCCCGTAGTTCATACCCAGTAATTTTCCGTCGTTGTACCATATGTGTGTTCCGTGATTGTGTAACATGCCCTTCGCCGGTTGGCCGTGCAGATGTCTGTTGGGCGGGACTATCGTCGAGAATTCGTAGCTGTAATCTGCCGACGTGGCCGATAACGCCTGTTTATGGTGTGTCACTGGCACTTTTTGTGGGTGGATCAACGAATCGCAGACAATTTCTATTTCGACCATGTAAGTTATTTCGAAGTTGAAGTATAATAAGCTGTTTTTTACCGTCGGCATTTCTCGCCAGTCATGTAATAGGTGCATTTTCACCTGTGTTTTTGCTGTCTTACCGCCGATTGCACCTGTGTTCGGTACGTTGTTTAGCAGTTCGATTGGAGCCATGTAATTGTATTTATAATGTGGTAATTCCGCATCCGAGCCTACCATCGGCTGTATTTCTGTGAATCCTTTGTTTGGCACTTTATCGATCCCTTCCAGGTTACCGTAACCGATGTATGAACCGTTATCTACGTATATGTCGAAGTAGGGTTCCGGATTTGGCACGAATACCTCCTCGTTGTTTTTCGTCAACCATTCTCCGCACGTAATCTTAGATATTTGGAAACCCTGGCTGACCACCCTGTATGCCGTCGCGTTGCTCATAACGGCTTCCCAACGTGTCGGTGTAACCCAAGTGGTCAGAAAGTAAGGTACTATGTAATCGTCCGAAAGAGGTTGCGCCCACGCGAATTTTGCCGCTCCGTGGATACCGGACTCCGGGTTCGTATCGTAAATCTGGAACACGCCTGCCGTTGCGTTCATGTTTGTTGTTTTTACCTGGTTCTTGAAGCTTCTTTTCAATACTACGCGTCTTACGTTGTTACCTGTTCCTTCTGGAAGATCTGCTCCGTGGACCGATCCTCCCCACGCACCACTGCCGCTTCCCGCCTCCGTAGCAGCATCCTGATCGACTTCCATACCTGTTTTCCCGCCAACACTGACAGTATTATCAAGCTTAATTCGTTTTGCAGGGGGATCGAAGTACTCGTCGAGTCCCAGGTAATGCTTTGCCCTGAGCGCAGTCCGGGATATAGTTCCGAGCACACCAGTTCCAATAGAGTCCTTGTAGAATTGTTCATCCGCTTCCTTTGTCTTGCCTTTACCGTAGTTTAGATCGTGACGTTTTGCTGCCCAATCTAATTTGTTTAACGGCGGTAGGAACTTTTTAGTCTTCAGGTCAGTTCCAGGTCCCAGGAATCTGTGGTAAGGTACTGTCCACTCGCGACTGCGGTACTTTCTGCCCTTCCGTGCCGGTGGCATCCTTTTTATAGTGTTTTCAGGTCTTGCATCATCTGTATTTATAGAATTACTATTGCGTCATCTTTAATTATTATATATGGATCACAGCTATGACGCGTTGGCACTACTCAATTTATTCCTCAGTCGCAGCTATGACGTGTTACGCTTTGGTGTATTCGCCAGTCACTGGCTATTGTATCGTATTCCCCAGTGACTGGCGAATACACCAAAGCGTAACACGTCATAGCTGCGACTGAGGAATAATCTGTCACTGGCGCGGGTAGTGCCACGGCGTAATTTCTCATCGCCTTGGCCTCTTTACCTTTTTCCATGCTGACCTACTTTCATGACCTAGTTTCTATATTAGTGATATCATCACAGGTCTGATGACCTCTTTCCAGCAGAAAACTTTAAACAATCACAGGTCTGATGAAGTAAAAAGAAAAGAAAGAAACGTACCATACTAATATATCAAACCATGCATATAATTCAGATCATTCCACGATTCTCATAGCATGCTTTGTATAATAATAATAAGACGTATTTTAGTTTAATGTTTCTTTATTGTTTCATAGAATCAGTGTCATTGGATATAAAACTTTTAGTCTGAATCGGGCATAGTCTCGTCACATTCTAGGAATGGTGTGTAGTAAGGGAGGTAACCGTGCACCTCTCTGTGACGTAAGAGGATTACGGAGTTGATTGTTTTTGTTTTTTTTTGCAACAGGTGTATTTTCGTCCTCAGAGTCGCTGGATAAGTATATGACTCCCGACACTCCGGATTCCACGTCGGTCTCCTCTCCGCTCAAGTAGTTACCGCCGCCGCAGTGGATCATTTTGCAATGATGGGTCAGACAGTATTGAGTCGGGCTGGTCAGATCTAGTTTACACTGATCTTTTAACATTGTGTCCATCCAGTCCCCTTCCTCCGTCGGATCTAGTTCGGGTTGAGTTTGACCCGGATATTCTCCGTGTACGCTCTCTGGACACCATAGGTCGATCGGGAATAATTCTTTCCGCGCTGCGTTGTAAGTCACTTGTTTTTGTGGAGACAAGTTCTCCACTGTACGCACCAGGAAGTTGCTGCTTCTTGCCGGTTCCTCCACCTCCTCTTCCTCCTCGCATTGGTAATTATTCGCTATTAGTTTTATTACGTGGTCTCTCCAAATTGTGAGCCACATCGTAGGATTAAGTTCTTTTACGCCCCAACCTTTCAGCTGAGGCATAGCGCGTCGTGTCATATAAACGAACATTCTGTTTTCCATGGCTGCCCGTTCGTTTGGTACGTGCCGCCAAGGATGGTCGTTGCTTGTGGATAGACCTGGTGTCCGTTCTAGGACCCGTTCTGCTTGATGTTTAACGTTGACGTTGGTGTCAGTGCCCTCCAAGATGCACTTACCTTCCTCAACGTTTTGTGGCGTGAACCACATTTCGTCAGTGTAAATTAATGTCTTGTCCACGCAAGAGCCGAACGTAAAGTTATCCGATGCCTGACAGCGCATTCGTCCGCAGTTCATCAGACCGTTCCGAATGCTGCGTAACACGTACGACTTGCCTGAGTTGCTTGGTCCCGTAATGTGCAAGGCATTTTTTTTTGCCCGTATCTTGTGACATACCTCGAATACGCGGCGACCGAATTCCTTCGCATCGAACGAATGGTGTGTTGCCCATGCATCGAATATATCCAGGGAACGTTGCACTGACCAGTATCTTACGCTGTCCATACTGAATAGGTCTTTCTTCTGACGTATTTGTTCGTGTATGGCTGTCACTTTCGTTTGTATCTGTAGGTCCGATGCAGCCGCCTGTATAATAGGATTGATATTCTGCGTGTTGGTAAATATATGCTCCCACGTTTCTCGGGTTTTTTGGTGACGCGACTGTTTGCAGTATAGCATGACTCTGGCCAAGTCCGTGCTGTTGCAGCGTTTCATCACGTCTAATATGAATTTATATTTTTGTCCTCGGACTGTCGCTTTTCCCGTCAGTTCGTGTTCGTTGGTCTCCGGCTCCGGTGAATGTAAGCTCTTAATTGTGAGTCTTCGGAATAATGCTTGTTGACCGCTTGACGTCAGGTTACCGGCGGCCACTACAGTACGACTGGTTGGTTCGCTGGTCAAGTATGTACATAATCCGTAAGGATTATAAATTTTTTGGCAGCTGATAGAGTACGGGTTGCGACCTCTCTCCGCCTGGAGTTTTTTCATTTGCACGTAACTGTGCTCGCAAGTTGGATGATGGGTATGCCACGTGATCATGTGGAAGTGATCCACGTCCGCACAATGCTTCAAGCTGCTGGGCCCCGCCACGTGATGCACAACAATGTAAGGTTTCGCGTCTAAAATATTTCGGAAATATCTGTGCAGCGGTGATCCCTCATCGCAAATTAAGGCTGCGCGATGGTTCCTGACGACATCCGGATCGGCGACTAAGGTGAATTCCGAAGGAATTTCCCACCGATAAATCCATGTATACGGTCGGACTTGTTTTCCCTCTATTTGTTCCGTGTTTACCAAGGTGTTGAAATTTTGTTGCTCCTCGTGTTGGGTAGCTGCGGCTGAAGTTGTGGGCTCCATCGTAGCTTTCTGCAGAATGGCGCGAACGTTGGTGAAATGTCTGTTTATGTAGACCGCTATTGCGTCGTAGGAATTAGCACGTGTTCTGACACGATGATTACGTTTGCACTTTTTAGAATTAGGATTTTGCTGACAAATGCAATTTTGATTTTAGTGACGCCTTTATTTGTTTATAAAACGCCCATAATTCATACCCAGTAATTTTCCGTTGTTATACCATATGTGGGTTCCGTGATTGTGCAACATGCCCTTCGCCGGTTGGCCATGGAGATGTCTGTTGGGCGGGACTATAGTCGTGAATTCGTAACTGTAGTCTGCCGAAGTAGCCGATAGCGCCTGTTTGTGGTGTGTTACCGGCACCTTTTGTGGGTGGATCAGCAAGTCGCACACTATTTCGATTTCCACCATGTATGTAATTTCAAAGTTGAAGTACAATATTCCGGCGGTGCTGTTCGGGCGCAGTATCGAAGGCACGTGTATTAGCACCATTTCTGGACTGTCCTCGTTTGTGTATAGCACCTTGTTTATTACCGTTCTGTCTGACATGGTCATGCAACCCGAGGTCTGGGTGTATGTGGTCGCTCCTACCTTCGTACCGTCTGTCGCGTTGCTTTTTCGTCCCCTCTGGTGATCGAAGTTAATGTCTGACACTTCTGTTTGTACCAGGTCCTCTTGTTGCTCACCTCTTTGTCGCTTTCTAGCCCCGTTCCTCAGGTTGTCCTCCGCCTTGCGTAGTATTGTGCCGTAATTCGGGGCCGTCGCTACCGCCAAACCGCCGTCCCATGCTGTATCCCGACCGGTGTCCAACGTCCGTTCTAGCAATTCAGGGGTCGAAATCATTGCTGCCTGGATAGTGTAGTTACCCTGACTGGTCATGTTTGTCAGCGGTCGTCGCAGCAGGCTGTGGTTACGCCAAATGTGGGTGAAGCTGTCCCCCTGGCGTAAGTTTTTTACCGAAGGCATTTCACGCCAGTCATGGAGGATGTGCATTTTCACCTGTGTTTTTGTCACTTTACCGTCGATAGCACCTGAGTTTGGTATATTGTTCAGGAGTTCGATTGGTGCCATGTAATTGTACTTGTAATGCGGCAGTTCTGCGTCCGACCCTACCATTGGTTGTATCTCAGAGAATCCTTTGTTCGGCACCTTGTCTATGCCCTCCAGGTTACCGTAGCCAATGTATGACCCATTGTCAACGTATATGTCAAAGTAGGGTTCCGGGTTCGGTACGAATACCTCCTCGTTGTTTTTTGTTAACCATTCGCCGCACGTAATCTTCGATATCTGAAATCCTTGACTGACCACCCTGTACGCCGTCGCGTTGCTCATTACTGCTTCCCATCGAGTCGGTGTAACCCAAGTTGTCAAGAAGTACGGTACTATGTAGTCGTCCAGAGTTGGCTGTGCCCAAGCGAACTTTGCAGCTCCGTGTATTCCCGACGCCGGATCCGTATCGTATATCTAGAATAAGCCGGTCGTACCGTTCATGTTTGTTGTTTTCACCTGGTTTTTGAAGCTTCTTTTCAGTACAACACGTCTTACGTTGTTCCCGGTTCCTTCTGGCAGGTCTCCTCCGTGGATCGATCCTCCCCACGCGCCGCTTCCGCTCCCCGCCTCCGTAGCTGCATCCTGATCCACTTCCATATCCGCTTTCCCGCTAACAGCGACAGTATTATCAAGCTTAATTCGTTTTGCAGGGGGATCGAAGTACTCGTCGAGTCCCAGGTAATGCTTTGCCCTGAGCGCAGTCCGGGATATAGCTCCGAGCACACCAGTTCCAGCAGAGTCTTTGTAGAATTGTTCATCCGCTTCCCTTGTCTTCCTTTTCCCGTAGTTCAGGTCGTGACGTGACTCCTTTGCTGCTTTTTTCATTAACTCGCTTATACTGTGTTCGGGTTTGCAAAGGTATGATGTAAGGTAAACTATCATTGCATATATATCAGTGACATACTGCAAATTCATGTTAGACTTAATGAGTGATAGAAGAACAGTGTTATATTGGCTGATGTTAACTTCCGATACTCCCCGCTTATATATGACACTTGTTCTCTTTTGAACAGTAGCAACAGCTTCATTGTACTCGGCCAGTGAAATGCCACATTTATTCAGAAGTTCAGTTAGTGTGATTTGAGCAGGATGTTGAAGTTGAAGCAAGAAGTTCAGTTAGTGTGATTTGAGCAGGATGTTGAAGTTGAAGCAAGAAGTTCAGTTAGTGTGATTTGAGCAGGATGTTGAAGTTGAAGCAAGAAGTTCAGTCAGTGTGATTTGAGCAGGATGTTGAAGTTGAAGCAAGAAGTTCAGTCAGTGTGATTTGAGCAGGATGTTGAAGTTGAAGCAAGAAGTTCAGTCAGTGTGATTTGAGCAGGATGTTGAAGTTGAAGCAAGAAGTTCAGTCAGTGTGATTTGAGCAGGATGTTGAAGTTGAAGCAAGAAGTTCAGTCAGTGTGATTTGAGCAGGATGTTGAAGTTGAAGCAAGAAGTTCAGTCAGTGTGATTTGAGCAGGATGTTGAAGTTGAAGCAAGAAGTTCAGTCAGTGTGATTTGAGCAGGATGTTGAAGTTGAAGCAAGAAGTTCAGTCAGTGTGATTTGAGCAGGAAGTTGAAGCAAGAAGTTCAGTCAGTGTGATTTGAGCAGGATGTTGAAGTTGAAGCAAGAAGTTCAGTTAGTGTGATTTGAGCAGGATGTTGAAGTTGAAGCAAGAAGTTCAATTAGTGTGATTTGAGCAGGATGTTGAAGTTGAAGCAAGAAGTTCAGTCAGTGTGATTTGAGCAGGATGTTGAAGTTGAAGCAAGAAGTTCAGTCAGTGTGATTTGAGCAGGATGTTGAAGTTGAAGCAAGAAGTTCAATTAGTGTGATTTGAGCAGGATGTTGAAGTTGAAGCAAGAAGTTCAGTTAGTGTGATTTGAGCAGGATGTTGAAGTTGAAGCAAGAAGTTCAGTTAGTGTGATTTGAGCAGGATGTTGAAGTTGAAGCAAGAAGTTCAGTTAGTGTGATTTGAGCAGGATGTTGAAGTTGAAGCAAGAAGTTCAGTTAGTGTGATTTGAGCAGGATGTTGAAGTTGAAGCAAGAAGTTCAGTTAGTGTGATTTGAGCAGGATGTTGAAGTTGAAGCAAGAAGTTCAATTAGTGTGATTTGAGCAGGATGTTGAAGTTGAAGCAAGAAGTTCAGTTAGTGTGATTTGAGCAGGATGTTGAAGTTGAAGCAAGAAGTTCAGTTAGTGTGATTTGAGCAGGATGTTGAAGTTGAAGCAAGAAGTTCAGTTAGTGTGATTTGAGCAGGATGTTGAAGTTGAAGCAAGAAGTTCAGTTAGTGTGATTTGAGCAGGATGTTGAAGTTGAAGCAAGAAGTTCAGTTAGTGTGATTTGAGCAGGATGTTGAAGTTGAAGCAAGAAGTTCAGTTAGTGTGATTTGAGCAGGATGTTGAAGTTGAAGCAAGAAGTTCAGTTAGTGTGATTTGAGCAGGATGTTGAAGTTGAAGCAAGAAGTTCAGTTAGTGTGATTTGAGCAGGATGTTGAAGTTGAAGCAAGAAGTTCAGTTAGTGTGATTTGAGCAGGATGTTGAAGTTGAAGCAAGAAGTTCAGTTAGTGTGATTTGAGCAGGATGTTGAAGTTGAAGCAAGAAGTTCAGTTAGTGTGATTTGAGCAGGATGTTGAAGTTGAAGCAAGAAGTTCAGTTAGTGTGATTTGAGCAGGATGTTGAAGTTGAAGCAAGAAGTTCAGTTAGTGTGATTTGAGCAGGATGTTGAAGTTGAAGCAAGAAGTTCAGTTAGTGTGATTTGAGCAGGATGTTGAAGTTGAAGCAAGAAGTTCAGTTAGTGTGATTTGAGCAGGATGTTGAAGTTGAAGCAAGAAGTTCAGTTAGTGTGATTTGAGCAGGATGTTGAAGTTGAAGCAAGAAGTTCAGTTAGTGTGATTTGAGCAGGATGTTGAAGTTGAAGCAAGAAGTTCAGTTAGTGTGATTTGAGCAGGATGTTGAAGTTGAAGCAAGAAGTTCAGTTAGTGTGATTTGAGCAGGATGTTGAAGTTGAAGCAAGAAGTTCAGTTAGTGTGATTTGAGCAGGATGTTGAAGTTGAAGCAAGAAGTTCAGTTAGTGTGATTTGAGCAGGATGTTGAAGTTGAAGCAAGAAGTTCAGTTAGTGTGATTTGAGCATGAAGTTGAAGCAAGAAGTTCAGTTAGTGTGATTTGAGCAGGATGTTGAAGTTGAAGCAAGAAGTTCAGTTAGTGTGATTTGAGCAGGATGTTGAAGTTGAAGCAAGAAGTTCAGTTAGTGTGATTTGAGCAGGATGTTGAAGTTGAAGCAAGAAATTGAAAACCGTATGCAACTGGGATTTAAGCTCAGTGTGCAACAACTTGTCAGTGTCACGTGGTAAAGGGCGCACTATCATTGTTTCGTCAGAAGGTAGCCAAGGTGCATTGAAGCGGCACTGCACACCCGTCTTTTTGTATGTAGTTGTATGATGTGTCTGCCGTGTTTTTACCAAATTGTGGAGATCAGGATGGAGTGTGACGATCAATGAAAGCAATTACTTCATCAATAGCAGCTACATCCAACCGTGGTGCTCCCAAGACATGAATCGGAACGTGGAAGTGTTCATTGCCATGAGCTTGGAACTCGCGACGGTCGTCATAATTAAAGACATGCCTAATGGGATTTAAACCCCCCAGAATGACCTTCCCCCAAAGCTGTTGAAAAATATAGTCAATGCAACAGTGACCGGGTTCCTCTTGAGGTATTTCACTTTTGTAGAGAAGTCCATATTTTCTACTTGTTCAACGGTTAACTCTTCACCATACTGCCATGCTACAATTTGAATAATGTGTGGCCAGTGGAATTCTGACACAGTAAGAAAGAAAATGTAATTTCCAAATTGTCTAATTTTAGCCAAGACGTCGTAAGCCATGTTCTGGAAATACTGTGGAGTGCCACAGATATTCTTAAAATGTGCAAAAATTTGGTCTTCAGTTAGGAGACATGCAATGCTGTCTTTGTTAATCAGTTTCGAAGCAGATATTTCACCTTGATACGATTTTCTTTGAGCTATGGTGATGGTACTGGCAACAGCACGGGCCTCAATGAGATAAAGGGCGTTAAAAATGTATTGGTAATTCGAAGCGAACCTTCCATCGCAACACTTTAATCGTGCGTGAAAGTATTTGATCATGGAAATAGGTACGAGTCGAACTGTGTTGAAATGGTTAGCCCCTGTTGAAAATGGTTTTGGAAAAGCAAGTGCTTCCCAGTCCGGTTCATTTTGAATAGAAATTGGAATTTGACCCTCCCCAGGTGCTACATCTATGATATCAGATGTGGATAGAGAAGGATCATTGACATTACTCATCACTGTCGGTAAAGAAGCAAGATCTGCCTTGTTCATTCTATCATTTCTCTCAGCATCAAAATTTTCGTCGTCGCTACCAGGTTGTTGTTCAGTGTCCTGTGACGTTAACAAGTTCCATAACTCTGGGTCACTTGCCTGTGTGACTTCAGCCCAATCCGAATGAATTAAAACGCCTTCGTACAGAGGATTTATCTCACAAAGTTTTCTCAACGCTGCATTTACTTTAGCTGGATGCACATTTTGCTTACTGAAACCACTTTTATCTGTAAGCCTGCGTTTGAGTTGAAGGGGTAAAATCAGTTGCTCATCAAGTGTTCGAGGCAAGAGTTTTTGGATCTTTTTTATGGTCAGTGGGAACAAGAACACACTGGCCTTTAAGCCCAAGTTGAGCACCCTTTATTTTTGGAATGATAAACATGAACAATAGTACCTGAGAGACTAACATTAGCTCTATGTCACACAGTTCCTCCAATTTCTGTACAATGGGGCACAACTGCATATTGTTGTACGCTGCAGCAGGCATTTTGCGTTTCAACATTTGTTTATGACAGGAAGTGCAAATCCAAGACGTGATGTGAATATGTCAGTGTCATACTTGTGCTGCTTAAGTTGCAAAACACGCGACTTCTATTCAAATATCCAGCACACGTCACAAATGAAAGTGGGCCCCTCGTGCACTGCACTGTCAAAATCTTGTTTTACTTCAAGGTACGCCTTTGTATTCAAAATAGCTGGATCGAAGAAACTGTTCTGGTTTTGTTTAACAGCAGCCCTGTTTGTACTCTTTCGCTCTTTATCATTTCTCTGCACTTCAGCCTTCCTCTCCTCATGCGACATTGTTTTTCTTTCAGCTAACTTCCTGTCCTTAAAAGTTGCCGGCGTTTCCCTTTAAACTGTTTTGCTTCTGCTACACTTTGCTAGTTGCAGGATGCCTTTCTTTTTGCAGCGGAGATTTTTTTCTGTTTGATGAAAAAGCTCCTTCAAAACAGTATTCACACAGGGTGGCTTATTAGCTGCATTGAATGCATCATTGGTGACATTTTCTATCCGACTGAATGCTTTTCGCCGCTGCTCTTGAGACAGGGATGCGTCTTGTTCATTAACTTTAACGTAGAAAAGTATATAAGGCAATGAATGATCAGAAGGAGAGAAATGGAGAGGTGCACAGCAAGGAGTAACGATGGAGTCATTGATGTTGTACCAACTAGAAGTTTTGCCATTCGGTGCATGTTTTAGCAATGACGACGTGTAGTGACCAGTGTTGGCGCTATTGCCCTCATGAAGCACCAGTCAGTCTCCATTTACCACAAATATTCAAGTCCTCCTCAACATTTAAAGAGAACTTCCCTTTTGGTCCCCCGATTTATAAAATCGAGGGACTGTTTTGAGGCATGTCCGTCCGGATTTTTCTCCGCAACCATCCATTGAATTTCTCTGAAATTTTGCATGAAGTTGTAACTTTGATCAGGTTAGAAAGTAATGGATGGTTGCGGAGAAAAATGAGGCCGGACGGACATGCTTCAAAACATAAGTCCCCCAATTTTATAAATCGGGGGACCAACAAACTAGGAAAAGCTCTTATAAGTAAACGTTCGTTTATTATGAAATCATTGTTACAAATGATTGGTACCAGCCTGAGGGTCATCGACTGGTCGTGAAGGTCCTGGCTGGATGTCTTCGTCGTCTGAATCACTTTCATTTTCCATCGGTGGCGTGATTATGTTACGCTGCCGGTCAGACATCGGAGGGTACAGTTTGGCCGCTTGGCAAAAAAAATGATGCAGCAACGTGGGCTTGTTTTGAATGTCAGAAAGAAACAAATACCTCGCTAGGTATTGGTGCATGTATCTGGTCGCTTTACCCATTCCTTCAGATTACGCCAAAACCTTTCTATTGTCTGGGTATGAGTTTCACCATTCACGAAACTCTGAGTGATTAATTACAAAATGTTTGTAGTTCAAACCTGATGAACCAATACCTTTATACGCCGACCGTGCATCGCTGTATATAGTTGACCCCGGCTTTATGTATTTTATGATAAGAGGAAGAAGTGTCTCTTTGTTTCTTTTTTCTCCTGTGGGACTCTGTAGGGCGATAATAAATTTTCTTTTGGTTATTCTCTCTATGCCACTGAACAACCACAATTGCTTCAGTATACGGCCTCTGTTGTATTTTCGTCTTACAATTAGTGTTTCGTCGATTTCAACCTCGACTCCATCGCCACCAATAGGGTTCTGGTTATTGAACCATGCGTCAGTCACTTCTGCACAAAAAGACCACCAATCTACTGAAGTATTTGGAGAAATCCTGAAGCATTCCATCATTACTCTATGGTGCGATTGTCTGCTTAAATAATGGTTTGCAAATAAGACAATTTTCCAACGCGGAATATTTGTGTGAGCGAAAAATGAGCCATTGGAGTCTGAAACTCTGAAATTGCATTTTGTTTTCTTGCTCTTCGCCAGGCGGATAAATTTTCGGCAACGCCACATTCTTTGGTCTTCTCTGTATGTACACGTGGAATTACATCGAGGACATACGACAGTTCGGGGTAACACTCCATGGGAACGCAAAAATTCAACACTGTTCTCGTTGTTTTCATAAAAGTTGACAATAGAAGGAACACGATTCGCAAGACATTTTGGTTTAACAAAATCAAAATATGCTATGCGCTGAAATTAATAGAATTTCCATTTTTATAAGTGTACCGATGGTGACTAACAAATGACTAACAAATAGCCAATCAAATGTTAGGGATGCTCAGGAGATGACCTTTGATTGGACAGACAAAGGGTCTAGCAACAGGAGTGACCCTTAAGAAAACAAGCCACACAGTATCTTCAACAACACCGACCCCCCCCCCCCCCACATACAATTCACCATAGAACACCCCAACGAATCCGGCTCTCTCTCTTCTTGACTTCAACCTTAATATCACCGAAGACGGCTCTATACATACTAACTTCTATAGGAAACCTGCCTGCAAAAACCTCTTCATACACTTTAAGTCTGCCCTGCCCACAAAAGCCAAATTAAGTTATGCCCATAATGAAATCACCCGTGTACAAAATAAATGCTCTTCTGCTGCTGACAAAAGAATACACACTAAAAACTTCCACCAAACCCTTCAAACTAATGGCTACCCCGCTCCCACCATAGCCCACCTAAATAAGCCCAAAACACGTAGACACCGCACCCTCTCTAACACTTGCTTCTTAAAACTCCCTTTTTTCAGCGATAAAATCACCACCTCCATCTGCAAGACGATACATAATATCCAATTTCTTTTGTTTGGTCAACATTGACTCCGTCCTGAGCGGCCATGCCATTAGCAATGTTGTGAAGTGAGGTATTCTCCTTGAATGGATCTCTTTCCTTCAGATAGCTGATAAGATCGAGGGTGTCCTTGACATCTCTGGCCTGTCTAGCCTTCGAAATATCTTTGTGTTGGTCGCTGGTTTCGTAGGAGACCCCGCTGAACTTCTGCATTGCATCGTTGATGTTTGCGCATGCTGGCATGGATAGGACCCACAGTAAGCGCTGAGTCTCTGTCATCCCTTTTCCTCGAGTTAGGCCCCCATGCGTCTTTATACTTTTCATCAAAACTTGTTCGATGATCAGATCTGTGGAGAGCCCTGCCCAGTATCTATCACTGCGCCGCACAACGTGGTATCCCTCTTGGAACTTCTTATACACATCCGGATGTGTATTTGGTAGTTCGGTCATCATTTGCAGGTAAACATATGCAGACTTTGTATACAGTCGGTGTCCAGAAGCGGCAAGGTAGGGAAGCATATCGTGCACACATTGGAGGTGTAAGCTCCAGTTCCCTGTTCTTTCAGCTTTAATAAATTTCCGCAAGATGTCCACCATGTTGAGATACTGCAACCAGAGTTTTGCTGTTGGCATAGTCATCATTTCCTTTTTGTTGTCAAGTTCAGCCTGGATTCTTTGCAACACTTTTGCAGAGCAAACTTCTTCCACTGAGAGGGAAGAGGACATTGCTCTGTCATACAATTCACTTGTTGTAGTTATGTCAGTCGTCACTGTATCTGAAGGAATATCTTGTGGTTCTACATTATCTGTCTCAGTATCAGCAGTTGCCACTTGTGGTTCCTGAACTGTCTTTGGTTGACACAGGCACATTGTAGGCATCAGCGACCAAAATGGTGTTCAGTGCAGCATCTACCAGCATATGTCCCCGCACTGCTCTGGAAACAGCTTTGCCTGTCATCATGTGGGGCACTGTGTTTCCAGCATATACCACTTCGAGCAACTCTTGCAGTCCCGAGCCTGCCATTAGGTGACCTATGCTCCCAAGAAAGCTCATCTGCATGTGAAATCCCCCAAGCCTGAGGACTATGCGCTTGAGATCACTGTCATTTGGTTGAGACATTATAATCGTTAAAGCTTTCCAGTACAAGGGTTGGTCGAATGTGAGGATTGGAGTAACGTCGTATAGTTGAGCTTGGGTAGACACAAACTTCATTGTAGAGTAGATACATGAAGCATGACTGGGATCAAGGTCAATCATTGGAAGGAATGTCACAGAAGCTTTTCGGATACCACGCATATGAACATTTTTCAATATTTTTTGGCCATATTGGATTTTTGGCTATAAATTCTTTATCCAATAAAAATGTAACCTATTCCACGTAAATCCTTGTGTTCAAAAACACCATTTTAGCACTTCAAATCACTCAATTATGACATCTAAATGCGGAGATGTGGCAAATTATCGAAAATTGGCGGGCATCTTGGATTTATGCACATTAGACATATTTCCTCAACGTTGATTTCTTAGGACTTTTAGTATGATGTTCTAGACACCTCATGGGAATGCCTGGTGGTGAAAAAAATTCTGTTGCAAATTTGTTCCAAGTCGAACCTTATTTTGCCTGGACTATAAGGAAAACCTTGATATACAACTAACCCATACTGGCACTTCCTTACGCCAACACCTATCTAATAAACGTACTAACCACATACCCGAACCCTGCTCCCTGATCAATTGCCCTATCCCCAACACTAATCTATGCCATCGCACCAACTGTGTATATAAACTACAGTGCAATAAATGCAACAAGTTTTACATCGGAAACACAAGACCACTACACCTGCGCCCAAGGAGCATTTGAATATCCGTATATCCTTTTTCCACAAACACAGAGATTTACTCGAATACTCAGCATGATATTCATGTCTCCATCTTAGCGTCTGTCAGAAACATTAGTGACCTTAGAATCACAGAATCAATCCTCATCTCCAGATTAAACCCCTCACTCAATCAGCATCACGAGCTCCACTCACCGTTCATTCTATAATATCTACCTCTCATCCACTGACCAACCCCCATATCTAACACTCATCATACTCCGTTTCCACCACTTCACTCATTATTTACCTCCTATATTAAATCATCACACACCCAAACAATCAAATAGGCTCCTCCCCATATGAACTTTCATCCCAACACACATTCAGCCACAAACCAAAAACCATATTCAACCTACTCCACTAACCCACCAAAATAAGTCACTTCAATACCTGGCATTGTTAATTAATTAATCCAAACACATTTAAAATGTATACAAATAACATACAAATATTAAATAAAATAAATAAATAATAATAGATAGATAAATAAATAATAATAGATAGATGAATAAATAATAGATAGATAAATGAATAAATAATAATAGATAGATAAATAAATAAATAAATAAATAATAATAGATAGATAGATAGATAAATATTAAAACAAAGAAAACCCTATTTAATACAATCTCTGCGCAGCTTCTGCCTCTTTTGGAACGACTTTGGTAGGGTCCCGTGAAGCAGTCGATTTTGTCTCTGATGCGGCACATGGTAATGATAGACAGGATCTTTCTTATGCTGTTCAACAGGGCTATTGGCTGGTGGCCCAGGGGGGCTTCTTTGGCTTGGGTAAGGTGATAAGTGTTCCTTCTCCTAGTGTCTCTATGGGTGTGTGGTGTTCGAAAGATGAGTTGATGGTTTTAGCCAATGGGCGAGAAACAATGTTCTTTGAGTGCTTAAACAGCTCGCTGTTCACACCATCTGGACCGGTGGCACAGCCATTTTGAAGTGCAGTGATGGCAGTTTTTACTTCCTCTTCTGTTATGGGGGTCTGGAGTGGCCTTGTGGTGTCCTCAAATGGCTGCAGTGGTTCGTCCTGTTGGTCGGTGAACTGCTGCTGGAACCAGTCTTTGATGATTCTTGCTTTGCCTTCATCAGTTCCCATGAGGTTGCCGGCGGTGTCTTGGACAGTGATGGGTGGGGGTGGGTTTCATTGAACAAAGCTGTTTTGCTGCACGGAACATCTTTCGACACTCATCGGTTGAGGTGATTTCATCTGCTATGGCGTCTGCCTCTTCCACTGTTGTTGCGCTCCTTTTGGAGTTGGGTGCGGTTTTCACTTTTGCCATTTTTGTAGATCTTGAGCCTCAGTGCTTTTTGATGTTCTAACAGCTTGGTGACTATGGGATCAGCTGTGTTGTGTGCTCTTCGATTTTTTGATCTCGACGACTGTCATTGCTGCTGAGGTCTTCATGCAGTCCAGCAGGTCATTTAGTGCTTCATTGGGGTCCTGGCTTTGGTGGAGTTTAGTCAGTGAGTTTTGCAGTTGCTCCTGGTAGGACTGTTGCACTGAAGGGTCTTTGCAGAGCTTGTCAATGTCAATACATGCCTGGCCGATGCCTTTGGTGTGATGCTTATGCACTAGATGTAATTTGTCCATCCTGAGTCGTGTGATGACAGGTTTGTGGTCAGAGTTCAAGTCAGTGCCTCCATAGGAGCACGAATCTTTTAGTATTGCGTGAAGTCTAGAGTGGAAACCCGATCACTAATGTACTTGTATGAGGTGATGTGGTTGAGAAGTGCTGGCCTGATAGCAAAGCCTAGGCCTCGATAGGAGGCTTTCTTGTGTCTCGACTTAGGTGTCTGTTCCCAGTGGTCTTTCATCTTTGTCTCTTGGATGCACAAAATGTTGATGTTATAGTGTTCAGTCTGTGCCTAGTGTCTCTCTTTACTGAGCGGTGGACAGGCCGTGGATGTTCCATGTACCAATGGCAAATTCCCACGGGGAAGGTTCTGCTCTGATGCATGGTCTAGGTTTCACATAGTTGCTGAGGATCGCTTAGGGCCTTCCCCACTATTGGTAGGAGCGCCCTCTTCTGCCTCGCCCGCAGTAACTCTACTCCCCTCAGATACGAGGTCATACTCCTCCACTCGCCTAACATTACTCTCGTGTCTTCCAGCAAGTTGTGGAACAACCTGACATATCCCTGATTGGGAGTATATCTATCATCTGCTCCTCGATCTTTACCAGCCTCACTACCTCCCCGTTTAACCGTTTCAGCAACAACTTGTATGGCTGGAGGTCTATCACCAACGTGATCAGCCATTTAGACTTTGTGATAATCACTTCACTCGTTTTTTTAAATATCGTGTTCTCACTTCGTTCCCAGGCACCAGCCACTGCGAGCATCGACAGCACCAGCACCAGCCGCCTCTCGTCCATACCTGCAAGGAGACAGAGAGGAATTGATATTAGTTACCTGTCTCTTCCTATTTTCAGTGATCGGTCCATCTCCGGGCGACACCCGGGATGACGGCTGCACCACCACCACCGGCACCGCACGCACGTGGGGGCCCTCCACGCGCCCGACAGAGCCAACGGCCGCAGCACAGCGCACCCCGGCAGCCATCCGGATTACCACCAACCGACTTCCCTACTTACTCTAAAATCCCGGGGATTTTCGCCCCTCTCAATCGCAACTTTAATGGCAACTCTCCTGCTTCCTCAGTTACCTCCTCCTCCGGTTGCTTTTTCGGAGGCTGGGGGGGGACGAATTGCATTCTCCTCTTCCCACTCACTTGACTCCTCCCCAGACCCAGAGGGAACCCCGAGTTCATCCTCCTTCTCCTCGGGGGGGTCGACCGACCCCTCCGCCATCCCACAGGCCAGAGAGCCAAACTCACACCCCCCAACCACCTCTCTTGATCCTTCATCTCTGGGGGGGGCTGTCGCCCTGCTCGGTCCCCCGGGGGCCGGTGAGCCAAACCCAGCCACCTCCCCCTCGGATTCACTGCCCGTCTCCATCTCTTCGGGCTCCACGAGGGTTGCCCTCCTCGCTCTCCTCTGCCTAGTCATTGGTTCAGGTTTGTCCCATCCCTCTCTCTCGGCTAATTTCAAATCATTGGCATGTACCCGTTTCACCCTTCCCGCCACCTGGTCCCAAATTACGAAAGATACTGGGCCGGTTTGCTGCACGATCCGGTAGAAGGGTACCCAGCGACGGTCCAGCTTACCGTCTCTGGTGTGCAGCTTATAATACACTGGGTCACCCACCTGCAACCCGACGTCCCTCCTATCCTTGTTTATACGGGCGTTCCTTTTCTTCTGCGCTCCCTTAATTCTCCTCCTGACCTGCGCGAACACCGCATGCTGCTTCTCTAGGATCATCTGGTGGTGATCCTCCCCCATGTACCTTCGACGCGGCCTCAACAGGTTATCTACGGGTAAGACCACATCCCTGCCGAACAACAAATAATAGGGAGCGAATTTCGAAGTTTCATTCATCGTGAACCTCATGGCTGCCAGCGCCTGGGTAAGGTATAAATCCCAGTTCTGCCTATCCCCCTCGACCAGCTTGGCCAACGCATCGGCCAGGGTCCTGTGGAAACGTTCGACCTTGGCGTTCGCCTGGGGGTGATACACTGAGGTCAGCACATGGTGCACATTCAGCCCAGCCAGGGTCTCGGCTAGGATCTGGCTTACATTTTCTGGTCCATTATCGGTGACTAGTTGTTCCGGGGCTCCATACCTAGGGAATATCTCCCTCAATATAATGGTCGACACCGTTTGCGCCCGTTTGTCCGGTATGGCAAACGCCTCCGGCCAATTTGTCAGCCAGTCCACAAAACTTAGGATATAGAGGTTGCCCTGCGTGGTCTCCCCATACGGTCCCGAAACGTCCATGCTCACCTTTTGAAAAGGATAGTTCGGAACGTCGGTCTCCATCAGGGGGGCGGCTCCCCCCCTCCTACTCTGCAGCTGACACGACATGCACCCATCCACATGCTTAACCACCTCGCCATACAATCGCGGCCAGTAGTACTTCCTACGGATCAACTCGTAGGTTTTGTCAATTCCCATGTGGCCGGCTCTCTCGTGACACTGCTCCAGGATTTCCGCCCTCAACATCCCAGGCACAAACAGCCTGAGGCCCACCCGTTCGTCCTTCTCGGACAGGTAATATAGAACTCCCCCCTGTATCACGAATCGGGGGGTGCTCCCCGCCTCCACCCTGACTCTAAGAGCAGCTATCTCCGCATCCCCTTGGCTCCCCTCTATGGTCCCCACCCAATGGGGGTCCCTAACGACCTCCGGCTCGCCCTCTGGCCCACTGTCCCAGACCGGGCGCTGCCGTAGCCCATGAGAATTTATCACGCCAATCCGGTAAGCCTTATCATCCACCCCCGGCTCTAAACTAATGGATTCGGTCTCCAGCTGCCTCGGGAGCCGGGACAACAGGTCAGCACAGGTGTTATCCCTCCCCGCTAGGTACTCGATCTTACAGTGGTACCCGCTCAGTTTCATGGCCCACTGCTGTATCTTCTTGTTGGTCCACTCGGCTTCCAACAAGTACTTCAGGGGTTTATGGTCGGTTTTGATCGTAAACACCGCGCCGCTCAAGTAGTAATCCAGCTTTTGAACGGCGTACATAATCGCGAATGCCTCCTTCTCGATCACTGGCCATCGCTGTTGGGTGTCGGACAATCGATGGGACAGGAAGTAAATCGGTACTTCCTCGGGTATACCCGGTACCGGACCATCCCTCTCCGGGCAGGGCTGCGTCAGGACTGCCCCGATGCACCTATCGCTCGCATCTGTATACAAGGTCATGGGTTTGCCCAAGTCCGGGTACGTCAGCAGGGGCACGGCTGTGAGCTGTCTCTTTAGGGCCTCGAAGGCCCCCTGGCAATCATCCGTCCACCTAAACCGGGCGTGTTTCTTTGTCAGAGCTATCAAGGGCCCTGCCAACCGGCTAAAGGCAGGTACGAAGCGCCGGTAGTAGCCGATGGCTCCGATAAATCCCCGGATCTGCCTGACCGTTTTCGGCTCGGGCATGGCCCGAATAACCTCTACTTTGTCCAGGTCTGGTCGGATCCCGTCCTTATCTATGATAAACCCCAAGTATTTCATCTTCTCCTTCAAGAACTGACACTTGGGCAGCTTGAGCCTTAATCCATCCTCTCTCAGCCTACCGAACACTTTCCGTATGTGCCCAAAATGCTCCTCGGGGTTCCCGGAGAACACCAGGATATCGTCCAGGTAGGCCATGGCAAAGCTCTCCATGCCTCCTAACACTATGGACATAAATTGGGTAAACACTCCTGGTGCATTAGCCAACCCAAAAGGCATCACCTTAAAGTTAAACAGCCCCGCGTGACAAGCAAATGCTGCCTTTTCCTGGTCGTCCTTTCCCAGTGCCACCTGCCAGTACCCAGACCGCAAGTCCAAGGTCGAAAAACAGGTCGACTCCCCCAACAGGGCCAAAATGTCGTCAATGAGGGGAAGGGGCACTGCTAGTGGTTTCGTGATCGCATTTAGCTGCCGAAAATCCACACAAAATCGGTGTCCCCCATCTTTTCCACGATCACTACTGGGAAGCTCCAGGGGGACCCCGACCTTTCGATTATCCCCGTCTCCAGCATCTCGTTCACTGCTCCCTCCACCAGTCTCCTTTTATGGATTGGGGTTCGATAGGGCCTTAGTTTAATGGGTGGGTGGTCTCCTGTGTCTATCCCCATCTCTATCGTTCGGGTCTGTCCCAACTCCCTATCTGTTACGGCAATTATATCTCTGTTGTCTTCCAACAACCGTCTCGTTCTAGCTCGGTATTTTTCGGGGACCTTAATGTTCTCGTCTTGCAGTCGGTCCGGTCCAGCCCGCTCCTCCCCCCTTGCTTCCCCCACAAATACTTTGTTTACCTGACGTATTGGCCTGGCGTACGCCAGTTCCTCCCCCTTTTTTATCTTCACCGTCTTGCTGGCCGAGTTGGCCAACAACATCGGAATTGTTGCGAACCCTCGGACGACTGTCTCGCTTAGGGTGACCTCCTCGTCGTCGTCAGCAAATCTCCCCGCGGGGACTACTTGAAACAGCTCCCCGCTCAAATTCCTGTCCGTCCCCATCCTGCCCTCGCAGGATATGGCTGTCCGGGGAGGCAGCTTGACGTCCCTCTCCGCCACCACCGTCAGGGTGCCACGCTCTGCACCTCCCAGGGGAACCTCTACTCCGCCAACGGTCCGTGTCGCTGGGTCAAATCGTATCTTGGCTCCCCTTGCTCGGAGCCAGTCAACCGTGGTATACTCTCGCGCTTATCAGAGAGACCGCTGCCCCCGTGTCGACCAGGGCTCTCACCCGCGTGGCCGCGATCCATGCCTCGCACGTGAGTTCTCTCTCCTCCGTAAGTAGGGAGAACACTTGGGTCCCCCTCGCCCCGGAACCCATTTATCGGGCCCCGCCGCGGCGGACATGGGGGCCGGTAGCAATGGGCCTCCCTCGGACCCGTCGGTTCTCTGACCGCCTTTATCTCTCCAGGTGGGAGCCCCGTGCGGACTCGCCTGCTTTGGGGTTTGTCCGGCCCTCGGGCCGCGTCGCCTTTCACACGGGTGGCCGTTTCCTCCGTTACCGGTCCTCCTGGGCGGCCAGTGCCACCCCAGGTTTGGGGTTTGAGGCCGACCTCCCCCACCCGGAGGGTTTCTTCTCTTAGTATTACGTCTCCCCCAATGAGGGCAGTTCCTTTTTAGATGGCCTTCGTCCCCACACCGCCAGCACCTCCGTGACCGGCGGTAGGTAGCGGCATGGCGCCCTTCACCATAGCCTCCACTTGTGGTTGTTGTATTTCTCCTTTTAGGAGGTAGGCATGTGTTAAGTGTGTATGGCCTATTCTTAGTCTAGTGATGATGCTATTTTGTTTTCTGCTGTATGTTTTTTGTTTTTTTTGCTTTGTTATTTTTGGTGCGATTTGATAAAGTTTATTGTTGGGGAAATTATTCCAATAATTTTGCCATTTATTTTGAATATATACGTTGATACTTCTTTTGAGGTCTGTGTACGGGATTTTGAAGGTGGGGTCGATAGGTTGGTTGTGGGCTGATTTTGCTGTGATGTCAGCTAATTCATTGCCTTGTATGCCAATATGGCTGGGTACCCAACAGAGTATGATTTCATTTTTATTCTTTAGTTGCTGGAGTTTCGTGAGTAGGTTTGCAATTCCCTGCCAAACACCACTCACTGTAAAGCACATACTAACCAACTGTATAGACCTCGCAAAAATAAGAGAAAAACACTACAAAGAGAAAAATCTTAAAGAAATTTTCGATGAAAACAACACTGGAAAAATCCTATCCTACATCAAAGAAGTAGGTCTCTTCCAAAGAATATAACTGCCCCCCCCCCCCTAAGAATATAATATACAACTGCATAATAATAATCACAAATAACTGGATCGCTAAGTGCTACCACAACAAAATATAAACACCAAGTATCCAAACCACAAAAATAAAATACCAAAACTCTTCTAAAAGATGAAATTCACAATTTGAAAAATACAAAAATAACCCATCAACACAATAAAAACAAAACTCCTAGAAATGAAAAATATAAAAATGTTATAAAAACCACTCTAACTACCCTAACATCTATATATCAATCCCAATGGAAAATCCTAAATAATCTTCAGCATGAAATGACCTAAAAGGTTGCATTGCTGTAAAACCAAACAAACAAACAAACCACTTGTGGTGGGCCTCACCGTTATAGGGGCCACCCTGCTTTGCACCCTCGGCCCGGTGGCTCGTTGGTGTCTCCCCGGACCCCCTGTTCCAGAGCCGGGCGGTGCACTCGCACCCTGCTGCCACACTCCCGACTCTCGTCCTCCCCCCGCTGCGTACCACCGACTCTCATGTCCGAACTGCCCACATCTAGTGCAGCTCGGTCTAACTGAGCCGCGTGGGCGCCCATAATTTGTGGGACACTCTGCTGCTCTATGCCCCTCACCACCACAGGTCCAGCAGACTGACACCTGTCTGGGCGGTGCGGGCCTATAGTGCCCGCATTGAAGGTCCTGTGCCTTCCTTCTAGGATCGGAGTCTGCCTCCCAATCCTCTCCGCCCCCTCTCTCTATTCGGGGCCCCGGACTCGCCCCGCTCCCCACCGTCCTCCTTCTCCCAGGCCTTTCTTCGTCATCGCCCCTCTCTATGCGTTCCCCCAGCCTTATACTATCTCTTGCTAATCCCTGGGCCTCCGCTAGTGTGAGCGGTTGGCCCCTTAGTACTTCTCTCCTGGTCTCTCTGTCACTTAACCCGTCCACCAGGGCATCTACGAGGATGGCCTGGATGGGACCCGTATTTCGGATCGCCCCATCTGGGAAGGCTTGAACTGCCAATCCCTGGATCCGTTCGACTAACTCGTCGAGTCCCTCGCCGTTTTTTAGCCTCAACCGGGTCAACTTGCGTACGGCCTCGATCGCAGTTCGCTCGCTGGTGTATTGCCTCACCAGCTGCTCGCGGAGCTCCGTCCAAGCCATCCCCAGGTTCTCCTCATACAACCCCTCTATAAATTTTGACACTGGGCCCATCGCTCCATCTAGGGCGAGCAGTACCATCTCAAAATCTTCTAGTCCATAAATCATCCTCTTCTTCTGAATTACTGCCAACCACTCCATTAAACCGACGGGATCCCCTTTGTAGGGGGGTATTCGTATCCCTCCTATCGGCCTTTCTATCTTTCTAGTCTCTTCTCTCCCCATACCTGTTACACTATTTACTAGGTCTTCTTCTGAACCCATTCCCTTTGCGTTCTAGTTTACCACCTCTACAACAGAACTACTCAACTGCGTGCAAAGTTAAGGCAACGATCGATACACTGACAGAGTACAAAACTGAACAAGGCGAACAAGGGAAATCAAGAGTCACTTACCGCCTGCTCCCTCCTGCGTCTTCTGTCTCTGGGGTGGTGTTTGTTATTTTTCGAGTCCGTCTGGGCCTTTCAATCAATTGACTAAAAGTTCGCGGTCCCAGACCGATCTCAACGTCTAAAAAAAACTTCTTTTTTTTCAGTCTATCTTTTTCTATCTTTCTCTTTTTCAAACACGGGTGTACATGCCCGCCAAACTTTAAAGTATTCTCTGCCGGTAAAAAAAAAATTGTCCGTTGTGCCGTGGGTTTTTTTTTGTTTTTTTTTGTTGTTTTTTTTTGTCTATTTTTTCAAAGTGTTCTGCCGGTAAAAAAAAATTGTTTCTTTGTGGCCGTGGGTTGGCTCTGTTCTTCCTTCCCCGAGGTTTCCAGGCACTCCTCACAGTACCATGATCCTGGTCCGCGGCACCAATATGAACAGGTACCCCACACGATCCTATGTCACGGAAATACCTGTAACACAGGTATTCCACTCGTGTCGTTATCTCTGTACTCACACGTCTGTTCCTCGGCGCAGGAATCTTCCCAGACTGTGAACACTTTCCTTGGCGATGATCGTCAGTAGTGGCTGAAACAAACAAAGAATGATATGTCGAATTCCCCCGGTCGGACGAATGACAATTTCGGGATTCTGTGATAGCAAAGTTACTCGGCGCACAATTTAACAGTAGGAATAACTCAACAACATCGGTCTTTTTGTATCCATTAATTATTAATAACAAATAAAAGAAAGGATTGATTTTACAGTGAATTGAGTCTCTTATTTTGGCAAATTGTCCCGGTTTACTAAACTAGTCGTCGTCTTAGTGTACGAAGATGTTCGCAAACAGTCAACGAACTCTTACTCTGTGAGGGAAGGGCGATGGCAAAAGGTCTGTTCTCTCCGGCGTTTTTCGTTCGACTCGCTTCTCTCAAGCCCTGGGGAAAACTGGTCCTCTCTGTGTCTCCACGCGTCCTGGCCCTATCGAAACGAGACGCTGTTGCACGCTTCCGGTTCTCCCCTCCCCTCTCCCCCACCCTCTCCTCTCGTTGTGTGGTAAGACAATTGGGGTGTTCTGGTTCGCTTCTTTCTGACGTTATCTAGATCAAGCAATCATCGGGGGAGAGGAGGCTCTGGCCACAATCAAAAGTGACAGCCCGATCGGCGATCCTATCTCCGTCGCCCGCGCCCGCACACATAGCGCCTGGCACGCTTGCTTTTCCCTGTTGATGTTTCCCCCAGTATTTGCGATTAACGGGGCCCGCCAGACATATGGAAATTGTCATTTCTCGTGCGGGCTCAATCGCCACGACAACCCGAGAACCGATTTCAGACTTCTTGGCGCCCACAGCGATTAAGGCTTGGTCAGTTCTACGTAGGGCCTGATCTCCTTGATGCATATTGGTGCACCCTAAAGAAAAGGCAGACGGCGTCGCTGAAACCACTGTTTCACATCTTTGTGATTTTATTCACTAAAGGTTTTAACTTGCATTTCTTTTATAAAATTCAACATAAAACCCCATGTTAAACCCACCAAATTAAAGAGCGTCCTTTTTTCTTATCGATGGAGTATTTTTATATGCATAGTGACACGCGCGAGCACGTGCAACAAATTTGAAAAATACATTGATTTAAAAAAATAAAAAAAATAAACGTCCATCACTGAAAATAGTGACCTAATTTGAAATGGTCTGGAAAAAAAAATATTAAAGAAAAAGAATTGTATCTTTATAAAGAGAAAAGATTAAATTTTGTTTACATCCAGATTTTATCAAAATAACCCAAAAAATTAACGAGATATCGCAAGTTGAAATTGTATGGAATTTCACTTTTTTTTTTTTTTTTTTACATATTTCGCTAGAAAATCACCCCGGTTTGGGCTACCTAATAACAGGAATGGGAAAATCGCGAATGGACTTGACATTTTTAGTATCTCTTAACAGTCTGTACCCTCTAGGGGAGCAGTTATATAACAAGAAAATATAATTTCACTCGAATAATTAAACTTATTCAGTGTCATTATGTTTATCTGTTCGTATATGAATTTAATTGCATTGAAATATTTAAATGATTGATCTTGCACTAAGAACAGAAATGACAAGATTAATTTTAATATAGAAATTACATTTTGAGGTTTAGTTTGCTGTTCTTCTATATACATTTTTTCCATGTTCTCCATCAAAATGTGTAGAGTATTTTCATCAGTTACATGTTTAGGAATCTGAAACACCCCTATAGTATTCATTCCCACATCACTGCAGAATACATTTACTGCTAAATCAGATGCAATTACCAGGGACAGTGTGATTTTGGGACATGGATATTTGCTAATATGGCATATAATAAGTCTATCTTTTTGCCTAATAATGCTCCAATTTCGATCAAGAAAATTTAATGTTTTTCTGTCTTCAAGAGTTCTGAACGTTTTCTCTAGCGTATACGCTATATCAGCAGTAATGCGTTCACTTAAAGCACGTTTAAATGCAGAATTTTCAAGTCGTACTCTTTTAGAATCTGGTGACTCTCTGAAGCTTGTCGACGATGCAGATAAATAGAGTGGGGGGCAGTTAGGCAGAATTCGAGGGATAGCACCATTTCGGAGATATGGTTTCCGAAGTTTAACAGTAATGGTTCTACCTGTTTTTGTTTCGGCAGTAGACTGATTGGGCGGTAGTTCAGAAGATTGGTTCTATTCCCAGAATTCTTGTAGACTGGTACCACAGAGGCAATTTTTCAGCTATCGGGGAAGCAAGATTCAGCTAGGCATTTATTGTAGAGTTTGGAGAGGACAGGGGCCAATTCAGCATGTGTCTGACCTGGGATGGGGTGATGACCAGGTTATCAAGTGTGGCTTCGGTCCGCAAAGGGAATTTGGGGATAGGGTGGTTATCTGAGTTCAAAGTGAAGTAAGAAGCGAAACGCTGGGCAAGTAGTTCGGCCTTATCGGTGGCCGTGCAGACGACATCATTGTGGTTTGATAGTGGGGGAATCGTTGATTGACCATTATTCACTACACTATTGTAGATTTTCCAGAAATCACGAGTGCCTAGTTTTTGTGACTGAATGCATTTTTTTGTTAACTCATTAAACCTTCTCTTTGCTTCGCCTATAACGGCCATGCAATTATTTCTTGACTCTATAAAGTTATGTCTATTAGTAGCTGACTTATGGCGGCCGAATTTACGAAATACTTGTTGCCTCTCAACAATAGCAGCTGCACATTCTGAGGTGAACCATTGGGGAGAGTGGGGCTTGCTAAAGAATTTTCTCATGGGGACATAGGCTTCAATACCTGCTTTGACCCATTCAGTTAATTTATTTGCATACTGATTGACTCAAAATCAGCCTGCTCATAGTATCTCGTTGTTTTGAGCAACGGTTCATCAGCTTTTGGGTGACTTTTTAGGGTGATATGTATCATTAGCACAATGTGATCAGCATTCTCGAGTGGGCTATGAGCTTTCGTCACACAAGCCTCGGGCATTGAGGTCAAGAAAAGGTCTAAAAGTGAGGCTTGTTGGTCTACTCGATCGGGAATGTGGGTCGGAAAATTGACAGTCTGAGAGAGGGAGTAAGCTAAGGAGAAATTATACGTAGAGTTGCCGGCTGCGTCAGTAAGGCTGGAGAATCCCAACCAGTCGCGGTGGTGGGCATTAAAATCCCCAAATACATGTATTTGGGCATTCGAGTCAATTAAGAGTGCTCTATCTATGCTTTCAGAGACAGTTTAGCAGAGTACAGTCCTGGGTCGAAGGGGAACGGTATAAGAAATATAAGTAACTGACACTGTGATGTAAAGTCAATCTAAAGCACATGTAGTCTTGGTCATCTGATTCTAACCTATGTTCTCTAGTCAGGGGGAGGGTGTTCTGAACATAAACTCCTAGCCCGTGCATATGTTTGTCAGAGTCTTTACGGTAGAGTGGGAGGTAGTCATGTCAAAGTGGTGTGAGGAGATTGAGGATTGAAGGTTAATTTCACTTAGAGCTAGGACATCTGGGGAGTTTGTCAGGAGAAAGGTTTCTACGTCGTTGATGTTGGTTCTAAAGCCCCGGATATTTGTGAATGCGAGCCACAAGGGCGGAGGCGAAAGTTTTTTGTTGGGTGTCTGGTT
Source organism: Sepiola atlantica (assembly GCA_963556195.1). Taxonomy (NCBI): domain Eukaryota; kingdom Metazoa; phylum Mollusca; class Cephalopoda; order Sepiida; family Sepiolidae; genus Sepiola; species Sepiola atlantica. Next base: position 139,466,133 of record OY744518.1, read on the forward strand.
TAGGTTTTCTTTTATTTTTTTGTAATGACATGTTTGTTTTGATCATAGAGTGGGTTGGCCAAGGTGGGTACTTGTTTGGTGCCAATAAGCTCGCACAACCAGTTCATTAGTCACAACCTGGTCCATGGGGGTTGTGGCCTCGGGAAAGCCCACCGGAGATAATTGCAGGGTCCCTTTCCATGCACGACATGGCACATACAACTACCCACGATATTATGCAACTGATGATGGAGCAGCCGTTCTTAGCGCTACCCAAGAGTTTGGGCTCCTGTCCTGTCAGTCGGAAACAGCAGCCAGAAAAGCTGTCTAACCTGTACCCTCAACCTGTCGGAACAAGAGAGACCCAGACTGGTCATGTAAGACTTAGTGACAAAAAAACTTTCCCTAAGTTGCCCAAATAGAGAGAAAGAGAACGGCATTCATTGTCCTAGTAAGGAAACAAGGTTAGGCCCTGGGTGTTTTTGAGACGTCCCAGCGCTGGTACCTCTACGCCTGGCTAATAGACAAAGAAAGAGTGCAGAACCTGTCTACTCCTTAAGCAATTGTAGGTTTGCAAACTGGATATTTTGTTCGAGATTCCAACTCTAGGAAGGTTGTCAATCAGGACTAAGGAGACCTCCCTCCCCAACGGTTTATTGCCACGGCGTAGGTAGTTGGTAGCAAGGTTTTATTGTCAGATTTTCTTCTCTTAGATGGATGGCCTTACAAGGTCTAACAGGTCCAACACTCGGAGAGGGGTAAAAATAGCCTGCGCCCGTTTACTAGTCGGGTATTTCCTAGCCCCCGCAGGTTTAAAAAAAAAAAAAAGAGACTTCCATATATATATATATATATTATATATATGTAGATAAGAATAAGTTCATTGTATACTAAAGAGGGAACAGAAAGTTGGAGATCGGTTTCCCTCCTGCAAGTAAGTACAAATAAGAGAAATAAGAAAAAGAGGCAAAACTTCAGGCCAGCATGAGATTTCAAGAATTTCTTCAGTGCGAACTCAATAAACAGGCAATAAGACAGTATATATCAACAACTAAACACATTTAAGTTGAACACAGAATTAAGTAAATTCATGTAAGACATTAAAATTTGGAGATAATGGTATGTGAGTAGTCAAGAATATGGGAAAAAAAGTTTAAGAAAACACGGTAAATACAAGTAAGTTTGGTAGCATTGTTTGAAATTAGTAAAAATGTCAAATACCTTTAAGATCGTAAAAGAACAGAAAACTCAAATGAAAACTTTGGGGAGTCTTTCATTCTGGCTGCCATGCGGTTGGATAGCTCTTTAAAATAATTCATACCTTCGTATTTTCTCGGCCGTTTCCGTCGTCCAGTGGTTGAGTCTTTCTTCGCCTCTGCACTGCCGTCGACATCTCAGGGAGCTGTCTGTAACAAAGGACCTTTCTCGCTTCATAAGACAACAATCCTATTATTTTTAACTACTTTTATTCAGGCGTCGTTTGTATTGCCGTGGCGTTGTCTTGCTATCGTTGATAGAGATTTACGAATATCGTAGTTAGATTATTACTGTTGTCCTAACTATTCCTAGAGAGAGAGGAGGGGGAATCCTTGCGCTGTCTTCCATTGAGGGAATATTCCGTTCTCGTATCGTCACATTTTTGCGATGTTGACTCTCTCGCTTCTAGACAGTAACTGACTCAAAATCCAATTCGATGTTCCCACGCCAGGGAGTCTCGTTCAAATCTCTAACTCTCGCTTGTCAATACCGGGTGCAAATCTGAACTCTTGACCCCCGTAACCTTAAGATCGCATCAGCCGTCGTTCTTGGCGTGGGAAAACGCACCCGTAGCCTCGGACGGAATGACTCCGCCATAATCGCGCAAGTCAAACCCATCTCGAATAGATGCGTCCAAGCCATTATCTAACACTTTGCAAATGACCCTTTCAAGAAAATCATATCGTGTACATCTGAGGAATGGGGAAGGGAGCTTTTGAGGGGGGGCCTTGTATGTCGAGGGTTGTTTGAACTTTTTTTTTTCTTCTAACATTTTTCCATATATTTTTAACATTTAACATTGTCTCTTCTTTAGCTGACTTAATGTGACTTACATGAGGTGGTTTATTCTGTTTTCTGTGGCATCAGTTCTTGAGTATGTTGTGTGGCATGGTGACAGTCGCCTTGGAAAATGTCTCTCTATTCTTATCTCAGTCAGGTGTTGTTCTCCAGCTGTCAGTTTCAATCTCCGTGTTCCCATTGTTTTCTTAACCAGATTGATAATCTTGTCGGATATTTTGTAGATCCTTAAACACTCCATTATTCATGCTTGTGGGATTCTGTCGTAGGCTTTCTTGTAGTCGATCCATGCCATGTCTATGTTCTTTTATCTGCTTTTTACTTCCTTCAGGATATTTTTATCTATGTATAACAGGTCATGCATCGCTCTTTTCCCTTTCTGGCATCCGTTCTGTACTTCAAGAAGTAGACCACGATTATTAAGTTGTAGATCTCTCCCGTTTTAAGAATTCTATCGCTGCAGAAATGATTTTGTATTGGTACGCCTTCAGATATCCTTTGAGGAAGAGTTTATCTTCCCATAGAGAATTAATTAAACAAAGTAATGTTGCATTACTGGTGGATATGCCGTATTCTTGGTTCCAAGTTAATAACTTGTTTGCACTAACCTTGTTTTTCTTCTCTCTCTCTCTCTCTCTCTCTGTGGTTGGTCGCTAGCAGCCATTAGTCGCATGTCTGCTGCTGTCTGTGATACTATTTGCGCTCCCTTTCTTCTGCAACCTCCCGCTGCCATGACTGCCATGCTTCGTCATTCGCCGACGCCATCTCGTTTCCAACGGACTATTGTCCTCGCCAGCTGAAAATCAACTTAATTCACGACAAATTCTTTTATCTTTTAAGAGCCGCTTTTATTTAGTATTTCATTTTGCCGACCTGAACGAGTCTGTTAATCAGAGAGAGAGAATCTACGCTACCACTTCCTTGTTATTTCAGAATTGCTTGGGAGGGAATCTAGGAGGATTCAGTTCCGTTTTCCTATTTTTCCGTCATGCGGAAATCTTTCATGCGTCACATTCTGCGATGTTGGCTATCTCGCTCCCAGACAGTAACTCATTCAAATCCCAATTCAATGTTCCCACACCAGTGAGTCTCGTTCGATTCTCGTCTAACTCTCGTACCAATCTCGCGATCAACACGCAGGTGTGATCTCAACTCTTGACCTTTGGTGAACTTAAGGTCTCGTCAATGTCAGTGCGTATCCGTGGTAATCTCACAGAACCGAATTGTACAGGGCGACCTCGCTATAACCGCGTAAGTCAACCCCATCTCGAATAGATGCGCCCAAGCATTATGTAACAGTAATTAACTACGTCTCCTTTGTTGTTTTTTGTGTGTCAACCTTTCTTCCTGAGTGACTTGATGTGACTGAAGTCAGTTTGTGAAGTCCTGTAAATGTTTCACTATCTTTGTTTATTGGGGTGTGAGGTCTGTATTCTCATCTCGGTCAGACGTTGTTCACCAGCTGTCAAATTGTGGATTATTAATTATTATTATTTATCTGTTCTTTGTTGAGGGTCTCTGCCATTGTAAGAATCCTGCCACCTCAGAAAGTATTTTGCGTTGGTACGCTTTCGGTTCTCCTTTCAGCAAGAGTCTCCCTTCCCATAGAAAATTGATTAAACAAACTAATTGACTACATCCCACAGTGGGCTGGGGGGGTGGACATTAGGCAAAAAAGAATGTCGGAGGAATTGCTGATGTTTGGTGTTTTTATAAACTACTCTATATTCCTGATTCAACAAAAAAAAGTAAGTCAAATCGTTAAACGGTTGAAAAAATGTGCAACATTGAATTTGCGATATTTCGCATTTTTCTCCGGCTCACGCGAAACATCCACGATTTTTCCCCCAAAAATTATAATTTTCAGATTTTCATGATTAAATTCAAAAAATCAGTGTGGAATTACTTATTATTGCATATTTTTTTGTTTTATTGATAACCATTTGTGAAAATGCAAAAATAGACCACTTTGGGACCCAATTTGTCGATTTTTAGCTCTTTTTATGGAAGAAATTAGGAAAATTTGAGCTAAATTTCCCTCTTTTTTGGCTCAAATTAGCGATAAAATTCTATATTCATCAGAAAATAACTTGTAAACCGGGATAGGGCACATACCAAACCATATATGTTTCTGAAAGCTATGGAGGTATAGATTATGAAAAACCAAACAGATTTTCAAAAAACAAGCCGCGCGTGCATAGTCCCCCTCCACAAGTACACTGAAAACGAAAGAAAACTGAATTTTTTTTTTTTTTAAAATGACTAAGTCCAACTTTTGCGTCCCCACCCTCTCTTGAGCCCATGGGGACGCTGTATCCTTTCCAAAACAGGTGAACGATGAAGTTTCAGGTATTGGGACATGTAAATTTGAATTCAGCACCATAAAAAACCACTATAAAGACATACATAATGCCATTTGGACAAACATAAAAAAAGCCCCCAAAAGAGGTGTTTTTTAGCCCTAAAAGTCCCCGGGGGACGCGAACCAGAGTTTTGCCAGGGTCAACAGTACTAATTTTATGTTCATAACAATTGTCTCCACATTTTGGCAAAGTTTCAGAAAAATCTAATGGATGGATGAAAAGTTATAAGGCAAAAAGTACATGTATGTACCCTAGACCCATCCTATCGCCTTCAAAAGACAATTCAAATAACATCAGGAACAACAATATATAGAAAAATTCAAGAACACAACGATGCAAACAATGTATCTTCATTCTCGACGCTGAAATGCACTTTCTCTGGGCAGTACCGTGTGTGGTGTCCTCTTAATTCGCACAGTTTACAAAACGGTTTGGCTTTCACAAAGGCCCCCATTAGGGGGCCTCTTACGTAAGCGGCCCCCTAATGGGGGCCTTTGTGATCGGCCCTTTAATTTTTTTTGGAATGGTTTAGAATAGAATAGAGGTGTTAGTTGCTGTCAAATGATCCAAGGGGTGCCCCCTCTAATATTACCTTACCTTTGCTTATACTTACTTTATTGCGTGTGTGATCATTGAAAAACTTTCTGTCTCCACTGGAATGGTGATGCTTGAATAATTTTAAAAATAGATTATCATAGAAAAACTTTTCACATGCACTGGTATGATCATATGTAATTAATACAAACAAGTAAATTAAATTTATAATTACTTTATTTATTAAACATTTCTATTAACATGATTTCAATTCCCTCAGATCCATATAAAAGATTGGATTTAATTGAATGTCCTTGGTATTGTCTAGTAGTTATATGTATGTATTCATTGTATGTATATTTAGTGTTTTTATTATGCATGTTTATAGTTTCTAGTTTTTTTTTTTTTTTTTTAATTAAGCGGTTGTAATTGTCTTCTTCTTCCGATATGTAAACTGGACTATTATCCGGAGCCATTAGTTCTTCTACATCTGTTTCGTATTGTATGTCTCCTCCTCCACATAAGTGTGCTTTACATTTGTGTGTAGTACAAAACTGAGTAGGATTATCCAAGTCTATCATACATAACCCTTCCATTTGTGAATTAAAGTTTTCAGAAGGTGACCCTTCCATTGGTGAATGAAAGTTTTCAGAAGGTGACTCTTCCATTGGTGAATGAAAGTTTTTCACAGGCGCTCTGTTTTTCTCCTCCTCCTCCTCCTTGAATATTTCCTCCAACTTCCTCTTTACCGTATTTAATTTCGTTTTTTTTCCGGTGAATAAGTGTCCGTTTCTCTTACTTGGTAGCTTGTAAAGGCAGTGGGTGTCCCGAATTCTGTGCCGGTGCTTATGTGGTATTTCTTATCTACGTAGTCGTTTATGTGCTCCCACATGAGGGGATTGAGTTCTATAGCTCCCCATTCTAAGAGCTGTCTCATCGGTCTCGAGATTTCGAATAGGAATATGCGATTTTTCATCGCTTCCTTTTCCCCCTGTACGTGTTGCCAATGATCCTCATTCGATGTAGATAGCGACGGCGTTCGCTTTAACGGTCTCTCATTCTGATGTTTTACGTTTCCGTGCTCTCTAGTATGCATTTACCGTCTTCCGTTTTGTGGGGTAAACCATAACTCGTCGGTATAGATATCAGCGTTTTGTCAACGCACGATCCGTAAGTAAAGTTATCGCTCGCCTGGCACCGCATTCGTCCACAGTTCATCAGCCCATTCCGAATTGATCGTAAGATGTAAGATTTGCCGCTGTTGGAGACACCGGTTATGTGTAGGCTATTTATTTTCGGTCGTATCTTGTGGCACACCTCGAAGGTGGCTCTGCCGAATTCCTTTTCATCGATGTTATGGTGTTTGCATCACGCACTGTAGATGTTCACAGATTTCTGGACATTCCAGTATCTGTTGGGATCCAGATCGAAGAAGTCTTTTTTTTTTTTGTCGTATTTGTTCCCACACCGGGGTAACTTTCGTTTGTATGTGTACATCCATAGCAGCTGTCTGGATGATGTTCGTTAGATTCGGAGTGTTCCTGAAGATATGTGACCAAGTGTCTCTGGTCTTTTCGTTTACAGTGTGCTTACAGTACACCATCATGTCTCCGATGTCTGTACTGTTACATCTATTCATTACTTTTATCAGGAAGTCATATTTTTTCCTCTCAAAGTGTTTGTTGTTGTAGACAGGTCGTCATTTTCTCTGGTACAGTTTCTAGGTATGTTTTTGTCATCAGTCGTTCGAGGAATTTTCTCTGCCCGGTAGATTGTAAGTTTCCGGCTGCCATCGCTATTCTCTTCTGTGGTTCTTTTTCCAATTATCTGCACACCTCGTACGGTCGGATCGTACGTTCTTTTAAGATCCTTTTTAGTTGCATGAAGCTATGATCCGATGTAGGATGAGATCCATGCCACGTGATCATGTGAAAGTGATCGACGTCAGTGCAATTTTTGAGTTGATAAAGTCCCGCCTTGTGATATACAACTATGTATGGTTTTCCCTCGAAGATTAGTCTTAGGTATCTGTGTGCATCTGAAGTATTCAGTGTGAGTGCTGTTTTTGCCGGTTCTATCTGTAGTTTGTTTTCGTTTAGTTTGAATTCCGTCGGTGATGTCCGATATATCCACGTGTATGGTGTGATTTTTTTCCCGTCTATATTGTCATTTAGTATTATCTCGTTGAAGTGCAGCTTTTCGTCGTGTTGTGTCTTTGCCGGCTCCATCGTGACTGTGTAAATTTAGGTCGGATCCTGTTTATTTATTGACAAACTTTCCGTTGGACAATCCTATTAGTTAGTTAGATCCATCCGGATACCATACATGCGTCCCATGATTGTGGGTCATCCCCTTTGGAATTTGTCCGTGGAAATGGCGATTAGGTGGCACAATAGCATTTTGTTCGTATGCGAAAGTGTCTGAAGTGGCTGCCAGTGCGCACTTGTGATTGTTTATCGGTAGCTTTTGCGGATGCAGCATTGCTTCGTAGAAACACTCGACCTCTAGCATGTATGTTAATTCGAATGTGAAGTAGAGTCTCCCGGTCGTTGAATTTGGTCGTAGGATCGGTGGAACGTGTATCGGTAGCTTTTGCGGCACGTCTTCGCCTGTGTAAAGGACTTTGTTTATTAATGTTCTGTTGCTTACTGTCATGGCGCCCAAACTTTGTTCATTAGCACTCTGTCCTGGTAATTTTAGTTGTTTCTCTTTTGCCGTAGTGTTTATCTCCCTTGCGCGTTGGTGATCGAAGCACAGATCGGATACCTCGGTCAAAGCTAAGTCTTCTTGTGTTTCTGTTCGCATTCGTTTTCGTGGCTTGTTTCGCTCTATGTTCTTTTCTACTTCGGCGATTAGTGTCCCCTGGTCCGGAGCAGTGCTTATAGCCATGGCCGAATCCCAGGCGGTAGACTGTCCTATCGCGATGTTGCTCGACATCAAGTGTGCTGATGATAGCATGGTACCTGCTACCGTGTAGTTACCTTGTGTCATGACGTTGGTCAGAGGTTTTCGTAGTAGGCTGTGATTTTTCCATATGTGGGTGAAAGTATCTCCCTGACGGATATGTTTTACGTTCGGCATTTCTCTCCAGTCATGGAAGTCTATCATTTTGACGTCTGTTTCCAGATTATCCGTCGTGATATTCCCTGTGTTGTCCATTTCGTTTATTAGTTGGATCGGCGCTGCATAGTTATATTTGTATTTAGGTAGTTCTGCCTCTGTACCAGTCATTGGTTGTATTTCTTTGAACGCTTTGTTTGGAACTTTTGTAATTCCCTCCAGGTTTCCGTAACCTATGTACGTTCCTGGATCTACGTAAACGTCGAAGTAAGGTTCCGGATTCAGTGACTATATATATCATTATTTTTGGGGGGGTACAAAACTTTATTAGTGCAATAATGAAGGGAAGACGTGTTGAATTAAAATAATAATTAAAAGATTTAAGGGATGAAAATAAAAAAAATAAAAAAAATTGCCAGTCGACTAGTTTCGCCCACACTTTACAAGACTGATATTGTGGGATTTTAAATATGCGTGAGAATGTAGGATAGAATTAAAATCTTTTATATTTAAAATGAAATTAGCGTTATGTTATGAAGGGGAAAAAAAAAGTTCGAATTTAGAATAAAATAAGCGTGATGTTATATGGAATGGAGGTTGTGTCTTAGAGAGTAATCACACTCAACCCCAAGAGACACTCCTTCTGTTTGCAGAGGGAGGGCCTCTTGAGGCGTACGTGGATAGTCTCTAAGATTTTCAAACGATAAGATGAGTGAGCACAGCTTAAGATGGAAAATGAATCTGTGCTGAAGTTCGTTGTGCACAACGGGTTATTTATCAGATGGTCAGTTATCGAAGAACCGTATGTAATTCTTAGAACGTCCCCTGACCGGAAGGTTCCATTCCTGATTTTACTAGGGATGTGTTGCTGTACTCTGTTGTCTAATCTCAACGTCGTCCGGCCCACATAATTGGCACTGCAATTACATTTAAAATGATAAATCACGTTATTTTTATGGTGGGGGGCCAGGACGTCTTTTCGAGAGGATGGTAACAGAGGTTTTGTACAGAACACAACCCGCACATTAGATGAAAAATAACAATTTTCCACCGCTGAGCTGATTTGTTTGGCGAACTTCTCATTTACTGTACCTAACCAAGGCGAACCAATATAAATCGGACATTTAGCCACCGTACTAGTTTTTTCCTCGGAAAAATTGGCCACTTTCCTATTGATGACTGACCTAATCACATCCAGAGGGTAGCCATTATTAGACAAAGTATCAATAATTATTTGTATTTCTTCGTCCAATTTTGATTTGAACAAATCATAAGAGCTCTGTGTGTTAGGGTCCAAATTAGATCTAATTTTCGTTTGCCCGGGCAGAATGAGTCCCAACGAGTATACAATCCTATAAACGTAGGTTTACGATATATTGATGTATGGTAACAGAATGGAGTTTTCGTCACCAATACACCCAGGAAAGCTAGGGAGGAATTGCACTCACCTTCATATGTATACTTTAATGCGGGATGCATATTATTCAGTAAGGAGAAGAATGTATTTGCCTCTGTTTCATTATTGAAGAGGCAAAATGTGTCGTCTACATATCTAAAGTAGACTAACGGTTTCATGGGTCCCGATAGTAGTTCTTTCTCATAGAAACCCACAAAAATGTTCGCCAACGTTGATCCCAGGACTAACCGCATGGAAACACCATCGATTTGCCTATACATTACATCGTTGAAACTGAATTCAACAGATGTAGTAGCAAATTTTATCAGCTCAACGAATGTGCTTTCAGGAATGGAAGGGGGCGATAAGTGGCTACGATATAAAAAATCGGCACAAATATCTATCATTTCCAAAATAGGGACACAGGTAAACAGGTTACTTATATCATAAGAGCACATAAATTTATTTGTAACCTTAGATTGCTGAATGTAGTTTGCAAAATAAAACGAATCCTTTAAACAGTATTTACTGTAGTGCTCTAATACAGGCTGTAAAATACCAAAGATCCATTTTGCAACCTTTTGTTGTGATGACCCGATCATAGAGAGGATAGGTCTTACTGCGGTATCCGCCTTATGCGTTTTTGGTAATCCGTATAAACGTGGACGGATAGAGTCGGAGGGTCTGATCTCACTGGCTATATCTGAATGGAGTACACCGCTTTTTACCCATTTAACCAATTTCCTTTGGAACTTGGCTTCTGAGGAAGCTGTTGCGTCATGGGTGCTGACAGGGCCCAACTTGACGAATTTCTTCGTGTCATTCAAAATAACCATCATTTTGTTAATGTAATCTTGATGGTTTAGCACAACAACCCCTGAGCCTTTGTCTGGTCTGGTTATTACCAGAGACTTATTTTGACGTAGAGTTTAATGACAGAATAGTGTTCCTTCCGCCATTTAAACTCTGAATGGGCTACTGGTGTACTTGCATAGCTGTGCGCCAGATCATTCAGCCTAGCCTTAAGGTCCCCTACTTTGGTCTCCGAAATAGGTAGAAGTCTCACTGCCTGAGAATTTAAAATTTCGAATTCTGAAAATATTTCTTCACGTCTAGTGTGAGAATTTCTCCTCCAATAGAAGATGGCTAAAAATCATGAGTCGTAACGCCAACAACCACACTTACCTTGATTCCGGGAGAACTTCAAAAGAGAATGGCCTTTCTTGTGTTGCAGAAACGGTACGAACTGCGTAATCAGCCTTTTAGTTGATCATCAATTAGAGATAAATTATTGACACGAGGTTACTTTAATTGCTCGGTCGTTAAGTCCATTTACTGTTAGAGTTGGCGCGTGGTTAATTCCTCGCAAACACAACACTAGAAACTTGTAACAAATTCAAGGAGTCGGCACGAGGTTCACTGTTGCCTTGCAAAATCTCAACTGCGTTATCAGATTCAAAAAGACCCCGCATGGGGAAAAAAGGGCGCGCAAAGAATTCCCTTCGTGAAGGTTCACTCTCCGCGTAGAGGCGCCAATGTTTACGGTCAATGCCAAGGTCACTTTTCCTTCCTTTTGAAGGAGGGGTCAGCAAGTGCGCGTGCCGGCACTGTGATTTCTAACACTAGTACCAGATGGTGGAATACAAAATTCCAATCCATGATCTAGCACTAAAAGTTCAGCAGGAGACAAGTCCTGGGAGGATAGGTTTAGGACGTTTTTACCCAGTTCTGAATTTTTGGAACAACCAAATTTCTTATATATAAGATGTTGCAATTTGTTTTTAAATTGAAGCATTAGTCTTTTACGACTACGGTCATGTATAATTGCAAGATACCGTGCGAAACGAACTCTATCACAAAATGTAAGAGTGCTCACTGATTCCCTCCATAGTTGCATAAGGGTGGTCTTAAACTTTTGGAGATTTAGTGCTAATTTATCCAAGAAATTGTGGATAAAAGCATTTTCTATTTTATGCCCTGGATGTAAATTCGCTTTTCTTACTTTAAATAAAATGAACGAAGGACAGACATTATTACTGATACAAGAATGGAGAAATGTTATGTTTTCTTGTGTAGACCTTATTTTACTTTTAATTAAAATGATAGTTTAATTTCTTGATTAAACTCGGGTTGTACCTAGTCTTAAGATATTTCATTATTTTTTGGGGGGTACAAAACTTTATTAGTGCAATAATGAAGGGAAGACGTGTTGAATTTTTCATAATTAAAAGATTTAGGGGATGAAAAAAAAAAAAAATTGCTAGTCGACTAGTTTCGCCCACACTTTACAAGACTGATATCGTGGGATTTTAAATATGCGTGAGAATGTAGGATAGAATTAAAACCTTTTATATTTAAAATGAAATTAGTGTTATGTTATGAAGGGAGGGGGAGTTCGAATTTAGAATAAAATAAGCGTGATGTTATATGGAATGGAGGTTGTGTCTTAGAGACTAATCACACTCAATATATATATATATAATGAATAATTTTTTATTCAAACATGTACATAGTCTGCTACACTGGCATGTTGATGTTATCGATCTACAGCTATCAAGAACTGAGGTCTCATCAGGCAAAGGGAATCAAACCAAAGAAAGATACGCCGGTCATAAATGCTCATTCAACAACCCAAGCTATCAAAATAGAACTTCACTTTTAGGTTGTGGATTTTTATCCTACCTGGATTACTATTTGCTCCATTTATTGTCGAGCACTTTCTTCACCTGGATTATCAACAAACATGGAAAAAACCAACTTCAGCACCTCCCTTAAGAACATTGCAATCACCAACAAACGGAATTATCTTCTGATACTAACAATGAAGATGGAGGAACTCTTGAGAAGAATGAAGTGGAGAGCAAACTTCTTTTTGAATTGATCTACCAACAACACGCATAAGGAATACTATGGATTCAAAAACCAAGGTACAGCACCGCGTATCAAACTACTCGATAGTTTTGAAAATGATTTACTTAAAATTGTCAAAGATATTAAATTCAGCAACAAAGAAAAACCATTCAAAAAAAAACTAGATAGAATAGTCAAGGAAATTAAAAATTCTAAACATATATTAGTTAGAGCAGACAAAACTAAAAACTTTTATAAACTTACAAAACCAGAATACTTTAAACTACTTGACAACAACATAACTAAACACTATAGAAAATCAAACATTGATTTGGTCCAAAACATAAATATTGATAGCAAAGAAATTACTGACAAACTCAAGATCAGTGATAGGGTTAGTAAATTGAAGGTGAGGGAAGCATATATACTCCTTAAAGACCACAAACCGGACTTTCAAACCAAGCCTACAACTTAATTAATCAACCCAACAAAACAAGAAACCGGAAAAATTATTTTACAAAAAATCAACAAAAATATTAAATCAACATACAAACTCAATCAATGGATCAATACTACCGATACAATTAATTGGTTCTGCAAGATAAAAAACAAGACAAATTGCTCCTTCATTCAATTTGATATAATTAACTACTATCCCTCGATTTCTAATGAACTCTTTGAAAACGTCATGGAATTTGCTACTCTTCTCTCAGATATCACTGAAGAAGAAATTAACATTGTGAGGAAGTGTAGAAAAACAGTGTTAATTAGTAAACACGATCAATGGACAAAAAGCAACCAATCTGGCTCTTTTGATGTATCAATGTGCTCCCTGGATTCTGCAGAAATCACCGACCTAGTTGGCTTATACATCCTCTACAACTTAACTAAAGATATAGATATTGAAAATATTGGCTTATATAGGGATGATGGACTATTAGTAGTCAGAAATTCCAATGGGCAAAAGTGCGAAAATATTAAAAAGATTATCATTAGAGAGATGAAAAGAATATGCCTCAAGGTTGAAATAACTCCTAATATTAAAATAGTAAACTTCCTAGATGTAACTTTTAACTTAACTAAGGAAACATATGAACCATACAATAAAGAAAATTCGGATCAAGAGAAGAATAGGGACCCCAGATCATTAACACAAGACGCGGGACATATTTTAGAATCACCGGTTGACCTCGCAATACACGTGGTCTCTATTTACAAAACACTTGTAAATAGATCTTTTATAACATGTTAATATTTATTTTAAGGCAGAGAGTTCATAAATAAAACAAATAAATATTAACATGTTTTCTTTTAAAACATGTTTTTGTGTCACTATTTACAAAACAACTTTTCTTTTAACATGTATACGCTTTTTTAAAAATCGGCTGACTTGTAATCTGTCGTTTTGCAATAAACAAAACAATTTATCATTTTTTTTTTACTTTTATTTACTAAATAAAAAACAAATTTTAAACGCAATTCTATATTTCGTGTTGTGTATTTTAAGAAAAAGTGGATACTTTTTTTTCTTTTCGTATGGAGGCGAGTAACTAGCGAAGTTTTATTTATTTGTTTATAATTGTTGCTTACAGAAAAAAAAGGAAAAAACTTCACGAGGGCAGAAATGGGGGGGGGGGTATGAAATATTTATCACCGTACTTAAGTAATCTTTCGTTTTGTAGGGAAAAATCAAGCTTCCCAAAAAGGGGCACTCTGGATCTTACCTCAGTTTAGAAGGATTTTTCCATACTACACATTGCTCCTAGCCTGAGGAGGCAAAACGGATGATTACGCAAGTTATTTTAATAAATAAACGAAATATATACGCTTTTTAAAAAATCGGCTGACTTGTAATCTTTCGTTTTGCCTCCCCACGAGGGCGGAGTTAGACTTCAAAAATCAGTTTCTAAACGGAAGCAATTTAAAATTTATGAAGTTTTTTCCTTTTTTTTTCTGTAAGCAACAATTATAAACAAATAAATAAAACTTCGCTAGTTACTCGCCTCCCTACGAAAAGAAAAAAAAAGTATCCACTTTTTCTTAAAATACACAACACGAAATATAGAATTGCGTTTAAAATTTGTTTTTTATTTAGTAAATAAAAGTAAAAAAAAAATGATAAATTGTTTTGTTTATTGCAAAACGACAGATTACAAGTCAGCCGATTTTTAAAAAAGCGTATACATGTTAAAAGAAAAGTTGTTTTGTAAATAGTGACACAAAAACATGTTTTAAAAGAAAACATGTTAATATTTATTTGTTTTATTTATGAACTCTCTGCCTTAAAATAAATATTAACATGTTATAAAAGATCTATTTACAAGTGTTTTGTAAATAGAGACCACGTGTATTGCGAGGTCAACTGGTGATTCTAAAATATGTCCCGCGTCTTGTGTTAATGATCTGGGGTCCCTATTCTTCTCTTGATCCGAAAATTCTAACCCAATCTACGTACACCCCCTCTCCAACCACCCTAAACTATCATTAAGCATATACCTAAATCTCTCCAACAAAGAATAAGCAATAACTCCTCAAACGAAACAATTTTTAACAAACATAAATAATTTTATAATAAAGCACTAAAAAACAGTGGATACACAAATTAAATTTATCAAACCTACAACAACTAACAATAAAAACAATAAAACAAGAAACAGGAATATAATATGGTTTACACACCTCTTCAATCTTGCAGTTAAAACCAAGCTTGGTAAAAAAATTTCTAGACATTATAAACATACACTCCCCCCCCCCCCCCAAACAACATTTTACATAAAATATTCAATAAAAATACACTTAAACTTAGTTGAAGTGAAAATTTAGAAATGATAATTAAAAAATGATAATACAATCCTAAACAGCAACCTAAACCCTGAATCCAGTGGTGGGATTCAAATATTTTAGGAACAGGTTCTATCTTAAATATTAGAACTACCAGGGTAAATCGGTGCATCCGCGTATCGCGGACTTGCAATTTTAGTAAGCTCATGATCATCTTTCTATATGTATGTACATGAATGAAAAATGAAATCAAATACAACTCATTTATTTAGAATTTATTTATTTCAAATAATTCCAAATAGCCACTTGATTTTCATTGTACTCTTTCGCCTTTTTTAGTTTTACACGATTGTCGTCAGCAGAATGGTTTTGCCGTAGCCATGATCTTACAGAGGATGTAGGATCATACTCTTCCAAAGGAAGACCAAGTAGGTCTATAGTCATCAAGTTGCTGACATTTTCTACAAGCAGTCTACTTCTTTTATCTCCATAGATCACATTCATTTACTGAAGCCCCTTTCAGCCTCTGCTGAACTGATTGCAATAGTGTTTATGATGTTCTTGGCCTTCCTGATACTTGGTGGCATGGTGTGGTTTTCAGCATTCTGCACCACATTTTCTACAAAGTCTCTATAATCATTTACATTAATCTTGAAAATTTCCTCAAATTTGCCGAGTTTTTCTTCAGCCTCCAACCATGGAATTGTAACCTCTTCAATATTCCATGATTGAGGCTCTACCAAGTTTATCACTTCATGAACTAAGTTAGAGCCCTCATCATTGTTTCTGGCCAACAAATTGGAATCCATTAACCTCTTGTGCATGTTACTGATTATTGAGTTCAAGAGTTTCTCCCTGGGCAAACTCACAAACTTGGAATTTTCAGAAAAATCTATTTTCTTAAAGTTGTCAGAGGCTATTTTTGCATCAACTTGTTTTTCATGCTGTCCTCTACCTTTCTTAAGTATCTCAAATGCTTTGATTGTCCTCTTTATCAATTTCTCTGCTGTTGGCAGTGACACACTTCTGGCTTGCAATGCATTTGACAGCAGAGAGATTTCTTGTAGAATATCTAGCATGAGTGCCAAATCATTTACAAAGTACTTGTTTGACATCCTATTAGCCATCCCTGCAAACTTTGTATTGCTGGAAAAGAATTCATGAAGAACTGCATAGTCCCGCCACACTGCTTGTGCTGCTCTCAAACTACATGCAGCCCATCTTGGCCCTAACACTCTACCTATTTTCAGTATTTCTTGCCCAAGCTGCTCAGATATACTATAGAGCTCCATTTGGTTTTTGTTTGACTCATGAAAGATTGCATATATTTTATCCATGAAGATTTTGAAGTGATTTATTTGTTTTATTTCCTTAACAGAGTCATCCAAAACTAGTTGCAGTCGATGGTATAAACAATGCCAAATTATAATGTTCGGAAAATCTTTCATCAGTCTAACACCCACTCCTGATGATCGGCCAAGCATCACACTAGCTCCATCTGAGCAAAAGGCAATTAAGTTTCTTTGCAGATATTCCATAGTAAAGCCAACATTGTGTAGACATTTCAATAAACACCCGTGTATAGTTTCTGCTCCTTGTCCTTCTAGTTCAACAACTTCTAAGAAAATTGTTGGAGATATTTTACAATTTTCAATTTTAACATATACAATAAGAACTGGAGTACTTGATATAGTAGAGGCTTCATCCACAATCACACATAATTTAAGGTCTTCTTTCATAATTGTTGAAAAGATTTGACCCCTGATATCCTTTGCCATATGATCCACTATTTTGACTGCAGTTTTCCGGGAATGAAGGCCAACACCCATATCGACTCCATTTTTTATTTGTAGTTCAATTTCAGCCTCAATATCAATATCGCTAAATGGCCTGCTCCTTTTCGCTAAGCTGTACACTGTGTTAAAAACTTTACACGTAGAGCTCGTGTACTTCTCGTTCGCTTTATCAATGCTTTCCAAGATTTTAGTAACCGGTTCGCAAACAGTGTGACTGTCTAGGAACCGGTTCGCGTGAACCGGTGCAATCCCACCACTGCCTGAATCCAATAACATAAAAACAACTAGAGTAAAGTCCTGTATCTGCATGAATAAAAATGAATGGCCCCTGTAACAAAATAGTTTAATAACAAAAACTATCTACCTAGCAACAATTTTGACAAAGAAAAATCCAACAATAAAAAAGTACTACATGGATAACACTTTCAAAGAAAGCTACACCGGCCATAAATACTGATTCAACAACCCAAGCTACCAAAAATAGAACCTGACTTTCAGGTTGTGGATTTTTACCCTACCTGGATTACTATATATATATATATATATGTATATATATATATATATATGGAACTCCTACAAGTGTCAATCTGAATGCCAACACTTATTATTTTAGGATCAGAAGAACAATGATCAACTTTTTCAGCAGATTTGTGACTTTGACATTGTATTTCTCCAATCTTTCCCGTTGAGTATTCTCCTCTCTGATTACAAGGTGTCAGTGACATGCTGGCTTCTGAATCAATGATGCATTTATCAAGAACAGGCTGATCATTGCCAGGGAGTAGACAGAATAGGACTTCTGCAAGTGACAGTGTCAGTCTGAACGCCAACACTTATTATCTTGGGATCAGAAGAACAATGATCAACTTTTTCAGCAGATTTGTGACTTTGACATTTTATTTCTCCAATCTTTCCCGTTGAGTATTCTCCTCTCTGATTACAAGGTGTCAGTGACATGCTGGCTTCTGAATCAATGATGCATTTATCAAGAACAGGCTGATCATTGCCAGGGAGTAGACAGAATAGGACTTCTGCAAGTGACAGTGTCAGTCTGAACGCCAACACTTATTATCTTGGGATCAGAAGAACAATGATCAACTTTTTCAGCAGATTTGTGACTTTGACATTTTATTTCTCCAATCTTTCCCGTTGAGTATTCTCCTCTCTGATTACAAGGTGTCAGTGACATGCTGGCTTCTGAATCAATGATGCATTTATCAAGAACAGGCTGATCATTGCCAGGGAGTAGACAGAATAGGACTTCTGCAAGTGACAGTGTCAGTCTGAACGCCAACACTTATTATCTTGGGATCAGAAGAACAATGATCAACTTTTTCAGCAGATTTGTGACTTTGACATTGTATTTCTCCAATCTTTCCCGTTGAGTATTCTCCTCTCTGATTACAAGGTGTCAGTGACATGCTGGCTTCTGAATCAATGATGCATTTATCAAGAACAGGCTGATCATTGCCAGGGAGTAGACAGAATAGGACTTCTGCAAGTGACAGTGTCAGTCTGAACGCCAACACTTATTATCTTGGGATCAGAAGAACAATGATCAACTTTTTCAGCAGATTTGTGACTTTGACATTGTATTTCTCCAATCTTTCCCGTTGAGTATTCTCCTCTCTGATTACAAGGTGTCAGTGACATGCTGGCTTCTGAATCAATGATGCATTTATCAAGAACAGGCTGATCATTGCCAGGGAGTAGACAGAATAGGACTTCTGCAAGTGACAGTGTCAGTCTGAACGCCAACACTTATTATCTTGGGATCAGAAGAACAATGATCAACTTTTTCAGCAGATTTGTGACTTTGACATTTTATTTCTCCAATCTTTCCCGTTGAGTATTCTCCTCTCTGATTACAAGGTGTCAGTGACATGCTGGCTTCTGAATCAATGATGCATTTATCAAGAACAGGCTGATCATTGCCAGGGAGTAGACAGAATAGGACTTCTGCAAGTGACAGTGTCAGTCTGAACGCCAACACTTATTATCTTGGGATCAGAAGAACAATGATCAACTTTTTCAGCAGATTTGTGACTTTGACATTTTATTTCTCCAATCTTTCCCGTTGAGTATTCTCCTCTCTGATTACAAGGTGTCAGTGACATGCTGGCTTCTGAATCAATGATGCATTTATCAAGAACAGGCTGATCATTGCCAGGGAGTAGACAGAATAGGACTTCTGCAAGTGACAGTGTCAGTCTGAACGCCAACACTTATTATCTTGGGATCAGAAGAACAATGATCAACTTTTTCAGCAGATTTGTGACTTTGACATTTTATTTCTCCAATCTTTCCCGTTGAGTATTCTCCTCTCTGATTACAAGGTGTCAGTGACATGCTGGCTTCTGAATCAATGATGCATTTATCAAGAACAGGCTGATCATTGCCAGGGAGTAGACAGAATAGGACTTCTGCAAGTGACAGTGTCAGTCTGAACGCCAACACTTATTATCTTGGGATCAGAAGAACAATGATCAACTTTTTCAGCAGATTTGTGACTTTGACATTTTATTTCTCCAATCTTTCCCGTTGAGTATTCTCCTCTCTGATTACAAGGTGTCAGTGACATGCTGGCTTCTGAATCAATGATGCATTTATCAAGAACAGGCTGATCATTGCCAGGGAGTAGACAGAATAGGACTTCTGCAAGTGACAGTGTCAGTCTGAACGCCAACACTTATTATCTTGGGATCAGAAGAACAATGATCAACTTTTTCAGCAGATTTGTGACTTTGACATTTTATTTCTCCAATCTTTCCCGTTGAGTATTCTCCTCTCTGATTACAAGGTGTCAGTGACATGCTGGCTTCTGAATCAATGATGCATTTATCAAGAACAGGCTGATCATTGCCAGGGAGTAGACAGAATAGGACTTCTGCAAGTGACAGTGTCAGTCTGAACGCCAACACTTATTATCTTGGGATCAGAAGAACAATGATCAACTTTTTCAGCAGATTTGTGACTTTGACATTTTATTTCTCCAATCTTTCCCGTTGAGTATTCTCCTCTCTGATTACAAGGTGTCAGTGACATGCTGGCTTCTGAATCAATGATGCATTTATCAAGAACAGGCTGATCATTGCCAGGGAGTAGACAGAATAGGACTTCTGCAAGTGACAGTGTCAGTCTGAACGCCAACACTTATTATCTTGGGATCAGAAGAACAATGATCAACTTTTTCAGCAGATTTGTGACTTTGACATTTTATTTCTCCAATCTTTCCCGTTGAGTATTCTCCTCTCTGATTACAAGGTGTCAGTGACATGCTGGCTTCTGAATCAATGATGCATTTATCAAGAACAGGCTGATCATTGCCAGGGAGTAGACAGAATAGGACTTCTGCAAGTGACAGTGTCAGTCTGAACGCCAACACTTATTATCTTGGGATCAGAAGAACAATGATCAACTTTTTCAGCAGATTTGTGACTTTGACATTTTATTTCTCCAATCTTTCCCGTTGAGTATTCTCCTCTCTGATTACAAGGTGTCAGTGACATGCTGGCTTCTGAATCAATGATGCATTTATCAAGAACAGGCTGATCATTGCCAGGGAGTAGACAGAATAGAACTTCTGCAAGTGACAGTGTCAGTCTGAACGCCAACACTTATTATCTTGGGATCAGAAGAACAATGATCAACTTTTTCAGCAGATTTGTGACTTTGACATTGTATTTCTCCAATCTTTCCCGTTGAGTATTCTCCTCTCTGATTACAAGGTGTCAGTGACATGCTGGCTTCTGAATCAATGATGCATTTATCAAGAACAGGCTGATCATTGCCAGGGAGTAGACAGAATAGAACTTCTGCAAGTGACAGTGTCAGTCTGAACGCCAACACTTATTATCTTGGGATCAGAAGAACAATGATCAACTTTTTCAGCAGATTTGTGACTTTGACATTGTATTTCTCCAATCTTTCCCGTTGAGTATTCTCCTCTCTGATTACAAGGTGTCAGTGACATGCTGGCTTCTGAATCAATGATGCATTTATCAAGAACAGGCTGATCATTGCCAGGGAGTAGACAGAATAGGACTTCTGCAAGTGACAGTGTCAGTCTGAACGCCAACACTTATTATCTTGGGATCAGAAGAACAATGATCAACTTTTTCAGCAGATTTGTGACTTTGACATTTTATTTTTCCAATCTTTCCCGTTGAGTATTCTCCTCTCTGATTACAAGGTGTCAGTGACATGCTGGCTTCTGAATCAATGATGCATTTATCAAGAACAGGCTGATCATTGCCAGGGAGTAGACAGAATAGGACTTCTGCAAGTGACAGTGTCAGTCTGAACGCCAACACTTATTATCTTGGGATCAGAAGAACAATGATCAACTTTTTCAGCAGATTTGTGACTTTGACATTTTATTTCTCCAATCTTTCCCGTTGAGTATTCTCCTCTCTGATTACAAGGTGTCAGTGACATGCTGGCTTCTGAATCAATGATGCATTTATCAAGAACAGGCTGATCATTGCCAGGGAGTAGACAGAATAGGACTTCTGCAAGTGACAGTGTCAGTCTGAACGCCAACACTTATTATCTTGGGATCAGAAGAACAATGATCAACTTTTTCAGCAGATTTGTGACTTTGACATTGTATTTCTCCAATCTTTCCCGTTGAGTATTCTCCTCTCTGATTACAAGGTGTCAGTGACATGCTGGCTTCTGAATCAATGATGCATTTATCAAGAACAGGCTGATCATTGCCAGGGAGTAGACAGAATAGGACTTCTGCAAGTGACAGTGTCAGTCTGAACGCCAACACTTATTATCTTGGGATCAGAAGAACAATGATCAACTTTTTCAGCAGATTTGTGACTTTGACATTGTATTTCTCCAATCTTTCCCGTTGAGTATTCTCCTCTCTGATTACAAGGTGTCAGTGACATGCTGGCTTCTGAATCAATGATGCATTTATCAAGAACAGGCTGATCATTGCCAGGGAGTAGACAGAATAGGACTTCTGCAAGTGACAGTGTCAGTCTGAACGCCAACACTTATTATCTTGGGATCAGAAGAACAATGATCAACTTTTTCAGCAGATTTGTGACTTTGACATTTTATTTCTCCAATCTTTCCCGTTGAGTATTCTCCTCTCTGATTACAAGGTGTCAGTGACATGCTGGCTTCTGAATCAATGATGCATTTATCAAGAACAGGCTGATCATTGCCAGGGAGTAGACAGAATAGGACTTCTGCAAGTGACAGTGTCAGTCTGAACGCCAACACTTATTATCTTGGGATCAGAAGAACAATGATCAACTTTTTCAGCAGATTTGTGACTTTGACATTTTATTTCTCCAATCTTTCCCGTTGAGTATTCTCCTCTCTGATTACAAGGTGTCAGTGACATGCTGGCTTCTGAATCAATGATGCATTTATCAAGAACAGGCTGATCATTGCCAGGGAGTAGACAGAATAGGACTTCTGCAAGTGACAGTGTCAGTCTGAACGCCAACACTTATTATCTTGGGATCAGAAGAACAATGATCAACTTTTTCAGCAGATTTGTGACTTTGACATTTTATTTCTCCAATCTTTCCCGTTGAGTATTCTCCTCTCTGATTACAAGGTGTCAGTGACATGCTGGCTTCTGAATCAATGATGCATTTATCAAGAACAGGCTGATCATTGCCAGGGAGTAGACAGAATAGGACTTCTGCAAGTGACAGTGTCAGTCTGAACGCCAACACTTATTATCTTGGGATCAGAAGAACAATGATCAACTTTTTCAGCAGATTTGTGACTTTGACATTTTATTTCTCCAATCTTTCCCGTTGAGTATTCTCCTCTCTGATTACAAGGTGTCAGTGACATGCTGGCTTCTGAATCAATGATGCATTTATCAAGAACAGGCTGATCATTGCCAGGGAGTAGACAGAATAGGACTTCTGCAAGTGACAGTGTCAGTCTGAACGCCAACACTTATTATCTTGGGATCAGAAGAACAATGATCAACTTTTTCAGCAGATTTGTGACTTTGACATTTTATTTCTCCAATCTTTCCCGTTGAGTATTCTCCTCTCTGATTACAAGGTGTCAGTGACATGCTGGCTTCTGAATCAATGATGCATTTATCAAGAACAGGCTGATCATTGCCAGGGAGTAGACAGAATAGGACTTCTGCAAGTGACAGTGTCAGTCTGAACGCCAACACTTATTATCTTGGGATCAGAAGAACAATGATCAACTTTTTCAGCAGATTTGTGACTTTGACATTTTATTTCTCCAATCTTTCCCGTTGAGTATTCTCCTCTCTGATTACAAGGTGTCAGTGACATGCTGGCTTCTGAATCAATGATGCATTTATCAAGAACAGGCTGATCATTGCCAGGGAGTAGACAGAATAGGACTTCTGCAAGTGACAGTGTCAGTCTGAACGCCAACACTTATTATCTTGGGATCAGAAGAACAATGATCAACTTTTTCAGCAGATTTGTGACTTTGACATTTTATTTCTCCAATCTTTCCCGTTGAGTATTCTCCTCTCTGATTACAAGGTGTCAGTGACATGCTGGCTTCTGAATCAATGATGCATTTATCAAGAACAGGCTGATCATTGCCAGGGAGTAGACAGAATAGGACTTCTGCAAGTGACAGTGTCAGTCTGAACGCCAACACTTATTATCTTGGGATCAGAAGAACAATGATCAACTTTTTCAGCAGATTTGTGACTTTGACATTTTATTTCTCCAATCTTTCCCGTTGAGTATTCTCCTCTCTGATTACAAGGTGTCAGTGACATGCTGGCTTCTGAATCAATGATGCATTTATCAAGAACAGGCTGATCATTGCCAGGGAGTAGACAGAATAGAACTTCTGCAAGTGACAGTGTCAGTCTGAACGCCAACACTTATTATCTTGGGATCAGAAGAACAATGATCAACTTTTTCAGCAGATTTGTGACTTTGACATTGTATTTCTCCAATCTTTCCCGTTGAGTATTCTCCTCTCTGATTACAAGGTGTCAGTGACATGCTGGCTTCTGAATCAATGATGCATTTATCAAGAACAGGCTGATCATTGCCAGGGAGTAGACAGAATAGAACTTCTGCAAGTGACAGTGTCAGTCTGAACGCCAACACTTATTATCTTGGGATCAGAAGAACAATGATCAACTTTTTCAGCAGATTTGTGACTTTGACATTGTATTTCTCCAATCTTTCCCGTTGAGTATTCTCCTCTCTGATTACAAGGTGTCAGTGACATGCTGGCTTCTGAATCAATGATGCATTTATCAAGAACAGGCTGATCATTGCCAGGGAGTAGACAGAATAGGACTTCTGCAAGTGACAGTGTCAGTCTGAACGCCAACACTTATTATCTTGGGATCAGAAGAACAATGATCAACTTTTTCAGCAGATTTGTGACTTTGACATTGTATTTCTCCAATCTTTCCCGTTGAGTATTCTCCTCTCTGATTACAAGGTGTCAGTGACATGCTGGCTTCTGAATCAATGATGCATTTATCAAGAACAGGCTGATCATTGCCAGGGAGTAGACAGAATAGGACTTCTGCAAGTGACAGTGTCAGTCTGAACGCCAACACTTATTATCTTGGGATCAGAAGAACAATGATCAACTTTTTCAGCAGATTTGTGACTTTGACATTGTATTTCTCCAATCTTTCCCGTTGAGTATTCTCCTCTCTGATTACAAGGTGTCAGTGACATGCTGGCTTCTGAATCAATGATGCATTTATCAAGAACAGGCTGATCATTGCCAGGGAGTAGACAGAATAGAACTTCTGCAAGTGACAGTGTCAGTCTGAACGCCAACACTTATTATCTTGGGATCAGAAGAACAATGATCAACTTTTTCAGCAGATTTGTGACTTTGACATTGTATTTCTCCAATCTTTCCCGTTGAGTATTCTCCTCTCTGATTACAAGGTGTCAGTGACATGCTGGCTTCTGAATCAATGATGCATTTATCAAGAACAGGCTGATCATTGCCAGGGAGTAGACAGAATAGAACTTCTGCAAGTGACAGTGTCAGTCTGAACGCCAACACTTATTATCTTGGGATCAGAAGAACAATGATCAACTTTTTCAGCAGATTTGTGACTTTGACATTGTATTTCTCCAATCTTTCCCGTTGAGTATTCTCCTCTCTGATTACAAGGTGTCAGTGACATGCTGGCTTCTGAATCAATGATGCATTTATCAAGAACAGGCTGATCATTGCCAGGGAGTAGACAGAATAGAACTTCTGCAAGTGACAGTGTCAGTCTGAACGCCAACACTTATTATCTTGGGATCAGAAGAACAATGATCAACTTTTTCAGCAGATTTGTGACTTTGACATTGTATTTCTCCAATCTTTCCCGTTGAGTATTCTCCTCTCTGATTACAAGGTGTCAGTGACATGCTGGCTTCTGAATCAATGATGCATTTATCAAGAACAGGCTGATCATTGCCAGGGAGTAGACAGAATAGGACTTCTGCAAGTGACAGTGTCAGTCTGAACGCCAACACTTATTATCTTGGGATCAGAAGAACAATGATCAACTTTTTCAGCAGATTTGTGACTTTGACATTGTATTTCTCCAATCTTTCCCGTTGAGTATTCTCCTCTCTGATTACAAGGTGTCAGTGACATGCTGGCTTCTGAATCAATGATGCATTTATCAAGAACAGGCTGATCATTGCCAGGGAGTAGACAGAATAGGACTTCTGCAAGTGACAGTGTCAGTCTGAACGCCAACACTTATTATCTTGGGATCAGAAGAACAATGATCAACTTTTTCAGCAGATTTGTGACTTTGACATTGTATTTCTCCAATCTTTCCCGTTGAGTATTCTCCTCTCTGATTACAAGGTGTCAGTGACATGCTGGCTTCTGAATCAATGATGCATTTATCAAGAACAGGCTGATCATTGCCAGGGAGTAGACAGAATAGGACTTCTGCAAGTGACAGTGTCAGTCTGAACGCCAACACTTATTATCTTGGGATCAGAAGAACAATGATCAACTTTTTCAGCAGATTTGTGACTTTGACATTGTATTTCTCCAATCTTTCCCTGTTGAGTATTCTCCTCTCTGATTACAAGGTGTCAGTGACATGCTGGCTTCTGAATCAATGATGCATTTATCAAGAACAGGCTGATCATTGCCAGGGAGTAGACAGAATAGGACTTCTGCAAGTGACAGTGTCAGTCTGAACGCCAACACTTATTATCTTGGGATCAGAAGAACAATGATCAACTTTTTCAGCAGATTTGTGACTTTGACATTGTATTTCTCCAATCTTTCCCGTTGAGTATTCTCCTCTCTGATTACAAGGTGTCAGTGACATGCTGGCTTCTGAATCAATGATGCATTTATCAAGAACAGGCTGATCATTGCCAGGGAGTAGACAGAATAGGACTTCTGCAAGTGACAGTGTCAGTCTGAACGCCAACACTTATTATCTTGGGATCAGAAGAACAATGATCAACTTTTTCAGCAGATTTGTGACTTTGACATTTTATTTCTCCAATCTTTCCCGTTGAGTATTCTCCTCTCTGATTACAAGGTGTCAGTGACATGCTGGCTTCTGAATCAATGATGCATTTATCAAGAACAGGCTGATCATTGCCAGGGAGTAGACAGAATAGGACTTCTGCAAGTGACAGTGTCAGTCTGAACGCCAACACTTATTATCTTGGGATCAGAAGAACAATGATCAACTTTTTCAGCAGATTTGTGACTTTGACATTGTATTTCTCCAATCTTTCCCGTTGAGTATTCTCCTCTCTGATTACAAGGTGTCAGTGACATGCTGGCTTCTGAATCAATGATGCATTTATCAAGAACAGGCTGATCATTGCCAGGGAGTAGACAGAATAGGACTTCTGCAAGTGACAGTGTCAGTCTGAACGCCAACACTTATTATCTTGGGATCAGAAGAACAATGATCAACTTTTTCAGCAGATTTGTGACTTTGACATTGTATTTCTCCAATCTTTCCCGTTGAGTATTCTCCTCTCTGATTACAAGGTGTCAGTGCCATGCTGGCTTCTGAATCAATGATGCATTTATCAAGAACAGGCTGATCATTGCCAGGGAGTAGACAGAATAGGACTTCTGCAAGTGACAGTGTCAGTCTGAACGCCAACACTTATTATCTTGGGATCAGAAGAACAATGATCAACTTTTTCAGCAGATTTGTGACTTTGACATTGTATTTCTCCAATCTTTCCTGTTGAGTATTCTCCTCTCTGATTACAAGGTGTCAGTGACATGCTGGCTTCTGAATCAATGATGCATTTATCAAGAACAGGCTGATCATTGCCAGGGAGTAGACAGAATAGGACTTCTGCAAGTGACAGTGTCAGTCTGAACGCCAACACTTATTATCTTGGGATCAGAAGAACAATGATCAACTTTTTCAGCAGATTTGTGACTTTGACATTGTATTTCTCCAATCTTTCCCGTTGAGTATTCTCCTCTCTGATTACAAGGTGTCAGTGACATGCTGGCTTCTGAATCAATGATGCATTTATCAAGAACAGGCTGATCATTGCCAGGGAGTAGACAGAATAGGACTTCTGCAAGTGACAGTGTCAGTCTGAACGCCAACACTTATTATCTTGGGATCAGAAGAACAATGATCAACTTTTTCAGCAGATTTGTGACTTTGACATTGTATTTCTCCAATCTTTCCCGTTGAGTATTCTCCTCTCTGATTACAAGGTGTCAGTGACATGCTGGCTTCTGAATCAATGATGCATTTATCAAGAACAGGCTGATCATTGCCAGGGAGTAGACAGAATAGGACTTCTGCAAGTGACAGTGTCAGTCTGAACGCCAACACTTATTATCTTGGGATCAGAAGAACAATGATCAACTTTTTCAGCAGATTTGTGACTTTGACATTGTATTTCTCCAATCTTTCCTGTTGAGTATTCTCCTCTCTGATTACAAGGTGTCAGTGACATGCTGGCTTCTGAATCAATGATGCATTTATCAAGAACAGGCTGATCATTGCCAGGGAGTAGACAGAATAGGACTTCTGCAAGTGACAGTGTCAGTCTGAACGCCAACACTTATTATCTTGGGATCAGAAGAACAATGATCAACTTTTTCAGCAGATTTGTGACTTTGACATTTTATTTCTCCAATCTTTCCCGTTGAGTATTCTCCTCTCTGATTACAAGGTGTCAGTGACATGCTGGCTTCTGAATCAATGATGCATTTATCAAGAACAGGCTGATCATTGCCAGGGAGTAGACAGAATAGGACTTCTGCAAGTGACAGTGTCAGTCTGAACGCCAACACTTATTATCTTGGGATCAGAAGAACAATGATCAACTTTTTCAGCAGATTTGTGACTTTGACATTGTATTTCTCCAATCTTTCCCGTTGAGTATTCTCCTCTCTGATTACAAGGTGTCAGTGACATGCTGGCTTCTGAATCAATGATGCATTTATCAAGAACAGGCTGATCATTGCCAGGGAGTAGACAGAATAGGACTTATGCAAGTGACAGTGTCAGTCTGAACGCCAACACTTATTATCTTGGGATCAGAAGAACAATGATCAACTTTTTCAGCAGATTTGTGACTTTGACATTGTATTTCTCCAATCTTTCCCGTTGAGTATTCTCCTCTCTGATTACAAGGTGTCAGTGACATGCTGGCTTCTGAATCAATGATGCATTTATCAAGAACAGGCTGATCATTGCCAGGGAGTAGACAGAATAAGACTTCTGCAAGTGACAGTGTCAGTCTGAACGCCAACACTTATTATCTTGGGATCAGAAGAACAATGATCAACTTTTTCAGCAGATTTGTGACTTTGACATTGTATTTCTCCAATCTTTCCCGTTGAGTATTCTCCTCTCTGATTACAAGGTGTCAGTGACATGCTGGCTTCTGAATCAATGATGCATTTATCAAGAACAGGCTGATCATTGCCAGGGAGTAGACAGAATAGGACTTATGCAAGTGACAGTGTCAGTCTGAACGCCAACACTTATTATCTTGGGATCAGAAGAACAATGATCAACTTTTTCAGCAGATTTGTGACTTTGACATTGTATTTCTCCAATCTTTCCTGTTGAGTATTCTCCTCTCTGATTACAAGGTGTCAGTGACATGCTGGCTTCTGAATCAATGATGCATTTATCAAGAACAGGCTGATCATTGCCAGGGAGTAGACAGAATAAGACTTCTGCAAGTGACAGTGTCAGTCTGAACGCCAACACTTATTATCTTGGGATCAGAAGAACAATGATCAACTTTTTCAGCAGATTTGTGACTTTGACATTTTATTTCTCCAATCTTTCCCGTTGAGTATTCTCCTCTCTGATTACAAGGTGTCAGTGACATGCTGGCTTCTGAATCAATGATGCATTTATCAAGAACAGGCTGATCATTGCCAGGTAGTAGACAGAATAGGACTTCTGCAAGTGACAGTGTCAATCTGAACGCCAACACTTATTATCTTGGGATCAGAAGAACAATGATCAACTTTTTCAGCAGATTTGTGACTTTGACATTTTATTTCTCCAATCTTTCCCGTTGAGTATTCTCCTCTCTGATTACAAGGTGTCAGTGACATGCTGGCTTCTGAATCAATGATGCATTTATCAAGAACAGGCTGATCATTGCCAGGGAGTAGACAGAATAAGACTTCTGCAAGTGACAGTGTCAGTCTGAACGCCAACACTTATTATCTTGGGATCAGAAGAACAATGATCAACTTTTTCAGCAGATTTGTGACTTTGACATTTTATTTTTCCAATCTTTCCCGTTGAGTATTCTCCTCTCTGATTACAAGGTGTCAGTGACATGCTGGCTTCTGAATCAATGATGCATTTATCAAGAACAGGCTGATCATTGCCAGGGAGTAGACAGAATAAGACTTCTGCAAGTGACAGTGTCAGTCTGAACGCCAACACTTATTATCTTGGGATCAGAAGAACAATGATCAACTTTTTCAGCAGATTTGTGACTTTGACATTTTATTTCTCCAATCTTTCCCGTTGAGTATTCTCCTCTCTGATTACAAGGTGTCAGTGACATGCTGGCTTCTGAATCAATGATGCATTTATCAAGAACAGGCTGATCATTGCCAGGGAGTAGACAGGATAGGACTTCTGCAAGTGACAGTGTCAGTCTGAACGCCAACACTTATTATCTTGGGATCAGAAGAACAATGATCAACTTTTTCAGCAGATTTGTGACTTTGACATTGTATTTCTCCAATCTTTCCCGTTGAGTATTCTCCTCTCTGATTACAAGGTGTCAGTGACATGCTGGCTTCTGAATCAATGATGCATTTATCAAGAACAGGCTGATCATTGCCAGGGAAGGAGACAGAATGGAACTTTGGCGATAATGGGTTAAAGGGTGCAATTTTCTTTGATCTGTCACACTTAAGATAAGGGGCTACTGAGAATTAGGGTGTAGTTTTAGTGTTAGCCTAAGTTATGAGCTGTGTAGCGAGATGTCTTTTTACATTAGTTTTAAACTTCTGCATGTCGGTACAGTCGGGGAAACAAGAAGCAGGGAGTTCTATAGGCCGGCAGCACGAGAAAAGAAGCTATTGCAGTAGAAGGCTCTCCGGCATCTGGAGACTTCCACAGTGTTGTGTCTATCCGTCACACCTCTGCATTGTATTGCCGTCTAAGTATCACATTTCTAAATATGGGTTGGTTATAAGGACAACTTACCAAAAAAAATTTCATTGAATAATAGATGAAACTGATTGTATTCTTCCACTCTCAATTTTCACAACCGTATACTGAAAACTGAGACATCAGTGTTTTGCCAATATACATCAGACATTAGGGGGAATATTTGAAAGACACTCCTATCTTTATAACTAACTATAGATATCTCTGAAAAATACAGATGTTGTTGAAATATGGGTAATTATCCTTCTAAATTTTCCAATTTTTTGTAAATACAATATTATTTGTTTGGTGATGGTGGGGGCTAAATTACTTCCAAAGATTTACTTGACTTTATAAGATAGTTAGGGTTAGTATAAGAAAGAGCATTCGCTTTTTCCTTTTTTACCAAAAAACATTTTTTGATTTTTTTTTTTGTATCCTTCCACTGTAGGTTTTCATAACCGTATACTGAAAACTGAGACATTGGTGTTTCGCCAATATACATCAGACAATAGGTGTAATATTTGAAAGAAGCTCCAATGTTTATGACTAATTATAGATATTTCTGAAAAATACAGATGTTACTGAAATATGGGTTATTTACAGGGGGGGGGGGAGGCTGTCTAAATAAAAGGGGCCTGGGCGATAATGGGTTAAATGGTGCAATTTTCTTTGGTCTGTCACACTTAAGATTTTTCATGGTTTGTCATCACATTTGCATCGTTGAATGTACAGATTGAATGGACATCTTTTAAGAATGGATCCGTTCTTGTTCAATAACTGTTTCGATGGAATCTGTAAACATTATCGACAGTTTTGTCGTATGACTGAAAATCGACTACTAAGTAAAAAATAAAATTAAAAAACGAAACAAAAAACACCTGCTTTTAAATGCAGATAACATCATTTTTTAAAAAAATTTCTAATTATTTGAAACAAATCTTAATTTAAAAATAATTCAAATTTAAAAAAATCTTTTAAAATATTAATCAAAAATGAATGTTTTTCTTTTCTTAAAAAGAATTAAAAAAAATTTTTTTTTTTTTTTCAGAATCAATTAGCTTGCTTTTTAAATGCAGTTTTTTTTTGTAAAGATTTTTAATTTTAATCTTTTTTTTTAACTTTACACGTAAAAAAAATATTTTTTTTTATATGTTCAAAATAAAAAATTTAATACACATTTCAAGTAGAATTGCTTGTTGACATGTTCTGCAGGAAAAAATTGCAGCCATCTTTTAACTGAGGAAAAGCTGATGCATCTTTCATTCTTGTTGGCCAATTCATTTCTAGGGGAAGTAGGGTATGGGAAACTGGACGAAGAATTCTTTTTTTTTTCTCATGTATACATGGTTAAAATTGCTTCCACTTTACATTTTCAGCTGAAGGAATATAGAAAAAAAAAGTTAATGGTCAGAGTGGCCAACAATAATTACGTAATGAAAATCAAGAACGTTACTTGTCATAATTTTAAATAAAATCCCGTGAAGAAATATAAAATTAAACGGTGCTTATGCTGATTAGCGGCCATATGAAAAAAATATTTTTATATAAAAACAATAATATATACTTATTAAGCATTATATTCTTACTCACTGTACGAAAAAGTAGAAAAAATTATCCACTAGAACTTTAATTACAAAAAAACAAGATGGAGTCTTACTGAACAAATCGCTGTTATGATACGCAGAATGTTGTTTTTTTTAAGATTTCAGTTATCTGCCCTTGAAATCTTAAGAAAGATGGAGGCTTAGTGAACGAATTGCTGTTATGATACGCAGAATGGAAAAATACTTGTAATTAAAGTTCTAGTGGATAATTTTTTCTACTTTTTCGTACAGTGAGTAAGAATATAATGCTTAATAAGTATATATTATTGTTTTTATATAAAAATAATTTTTTCATATGGCTGCTAATCAGCATAAGCACCAATTAAACTATTAATGTTTTATCATATCGATAGACATTTAAGTTATATCCCCCCCCCCCCCCCCAAAAAAAATTAAAATCTCTCAACTACGTATGAAGATGATGTCTACGGGATTATACAAACTTATATTTTGTTTAAGTCATGAAACCGTTGCACAAAAGGAAAAGCAAAACCTTTTTTATAACAGATCAAAAGCCCTCCGTTCAGTCTAGAGAGACTATGGACACCCCTGTAAGGGGCTGGCTGCACGTGTAATTGTGAAGCAAGGGTTGCGCAATTCCAACACCTCTCCTGGGTCGGCACTGCTTGATTCCAAGACGACTGGAAACAATGCCGAGATAAGCAGAGAGCACATACAGCACCTGGTATTCCCAAATGGTCACCCATTTAGTACTGGCCAGGCTCGACGTCGCTTAACTTTGGTGATCTAACGGGAACCGGTGCGTCAACGTGATTGTGCCGTATTAACAACAAATAATGGATTTATTAAATAAAGTTACCTACATAGGTAGAAAAAGTTGGACAGTGTCCAAGTGAAATGGAAAAGTTTTTGCCGAATGTCTGTCAGCAGATATCTTCAGGCGAAGACAGTAGGTGCTGGAGCGTCCCGTGAATGGGGCAGGAGGTAGAATGTAGACGTGTTTTCTTGTTGCTGGTAAGTGTCTCTCTGCTATCCGATCGTGATTCCCAAAAGGGCCTGAAGTAGTTCTTCAATGTGTCCTGCAAGCTGATTGGTCAGTGTGTAACCAGATCACTTAACAGGGACATTTTTCAGAGGGAGAAAATAGGTGTTTGTTTATGAATGATGGCTTCCACATCTCTACAATAGCCTACCTTGATTTTTTTTTTTTTTTTTTTAATATTAAAATTTTTTTATTTTTACCAATATTTATTGTAATAAAAAAATTTATTTTTATTTTTACCAATATTTATTGTAATAAAAATTTATTTTAGCAAAAATAAATTTTTTCTAGGTATTGTATTTTTTAGCGTTTAAAATTTTTATTTTTATTACACTTGTTTGATAAAAAAAAAAAATGTAACATTCTTTATTTTTGTTACGTCGTTAAATAAATTTAAGAAAAAACAAATTCAAAAGTATTTTTGAAATAAACATATTAGTGACTTTTTTTCTTAAATGTATTATAATTTTAACTTATTTTTTTCTTTTAATTGTTCGATTTTTTTTTTTTTTTTTTTTTTGCAAACACTGGTTTTAAATTTTGTTAACGTTTTTAGTTTTAAATTGTTGTAAATGAAAAAAGTACTTGTTTATTTATGTCACATGATAACAATCCTAACGGGTTGTGTGTGTTTTTCTAAATTATTGTCAAGATTCCAGGAAATTGTTTCTTTAGTCTTTCGTATCATTATTATTATTAGTGAAAAAGCATCTTGCTGCACAGCTCCCAATTTAGGGTAACCCACTAAACTTTCACCCTAATTTTCTTGGTAGAAGTAAAAAAAAAAAAAAAAAAACTGTGGGGAAAAAAAAAGAAAAAAAAACTACCCTAAATTCAAAGTGTTTTTTTTATTTTATTTCATTTAAAAATTCTTCTATGTTTAAATGTTGATATTTTCTTTCTGTGCTTTAGTTTTACTCCGACATGTTAGACCTCTCTTAAACCCCCCCCCCCCCCAAAAAAAAAAACAGCTAAATAAATGTATAAACTTTGTTATGTACTTATGTGGTAGCTGAAAAGAAAATTGTACAGGAAAAAATTATGCAAATTCATCCAGTATTTATTAAATTGAAAAAAAAAAAAACGATTTTATCTATTGTATGCCATTTAAAAAAAAAACAAACCTTTAGGCAAGGGAGATAACTCAAATTTAGAAGTAGAACGTTTATAAATAATACTGAGAAGAAATGGCGACTGAGAATCCAAAAATTTGATTTATCTCCCTTGTGCCCGATAGATAAAATGTGGCGACCGATAGATAAATCCGTTTTTTTTTCTTTTTGTTTTAATTAAATAAATACTGGATGAATTTGTGTAATTTTTGGTGTACAGTCTTCTTTTCAGCTACCACGTAAGTACATAACAGAGTTTATACATATTCTAAGCTATTTTTTGTTTTTTTTTTGTTTAAGAGATGCCTAACACGCCAGAGGGAACCTAAAAAAGCCCCTTTCTTTCTTTTAACAGTTCAGTTTTTTGCAATCTCACTTTCAAAATGCTTAGTTTTGTTTTAAATCGTTTCATTTGTTGTATATAAAAAATACTTTATCTATAAAAAAAACTAACTAGTTTTCACTTGCCACAAAATTGCTGCAATAAGGAACAAAAATAATCATTAATACCCCCCCCAATCTAATTTTTTTAAATTGATTTCTAACATGCAGTTCAGTTTTCTATATCATTTTAGCAAACTAAATAATAATGAATAGAATGCCTCTTCCCCATCTTCATTCAATGAATTCATTAAAAGTATCACATTTACTTGCAAAAATATGCGATTTTGAGATTTTCATAAATTGTTTCTTTTTTTTTTTTCTCGTAATAATAAAAAGCTGAAACTGAACAGAGTACCAATTAAATTTTTATTTTTGTCTGATTAAAAAATAAAAAATTTCTGTGATTGTTAAAAATGAAGTTTTTTTTTGCTGGGTTTCGTGTATTTTGTATGATTAAAAAAAAAAAAAAATAAATAAAATAAATTTAAAAAAAATTAAATAAATTTTTTTTTTAAATTTTCAAAATTCTGTGATTGTTAAAAATGAAGTTTGTTTTTTGCTGGTTTTCGTTAATTTTGTTCCATCCGACTGAAGAATGTTTTAAATTCAGAAATTTTGTATTCTGTTTTTAACTTCTTCACCGAACAGAAAAACAAAGTAAAAATTAATGTGAAATCTATTTTTGTATTGTGGCATATTACACTATTTCTGTGAGATTCTGTTAAAATTTGACGACAATTATTCAATTCCAGTGGTTGATATAATCGCAGATTCTCAAAAATCAATTGTAAGAATAATCGAATTAAAAAACATTTAAAAAGGTTTAATTTTATTATTTTACAATCCAACCTCTACATACGAATTTAATTCGTTCCGGGACTGAAATGGAACTGTGAACTGAACTCTCCATCCCGTCGAGAGTGTTGCCGCATAGCGGGCTAACCACAAAACTTTGACATCGTATGTTGGATTTTCCATCAGGTGTATTCGATAATTTGATTGAATTTCACAAAAAGATTTATGTAGATGCAAGCGTATGTAAAGGTTTGACTGTATTTTATTTCAAATTCTTAATCAACTGCTCAGATTGAATAAATGTCATTTTAAATAATGACATTTAAAAAAAACTTTTTATTCATTCTTTTGTGTGTGTGTATATATATATATATATATATAATTATATATATATATAACCACTTAATTGCCATGTGCATCTACTCCTGTCATATTTTGTTAATAAAGATTTGATTTTTACCTTAAACATGTTCTTGTCTTCTTTTCCCCCTCTTCAAAAATGAAACACTAACGAAGACGAGTTAGTTTTATTTTTTATCAAAATCTTAATAAATGACTTGAAATGGATATTTGTGTTTAGATGATTGTGCAGTTTGATGTTTGCATTTAGATGATTGTGCAGTTTGATGTTTGCTTTCACCAATTCGTTTTTGCTGAGGATGCTGAGGAATGACAAGTTTGGCGGATTTTGTATTGAGACAACAGTTTTGAATTCCTCCTAAGACTGAAGCTACCACCTACGGACGTGTTGAACGGAAATCTAATTGGATAAATAGATGTAAATATGTTTCAGTTGAAGAAAAGGCAGACCGAAGAACACTTTGAGTGACTTGGTCAAAAATGGCTTCAAGCCAAGGCGAATTGAAACCAACGTGAACGATAGAATTCCATGGCCAATGTGTTATCGACTTGTGATGTGCTAAAAGATTTGCGAAACGATGACACAAGAACGAAACAATTCACATTAATTTTTAAGAGTTTAAGATGTTTTCTTAGCGCGGCCACGGAATGAGAGCCGTTTAAGCCAGGAGATTATAAAAAGAGTGCAGTTGAAAATTTCCCAAGTCACTAATTGTGAAAAATGTTATCTGGAGAAGACCGAAGAGTCAACAGCCAAAACATGAACATATGAGGTAATAAAGTTTTTTCTTTTTGTAACAATGAGAAACTTTAATGTTTAATTGATAATCAGTTATTAATTGGTCCCCCGATTTATAAAATCGGAAGACCTATGTTTTGAGGTATTTCCGTCCGTCCGGATTTTTCTCCGCAACCATCCATTGAATTTCTCTGAAATTTTGCATGAAGTTGTAACTTTGGTCAGGTTAGAAAGTGACATTCTCTGATTTTTGAAAAAATCTGGTTAGCCCCCCAGGGGGTCAAAAGGACCCAAAATGGCAAAAAATAACATTTTTGCCTTCTAACTTTTCATCCATCCGTTCAATTTCTCTGAAACTTGGCCAAAATGTGGAGACAATTGTTTTTAATAGAAAATAAGTATTGCTGACCTTGGAAAAAATCTGGTTCGCGCCCCCAGGGGGTTAAAAGCCCCCAAAATGGCAAAAAATGACCCTTTCCTCCCATAACGTTTGATCCATCCATTCAATTTTTCTGAAACTTGGCCAAAATGTAGAGGCAATTGTTCTGGATATAAAATGAACATCCTTGACCTCAGAAAAATTTTGGTTCTCGCCCCCAGAGGGTCAAAAATGCCCCAAATTGCTCAAATTTATTTCATTTTACACTCGCCACATTGAGTCACATACAGAGGGGGACCACGCACGCACGCGCGGCTTGTTATTTTTTATGAAGAGATTATATGGCAAAATTATATAATAAACAAAAAAAAAACAATTTTCTTGGACCAAAATTAAGAGAAACTGGCATCAATCATCCCCATCGGTTATTCCTTTTGATTCATTTCTGGTTATTTAAGGTCTGCTTTAAGCAGAGTATTGATTTACTCCTCTCCAGGAGTTAGACACAAGGCCAGTTTTTATCTTACTCCCACAAGTAAGATGTGACCCAAGGTCGGGTCGGGAAAATGGGGTTTAAAAATTGCCTGGGCAGCCCCGTCAGCATTCCCCGGTAGGGACGCCTCAGGCAGTAAGGGGGGGGGGGGGTCGCATAAAACATGCATTTATAAATAGTCACATATTCTGTTTAATAATTCACCGCACAAACAAAATATTATTTTAAATAAATTTTTTATTGTAATTTTAAATTATTTTATTTTCTGTTCTTTTCATATATTAAGGATGTTTTTTTTTTTTTGTGGTGGTGGCGGGGAGATGTGTCTTTCAATGAAAGAACGATAACTCAACTGTGTAATCCGAGCAAAAAAAAAAAAAAAAAATGGAGATGAAGTCGTTTCATTTCGCATACAGAAAGAACAAATTAAAAATTTTAAATAATAAACAAACTTGAAATATTACTTTTCTGCATAACTTTGATCCTCAAGTCAATCTAAAATATAAAGTTAGCTTGTCGGATTTACAAAGTCAGACCCGAATAGCATTTAAGCTGACAATTCAAACTAAGTTTCTGACTAGCCAATTTTCATTTTGTTTATTGTTGTCCTGTGTTTGTTGGCAATATAACGTACTCAGTTATAATTTATTTTAAAAATTACTTAGTCCTGCCAAAATGACTGCGAATAAAACATTTTTAAATAGTCACCTAAAAATAAAAATCAGCAACGGAGATAACTCATTTTAAATTGGAGAATATAATAGTTGTTGACTATAAATTTAAAAATGTGAAAACAAATAAAAAAAAATTAAAAACTAAAATGACTGCATCCCGTGCAACAATGCCGCTGGGTAGGTACAGTTCGTAAATTCTAAATCGAACTGTTTAAAGGATGGCTGTCTTAGTAGTTCATTGAACACCCTCCCCCGCTTAGAATTGAATAGAACTTTTGAAACGGGTGAAACTAAATCACATTTTAACAGATAGCTTTCATATTTTATTGAATGCTTAGAACCAAATATATTTGCAGCAATTGAAAGGAACAGGTTTTAGAACGACACCACATCCGATATCAGACGTTGCCAAACTGTGAAAACATTTTTTTTTTTTTTAAATTGACTTTTCAAATTTTTTTTTTTTTTTACATATTTAAAAAATTCAAGGTGATTTCTAGTTACTGAGTCAATGGAAAGAAGCGGACTGGCCAAAACAATTAACTTAGATGGTGAGATTCTTTTATCAAAACAATTTCTCATAATATATATAGATTCCCCTCGGAGATGAAATGTGGGAGCCTCTGTGTAGCTTAATTGCCATAAATATATTTTCATAGCTTACTACCTAGCTCTACTTACGTATCGAGCACTATAGAAGTAAATACTGAAAATTGATACATAAAATAGTAATATATATATATATATATATATATATATATTTATTAAATGAGAAGAACACAGATAAAAAAAAAAAAGAGATGGAATGGTTAGGGTGGGCAACAAATAGATGGGGGGGGGGAAAGAGATTTCATGTTATTTTCACTTTAAGAAAACAAAAGTTATTTATTTTTGTAAGAAAATGGTTTAAAATTTTTCAATAGAATATTATTTTGAGATGAAAAGTCCATTTAAAACATTTGGAAAAACGTTGGGGGAAGGGACATTATATAAGGTGTCATCTTAAACCTGTTCTTACAAGCATAATTGAGGGTACTGAAAATACACTTGATCCAGTATTAAAAGCTCCAAAAAAATATATATAAAGCAAAGATGGCTGTATGTGTATTTGTGCAGTAGTTTGTCGAACGTTGATCTCTGAACAAATCCAATGGCCGATTTAGTTGGAGCTAAGTTTTTAACGATTAAACTTAAAAATTTTTTTTTTTTTTAAATATTATAATAAAAGGTTGAGTTATTATATTTAACGGCATATCAACCGTTACGGTCATTTAATGCTGGGAATTATTTTTCTAAAGAAATAGTTAACTAGTACAACTATTGTCCTTCTCGCCCATGAATGGAAATGAGGGGGTTCATACCTTTCTCAAGTTTTCATTAGTTGTGTTCAACAGATTTGATTACTCAAGCAAAGCTAGGTAAATCAACGACCGTTTTATAAGTTGGATAACATCAACCAAAGGGAAATATTCTTTTTGCCTTTCTTGAGGGGGAAGAGGTTTTCTGAAATCCGGATTTATAGGTCATCGATATCTATACATAGGTAAGTGTAGATGGCAAGTTTATAGATTGAGTTCTGATGACCTTTTAGGTAGAATTTATACTTCAGACATAAAAAAGATGCTATTAGAACGGATGTATATATATAATATAATATATGTATATATACGTTACAATTTGTGAAGTCTAAATGAATGCCGACGACCGATGACAACACCGTCACAAAACCTTTTTTGAAATTAGAAGTCGCCGGGAAGTGACCGAGAGGAACGCCAATGATGAGATGGGCAGACACCCTGCACAAAGATCTCTGTAAAACCGGCCTTCACCCGGACCAGGCCTGTGATCGCGTCAAGTGGAGACAAAAACCCATCATTGCAGACCCCGCCGTAGATCGGGACTAACGCAAAAGAATATAGTAATTACTAAAAATTATTAAATGTTTAGTATAAAATAATAACAAACTAGTCTTTTAAGGGATTAGTTAAATCTAACATATAAAGTTATCTTGTTGGATTTTCAAAGTCAGACCCAAATAGCATTTAATCAAACTTTGCTTCTAACTAGCCAATTTTCATTTGTTATTGTTGTACCATGTTATTGGAAATATAATAACAGACTTTGCTACGATTTATTTTTTAAAAATTTACTTAGTCTGGCCCAGACAACTGCTAATATGAAACAGTTTTAAAAATTCACTAAAATGAAACGAAAATACTGAACTGAATAAATCACGATTTTCTAATCATACCGAATATCTCCCGCTTCCTGCATATTTTTCTTTTTATTCAATGGACACTATACATTCATTTGAATATTAGTTTGTCCATTGAATAAAATATATATGCTCTTACATAATTGAGCACTCTTGTTATTTTTTCTATAACCCTAAAATTTGTTTAAATGAATATGCAACCACAAAATGTGTAGGTAAAGATAGGAATGAACTAATAAGCTAAGAACAAACTAAAACTGAACAGTCATGCTTCTTTTGAGTTGATATTGCGTTTCAGTTCTGAAACTTTATCAAGAATAGCATTTATTGAACAGAGTCAGATTAAATATACAAAAAGTTGAAAGTAGTGGTGGAAGAAAGGCAAGCCCATAAGGCAGGTAGGTAAAGTGAAGAAATATGTTAGAATAGGAGAGAAGAGGTATTATTCTCCGCAAAATTTGTACTTGAATCCAAATATCAAATCAATGGAAGAAGGATTTTGTGTTAACTTTTCATGTTTTTTTTGTTGTTTGTTTTTTGCTTATTCTCTCATTCCCATCTTTGCCTACACATGTTGTCGAATATTTATTCCTTTAATCAAACTTTCACGTCGATATCACCGTATTTTCCATCTATACTGACTGACACATAAATGCGAACTTAAAACTTCGGACTTGCAGGATGACAATTCGGATTTATTCTGTTCCGTGAAAAAGAAAAGTCTTTCTGCTGCTCATTGTTATTCTTCATAACAAAAACTGAGATCTTTCAAGGCATGTCCATTGTTTTTCCTGAAATACAGAAATAGAAAACTGAAACCGTATCGCTACACAAAGACTATTACTCGCATTCAAACGAATACAGGCAGCCATATTGGAAAGATAACGTGAAAGGCCATTTGTTTTGTGTTTTTACGTCACATCGACGACGCTGGTTGAAACGAAAACTAAAATGGCACCAATGTGGATTCCCATCAAATCTCATTTTTTTTGTTGCCGACGACAGTCATGGTAAGTTAGGTGGCAGATTGTCCGTTGTCTTTTAAAGCCAACGTCATCAGCCGCACGGATTCACAAAAGATTTATTTCTTGTCACAATTTCATTGCAAGAAATTGTTTGTTTTTTTGTAGAAAAATCAATACATCTTGGTTTCATTTTGTTTTGTTCAAATAGAGGCCATGAAGAGCTTAAGGAAACGCGCGTCGTCGTCGTCTCAAATCTTGTACAAACAAATGTACAAGTTTGCCTTTTCTGGTTTTCCTTTCATGATGACGCGATTATAAAGTCGAAAACCTTTCTCCAAACACTGACCACAAAAAACATCTTTTATATAGAACGGTTTGTGTGTGCTCAAACAAACACATAATGTCTGTATTTTTGACAAAGTGCCAATTTGTTCGTTAACTGCATCATCAGGCGAGTTAACAACAAAAAATGATCGATTAGTTTTGGTTTGTACAAATAGAATGAACTGATGACATGAAACGAAAGAAGAAAATTCTCGAGAAAAAAAATCTCTCATCTTCAATTTCATATTAGTTTTTTTATGACAATGAAAAAAAAAATGGTGAACAAGTGTTTGTGAGGTGCGGCTGCGGAAGAAATGGCAGCAAGTCATTTTTTGTTTTTGTCGTATTATTTTTTTTTTACATTTTAATTGTTATTAATTATAAATTTATGTTTTCTCCAAATAGAAAACCATTTCCCATTTCTGTACAATGTCGCAAGATTTTCTTTTCAAACGACAGAAGTCAATTGACAAATGGGAAGAACTGAGAAAAATCAGGAGTTAAATGTTGAAGGTTTGAAGGCGGCGATGGAGGGGAGCAACAACAACAAAAAATGCCCTGGAGTGATAGGGAGGGAGTAGTCCCCTGTCCAATGCCTTCAAACCCAAGATTTGCTGTTAATAAACCAGAAAGTTCCATAACTCCGGACGTATAATTTGTACAACGAGCTCACTCAGTTTTCGAGGAAGCATCACATTTCAACCGTCCAGCTGTTTCATGATGGCTTCTCGTTCGTGCAAAATTTTCCACACGGCATCTTTTTCTTTTTTTGAGGGCTGACGCTTCTTTTGTCGTGCACTTTGAACTTTGCGATACGCTTCAAGCAACTGAAATGAAAGAAAATAAAGTTTTTTTTTGAATTGCAACAAATTTGTTTTTGAAGAGAAAATGTTAAAATCTGACCACAATTCTAATACGGTAGCTGACTGAAATTATAACAAGATTACTTCTGGAGCAATCGGAAAAGGCAGGAGAGTGAAGGTCAGTGATGTGCGTGGGCGTTGCGTTTGGAATGTCACTGTGATTGTTTTGATTATCACAAGGTTGAGAATGTTGATTCAGAAATGCATCAACAACAATCACCGGCATATGTAACCGATCGAGGGGAGATGAAAAAAAAAAAAAAAAAAAAAAGGGACAGAACAAATTTGATGCCCAAAGGAATTAAACGTCTTGCCTTCGGCTCCCTAAGCTTAGGGTTTGTAGAGTTGATTATAACTAAAAAGCGGAGTGTGCTAAAAGGAATGTCGACATTCCACTTACAATTTATTGAAAGCTAAAAATGTTTTGTTTTCGATTTCTTCATTTCTGCTGCAACACCATTCGATTTAATAACCTATCTCTGGCCAGGTCTTTATTTATCCCTCTTTCTTTCAAGTCCATTTTTATCACTTTCTCCCATGTTTTCCTTCGCCTTCCCCAGTGTACTGGACCTGCTACATCTACTGACCCAACAACTCTCATACATTCTTTCAACGTGGCCATACCATCGAAGTCTACTCTTCTGCACACATCTCCCTATACTGTCCAGATTGAATCTTCCTCTGAGGTCATCAGATCTAAGCCTGTCTGTAAGACTCGCATCCATCATATCATTTTCATATCATTTCTATCCATGCAACGCATGTCCTCAACTCTCCCTAACCAGGTTTCACTTTTATGCATCATCACACTGCGTACACAAGCTTGATAGACTTTTCTCTTTGTCGATAGTAGTAATGCTCTGCTAGTTAGTAATGGTAGAAGTTCCATGAACTCCTAATATTTGCAATCACACTAGCCACCTGCTCCACCCTGTGCTCCAATGGTATCACCAAGGTAACAAAACTTCTGAACAACCTCAAAAGCTTTGCCATCCAAATATACTTTCTCCACATCCGAGTTTTCATTCATCTCAATTGTCTTACACTTCTTGCACAAATTGGTTATCCTCTCTCAACCTACCAGTAATTCAACTGCACTTTGTGTGTATCCAATTCTTACGAGTAACACAAAAAATTGAATTGCACTCGACTCCCTGAGTAGGGGAACTTTCCTCTTTTTGGGAGATTTCCACACTACAACCACTGATCATCACTTTGGAATTGGTAAGATTCACTCTCAGACCTTTACTTTCTATGACATTCCTCCAAGTCTTTAACTTAACAAGTAGGTCATCCATTGTTTCACAGGCCAGTAATAAATCATCAGCATACAGCATCTCTTGTAGATGCAATAAAATTTGTTTCTAAATGCGTCTACATTTGGTTGGTCTGTTATTCTAGTTTGAAGAGATGCATTTTAAGAAAACCTCTTCACAATTGAAAATTAAGTGAAATAGTTGGACGTACAGAAAATCTGAAGAAAAAAAAACGAACAAAAAAATAAACATAAAATACAAAAAAATGTAATTGATAAAGTAAATTCGTACGAATCAGCAGCGTTCGATGACTTTTTGAGCGGCTCGATTCTGTTGTTGACATTGGTTTCTCCAATATGTTCTATGATCAGGTATTCACAGGAGGGACCACGTGAAGGTTGCCAACATCCATAAGTGAAAGTAGTGCGACAGAACCGACAAGATTCGAACACGCTACACCGAGATGATCAGTCGACATTGTAATCCATTTCAGCACCGCCATCTCCCAACTTGTAACGGAAAGGCAAATATCTTGAAAAATTCTAAAAGTTATTTAGAAAAACATGCACTTTATGGATTAAATCTAGGGTTTAATTCGAAGTTCCGTACAGGTTTCCGAATTATGTTTCGGAATTTTTGCGATAAGGATTAATAATTTGA
Source organism: Sepiola atlantica (assembly GCA_963556195.1). Lineage (NCBI taxonomy): Eukaryota > Metazoa > Mollusca > Cephalopoda > Sepiida > Sepiolidae > Sepiola > Sepiola atlantica. The sequence goes on from OY744518.1 coordinate 139,510,391, forward strand.
TTATTCAGACTACTGTTCTCATCTTTGATGTTATTCTCACAACGTTTCAGCCGATGTAACCTCCGACCTTCTTCAGCTGCATCTTGCCAAACTTTATCCATTGCGCTACGGGTCCATGGACCCATGGCGCAACGGATAAAGTGCTGAGTATAATCACTTCTAAGTGACAGTTTTTTGGAGGTTGAAGGTTCAATCCTCAGTACAGGCGATATTAACTAAGAATATAATAAAAATTGCTTAAGACTTCTACCGGTCATGGCTAACTGACTTACCTCTGCATCGAGCGCTGCCAATTTTTTCTTTAGTTTCTGACACTCCATTTCCTCGCGTGCCAGCTTGATCAATCGTTTGGTCATCAACATGTTTTGGTGGTTTATAGACTTCAATTCATCCTGTTTCCGACGTAACTCTGTCAAAATTTCATCATCAGGATTGTCTTCAATTCGATCGTCAAAATCCAAAATACCTGAGAATAAAAAAAAAGTTAGGCAATAAAGACGATGGCGAAACAAAATGCAAAGACAAAACTTGGATCATTTCTGCATTTTTTTTTTAAAGACTTGCACCCCCCTTTTTTTCTTAAAGATTGCACCCTTTCTTTTAAGACTTGCACCCTTTTTTTTTTTAAAGATTGCACCCCCCCTTTTTTTAAGACTTGCACCCTTTTTTTTAAGACTTGCACCTTTTTTTTTAAGACTTGCACCTTTTTTTTAAGACTTGCACCCTTTTTTTTAAGACTTGCACCCCCTTTTTTTTAAGACTTGCACTCTTTTTTTTAAGACTTGCACCCTTTTTTTTTTAAAGACTTGCACCCTTTTTTTTTTAAAGACTTGCACCCTTTTTTTTACTACTAAAAGCAAAAATTAATTTTTCCGTTTAAAAAAATGTAAGCAGCTTCGATAAAAAGCAAAAGTTGATTTTTCTCAACGTCAAGTTTTTGTATACTATTATCGCTTCTTTTTCGTTTAACGTGTCTCTTCCACATCAGATGTGAGTTGCACTGACTATAAAAGAAACAAAGGAAGGGGTCATTCATACCTTGTTCTTCAAGTTCCCGTTTGATCCGTTTTTCAAGTTGAAGTGGATTTCCTATATTGAGTTGCTTGGCTAACGTCTTTGGTGAGATCGAAGGCGGATCATCCAAATCTGAGAAGGGAAACAAAACGGACAGGGTTAAGTACAGGGTTTCGGAAGTTTTGAGAAGACGGTTGATGATTTGGATTATTCGGACTACTATTCTCACCTTGGTTGTCATTTTAAAAATATATTTTTTAAATTACATATTTTTATTAATAGTCTTGGTAGTTTTTCAACCATCAACTATATATAATAAAAAAAAACAACGCTTAGTTCCAAGTCTTTCGTTTGAAAATTACTTTTTACAGTTACTATATTAGTTTGCTTCCAAGAACTTATGCTAGTCTTAACATTATTTAAGGGATCATCAGTTGTTTACGATGAAAAACTCTTTCGGGAATTTAAAAACAAAACAGTATTTTATCTCATGGCTTCCCAGCAGAGTTGATCAGACCCCACTTCTCTTAAAAAAAAAAAAAAAAAAACGTTCCTTAAGTTTTGTTCCAGATTAATGTTTTGCTAACTAATTTTGTTATTAAAAAATGTCCTCCTTATCCGTGTTGTTCGTCTGTGTCTAAGAAAATGTATCCGTTAATTACAAAAAGTTGCTGTAATTTATAGTGTTCGGACAATATCCATTACACTACTTATTTGGTGATTTATAGTTTTACGTATATATTATTATTTATATTTAGTTTCATTTAAAAATATTTAAAAAAATAAATATATACAAACATGTATTTCAAACCAAATAATATAGAAAGTTCAATAAACTCACTTAAAATTCCAAAATCCTGATATGGGCAACCCAAATCAAATCAAAGTTCGTTGTTCAATTAGAGAGTTCGTTAACTCCGAATTGAGAAAAAATAAGATTGAATCCTAATCGTATCTTGCGACCAGAGCGAAAAGATAATTAATCTTCGCCTGACAGCGATTCAACCAGATATGATAAATCGCTAACGAATAGAAGGCGATATTAAAGTGTCTACTTCTCTGAACGACGTTACTGGAGCGGAAGTTATGTGTTTATTTTAATAAATGCGGAAAAAGAACATCCTGTTTCAGCCCGCTTGATAAACTTAACGAAGAAAGCAAAATACCGACCTGACCCCACCCCACCCAGATTGGATATTACTTGTTAGGGTCAAATGAGAAAATTCTATGTCAAAAGAGAAAGGGGTTAAGAAGAGGTTAAAAGAAAAGGGAGTTAGCATATTTAGGTCAGATCTTGTAATCATGTATACATGCCCAAGTTATTACTTAAAATCTAGCTTACAGTAAAAACCGATTTCACAAACTTCCCCTATCAAATAGTATAGAAAATTTATGAAATTAAAAATTACGAAGTTATTAAATTCCAATAATTTAATAGTTTAATTTAAGATTTAATTTTATCAGATTAGAAATTATTAAAGTGTTTAATAGTTTAATTTAAGATTCCATTTTATCAGCTTAGGAATTCCAATTTAAGGTTTAATTTTTCCCAATTAAAAAGTTTAACTTAATTTAACGTACTTTGATTTGATTTGGGTTGCCCATATCAAGATTTTGGAATTTTAAGTGAGTTTACTGAACTTTCTATATTATTTGGTTTGATTTATCTATCGTTGTAATAATCAACATAAACATTGGATACTTTTCACTTCATCGATTATTGACACATTTCGCGACTGGATAACCTTGTCAGCTCCTTCAATTTCTCGTATTTGGACTGCTATTTATAACCTGGATTAATCTTCAGTCAACCCTCTGGATGTCTTTCCTGATTATGTTTTTCAAATTGTATGACCTGGATGGATTGTATAGATTCAACAAAAAAGTATGTTTTTGAGTTGATATATTTGATGTTATGTATTTTTATGTATTTGTGTATATATTTTTATATATTTTCAAAGCTTAATTTTATTACCAGTAGTGTTATAACTGCGGTAATGGTCCTCTGAAGAGAAGAATTATCTTTGAAAACTCATGAGCTAAGGACTTTAAGATACTTTGCTTGAACTTTGAATTCTAATAAAATTTGATTGACACCTTATTTTATTACTTCATTATATATATATATATATACGTTTATACATTTTCTACTGAAATTCTAGATAGTTTCGGATTTGCTCAATCAATCTACTAATGGATAAAGGCATTGATTCACAATCAGTTCTAGGTGACAACAGTCTTTTAGAGGTTGAAGTTTCAATCCTTACTACAGGCGATAACAACTAAGAATAACATAAAAATTAATAATTCTACTTGGTCATGGCTGATGGAACGAGAACAATCTACCCACCGTGGATTAACTAAAGGGTTCAGTTTGAAATTATGTATAGGTCCCAAATTCCAAAAGATGGGTCTGCAACGTGAAAATAACAACCAAGATGACAATAATAATCCGAATCGAAATAATACAAATACACAAACAATAAAAAATTAATCTTTCGCAGAATCTTTGATAAAAATCACAATCAGAATTTCACAGATAAAAAATACCGTTTTAAATAGAATGAAAAATGGAAAGCAAAATATTTTCTATATTTTCTTTTAATTTTTTAATTTTTTTTATATTCAATTTCCGATCAATTTGATCAGAAAATTCTTAAAGATACGCTGATTGTAAATAGCAGTTGAAAATTGACTAGTCAGAAATTAAAGTATTCTTTGTCAGCTTAAATGCTATTTAGGTCCAACTTTTAAAATCTGTCAGACATAATTTGATATATTAGAAGTCAGAATGAAAGTTTGGTGAAAACATTGCAGAAAGCAATACGGATCGATGAGAGAAAGAGGGATAAATAAAGGCCTGGCCAGAGGTAGGTTAGTTTGGAAGTCAATTTCTAAAATCTATTCAACATATTATGTAAAACTAAACAAGATGATGATGATGAACACAAAGAGCATCATCATCATATTCGGTTTAATGCATATATTGGACGACTTTAAGAAATTGACTTCCAAACTAACCTATCTCTGTCCAGGTCTTTATTTATCCCTCTTTCTCTTAAGTTTACTTCCTCCCACGCTTTCCTTGGCATTCCCCTGTGAACTGGACCTGCTACCTCAACTGTTCTACATCTATTAACTCAAGAACTTTCATCCATTCTTTTATCATCATATTCGGTTTAACGTCTGTTTTACATGATGACATATGTTGGACGGCTTTAAGAAATTGACTTCCAAACTAACCGATCTCTGGCCAGGTATTTATTTATCCCTCTTTCTCTCAAGTTCAGGTCTTTATCTATAACCCCCCCCCCCCTCCTCTCCGTCCATTTTTATCACTTTCTCTCATGTTTTCTTTGACTTTCTCCTGCGAACTGACCCTGCTACCTCAACTGTTCTACATACACTAACCTAAGAACTCTCATTTGTTCTTTCAACATGCCCATATTATCAAAGTCTATCCTTCTGCACGCATCTCCCTATACGTTCCAGATTTAATCTTCCTCTGAGGTCATCAGATCTAAGCCTGTTTTTAAGACTCACATTGCACATCCATCGTATCATTCTCATGCACCACATGTCCTCACCTCTCACTTCCATACATCATCATCACACTGCGTCCACATGCTTGACAGACTTATGATGATGATGATGACAGACTTATGATGATGATGCTTGACAGACTTATGATGATGATGCAAAGAAGTCAGAATGAAAGTATAATTTGTCAGCTTAAATGCTATTCAGGTCCAACTGTAAAAATCTGTCTGACCTCACTTACCTTTCACGCTAATATCGGCAGCCATTGTGTCATCAATCGGAGGCATCATGTTTTCTTCTATCAAGGCAGTTACAAGGCGTTGGGTGAGCGGACCAAATGGGGAGTCATCATTTGAACTAAAAACAAAAACAATCCATTTACTTCGACGCCGTCCACATTTCTTACTTTCAGTCATAATCTTACGTCAACTAAAAAAAACAACCTCACAACCCCCCCCCCTCCAATTCCATAATGAATATCAACGTGTATTTATTTGAATATTTTTATATAAATATTTTATATTCGTCCCATCATATAAAAGTTGGAGAGTAAAAAAGGTGCCTTTTTCTAGTCTCTCGATGAAACCATTTCAAGTGGTGAGGAGAAACGAGAAAGCAAATAGCAAGTCAGACAAACCCCATTGTCTGAAATGAATTCGGAAAGAAATCTCCATTCTAAATAAAAAGTCAATTGTATAAGTTTTTTTTCTGGCATAATTCTATGATTTTATATGAATATTTGTGTGAACACTGGTGGAGCATCATTTTTTTCCCCTCTGTCATTTTCTTGACAAAGTATGTCCACTTGTATATAAAAATAGATGAAAATAGGCAATTTTATTCATGTACAAAATTATGTATTTTTTTAAATAAATAAAATAAATTTATTTATTGAAGTATATATTATTTTTTTTTATAAATAAAATAAATTTATTTATTAAAGTATATATTATTTTTTTTATAAATGAAATAAATTTATTTATTGAAGTATATATATTTTTTTATAAATAAAATAAATTTATTTATTAAAATGTATTTTTAATAATGAGATTTCCAGTCAAATTTATTTTGATTTCTCCACAGAAATTTATCGAAGAGAATTTTAGTCATAAAAATGAGGTAAACAGAAGGAATTAGGGGTTAAGGTACGAGTTAGAAATGAGGTAAACGAAAGGGATAAAAAAAAGAAGGGGTTCCATATTTACCAGCTTTCTGCTTTTTTCAGCAGATTAGACCCTTCGTTAGAATTAGCAGAATTTGAACCACTGGCGTTTCGTCTTTTGTCAGAGATTTTGCCTCCTGTGAATAAGAAACAAAAAAAACAAGAATCAATTAAAAAAATAAGAAACATACGAACGTTTTAAAAGTGAATGACATTAATGAGAGGCAGAGTCGTCGTGGTAGCGAATATATCGCTTTCTCGAAAACCGCCCAGATCTAACTGTACTATGGTATACCACTTCCATTATAGTTAGCCACAATTTGAAATAAACTCACCAAGTGACCCATCTCTTACCGAGTTTATATCTATCACTTTCATCCTCTCTCGCAGTGTATGTTGCACCCCCCCCCCTCCCCCGCTCTTAATTTCATATGGCATATATCATTAGGTTCCGTCACTCTTTCTCTCTCTGCTTATTAACAGTCAAAGGTATTAAAGAAAGGAAAGAATAAAAAGATTGGAATAGTCCATTATAAACAAAGGGTTGGTTGTTTTGTTTTATGGCACATCAACCCTTTTTCGGGTTATTTAATGCCGAATCCGGTCATTTTGGTAAAAGTCTTTATGCTTCAAGTTCTTTATATCTTCAAATATTTATTCATGGTGTTTCGTTTGGTTGTTTTGTCGGGGAAAAATGTTTTGTTTTTGACTTTGCAGAACATGATTGAGTCTTGCAAAGGGAAAGGAAAAAACAATAACATCAATGTTTGGTGCATTTTAGGTCAAGAAGCCAGTATTTTCAGAAAGCCTGATCTGGTAGCACTAGAATAAACAAAAGGGAATATCCCCACAGTTAGTATTACTATATAACCAGTACCTGGAGAGAAAGAGAGGGAGAGAGCAGAAACAGGCTAATTTTGGACGTTGTCTTTATTTTTGTATATTTAATTGGCTTTGCAAACTCGCTTTTCCCTAATTTAACCCAAACTCAATGGGTGACTCAACAGGTCACTTTTTTCTAGCTTCTTGAAATACGACAAAATTATTCCTGATGTGTCGCCCCCCCCCCTTCCCCTTTCTACATGCACTTTTTTTGGAAAGAATAAGAGTTATCCCCCTTGGAATGAAAGTTTTACCGATCTAAGGAAATGCTTAATGTCAAACAAGGAAAGATTTTATTTTGGTATGAAGTAGAAAATAGGAAGGTGCTGTTGAGAATTGCGCAACCCCTGCTTTACAATTACACGCGCAGCCATCCCCTTACAGGGGGGGGGGGGGGGTCCATAGTCTCTCTAGACTGAACGGAGGGGGGCTTTTGATCTGTTGTTATAAAAAAGGTTTTGTTTTTCCTTTTGTGCAACGGTTTCATGACTTAAACAAAATATAAGTTTATAATCCCGCAGACATCATCTTCATACGTAGTTGAGAGATTTTAATTTTGGGGGGGGGGGGATATATAACTTAAATGTCTATCGATATGATAAAATAATAATAGTTTAATTGGTGCTTATGCTGATTAGCGGCCATATAAAAGAATTATTTTTATATAAAAACAATAATATATACTTATTGAGCATTATATTCTTACTCACTGTACGAAAAAGTAGAAAAAATTATCCACTAGAACTTTAATTACAAGTATTTTTCCATTCTGCGTATCATAACAGTGACTCGTTTAGTAAGCTTCCATTTTCTTTTTTAAGAAGATTTGAAGGGCAGATAACTGAAATCTTAAAAAACAAGATGGAGGCTTACTGAACGAATCGCTGTTATGATACGCAGAATGGAAAAATACTTGTAATTAAAGTTCTAGTTGATAATTTTTTCTACTTTTTCGTACAGTGAGTAAGAATATAATGCTTAATAAGTATATAATATTGTTTTTATATAAAAAAACTTTTTTCATATGGCTGCTAATCAGCATAAGCACCTTTATTTGTTATAAGGATTAGTACAGCCCCCCCCTCGTCCTCCTCCTCCCCTTTATTACAAGTAGATCTTTTGAGAAAGCAGTAACGACGAACCTTCTTTTTGTTCTTCCAAGATGTCCTCTTGTGCCCATCGTTCAGAGTAATGTTTGCCGAGAGGTGGTATTTTGAAGAAGTCGGCATCGTCTTTCATGGAGGAAAGCACCTCTTCGAGTACCTTGAGGTCTTCGTTGCTAATCTCCGCACAGTATGGATCGACCGATGCCCAGAAACGGTTCACAATGTCGTTCTTTTGGTTACGAGCAATGTCAGGGGATTCAACAAAGTCGTAATCTGGAAGCTTTGCCTGAACGGAAAATAAAGAAACACGTCAAGAAAAAAATTATATAAAAAAAAAACACATTTTAATTTGAAGAACAAAATAAATTCTTTGAAGTTTACAAATTATAAAAAAAAGAAACACGTCTAAAAATACATTTTAATTTGAAGAACAAAATAAATTCTTTGAAGTTTAAAATTTATAAATAAAAGAAACACGTCTAAAAATACATTTTAATTTGAAGAACAAAATAAATTCTTTGAAGTTTAAAATTTATAAAAAATAAATTAAAATATCAGTTTGAAACGAAAGTTCTGTCCCGTTTTCTCAAAGTAAATCTCTCGTTAGATTTAAAAGTATGTTCAATAGGATGTCCGTCCGATTCACAGATGAAAGTAGACAATGCCATCGTTGTTGACCAGAAAACCCCCTTTTTTTTTAGCAGCACTGGAAAGCAATAAAAAATAGCCAAGAGTAATCTGTACAAAAAGTGCGGTGCCACGCATCCCGGCAGATTCCACTCCAGGCTGGTGTGTTGTAAGGGACCAGCATCAGCACATCTGATTCGTACCATTGTCTGACTCCAACTGTCAGCAGGAAAACATTTGCGTGGGCGCTTCAACAAACAAGTTAAACAAACTGCATTCATACGCCAACTCAATCCATTGGTCGATGAGCGAATTACTCAGCAATAAACCTTGTCTATTTACATCAATAGAAAATAGTACATCAAAATATGTGACGGCTGCGAAGGTGTCGAACTGCTCATTTATATCGCAAATATGCCGAAATGAATATTTCAGTTTCTTTCAGGTTTTGCCGATGTTGGATAATCGGTGGGTGTAGGTCTACTAGTATAAATTTTACCACAGGTGAATGAGTGCGGGTCAAAGCGACCTCGACGTATGTGGAACAAAGGAAGTTCACAGAGTGTATTGAGAATAACCTGGCGCCGGGGAGAGATTGACGAGTGAGGTCAGAAAGGTGCAACACTCAGAACGATATGCGAAGGGGGTGGGGGTGGGGGCTTACGGATGTGACGTCACGTCCGACGAAAGCGAGGAAGAACGGTTAAATTTCAAAGGAGACCGTTTTTTGGATGTTGACGTGAATGGTTGCAAAAACAATGTTGAGGATCGCAGGTGGCCAGGGGCGCATCTGTCTTTCACTATCTAAATAGTTTCCGTAGTTTAGAATTTTTGTCTCTTCCCACTTAGTTAAGTGTGATTAAGGTGTAAATTGTATGTGTGACTTTATTTAATCTATTTCTCTTAATAAACCTCCATTTCTCTTAATAAACCTCCATTTCCAAAACGAACTATCTTCTCTCTATTGTTCTCACTAAAACTCAATGAGGGACTAATACGCACAATGACGAGCCAACATCGGGTACTACCCAGAGACAACACGAAGATTGAAACAGTGACATGACAACAACATGGGACTCGACGAAGAAATGAATGAAACACGGAAGAAAAGAACGACAAACACGACATCAATTCTTTCTTAATTGAAAATGTTCTACGTTATGGATTTCAAAAATGGTAATTCAAGTGTTGCGGAAAAATCACTCCACTAGCGCCATAATTCCGATTTGGAGCAACTGAAAGAATATGCGAGAGATGTTTTTTTTGTGTTAATGATTGAGAAAAAGGGGACTACGGCCCACAAGATGAAGAGAAGGACCCACAATAGAATTGGATTCTGATGCAACCCTGACTAATACAATGTAACAAAATTACCTGGAAGATGGTAGAAAAAGTAATAATAATAATGTGATAATTCATAACAGCTATTGTTACATAAAGAGGAGCCCTATATTTTTGAAAAGGTGTACTTCAACTAGTATGCATTGTGAAATTGATAAATTGAGTGCGAGTTAAACTGACATATTTTGGTGAAGGAATCATTCTCCATGAAATAACAGAATAGACAGGTTGGCCCGAGATCAATGATTTGGAGTCAGCAGGGGTTAAATACAAAGCGAGAGTGAATTTGGTCTCGTGATTGGCTGACGGAAAAAGGGACTATAACATCACATCTGGTACTGTGGGAAAACGATAGTTTTTGAGCAGTTCGTACATAATCTCACGGATCTAGAATATATGGTCTGAAACTTTAAGCTAAGTCCGGTGGGACAAAAATGAGTCCATCCCATCTCTCCCCTCGCCCAGTCAGAAGTTATGAATCAGAAACTTGGAAGAACAGTTAAATTAATCTGGGAAACGGCGGTTTCTCTCCCAGGCGTTATCTAAAAAAAAAAAAAAGGATCAATAAAAGTCTCTTGGAACCTCTCAAACTCTGTCTTTGACTCGCCTTTTGTCGTAAGAAATGTTTGTCCACAGGTACACCACTATGATGATCGCGGGTCAGGAGAGAAGTCCACTATGTGAATCACGACGAAGAAAGGGAAAATCCACGGCACAACGAAAAGACGAAGAAACAAAAAAAGCATCAACGGGACGATATGCCGGAGAAGAAAAAGGTAAATTTTGTTTGAATTTGAAGTGGACACGGGATATGTTTGTAAAATGAGAAGAGAGAGAAAAAAGAATTGAGTTAAAAAAAATCTACGGCACACACACATAGAGACAAAGGAACATGACACAAACTCACTCAGACGTTAAAAGATATGATTGGTGATTGAACACTCTTGCGCACATATTAATGATTGAACAAACGCACATGAGTTTAGGAACCTTATAGTTACGCTTCAGGTCTTTCGATATTTGCGGAAGCGTTCCATATATGAGTTATTAAGAACCATGAAAGTAGTAAAAATTACAGTTTAAAGGCTTTTATTAACTTAAAAAAAGGTTGTATCGTTACGATAAGAAGAACTAGTTTAAGAACTTTTAATCACATAAAAAAGCCGTATCATTACACTATGATGACGACGACGAGAGTTGGCTTTGTTATGAAAGTATGCTATTCCGAGGGAGAAAGGGCTGATAAAATAACGCATGATTAGTATCAAGAAAGAAAAAGATTTATTTGAAAAAACATCACAAAATAAACCGAAACTTTTTTCAAAAGTTGATTCTTTATGATGTCATCTGTTTTCAAATAAAATTTTACTTGTAAAAAAATGATTATCAACCAATGTCAAAGTTAAGAAATAATATATTTAACAATATATATAACAAATACTGACCCAACAGGTCAAAAGTAGTTTAGTATATATTATTTATAGCGTTTTGATTTTAATGAGGACGGACATATTTGTTTCAAGGTTTTGGGAATTCATTTTTTTTTGTTTACCTGATGAAATTACTGACGAAGATTCTGACTTTTTCTTTTGGAATTTTTTCATCAAGTATTACAGCCCAACTCTTTTTTTTAGTCGTAGTCGGACAAATTTTAACTGACCGACTCCTAAAGCAACAAATTTGTTCTAACACCAACTTCTCAGCTGCAAAGTTCTCGCTTTCGACAGTGTGTCATTGTTCTCATCCAACTCATATTTGACAGCAGCAGCAGAAAAATACTTAATTCTGATTGGTTACTGAAATCGGACCTCAACCAATCAGAAGTTTAGAATGATACACTCATGCTGGGAGCCGAGCACCTGCTATATACTCACTAATTAAGCGGTGAACCTAAGACAGTCAGCAGTGAGACTAAACCTGCCACCACGCATGCTTATCAGTTATTACCATACCAACGTGGCACAACAAATTACGGCAGACGCAACACGAAGCATTCACAAACTCACATCTACACTGACCAAACAAAAGGCAATCATGCATACGCACAATAATGTCTAGTCTATCAAACTTACACATTGTCACACGCAATCACATATGGGAACAGTCGAAACAAACACGTCTGCTCAACTTCTTACAGACAAAAGAACTCTTCATCTAGAACGTTCTTGAATAATTTGAAATCTTTTCAGATAATAGGGCCTCACATCAGTGAGGGGGGCCGATACGCAAAAAAGCCGCCGAGAGAAAGGCCCTGAAACGATGCTTATTCTCTCCTTATGACCCGACATTGTCTGGAGGCTGAAATGAAGTATTCCATCAGTAAAACAGCCGAAGAAATATATATATATACCAGCCCACAACGTAAGCTGTTTCCTCCAAACAACAATATCTTCTGTTATCAGCTCGCTTCATAGCGAGTTTCTGCTACTGTTCCGGTAGCTAGTTCCATTCTATGCATCAATCGACTTTCTCATTCTTTTCATACCCCCCCCCCCCCCCCCCCCTTACAGATTTACTCTTCTGCTCGAATGTTAATCCAGTATCAAGTTTTATTACCTGTGAATTTTTGTTTTTCGGCCTGCCTGGCCCGCCACAATGCGTCGCTTTACCGTTGCTGTCTTTGAATTTTTTATTGGGTTTATCTTCCGTCGAACTTCCACCTTTTCCTCGTTTGCCAGTCGTTGGAGTTTCTGGAGTCTGAAACAAAGACACGGGCAACGTTTAACAGAAAACTAACAAGAATTTAATCAAATCTGCTCTCGGTGCAACGTTGGGTATATTAGCTACACATATGAATACATATAAAAGATGCACAAAAATCGATTTAGACTCAGAAAAAGGCTGACAGAAATTGTCTTCTTAGATTCTCCCCCTAAAAATAAGGGCATGAAACCAACCCAGTTCAAAGAGAATTTTTTTAAAGACTTGCAAAATTAAATTTTTTTTTTTTATTCTGAAAAATAATATTAACGTTAAATATTTTAAAATTGATGAAATAAACAAAAAGCTTTAAAACAAAACTTTTATTAAGAATAAGAATTTGATTTTTGATAAATTTTTCAAGCGTGTTTTTCTGCTCGCCGAAACAAGGAAGCGCGGAAAATACAGCTCGCTCACTGACCATTTCGTCTTCCAACCAATTTCAGTGGAAACGTCGGGTGTGCTTGGCCCCGAGACTGTTACATTTTTTCAGGACATTGGACGGAGGATTTCAACGTCTAGGCACGAGCCCCGTGAGTCAGCCTGGTTGTTCCAACGCATCTCCCTGGCTATCGTTCGTGGCAACGCTATGTCAGTAACGGCAGCGTCACTACTGTTCTAATCGTCATCTGTTGACTCTCTCTTTCTTTCTCCCCCCCCCTCTCTATCTACCTATGTCTGTATCTGTCTCTTTGCTTCTCTTTCTTTCTCTCCTCCTCTTTATCTACCCATGTCTGTATCTGTCTCTTTGCTTCTCTTTCTTTCTCTCCACCTCTCTATCTACCTATGTCTGTAACTGTCTCTTTGCTTCTCTTTCTTTCTCACCCCTCCCTATCTACCTATGTCTGTATCTGTGTCTCCCCCTCTCTATCTACCTATGTCTGTATCTGTCTCTTTGCTTCTCTTTCTTTCTCTCCCCCTCTCTATCTACCTATGTCTGTATCTGTCTCTTCGCTTCTCTTTCTTTCTCTCCCCCTCTCTATCTACCTATATCTGTATCTGTCTCTTTGCTTCTCTCTCTTCATCTCCCCCTCTCTATCTACCTATGTCTGTATCTGTCTCTCCACCTCTCTTTCTTTCTCTCCCCCTCTCTATCTACCCATGTCTGTATCTGTTTCTTTGCTTCTCTTTCTTTCTCTCCCCCTCTCTATCTACCTATGTCTGTATCTGTCTCTCACCCTCTCTATCTACCTATGTCTGTATCTGTCTCTTTTCTTCTCTTTCTTTCACTCACCCCCCCTCTATCTACCTATGTCTGTATCTGTCTCTTTGCTTCTCTTTCTTTCTCCCCCCCTCTCTATCTACCTATGTCTGTATCTGTCTCTTTGCTTCTCTTTCTTTCTCTCCCCCTCTCTATCTACCTATGTCTGTATCTGTCTCTTTGCTTCTCTTTCTTTCTCTCGCCCTCTCTATCTACCTATGTCAGTATCTGTCTCTCCCCCTCTCTATCTACCTATGTCTGTATCGGTCTCTCCCCCTCTCTATCTACCTATGTCTGTATCTGTCTCTTTGCTTCTCTTTCTTTCTCTCCCCCTCTCTATCTACCTATGTCTGTATCTGTCTCTTTGCTTCTCTCTCTTTCTCTCCCCCTCTCTATCTACCTATGTCTGTATCTGTCTCTCCCCCTCTTTATCTACCTATGTCTGTATCTGTCTCTCCCCCTTACTTTCTTTCTCTCCCCCTCTTTATCTACCTATGTCTGTATCTGTCTCTTTGCTTCTCTTTCTTTCTCTCCCCCTCTCTATCTACCTATGTCTGTATCTGTCTCTTCCCTTCTTTCTTTCTCTCCCCCTCTCTATCTACCTATATCTGTATCTGTCTCTTTGCTTCTCTCTCTTCATCTCCCCCTCTCTATCTACCTATGTCTGTATCTGTCTCTCCACCTCTCTTTCTTTCTCTGCCCCTCTCTATCTACCCACGTCTGTATCTGTTTCTTTGCTTCTCTTTCTTTCTCTCCCCCTTTCTATCTACCTATGTCTGTATCTGTCTCTCACCCTCTCTATCTACCTATGTCTGTATCTGTCTCTTTTCTTCTCTTTCTTTCACCCCCCCCTCTATCTACCTATGTCTGTATCTGTCTCTTTGCTTCTCTTTCTTTCTCTCCCCCTCTCTATCTACCTATGTCTGTATCTGTCTCTTTGCTTCTCTCTCTTTCTCTCAACCTCTCTATCTACCTATGTCTGTATCTGTCTCTTTGCTTCTTTTTCTTTCTCTCGCCCTCTCTATTTACCTATGTCTGTATCTGTCTCTTTGCTTCTCTTTCGTTCTCTCCCCCTCTCTATCTACCTATGTCTGTATCTGTCTCTTTGCTTCTCTTTCTTTCTCTCGCCCTCTCTATCTACCTATGTCTGTATCTGTCTCTTTGCTTCTCTTTCTTTCTCTCCCCCTCTCTATCTACCTATGTCTGTATCTGTCTCTTTGCTTCTCTTTCTTTCTCTCGCCATCTCTATCTACCTATGTCTGTATCTGTCTCTCCACCTCTCTATCTACCTATGTCTGTATCGGTCTCTCCCCCTCTCTATCTACCTATGTCTGTATCTGTCTCTTTGCTTCTCTTTCTTTCTCTCCCCCTCTCTATCTACCTATGTCTGTATCTGTCTCTTTGCTTCTCTCTCTTTCTCTCCCCCTCTCTATCTACCTATGTCTGTATCTGTCTCTCCCCCTCTTTATCTACCTATGTCTGTATCTGTCTCTCCCCCTTACTTTCTTTCTCTCCCCCTCTTTATCTACCTATGTCTGTATCTGTCTCTTTGCTTCTCTTTCTTTCTCTCCCCCTCTCTATCTACCTATGTCTGTATCTGTCTCTTCCCTTCTTTCTTTCTCTCCCCCTCTCTATCTACCTATATCTGTATCTGTCTCTTTGCTTCTCTCTTTTCATCTCCCCCTCTCTATCTACCTATGTCTGTATCTGTCTCTCCACCTCTCTTTCTTTCTCTGCCCCTCTCTATCTACCCACGTCTGTATCTGTTTCTTTGCTTCTCTTTCTTTCTCTCCCCCTCTCTATCTACCTATGTCTGTATCTGTCTCTCACCCTCTCTATCTACCTATGTCTGTATCTGTCTCTTTTCTTCTCTTTCTTTCACCCCCCCCCCTCTATCTACCTATGTCTGTATCTGTCTCTTTGCTTCTCTTTCTTTCTCTCCCCCTCTCTATCTACCTATGTCTGTATCTGTCTCTTTGCTTCTCTCTCTTTCTCTCAACCTCTCTATCTACCTATGTCTGTATCTGTCTCTTTGCTTCTTTTTCTTTCTCTCGCCCTCTCTATTTACCTATGTCTGTATCTGTCTCTTTGCTTCTCTTTCGTTCTCTCCCCCTCTCTATCTACCTATGTCTGTATCTGTCTCTTTGCTTCTCTTTCTTTCTCTCGCCCTCTCTATCTACCTATGTCTGTATCTGTCTCTTTGCTTCTCTTTCTTTCTCTCCCCCTCTCTATCTACCTATGTCTGTATCTGTCTCTTTGCTTCTCTTTCTTTCTCTCGCCATCTCTATTTACCTATGTCTGTATCTGTCTCTCCACCTCTCTATCTACCCATGTCTGTATCTGTCTCTCCCCCTCTCTTTCTTTTTCTCCCCTTCTCTATCTACATATGTCTATATCTGTCTCTCCCCCTCTCTATCTACCTATGTCTTTATCTGTCTCTCCCCCTTTCTTTCTCTCACAAACTTGCCAGAGATTGTTGTCAAGTTGAGAGTTTGTTCTAGAACCCGCGACACAAGATAATATTCATTTCAATCTTCCGAATTTTTTAATGGTGTAGGAGCGACAAATTTTTTGTAAAGTTTTGGTAATTTTATTATTAACTCATTGCTCCTACACCATTCAAAAATTCGGAAGATTGAAATGAATATTATCTTGTGTAACGGTAAAGTCAAAACAGTCTATTCCCAATTAATTCAACTTATTTAATAGATACACTGTTCATACAGATGCGATATCAGATTCAGAAGGTTAACTAATTTGCATATTGGTTTTGTAAAAGTTAATTTTATTAATTTACTATTATTTGATATTGTTTTTAAGTCAATGATTTTTTAAATTTTAATATAACAAAGATTCGTTTTCGCAATATTGCTTTAGCATTTGTGTTCCAACGTTTTCTAACGTTGTTCAAGTGTTTCAAACATTTGTAGCACTCAAGAAAAAGCGACCGACTCGATTTTTGTAAATTGCCAGTGAAAAGACAAATTTGTTTCTTCTCTCTTTTCTTTAGGTCACATTCAAAAGGTAAATGTTTTGAAATTACCAAAATGTAACTTACCGTAAAACTTTTCGAATTTTCATTCTTATTTTTTGTCGTATTATTTTCCTAAAAATAAAAAAATAAAAATAATGACATTAATTTTTTTTTGTCAAAAGCGACAATAATATAATCAACAGTTATATGTTTTTCTTTTCTTTATATCAGAGGTTTGTCTGAAAAAAAAAAGTAACGATACTGAATGTGATTTGTGAGCTATGGGAGAAAAGGGTATAAGTGGGATTTTTTTTATCATTTAACAAAGTACGAAACCGGTTATAGAAAGTCAAGATTAGTTATATATCCAAAAGTTAACATTCAGGCAATTATTGAATCCCAAATCAAACTCATGGCTATAATTTGTATTCACTGGATTTTTAACAAACAAAACAATGTGGATAAAATCATATTCTCTTCAAGAAAAAAAGAAAAGAAAAAGTGAAAAAAGACAGAAAAGGAAAGAAAAAAGAAAAAAAAAAGAAAAAAGAGAAAAAGAAAGAAAAAAAGAAAAAAAAAATGAAAAAGAAAATGAAGAAAAAGAAAAAAGAAAATAAAGGAAAAAGAAAAGAGAAGCAAAAAAAAGAAAAGAAAAATTGGATTATTTTTTTTCACATTTTCACTGAAAATGTGAGTAATGTATGCTTTTTTTTTAATACTAGTAAAAAAAAACCCAAATGTTTAATAAATTAGCTTTTGAAATAAAAATATTATTTGTGATTAAATTCAACAACAAACGTCACGAGGAAAACAAAAAAAGATACTGACTACTTTCCCAGAAGCGGGTTTTTTGTCCTTCTTGTCTTGCCAGCTGTTGAGCGTCGTTATTTCTTTTTCCAATAATTTCAGCCTCTTTCCGGCAGAAGCCAGCAAGGTTTCCAGTTCAGCTTGCAGGCCATCAATTTCATCTCCTCCGATTCCCTCATCAGCCGAACGAGATAAAACTGAAACAAGAACAAAAAATGGCAACAATCTGGTAACATTTCAGTTTTTTTGTGTTTATTAGCATGCTACCCCAGTGTTACGCGGGTGGAGACATAAATAAAATAGGAAATAAAACATTAATTTAAAAACTAGATATGCAAGATATTCTCATACTATGGCCTGCTACTCCAACCGAGACCACCAGAAAATATTAGCTAGGAAGTAAATGACAATACGAAAGTAACAGATCCATTGTGTTGCACAGACAAAGTGACGGCATGAAAATGGTCAAGATAGAGAATTCAGAAGGAAGTATATAGTTTTGGTTGCAGTCAGCTGAGTAACTGAGTCGACCAGATTATCGGATTTCTGGCCGAAAGTAGATATTTTATTTGGGGGGGGGGGGGCACAGACTTGTGAGCAGACGGGTTAGAGGAGAACGACATGAGAGGTTCGAAGAGAACGCAGACAAGTTGGATGAGGAGAACGATGAGAGAAGGAGTCAGAGGGGAACAAAGAAGGTTGATACGATAGGACAAGGGTCAACACAACGCGTTATGGTCCCTAGCCTTTTGGCCAAGATCAAAGTGTAGTATCTGTTCCGATGGATACTACACCCTATAGACCGGTATCATCTTGGTCTTCGGGTCTTGATTCCGCTGGTCTGTGGGTTTGTGCTGTGCAGTTCTAAGAGGTCCACCTTCCCAGGCTTTGCCTCCCCTCTTTGAGGTGGAGTAAGTTTATCGGTTATTGCCTGAGCCCCCCTACCGGGGAATGCCAATGGGGCTGCCCAGACATTTTTTGTAGGCCAGAGTGCTCACCTTCTCGGGCGCTGGCTTTTCAAATCCCACTTTCCCAACCTTGTGTCACATCTTACCGCTGTGGGAGGAAGATAAATATCTGGTCCCTAGCCATGACAGTATCACACATGCACATCCCGACCACAACTCAGTTATCCCTATAACTTGTCTTGTCGTGTTTTTATCGTAGCATAACCACTGAGACGATCATCAAGCTACAATATTTAGTCGTAACATGTCTTTCCCCCCTCCCCACACTGAAAGAAAAGGATTAAAAAAAAAAGGGTAAAAATGGTGCGGCAACAGAAACCTACGTAATTACAATAGTGTTGACTGTCTAATAGTTCATTCAAATGCATGTACCTTCATTTATACATACACTATCATCTTTCACGCATATTTAAAAAAATGAAATTGCCCGATCGACAAAGATGGAATGCAAAAAAGTAATTGAAGAATGTCTGGTGTCGCTGAGTGCCATAAATTAAAACTTTACTTATTTCAAAATGAATCATTTCAAAAATTGAATAAGACGTCATAACTCGAATTTTATTGTCGTCAACTTAAAAGTGACATTTTTTCATTTGTTTGGAGAATAATTAATGACAATTATCTTACGATAAGAAAGAGATTTTTTTTTCTTAAAACGGTTTAAATTGTGACAACAAATAAATTGTTACAAGAAATAAATTGTTACAACAAATAAATTGTGACAATAAATAAATTGTTACAACAAATAAATTAATTAAAGCGTTTATTTTATTTATTAACTGGCAAATAGTTTTACGATAAAATGAAAGAGAAGATGTTACACAAGCAACCGTGGAATTTCCACAGGGTCCCGCTCTAGTATCTAAATAAAACTAAAACGTTGATTTTGCCTGTTTGTTTTTAGTTGCTAGTCCCTATTTACTTGTCTCCCAACGAGGGCAAAGATAGACACAAAGTAGGACGGATGGCAGAAACTTTAAATTGAAGCGAAGTTGGCGAAGAACTGTAGTTATGACAGTCGACCCGCCAGCAATAAAAGATGTGGCCTAGGCAGTCGCTGTAAAAAAATTTCAAGCTTCCGCCGATTTTCCACTTTCATTGGTCATGTCTCGCAGGCACAGACGACAGATTGGTAGATACGCCTCTTTCCTGACATCGAAATCAACCTACGCTTTCGATAAAGACCGCTGGAGGCATATTTTACAGTTCTAACTTAACAATCAACCTCTACCGCACCCTGCTCGGCCGGAAGAACGGTGGACCGAAGGATTGGCCGACCTTACAATAAATCTAGGCACATATCGATAGATAAATCTTTTATTTATCTTCCCCCCCACAGCGGTAAGATGTGACACAAGATCGGGAAAGTGTGATTTGAAAGCCCACGCCCGAGAAGGTGAGCACTCTGGCCTACAAACAATGCCTGAGCGGGCCCGTTGGCATTCCCCGGTAGGGGCGCCCTAGGCAGTAAGCAATAAACTTACTCCTACCCAAAGAGGGGCGGCAAAGCCTGGGAGGGTGCACCTCCTAGAACTGCACAGGACAGACCCATAGACCGGCGTAAATCAAGCCCCGAAGGTCAAGACGCTACCGGTCTATGAGGTGTAGTATCCATCGGAACAGATACTACACTTTGATCTTGGCCAAAAGGCCGAGAAATCTATTTTCTAGAATGTAGGTGAAAAAAAAGAGTTTGCCTTACCTGCGGCATAAAGTGGACAAGCCTTGGTGTGGTCAACCGGCTTCAGGTCAGGAAATTGCAATGGGCAATCTTTCGTTTCCGACATCCCTTTACCCTTTCCTTTCATGCTGCCTGGATAAAACAAGAAAAGAAAAGAGGTTTTCAACACAAATGCATCATCGATGAATCATTTAAATCGACAAAATGAGGATCGATAATTCGCATTACTATTCAGATTACTATTTTAATCGCACCATTTTCTCCGATGTCACCTCCGACCTTTTTCAGGTACATCTTTTTCAACTTGGGAAAACTATATGGAATTTCGAACTGAAGTCTTTATTTAATACACAGGGGTAGATTGTTCTCATTCGTTCAGCCATGACCAGGCAAAAGTGTTAATGGATGCGTAGGACAAGAGTTAAAGGCGTTGATTAGCATTTAGTTATAAGTAACAGTCTTCCGGAGGTTGAAGGTTCAATCTTTACCACAGGCGATAATAATAACCAAGAATAACATAATTAACACTTTTACCCGGATGTGGCTGACGGAACGAGAACAATCTACCCCCGTGGATTAAGGTGTCCAGTTTTAAATTCTGTATAATTTTCTGAGTTCGACAAATATTCCCAACTTGGAAAAGATGCACCTGAAGAAGGTCAGAGGTTACATCGGCTGAAACGTTATGAAAATAACAACCAAGATGCGAATAATAATCCAAATTTTTTTTTTTTTAATGAAAATTGCTCCAGACAAGGCATGAAGCCACTTAATGTAAGGAGCTAACAACAGTGAAAAATGATTATCACAAAGAGAGGATATGCCTATTGGCCTTAGTCTTGAAAAGACCAAGGCTATAGGTAGGAGGAAAACAGTCAGTTGTTTCTCCGAACATTATTTTGTTCATAAAGTCTTTGATTTTGTAAAATGTTGAATTTGCTTTCTGATTGTATTATGTGATTATATTTTCTGTGATCAAGTAGTCAATATAAACAAATTGACTCATGATTTTTGAAATATCAAATATGTGTCTCATTCATAGTGAATAAAGTGATTTTTTGTGAATTTAGTTTCTTTTATATTTTTGTACTTTACATGTATTTTATGGAAATAAAGCAATTATTGTAAGCTGCTGATTATATTATGTCATTATATTTTCTGTAATCAAGTAGTTAATATAAACAAATTGACTCATGATTTTTGTCTAATTCATGATGAATAAAGTGATTTTTTGTTGATTTAGTTTTTATATTTTTGTACTTTTCACATTTTATTTTATGAAAATAAATCAATTATTGTAAGCTGCTTCCTAATAATATGTACAGTTTCTAAAAAATTTGTTACTAAAACTTTTCTCTGTAATTATTATTTCGTAGTAATTTTGGTCTTCACATGCCCGCCCCCAGTCCTGGATCCCAGTCGCATGTTTACCAGGCCTGTATTATAGATCGCCGTGGTCCGAATAGTTAAGATCTGCTAGCAGACATTCTAAGACTTACAGTTTTGCCGAGAGTTTCATGATTATGGAAGATTTTCTTTCATTAAAAATGAACAAGTCGCAGAAGTTACTCAGGATTTGTCAATCCAGCCAATCATGATTCTCAGATTTGTCAATCCAGCCAATCATGATTCTCAGATTTTTCCTCAGAAACTCGCAGTTTTAATTTTCTTTGGATAACTTTATTCATATTTCTGTTAATGTAGTCGGCAACACCAACCGTAGACATATTATATATGTAAACCTGTAAAAGATATTCTACGTAAAATGTTTTTTTTTTACGATAAAATCATATCAATGGCGTATAACTCGAAATCCAGTTCCCATAGAAAGCTTATATTACACAAATAACTCATCTCCCAAAAATTGCGGCGATATTTTCTTTAGGTTTTTACTTACATGGTTACCATATATACAGACAATCAAATACTAATAATGTGTTAAATATTGAAAATTATTTATCTTTTAATTTCTTTTTTTTTTTAACATAGTTCACCCCAGACAAGGCAGGCCGCCACTGTAGACGTAAGAAAAGGGAGAAGGTTGGGGGGGGGGGGTCAACCTAAATTGGGATCTGCGCAGCGAGATGTCTGTTTACATTAGTTTTAAATTTCTGCATGTCAGTACCGTCGGGGAAACAGGGGGTAGGGAGGGAGTTCCAGAGGCCAGCAGCACACGAGGAAAGAAGCTATTTGAGTAGAAGGCTCTCCGGCATCTGGGGACCGCCACAGTGAATGGATGGGATTTAGTCGATTGTCGAGTTGGTCTAGTGAACTTACGTCGAGGGGAGTACCAGAGCAGCCAATTCATCGGAGCACAATCCATTGAAGTATTTGTAAAACAAGCACAAGGATGCTACATTGCGGCGATGGGACAGGGACTGGAGCTTGATTGACAGTGAAGGACCTATTAGGTTGGTTACTCTTTTTTGGACCTTGTCAAGGAGGGAGAGACTAGTAGATGATGCACCAGCCCAGATGTGGCAACAATACTCCATGCATGGGCGGATGGTGGCTTTGTAGAGATACAGGATAATGTCAGGTGTGAGAAGTTTACTAGCACGGTAGAGAGAGCCAACCTTCTTTGCGGCAGCCTTGGCAATGTCTTCAATGTATTTATTCACAATTCATGTTCTTAAATTTGTGGTGTTATTTTGTTTATATTCAGCCATGCGTTCTTGATAGAAAGGCTGTTAAGGGTTGTTTGGAAAGGTGATATTTGGAAAGGTGATATTTGGAAAGGTGATATTTGGAAAAGATGATATTTGGAAAAGATGATATTTGGAAAAGATGATATTTGGAAAGGTGATATTTGGAAAGGTGATATTTGGAAAGGTGATATTTGGAAAAGATGATATTTGGAAAAGATGATATTTGGAAAAGATGATATTTGGAAAGGTGATATTTGGAAAGGTGATATTTGGAAAGGTGATATTTGGAAAGATGATATTTGGAAAAAATGATATTTGGAAAAGATGATATTTGGAAAGGTGATATTTGGAAAGATGATATTTGGAAAGATGATATTTGGAAAAGATGATATTTGGAAAGGTGATATTTGGAAAGGTGATATTTGGAAAGGTGATATTTGGAAAGGTGATATTTGGAAAAGATGATATTTGGAAAGGTGATATTTGGAAAAGATGATATTTGGAAAAGATGATATTTGGAAAGGTGATATTTGGAAAGGTGATATTTGGAAAGGTGATATTTGGAAAAGATGATATTTGGAAAGGTGATATTTGGAAAGGTGATATTTGGAAAGGTGATATTTGGAAAAGATGATATTTGGAAAAGATGATATTTGGAAAGGTGATATTTGGAAAAGATGATATTTGGAAAGGTGATATTTGGAAAGATGATATTTGGAAAGATGATATTTGGAAAGATGATATTTGGAAAAGATGATATTTGGAAAGATGATATTTGGAAAGGTGATATTTGGAAAGGTGATATTTGGAAAGGTGATATTTGGAAAGGTGATATTTGGAAAAGATGATATTTGGAAAGGTGATATTTGGAAAAGATGATATTTGGAAAAGATGATATTTGGAAAGGTGATATTTGGAAAGGTGATATTTGGAAAAGATGATATTTGGAAAAGATGATATTTGGAAAGGTGATATTTGGAAAAGATGATATTTGGAAAGGTGATATTTGGAAAGGTGATATTTGGAAAGGTGATATTTGGAAAGGTGATATTTGGAAAAGATGATATTTGGAAAGGTGATATTTGGAAAGATGATATTTGGAAAAGATGATATTTGGAAAGGTGATATTTGGAAAGGTGATATTTGGAAAGGTGATATTTGGAAAGGTGATATTTGGAAAAGATGATATTTGGAAAAGATGATATTTGGAAAAGATGATATTTGGAAAGGTGATATTTGGAAAGATGATATTTGGAAAGATGATATTTGGAAAGATGATATTTGGAAAAGATGATATTTGGAAAGATGATATTTGGAAAGGTGATATTTGGAAAGGTGATATTTGGAAAAGATGATATTTGGAAAAGATGATATTTGGAAAGGTGATATTTGGAAAAGATGATATTTGGAAAAGATGATATTTGGAAAGGTGATATTTGGGAAAGATGATATTTGGAAAGGTGATATTTGGAAAAGATGATATTTGGAAAGATGATATTTGGAAAGATGATATTTGGAAAGGTGATATTTAGAAAAGATGATATTTGGAAAGGTGATATTTGGAAAAGATGATATTTGGAAAAGATGATATTTGGAAAAGATGATATTTGGAAAGATGATATTTGGAAAGGTGATATTTGAAAAGATGATATTTGAAAAGATGATATTTGGAAAGGTGATATTTGGAAAAGATGATATTTGGAAAGGTGATATTTGGAAAGATGATATTTGGAAAAGGTGATATTTGGAAAGATGATATTTGGAAAAGATGATATTTGGAAAAGATGATATTTGGAAAAGATGATATTTGGAAAGGTGATATTTGGAAAGATGATATTTGGAAAGGTGATATTTGGAAAGATGATATTTGGAAAGGTGATATTTGGAAAGATGATATTTGGAAAGGTGATATTTGGAAAAGGTGATATTTGGAAAAGATGATATTTGGAAAGATGATATTTGGAAAGGTGATATTTGGAAAAGATGATATTTGGAAAGGTGATATTTGGAAAGGTAATATTTGGGAAAGGTGATATTTGGAAAGGTGATATTTGGAAAAGATGATATTTGGAAAAGATGATATTTGGAAAAGATGATATTTGGAAAAGTGATATTTGGAAAGGTTCTTATTTCAAACTTGACTGAATATCATGTTACAAATGGAACCCTGAAAAGGCAACAACAGTTTATAATGCAGGTGCAACAACGATTTTCCGGCAACTAATGGCCCCACACCTCTTTTAATCATGAGGGAGAATCTAATTATTTCCCTGTCGGCAGATTAATTTACTGAGTATCCGATAAATGGTGAAGTGTGTAGCGCGCCATCAATTTGTTTGTTTACACTGCACCCGCTGGTGGTAGTCTCCCTTTATTTTAAGATTTATATCTTATTTTGCTTAAATGTAACCCTAGTTATGGCTTCACATGCAAATTCAAGTGGCAACCGTAGTGTTAAATGTAAACACGGGTTTATTTCCATCAAAGAAAAAGTTTCTAGCGATCCGTGGTAGGTGTATAATTAGTGGATTGGTGGGTGTGTTGATGAATTATCTTTCAATCGTAGGCGTGTCCCTTTTCTTCCCGAGAGTCTAATGGATGGCTCTGCTCTTGAGGAGAAATCGACTCTGGCTCTTTCTTTCTCATCAAATCTTTCTTGAAGTTTATACATTAGATCCATTACTCTTTCTGCTTCTCGTAAAGTCGATTTTCTCACACCTGAGGCTATTCTCTATCTCTACAAATCCACAATCAGACCATGTTTGGTGTACTGTTGTCATATTTGGGCTGGTGAATCTGTCCCATTTGAGGGTTCTTGACAAGGTGCAGAAACGTTTGGCCACACCCTTTCTTCTTCTTTGCACCCTCTCTTTCTCACAGCTGTGATGTTGCTAGTCTCAGTCTTTTCTATAAATACTTTTATGACATGTGTTATTCAGAATGATGTGATCTATTCCCTGCTTCTTTTATTCCAGCTCGTTTGACTCGTTGGACTAGTGGTCTCCATCAATTCACTGTTTTGATACCTCATTGTAATACAGCTTCCTATTCCAGTAGCTTCTTTCCAAGAACTGCAGGCTTGTGGAACTCTCTTCCTAATGACTGTTTCCTTCCTACCTATAACCTTGGTCTTTTCAAGACTAAGGCTAATAGGAATCTCCTGTCTTTGTAATAATCATATTTCGTTCTTGTTAGCTCCTAACATCAAGTGGCTTCATGCCTTGTCTGGAGCGATTTCCATAAAAAAAAAATAAAAAAAAATCAATCTAGCGATAGTCCGCCACCTCGTTAATGCCAAATGTTTCAGTGATGAACAGTATGGATTTAGGCAAGCACGATCTACTGCGGATATCCTAACAGTCATTTCTGAATGCATATACCATATACTGGACAAGGCAGGTGAAGCTAGGGCGGTAGCGCTTGCTGTATATGAAGCCTTTCACAAGGTTTGGCATGAAAGTTTTCTCATGAAAATTAATTTTATTTACCTCCTCTCCAGGAGGTTAGACACAAGGTCAGGTGTGGGTTTTGATGAAAGTGTTTCTGTGGAATGAACTGGATTTGAACCCGGCACACCCAGGTCCTATGGTATTACTCGACAAATATTTAATATAATCAGAACTTACATAGCTAAAAGAAAGATCCAGATTGTCCACGATGACCATACATCCAAACTACATGGTCTTAATGCGGGTATATCCTAGGGGGTTGATCCTTGCACCTTTATCATTTCTGATCTTCATAATGATGCAATTGCGTCCGAGATGGGTATATTTGCTGATGACACCATGCTCTATTCTGGACATTTGAGCAAAACGAACGTGCACATATCTAAGGCAATAGCTGACTCCTTAGAAAATGACGTCCAGTCTGGAGTGGAATGTGGACGTAAATGGATGGTAACATTTAATGCTACTAAGACAAAGCGTCTTTTCTTTAACAGTTATAAGAAACCTTTCAACCACCGATTGCCATGGCTAAATAGCACCCTACCTGAGAGTCCAACATTCACAGGTAACATGAATTGGAACAAATACATAGAAGATACTGCCAAGGCTGCTGCAAAGAAAGTGGGCTCCCTCTACCGTGCTAGAAAACTTATCAGACCTTCCAGTATCCTATATCTCTACAAAGTGTTTCCAAAAAAGAGTCTCTAATCTAATAGCTCCAGCCCCATCGCCACAATGTTGAATCTGTGCTTCAATGGAATATTATCCGACAAACTTGTTATGCCTCCGACATGTAATCATACCCGACAAACAGCTAAATCCCACCCCTTCACTGTAGAGGTCCCCAGATGCCGGAAGGTTTTTTACTCTAATAGCTTCTTTCCTCGAACTGCTAGCCTGTGGAATTCCCTCCATGCTTCCTGTTTTCTCGACTGTACCAACATGCAGAAGTTTAAATGTAATGTGGACAAACATCTCGCTGCACAACTCCCCACTTAGGATGCCCCTAATTCACAGTAGCCCCAAATGCCTCAGTGGCAATATGCCTTGATTTGGATGAATAAAAAAAATAAAAAATAAAAGTGAAATCACGTGATCCAGTAAATCCTCTGGAATCAAGGGTGCCAGAAAATCAGTGTTGCATCTGTACCCCCGAAAAATTTTCAAAATGTTTGATTGTTTAGTGTTATTTTTGTATAAATGAACACAAAAAAATACTACTCGCATGAATCTGAAATTTTCACCCATTACGTCCCACCCCTATTACCAGCATGGCCAAAACGTTTGTGTGGTCGTGTGCGAGCCACACGAAATAAGATCATCCAGCAGTGTGGACTATCTGATGAGTGAAGAACATTTGCATACACTGCTCACTAGTTCAGCCGTAATGGAAATACGAGTTTGTAATTGTTGGTGTGGGCATATATTGAATGCACTTGAAGTGTTCCACTATGAACCATTCTAGTTGGTGTCTGTTGGCTTCCGTTGGTTGAAATGGGATAGTATCCGGTTTCCATGGAACAGATGTCCTACGTGGACATCTGGATGGGACCATTTCATTTGAGTTCTTTGACGAGGTGCTCTGTGATCGTGAGTTTGGAAATTTTAAGAGCAACAAATCCAGATCTTGCGGATCGGTTTGTGACAAATAAAAGCCCAGATGTGTTGTCTGACACACACAATGCCTGTCATGTCTCTCTTGATCCAACTTTTATGCGCAGGAATAAGACGCCTTTAACGTGCAACCGGTTGTCCGTTATTTCCCATATTCGGTGGGTAATTGGCACGAGATACCCGTCCGGGTATCGAAGGATTTTTTTGAATCTCCGATTCACTCGAGCAAGTCTGAACTCTGGTGTCTGCAAAAGACGTGATGGATATGATGGTTTATTGGACCCTTTGGTACGCGTTGAATGTAGCAGGAGTTCTGGGCATTATGGTGCTCGGCCTTTTGGCCATGATCAAAGTGTAGTATCTGTTCCGATGGATACTACACCCTATAGACCGGTATTGTTTTGGCCTTCGGGGCCTGATTCCACCGGTCTGTGGGTTTGTCCTGTGCAGTTCAAGGAGGTCCATCCTCCCAGGCTTTGCCTTCTCACCCTTTGAGAAGGGGTTAGTTTATTGCTAATCGGCTGAGGCGCCCCTATCGGGGAATGCCGACGGAGTTGCCCAGGCAATTTTTAAAGGTCATAAGTGCTTTTCCTCTAGGGTGCTGACTTATCAAATCCCACTTTCTGACCTTGTGTCACATCTTACCGCTGTGGGAGGTAGATAAATACCTGGTTACTTCCACTGTCACCAACATAGGTGGCTCCGAGGGGCGGGGAGAGGAGGTATCTGAAACTGTCCCCCGTCCCACTCAAGATGGGGTACCGTATTCGACTGCGTCCTGTGATGTCTGTTGGTTTTGTAAGCTGGACGACTACCTGGAATACCGTTAGTAAACATGACCGACTCACTTCTTGACGCTTTGCTCGTAGCTTCCGTTCTGGATGTCGCGAGCTTCCGGCATACTTTCTTTAAGTGCCCCGTCAATCCACAATGATGACATCTCAGCTTAATCAATCTCTCCAATTCATTGATCCATTAGGGTGTGAAGTCCTTCCACATCCTCTACAGAGCCCAGCGTATTGTAGAGTCGCAGGGGTCTCGATTTCCCAAGGCCGTTGTTCCTGGCCTAACCGTTGGAGAATGCTAGGTGATGCACAGTGTTATGCAAGTTATGGGGTCGACTTGTCTGTTGTCTCTAAGCAAACCAATCTGTTTAATTTCTGCTCTAGAGTGGTGAGTGTAGCGGCCTCTGCTAAGACTTAGCGAGCCCAGCTACCATATCGCCCGAATAGTCCACTTGCTGCCCTTGAATTCACAGAACTTGGCTTGACCACATAAATGTCTGTGTTACGTACTCACCCGCCTTCTACGTCATGGAGTGGAACTCCTGCCGATGCACCTCCTTATGTAATCCGTTGACTGCAATGAGTCGTATTTGCTGTTCCTCCGTGACAGAATTCAGCATCTCGGGTCCTATTAATTCAAATAGTAGTCTGTTTGCTTCGGGCGTACACATGGCTCTCAGAAACAACACCCATTCACCGTCTGTCGTATCAAGGCCTATTGATATCACACTGGACTTTTAACATGGGACGTGTCTGACTGACCGCGAATTCCCTCTTTTCTGAGCTCAACGTTTTCTTTTTTCAACTCCACGAATTGTTTCATCAGCTTCAAATATTGTTGGTCCATTACGCCTGGTTGTAAATGACTCCAAAGTATACGATTTCAAATCGGTAACTTTCGAAGTTGATTCTGTTCGTAGCGCCATGTATACCATCTATTATATCGGGGAACATTTTAACGTGTGTATCCTAAGATTGAAAATTGCTGCCGCCATGTTCTATATATAGTTATCTGCTAGGGGCAGATAACTCAGTCCTGCATGACACAAGGGCAGATCACTCTACTTTACTCATACAGATTTGTCCACCGAGTTCCAGTCAT
Source organism: Sepiola atlantica (assembly GCA_963556195.1). NCBI lineage: Eukaryota > Metazoa > Mollusca > Cephalopoda > Sepiida > Sepiolidae > Sepiola > Sepiola atlantica. The sequence goes on from OY744518.1 coordinate 139,539,992, forward strand.
GAATGTTCAACAGGTTTTGTTTTATCGGCGCTCGATGATAAGCACATCTGGATACAACATACAAAACTGTCAGTAACTGACACAGTCTGCTCTTTGCACGGCCCTTGATTTTTGCTGTGATGGCCCTTTTTAGTTCTGAGGATTGTTTTAATAAACATTATCTTTGAGATAACCCCGTAGATAAAAGTTTTTTTGGGGCGGAGGTTAAAGTACGGTGAGTGTGAAACCCATTTATGATCACACTTACTAATCAGACAATTACCAAAGTGGCCCCCACCCCTCTACATCGTTGAACAGTGATAAAACAAAAACTTTTGGACATCCACAATTGAAACTTGGTGGACAAGTCAGGCATAAACCGAAGTTTAATCAAACTCAATATGGTTGGATTGCAGAAGGGAAAGTGAATTTTACGTAGTTTAAAATATTGTTGTTTTTTATTTATTTTTTATCACCTATTTTTTTCAGGCTGTTTCCATGGAAATCCTCTTAAAAAAAGAAAAAAAAAGAAAAGAGAATTTCTTTTCGTTTTTTAATGAATGACTAAAGTTTTACTTTATTACCCATCTAAATAGTAACCAAGCTGAATGTTGGTAATCTGATAAAACCTGATGTGTCAACCGTAAACAAGAAATAGCAGAACCTCCGAGTTCTACACCCTGTCCAAGGGCCATCTCGACTGTGCAGGGCAGCAATGTCCCCCACCCCTGAGAAACACATAAATGCATGCATGTATTATTAAAGTCGCCATTTTTTTTTAAAACCAAGAAAAGACAACTGCAAAATTTCAAGAAAGCTCAAGTGACGCTCACATTATTTTCAAGAAAAAACAAATTGTTTGCTCTTACCTTCAGTCTCGGACGAATTTTCTTTAGGATTAGGGTTGGGGTTGTCTTTAGCGTTGAACATTTTTCTTATCTCAATTAAACAGACGATGTCTTTGAAATATCCATTACTGGAAACAATGAGCATACAAATAAGGGTTGATGTTATGCAATGTTAAATGTACGTGAATTTTAATACCATATATATATATATATATATATAAGGTTAATACAACAAAAGATATAAGAGGCAACTAATATCTTTAATTAGTGAACATCCGGATAAAGACTGAAGCTCAATATACTGGATAGAGCATTAATAGCACTAGATAAAGTGAAAGAATAAAATAAGGTGCGATAGCAAACAAATTTCCCGCCTGGATAACTTTTTCGTTTTTGGACTACCATTCACCACCTGGATTGTTTTTAATCAACCTCTTTGACATCTTTCTTGAAGCTGTTTTAAACTTTATGACTTGGATGAACTGTATAAGTTTAACAAAAAAGTATGTTTTGAGCCGATATATTTGATTTTTATGTATTTTATATATATTTTCAAAGTTTAATTTTATTACCTGCAGTAATGTCATTGCGGTAATGGTCCTCTGAGAAGAAGATTTTCTTTGAAAACTCATGAGTTAAGGACTTTAAAGTACTTTGCTTGAACTTTGAATTATAATAAAATTTGATTCACACCTTATTTTATTCTTTCACTTTATCTAGTGCTATATATATATATATATATATATATATATATATATATATATATATATATATATATATATGGGTTAGTAAACAATCAATGACTAGTTTTTATTTGTATCAGAATGACATATATTTTTTTTCTTGACGATATGACTACCAAAGGACGAAAAAACTATAATGGCTGTCAGAAATGTTAGGTTTTTATACTTTCCCTTTGTATTAAGAAAACGCGTTTGGCTTAGGTAACCAGTTATCAGTTCTTCTCAAATCTACGACGCTTCTTGGCATGAAAATCTTCAGTAACGAGAATACGATTCTAATTTGATGGGTATAGTTAAAAATGTTTTTACTCAGAGAATTCCACGTCAGGAATAATGACGAATTGTGATTTAGCTTCGAATATTGATAACAAACTTAATATTTTTAATTATTATTATCGAAATGGTTTAATTGTTTTACGGCATATCAACTCTTTTCGAGCTATTTAATGCTGAATCGAGTCATTTTTTTTTGTAAAAGTATTTATGCTTCAAGTTTTTTGATATCTTCAAATTTTAATCAAGAAAGAGGAAAAAAGTTTTTGTTTTTGGCTTTGGAGAACAGGATTGAGTTTTGGAAAGGGAAAAAACAATAACATCAATGTTTGGTGCATTTTTGGTCGGACAACCTGATCTGGTAGCTCCAGGTTCTTCTAAATGAATAAATGCAAAAGTTTTTTCCATCTATCCTAACTATATTAACATCAAAAAAGTCTGTGCTATTTAATTCAACATAAATTTTGTTAATACCGTACTTATAGTCAACTGCAAATACCCACAAACACTGTTTGGTCTTTTTAATTTGCATAATTATTTTATAAACAGCTTCTAATAAATTAATATTTTATAATATACAGTTGTAATTTTGCATTGTCATATTTTCTTATATATACGCAATATTTTCGTCAATAGAAAAACGTCTGAGGTCGCTGGGATGCTGAGAACAGATACTACACTTTGATTTTAGCCAAAAATGTTTTTATAGGTAGACATTTTTAAATGAATGAAAAAAAACCAAGCTGCGCATGCATGGTCCCCCTCTGTATGTGACTCGATGTGGTGAGTGTAAAATGCAATAAGTTTGGACAATTTGGGGCATTTTTGACCCCACTTTGACCCCCTGGGAGCGCAAACCAAAATTTTCTGAGGTCAAGGATGCTCATTTTATATCCAGAACAATTGCCTCTACATTTTGGCCAAGTTTCAGAAAAATTGAATGGATGGATCAAACGTTATGGGAGAAAAGGGTCCTTTTTTGCCATTTTGAGGGGGCTTTTGAGCCCCCCCCCCCGGGGGCGCGAACCAGATTTTTTCCAAGGTCAGCGATACTTATTTTCTATTAGGAACAATTGCCTCCACATTTTGGCCAAGTTTCAGAGAAATTGAATGGATGGATGAAAAGTTATGGGGCAAAAAATGTCATTTTTTGCCATTTCGGGGTCTTTTGCCCCCTGGGGGGGGCTAACCAGATTTTTTTTCAAAGATCGGAGAATGTCACTTTCTAATCTGACCAAAGTTACAACTTCATGCAAAAATTTCAGAGAAATTCAATGGATGGTTGCGGAGAAAAATCCGGACGGACGGACATGCCTCAAAACATAGGTCCCCCGATTTTTTAAATCGGGAGACCAAAAATGATTTAATCTATTATCGTATTATCTTTTAATGGGTGTGGGCAGTGTAGTATCGGTTCTGTTGTCACAATTCCATCCTCCCAGGTATTACTTCCTCCTTTTTTAAGAGGGTGGCAGTAATCCTCTGAGGTATTACATCTTTTGGGGAAGGAGTTAATGTAGTATCTGTTCTGTTATCATGAAACTACCTTTCAAGGTTCTACCTTCTCCATTTTTTTTGGGGGGGGGGGGAGGGAGTATAGTATATGTCCTATTGCCATGAAACCAAACTACCCAGGCATCACCTTCGCCTTTTAGGGGGGGGGGGTCATCCTAGGTATTACCTCCTCTTTTTGGAGGCAACATAGTATATGTTCGGTTCTCATTCGACGGTTATTTTTTTTTTTGGGGGGGGGGGGGTAGTGTACTATCTGTTCTGTTGTCATATCATCCTCTCAGGCATTAACTCCTCCTTTTTTTCTGGGGTGGGGTGTTCATCATAAAACCATCCTCCCAGGCATTATCTCCTCCTTTGGGGGTCAATGTAGTATATGTTCGTTGACCATGATTTCATCTTCCTAGGCTAGCGCAAAATATGTCACCTTGGAGGAGGGAGTTAGGGTTTTATGTTAGGGTTATATGACCGGGAGGTGGGGGATTATACTTAATATTGACAAAACTATTGCATATATAATATATATATATATAAAGAAAATAGTATAATAAAAATTACAATTATCTCCCTTGAAAATTACTGAAAATCTAACAAACATTGAATTAAATACGCCTGACACGTCTTGATGTTAATATACTTTGGATGAGAGGACAAAACTTTCGCATTTATTCATTTAAAAGTAATATTTCTAGTTTTAGTGAAAAACAAACAAGTTGTTTGTTTATTAGTTAAGATTTTGAAATTTAATCTTATTTTAGAAGACTTTGCTACCATTTTAAATGGTTACACGAGACAATGTGGTGACCATCGACAGATGCAAAACAATCAACACCTAGTCACAAGACCGTGATATGTGGTGGACTTTTGTTTTCAAGCATGTGCCGAAGCTCTCCTGAAAATGCATATATATATATAATTTACTATTTCATGTATATACACATAATATTATAAAGTAATATATTATGTATATATATTCTTTATTTTTTTATATTTTTAAAATTTTATTTTACTATTATTATTTTTATATCTTTTTATATCGCTTTAAACCTCCTCCGGTTTAAATCTCAACTATTACTTTTCACCCCCCCCCTTTTTTTAAAAACCTTCCTTACACTAAATTTAAACAAACATACACAACGCTCTAAGCAAATAACGCGTCCAAACGAGAGTTACACGTGACTTCACATTTCCGAAACAGATGACAACAGAAGCTGAAGAGAACCGGATGGCTAAGTCTTCCCGTGTTTGAAACCGACGGTACGAATGTTGTACTAGTTTTTCTGTACCAATATATATATATATATATATATATATATAGTACTTACTTCAACAGTGCTCAATACATGAGTAGAGCTGAGTAATATTATGAAAGTATATATCTGGCAAGTAATAAAGATACAGTGAATGAGCACCCTTGCAAGATGAAGAACTGTATACTTATCGAGACCTGAAGGTGCCTTCAGCGAATACTTCAGTACAACCTGCCAAACCAAACATGTGATGACCCCCCCCCCTCCCCAAAAAAACCTCTAATCCCGGGTGGAATTTTGTTCTCAAGCCTGATGGATGAATTTAACAAGAAGTCTGCATGATATAAAATCATATTTACTGCAATTACTGAGGATTATTAGCCGAAGAAGCATCAGATTTTTATTTTAGAAATTGAAAAACAATTTTTTTTTAATTAACATGAAGCGGTGTCACCGGAAAATGTCACCATTAAACTTTCGTCTGTTTTGGTCAGTGGGTAATGTAGACCATCTTATCTAAACTTTTTAATCAAATTGATTTAATTATTTTTAGATGAGAGATTAAAATAATCCTTTAAATAGGGGTGGGACGTAATAGGTGAAAATTTCAGATTCATGCGAGTAGTATTTTTTTGTGTTCATTTATACATAAATAACACTAAACAATCAAACATTTTGAAAATTTTGCAAAATTCAGAAGGTGCAGGCCAATAGTTTTTGGCTATTTTACATTCATGAAGACCCTTTCACAGCCTGAAAATGGTCCTAAATTAAAGTACTATATCAGATTTAACCATCTATATCCATTCATAGCTTTTGAGGATGTTTTAGGACCTGCAATGTCGCATGAAACCACTTTTTCACCGAAAAATGATGGATTTTGAGTGCCGTGGAGTTCTAACAGCTATTTTTGGCCTGCACTTTCTGAATTTTGCAAAATTTTCAAAATGTTTGATTGTTTAGTGTTATTTATGTATAAATGAACATAAAAAAATACTACTCGCATGAATCTGAAATTTTCGCCCATTACGTCCCACCCCTACTTTAAAAGATAAAAAGATAAGGATTATTGACAATGTTTTTTGTCTGAAAAACAATAATAACTGAAAACAGAGTTAAATAAATTGAATCTTATCAATGATAAAAATGCTGCATTTTTTAATTTTTTATTAAGGTGCTATAAAAAAAGGTCATCATTTAATTGACCAACTTAGTTTACTGCCAATTTATCAGATAATGAAGAACGAATGTTGCGTGGATTTCAATTTTTCAGCCCACCACAAACAAATGCGCAAAGTTAAAAATGGCAGAACTTCAGAATAAGGGCCGCATCAATTTTTAAATTGGTAAAAAAAAAAAAAAAAAAAAGTGCAAATTATTGTTAATTATCAGAGCTTGTACAGATCGGGTGAACAATACTAACTCTGTAAAATCCGTTAACAAGTTACGACAATGACCAAAAGGCAACAACACAAAATGAAAACAAAATTCTAGAAACAGAGCAAAATTACTGCATTTTATTGTTTTTATCTAATATATAAAGTAAAGTCAGCCTCTTTCTCAGCGATAGGTTTCTTCCTACAAAACTAATATTTGATTCCGGTTCATCAGTTCTTTTGGTAAATCACTGTAGCATGTTGTTAGAAATAATAATAAAATTTGATTCGATTTAATTCCTTCCAGAAAATACTTTGACTGGGTCGGAATTATTTTCATACGGATGCCATCTTAAAAAGATACAGAATTACTTCCATTTGTTTGGAGCAAAAAAAATTTGCATGCAAAATCATTACTGGGTAGTTACAGCTCGTTTGTTATATTTTGACACATTTTTATTCCCATAATGGACGCATAAGTCTTGCCGAGGGTCGCAGTTGTCTTGGATTACTGGAAGGCATACATGTTAGCAGACTCAACACAAACTCAAAGGCTACAACAGACCACGTTGAAAGAATGTGGAAGGCAGCAAAACAAAGACCTAATAAAAAATGTGGGATAAACAGGGAACTGGTCGATACATACTCGACCAAATTTATGGGATCGACCCTTTTTGTCTCCATTCTATACCAGATATCTATATCATACTGTTTTCCAAATCTAATATTTACTAATTAAAAAAATTTTTTTTAATAGCGATTAAAAAAAAAATTAAAAAAAATGGAACTATGTAAACAAATTAGAAAGTATTTTTTAATTTTCCGTTTCAGATACCCGAGTTTCATTTTGTGTAATCGCCTTTCAGCTGTTGTTGTAACTTATTAACGGATTTTACTGAGCCAACATTGTCTGCCATATGACCTGATCCATACAAGCAACTGCTTATCAAAGAATTATATAAAAACAATTTGGTACTGTTTCGTAATTGTCAACCATAGATTTTACTGGCAGAGTTTTGGAATTCATTCTTAACATGGGAGGGGGGGGGGCTTCAGTAACATTCAGAACAGTGTACTTGTTTCATCTTTCTCGATTTCGTTAAGCCTACGTCACTCCAGTAAAATTTATGGTTGACGTTTCCGAAACAATACCAAAAATTTTTTTCCAAGCAACGTTCACTTTATTATTCTATCTTATGGTAAAAATGGACAGAGACTTTATAACGAGGGCAACTGAAATCTCTCATTTCAAAATATAAAACATTATTTCCCCTTCCTTAAGAGATTTCAGTTACACTGGCTATAAAGTAAGTGTTATGTTTGCATAGGTAGTACCATTAAATAAACGGTAAAATTAGTTCATGGGGCTGGGAATAAATTTAAAAAAAAAAAAAAACACAAAGTGAAAAATGAAATTCGTATAGGACTCGAACCTCAGTGCACAAAAGTATATTTTTTAGGCAGACAATAATAAATGTTTAAAGCCAATTTTTTAGGAAAAAAGGCCAAATTGAAAACCGAAGCCACACTTTTAGAAGAAAAAAAGGCTGAAAAAGTGCCAAATTAAAAATAATATATTATAAAGAAAAATTGACTATATTGAAGTTGTTAACTCCCAAATGTTTGCATGTTTTTGTCTCTATTAGTATCGTATTATTTTCTTAGCGGTGATGAAGCAACGACGTTCTCTATGAAATTGAAACCGAAAAATATGCTTGCGGGAGGGGGGGGGGGGTAATATTTACATAAATAAACTCAATACATTCTACAGTTTACATATTTAAAAAAATCGTATCAGGACTTTAAAGAATAATTTAACACTGTATTTTATTAGCTGTAAATAAAACAAAAAGTATTTTTACCACGATTAAATACGATGGAATAAATATCTATCTACTTCAATATACATTTATCATCTTTTAACATTCATTATTGTCTGGCAGCCGGCTGTGAATAACATTTTAGAATAGCCGCAGTCGGCTGTGAATAGACACTTCCTTTTTTTTTTAAATGTATCTTGGAATTAAAAAATGCGGCCTCTATTCCGAAGCTCCAAATAATTTAATAAAAATATTGACATCAAAAAGAAATACATTTGAAAATCAAAGAAGAAAAGATTAATATCAGCTTTATAGGGAATCATTAAAAAAAAATTTTTTTTAATGCCACTCGGGTGGCACTTTTACCCCCAGCCCAGGCCGCCCAACCTCCGGCGCCAGCATTTTGGCTCACGTGACTCAATCGTAGTCACTTATGAACAGAATAGTCTTCCGTATTAACAATTAGCATGTATCCCACCCCCAATACATTTTTTTTGTATATTAATTATTTACCTTACGAAATAGAATGAAGATTGATGGATTTTTGCCAACCGCCGCCCAGCCTCCGGCGCCAGCATTTTGGCTCACGTGATTCAATCATAGTCACTTATGAACAGAATAGTCTTCCGTATTAACAATTAGCATGTATCCCCCCCCCCCCAATACATTTTTTTTGTTTATTAATTATTTACCTTACGAAATAGAATGAAGATTGATGGATTTTTGGGCAAAAAAATTTTTTTTAATGCCACTCGGGTGGCACTTTTACCCCCAGCCCAGGCCGCCCAACCTCCGGTGCCAGCATTTTGGCTCACGTGACTCAATCGTAGTCACTTATGAACAGAATAGTCTTCCGTATTAACAATTAGCATGTATCCCACCCCCAATACATTTTTTTTGTATATTAATTATTTACCTTACGAAATAGAATGAAGATTGATGGATTTTTGCCAACCGCCGCCCAGCCTCCGGCGCCAGCATTTTGGCTCACGTGATTCAATCATAGTCACTTATGAACAGAATAGTCTTCCGTATTAACAATTAGCATGTATCCCCCCCCCCATACATTTTTTTTGTTTATTAATTATTTACCTTACGAAATAGAATGAAGATTGATGGATTTTTGGGCAAAAATCCATCAATCTTCATTCTATTTCGTAAGGTAAATAATTAATAAACAGAAAAAATGTATTGGGGGGGGGGGATACATGCCAAGTGTCAATAACGAAGAATATTCTGTTCATAAGTGACTACGATTGAGTCACGTGAGCCAAAATGCTGGCGCTGGGGGGCTGGGCGGCGGTGGGCAAAAATCCATCAATCTTCTATTTCGTAAGGTAAATAATTAATAAACAAAAAAAATGTATTGGGGTGGGATACATGCTAATTGTTAATACGGAAGACTATTCTGTTCATAAATGACTACGATTGAGTCACGTGAGCCAAAATGCTGGCGCCGGGGGCTGGGCGGTGGTGGACGGCCTGGGCTGGGGGTAAAAGTGCTGCCAATGCGACTCGCCACTATTTCCAAACACCTTGTTGCATAAAACCATTACATTTAAGTTTGTTAACAAGTGTTTTTTTTTTTTGTCAACAATAAGCATTAAATAAAATGGTTTAATGCAATAAGATGTTTGGAAATAGTGCCGAGCAGAATTTTTTTTCAATGATTTCCCTAATGTTAATGTCAACCAAACAAAGAAATAATATCCAAAGAAACATTTGTAGATTAACAATCTCAGTTATCTCTCTACACAAAAAAATATAATTCTACTTTTTTTAGGTGATAACATGTGTACACTGAAAAGAAAAATTAAATATTTAGAGTGGGAGATCAGTATTCCATATAAATTTAACGTGAAATTATCACTCATTTTCGGGCTATTATCTAACCAGATAGCGTTTTAAGGGCATATAACCACAATTTAAATAATTTGTGTGTGTATTTTATGGAAGGTGTGCATATTTTTTATCTAGAAAAGTTAGTAATCAAAATAAAATAATTACTTTACATCATTTTTCCATCCGTGGAAATCCCCCCCCCCCTCTAAAGAAAAAAAACAAAACAACAGTCTTTTAACCCTAAGTCCGGGTGGTAATATGGTTAGATCTGCTATTTAGTCGGAAAATGGGCGATCATTTTACGTTAAATTTATATGCAAAACTGATACCCCACTCTAAAATAATTGTTTTTTTGTTTGCCCCCCCCCCCATTTTCACCTAAAAAGGTAGAATCTTATTTCTTTTTTTCTACAATAATACTATATTTAACATAGAAGCAATAAATAAAGGGAAGAAAAAGTTACAAACAAACAAACAACAACGACTAAGGTATGAACCGTGCCTCACCCCTTTAAAATCTTGATTTTTGATATTTAAAAAAAATATTTTGATTACTAAATATTGAGCAGTAAACTTTAAGATCAAAAGCAGTAAACTTTAAGATCAAAAACAAAAATGTTAAATTATTAAAAAATATTAAATTATAAAAAAAATTTTGGAAACATTTGTGATGGTCAAAAAGTGGGGGATCAGTTTACCTTAAATTTATATAAGAAACTGATCCCCCCACCTAAAATTTACAAATATTTGAATTTTTTCCCCAAAAAAGCACGGAATTCTCTAGCGACATGATAGGTAATTTGAACACAAAAAAAAAAAAAAAAATAATAATAATGGTCAGTAAGAAATTGAGAAAAACGGGTTGTGGAACATTACGAAAAAGCGCTGAAATATTTATAAAAATATTTGATCACAACATAAGTTTTTGGTGCTTCTGCAGAATAGGGACGAGCCGAAATTTATTTGTTTTCATTTTGGAAAAGCTCCAATAGTGTAAGGGGCCAACTCTTTTTGTTTCATTTTTAAGTACATAATTTCTCCGAAAATGGAAAATATGAAATTTTTAAATAAGTAATGCAAATTCAATTAATTAATAGAACATTTATCGAAGAAAATAAAATTTGTGAAAATCAACAGTATGTTTTCATTTCAAAACGAACAGTCATCGTGTTTGGTTTAGCACATTTTTTTTTTTTACAGTTTAAAAAATTAATTTTTCCCTTGTTTTTTTAAACGGGATAGAATTCAGAAATAAATCGCGCATATTCAGGGCATTCACGTCTATTTTGGGAGAAATTAGAAATTATGTACTAAAAAGAGAGTTGTCGGTCCCTTACACTGTTGGAACTCTTCTAAAATGAAAACAAATAATTTTCGGCTTGTCCCTATTCTGCAGAAGTGCCAAGTCTTTTGTTTTCGCAATATATCAAAATAATTCATTTTGATATATTGCGAAAACAAAAGACTTATGTTGTGAAACAAATATTAGAAAAATATCTGTTCGCTTTACCAGTCTCCGTTCCAAGTTTGTAGACCAACTTGTGACGGCTAATTTTAAAAAGTGTTCTTCCCCCTATTTCATATGTAATATTAAATGTATTTTAACGCCAATACGTTCAGCATGTCATAATCTTAAATTTTTTTAGCTACCACACACGGTCTTGTTGATAAAATTACATGGGTCGGAAAAGTACACGATAACCCCCCTTTCGATAATAGTTAAGCACTTAGTCACCCAAATGGCTGCCACATTTCAGCGACTCGTTCTATCTGATTTTCTAAACGATGACAGGGCAAATTAATCCACCATATTAATTTGTTGTCTGATTTTTTATATATATTTTTTATTTTGTAAAAATGAATTAACAAATAATAAAATCAGGTGTTTATTAAAAATGCTGCCACCTGAACTTAGGGTTAGTGGTAGGGTTAAGGGAGGTTTGTTTTGTAAGAAATAAATAATAAAATCAAAGTGTTTATAAAAGATGGCGTCGTATTCAATAATAGAATATTGCCGAAAAAAATAGTCTTCAAAAATACAATTTTATCCATAAAAATTAGAAAACAAATCAATATCTGCAAAATAAAAAATGCGCAAATTTTTTTTACGGTGGATTAATTTTCTCTGTCACCGTTTAGAAAATCAGACAGAACTAGTCGCAAAAAAAAAATGGCAGTCATTTTTGGAGCTAGCCTTTTCAATATAACAGATATTTTAAATAAAATCTAAAAAGAAACAAAAATATTAGATTTTAGAGGAGGGAGGGGGTCACGGTTCATACCTCAGCCGAAAAAAAGAAATTCAAAACAAATAAAAGCACATTGTTGTTGTTTTTTTAATAGAAGCAAAAATGGAAGAAAAAGTCTGACCTAAAAAAAGAATGTCATCGTCTCGAAAAAATATAATTTTATAGAAATGTTAAAGTTTAGACATCATAAATTTATAGATTAATGCAATTTTGAAAACAGTGAAATAATAAATAAATCACAACATATATTACATATGTAAATAAAATAAAAATAAATTGCCTTTATTTAAAATGATTAAGGACAATGGAAAGAGAAAGAGGTTGGCAAGGAATACAAACGGAGGCGAAGTAAACACAGATTAAATAATAAAATAAAACCCTTGAAGGAATTTAGATTCATTTGTAAATAAATGTTTCTTATTTTTATATATTATTGAAAAAAAAAAAAAAAATGGTTTTATAAATTGGTCCCCATGGTTGCCATTATTGCTTCGGCAAAATTCGGGAACGAGTTACGACAACAGCCGAAGATCGACCGCACAAAATCAAACTCGGGTTCCTGAAACGGAAAACCATCTTATTTTTTACCGATATATTTATTTTTGTAAATTTTTTATTTTTATTTATTTTTTGTTATTGTTTTCAAATGTTTTCTTTTTTTCAGTAACGCGGACATTTATTGTAGGAATGCTATCGAACGCGGGAATGCTATCTAAATTATATATCTTTTTCAAACAATAACAAGTTTTGCCACTTGTGCATTTTAAAATCCATGGCAAATTTAGAAAGCCATTCTTAACATGTAGAGAGATAGAGAAGAGGTGGGAGGGCTTTGCTAACTCTTTCCTTGCCGCGGACGGAACTCTCCTAAAATGAAAACAATTACTTTGCCGGGGATGTTAAAATGCACAAGTGGCAAAGTTTTTAATTCCTGGAATTTACAAAAACAAACAAAATGTCTGCGGGACTGACAAAAATATAACACTAGAAAACAATAATTAAAAAAAAAATGCAATATAAATAAATCTCTATATTTTTTTTGTTTTTCGTTTCAGGAACCCGAGTTTAATTTTGTGTGGTCACCGGATTTTACGGAGTTAATATTGGCAGTCATGGGGCCGATTACCCAGAAATGTTGACAATAATAAAGGCAGTTAACTAAAAAAATAAATCAAACATTAAAAAGAAATTAGATTTTGTAAGAAACAATTGTTTCTAATTTTGAGATATTCTTGAATAAAATAAATAAATCTCCATTATTTTTTTATGGTTAAAATAATGAAGTTGTTTTGTTTTGATAAATGAAAAGTTTTGGTCAACATAAAATAAACTACATGGAAGGGACAACAAGGATATAGTTAATAAAACACTAAACTAGATAGCTTTTTGTTTAAATAATTAACTACTTAAATCATTTAAATATTATATTTGAATAATCACGACCCGGCGTTGCCAGGGAAAGTAAATTAAGATATCAAATCAAGATTTTGAGGGGGGAGGGGAGTCTAGACCAGAACACACGTGGGGTTGGATTAAAGTCTATTTTTGATGGGTATTATCCGATGCAAAAAAAACGTTATTTACAAAGATAAACATAAGCATAGATCACTTTTTAAACTTTTTTTTTGTAATCTGTGAAATCGGTTAGGCTATCTTATAAAATCAAGCATCGAAAGTTTCCATTTATTATGAATAACAATGAAGGATTTACAAAGACTTACCTTAAAAATTAAGTGTACAGTTCGGGTCGGCCATGCGAAGTGAATAAAGAACCAATGAAAAACGAGCTTTCAATTCCGATTGGAAATGGGCCAATCAAAATCAGCGTAAGATAAACGGGTTTTGGAAAAAAAAGAGCATGGACTCCAGTAAAGAAGTCTTAGTCTATTTTGCCCTCACGTACAAGATTTTCCTTTTTTCCCTGCAGGTATTATAATAATTTTATTTTACAGTTTCCTTGTCACAATTTCTATTCGGTTTTAGACAGAAAAAGAAAAAAAAATAGCTTTCAGTGTTTGAATTAAAAAAATAAAAATCTGACTATATGGGAATAGTCAAAACGGTGAGTGCGGTGTATGACGTCTTATGTCACCCGTGAAAATTTGTTCCGGAACATCATGACTCTTGTCGTCGGAACAAATGACTTTTATTTTTATCCGGCATCCGTGCTAGGATCAAAGTGTAGTATCCGTTATTAGAACTTATTCGTTTTAATCTGACAGGGCCATATTTAAGAAATCACTCGTGATCCTTTTAGTGTGTTCATTTTGCTGTCCTGGAATTTCTCCCTGTATAGGGTAAACCGGGGTGAAATGGGCCACTTTTTGGCGTTTTCTTTCTTTGACATGTGATAACTTCCCCAAAACTGCATGCATGAAGGAGGAAATGTGTTCAGGGTAGCAAATGGGGTTAGGGTCCCAGCACTCAGTCAAATACTGCATGGTAATGTTCCCTATAAAACTATAATTGGTGCTTATCCAGAAGTATGGACACATTAAAAAAAAAAAAAAAGCTGAGAAATATCTGTTTGATGTACGTATCTGTCACGGAATAGATATATCGTATACCAAAAAGCACGTAAATTAATCAAGTAGTTTTTATTTTATAAAAGAAAATTAAATTATATCAATAAACGAATAGGGAGAAATATCTCCTCCATGTTTATCATATTTAAGGGTGATAATACGAACTTTTGCGAAATAGAGAAATAAAATCTTAAATTTTGGGTGTTATCTCCCTTAGCTCCCTTGAATATGACCAATAATGCCGCTGATATATCAACATTATCCGTTTATCGGCAAAATTTAATTTTTTTTTATAAAATAAAAACTACTTGATTTTTGGTATACGATATATTAATTCCGTAGCAGACACGTACATCAAACAGATATTTCTCAGTTTTTTTTTTGTTTTTCTTTTAATGTCTCCGTAATTCTAGATAAGCACCCTAAAATGTACCAAGTTTTATGAGGTACTTTACGTATATTGAAAAAAAAAAATAACCAGGGCGAAATGGTCTAAGCATTTAAAAATCACCGTAAAGAAAAGGCATTAAGTATTTTATTTTTGCATCAACACATCACGGATATTAGATGGAGTTATTTTACTCTTGTATACATTTTTATTTTAAATAAAAGTCTAGTTAAAGATCAGTATTACTTACACATACTCATCACAGATGTCACATATCAACCCTAAACCCTAAGCCTTACAGTTTCATTTACTGTTAGATCTGAGCCTAAACCAACCAACTCGTATGATAAGGTCACCAATGTGAAACAAACATAAAATAAACTAATACAATGTTTAGACACAATCACACCTGGAATATTCTAAAATAACAACCTAAACACCGCATTGACAGAGTTTTGGTTGGGAACGGGAATCATTATGCAGCTCTGAAGTTATATACCACTCTTCTCCTGCTAGATTCGATAAATATGTAAAATGCAGGGTGGCCCGTTTCACCCCAGTCACTTAATTCTTAATTCTAAGAAAAACCTTGCTTCCCATCAAACAGTTTTAAAAGGGTTTTGCAATTATACTTCTATGGCCTCCTCACTTCAAGAATACACTAGAGTTCTCAAGTGATTTAAATAGAAATCAGCAAAACGTTTTATTAGATAGTAAAAAAGTGCATCCGTTGGCATTCACACTTCATTCTTCATCAGAGTGAAGAGCAGAACGAATGATATCGTTTCAATGGCCATAGCATAAAGACAATGTCTGATGCAATCCATGAAGGAAGCATCAAACTCTGGAAAAAACGAAGTTGGGAGAAAATGGGGATAATCATTCCGGTCCCATTTCACCCCGGTGGCCCACTTCACCCCGGGGTACCTTCGCTTCTTTTGGGAAATCTGTCCTGCCCCTTTTGGGCATTAATTGTTGTTTGATTTTAATTGGCCCCGACTAAACAGCTGGAAAGTTTCGGGGAGACATCAAATGGTGAAGGTTTCCTCGTTCTCTTGAGATGGAGAATAATCCCCAGAAAGGAGGTGTTGCACGCAGCAACATTTCAAGTGTTTGGTCTCGTGAGAGAGGTGTTGCATCCGGTAACACCTCAGTCACTTGTTTTGGAGGTGTTGCACCTGGCAACACCTCGGTCTCAGGCCTAAGGTCCAGTGAGGCAGGTGTTACATCTGGTAACACCTCAGTCGCTTGTTTGGGAGGTGTTGCACCTGGCAACACCTCGGTCTCAGGCCTAAGGTCCAGTGAGGCAGGTGTTGCATCCGGTAACACCTCAGTCGCTTGTTTGGGAGATGTTGCACCTGGCAACATCTCGGTCTCAGGCCTAAGGTCCAGTGAGGCAGGTGTTGCATCTGGTAACACCTCAGTCGCTTGTTTGGGAGGTGTTGCACCTGGCAACACCTCGGTCTCAGGCCTAAGGTCCAGTGAGGCAGGTGTTGCATCCGGTAACACCTCAGTCGCTTGTTTGGGAGATGTTGCACCTGGCAACATCTCGGTCTCAGGCCTAAGGTCCAGTGAGGCAGGTGTTGCATCTGGTAACACCTCAGTCACTTGTTTGAGAGGTGTTGCACCTGGCAACATCTCGGTCTCAGGCAACACCTCAGTCAGGCGATATGTGTCCAGGAGGACTGCCACAAACAGCCCGCCAAGCTTGAGACCGATGATCGAACATGGAGCTGTACTTCCTCTGCTGTGAGCCACTTCACACGTCTACTCTTCTCATTTCTTTGGTAGAGAGGAAAGTCTGTGTGAGGGAGGCTTGCGGGTGCTGAGACACTGGCTTTCCTTGATAAAAAAGTCTGCATGGCACCCTGCAGTTGAGAATGCCTTTCCCAATCTTATCCTCAGTTGAGTTGTTGACGGAGAGTTGTTGTCACTCAGACTCCAGGGAACACCACCGGTGATAATCAGTGAGCAATCACTGATAATGACCTGTGTTAGAACTCCTAGTGAGTACAAATAATAAACAGTAATAATAATAATAAACAGTAATAATAATAATAATAATAAACAGTAATAATAAACAGTAATAATAATAATAAACAGTAATAATAATAATAATAAACAGTAATAATAATAATAAACAGTAATAATAAACAGTAATAATAATAATAATAATAAACAGTAATAATAATAATAAACAGTAATAATAATAATAAACAGTAATAATAATAATAATAATAATGATAATAATAAACAGTAATAATAATAATAATAATAAACAGTAATTACAAGAAGAAGAGATTTGTCTCGAAATATTGGTCATTTAAAATTGTAATAAAAAAATATTAGTCGTTTAAAATTGTAATAAAAAAAATATTGGTCATTTAAAATTGTAATAAAAAAAATATTGGTCATTTAAAATTGTAATAAAAAAAATATTAGTCATTTAAAATTGTAATAAAAAAAATATTGGTCATTTAAAATTGTAATAAAAAAAATATTGGTCATTTAAAATTGTAATAAAAAAAATATTGGTCATTTAAAATTGTAATAAAAAAAATATTGGTCATTTAAAATTGTAATAAAAAAATATTGGTCATTTAAAATTGTAATAAAAAAAATATTGGTCATTTAAAATTGTAATAAAAAAAATATTGGTCATTTAAAATTGTAATAAAAAAAAATATTGGTCATTTAAAATTGTAATAAAAAAATATTGGTCATTTAAAATTGTAATAAAAAAATATTGGTCATTTAAAATTGTAATAAAAAAAAAGAAATAAACACAAATTAACTCTTTATCTGATGCCGAATAAGCCTCGAACACAAATATTCTTTTTTGTTACACATTTTTTTTTCTAACTTCTTGATTTTGTTACATATTTATAAAAACAACCAGCATATTAATAGGTTACTTTCCTTGCTTCTAAAATAGGTTATCTCCCTTTAACTATTCTGTTAATAAATTACCTCCCTTGTCTTCTAAAATAACCCCATTTGATTGGGTAAGACAATACTCTTTGATCAATCAGCAGGCACTTAATTTGGGCGGGATAAAGGTAAAAATCCAATTCTGGTCCTATTTGAATTAGCCTTTGCTCATATCGGACACTTTTACAGAGCTGTCCTTGTGACGTTAAAATTAACAGTCTTTTGCATATGCTGTCATATTTAAATGGACAGTATCAGATAAGTCGGTCTTTTAATAAAGCCGCAAACACACTTTGCTTGCAATACATTTCTTGCATTATAATTTTCATACATATATCATTAATCTCTGTCTCTTTAATTTTCTTATAGGTTGTTTCTAATGCCTTATTTCCGGATCATGAGGCTCGTGTTTTCAACCCTTACATTGAAGAAGATGCCGCAGCAAACTTTGCGGACTCTCTGGTTGATATCCTGTTTGCGGGACTGAGACGATGGGATGCAATATATTTCCTACACATAGCTGAGCATGGTTACACCTACGAGAACTGCCTCGCCTTTTTCCCCCTTTTCCCGCTCGCAGTCCAGCTCGCGGCCAACACCTTTCTTTTCCCCCTATACTATGTCCTTTCCTATTCTCGGCATCTCTTGCTGTCGGCAGTCCTAGTGAACATCTTCTGCTCGGTATCCTCAACGCAGATACTCTACACGCTGGGAGTAAAAGTAACGCACGACAAACACCTTGCGTTTAAATCTGCCCTGCTCTATACATTGATGCCGGCATCTATTTTCACGCTTGCTCCGTATTCCGAAAGTCTGTTTAGCCTCCTCTCGTTCAGTGGCATGCTGTTAGCGCACAAGCAATTACCAATTTGCTCGGCCGCGTTATTTGGTTTTAGTGCACTTACTCGCGCTAATGGAATCGTAGCAGTCGGCTTTGTTTTATATTTTAGCGCCCAGAAATTCTTGTATTTCATATCTGGAGTCCCTTTTGCTAAAATCTTGAATAACATTCTAACCCTAACCCTAAAACTAATCTGTCCAATGATTTTTCAGATCATTGTTCTTCTTACGCCATTCCTATTGTACCAATATTACGCATACCTGCTCTACTGCAAGCCGGCTAAATATCCGCAGGGTCCGTTTACATCTTCGGTAATCGCTTACGGCCGACGATTGGGACTCAAATCTCCGAGCAATGAAACTGCTCTATCCGAGTGGTGTTACCAAAAGATCCCAATGTCTTACACTTACATCCAAAGCCATTACTGGAACGTCGGATTCCTTAATTACTTTCGTCGGAAGCAAATCCCAAACTTTTTATTGGCCCTACCGATGACGCATCTGTGTTTATTAGCGTGCAAAATCTACTACCGTCTACGGAGACAGCATTGCCATTACTTGGGCCTCTATCCATCGGGCCAAACCGTTTCTGACTGCACAAACAAAAAGTCCGTGGATTCCGGATACAGCAGTGGAAATATTTTTGTTTACGTAGTCTACACTTTGTTCTTGACGGTGTTTGGATTTTTCTGTATGCACGTACAAGTAAGTTAATCGTTTTTTTGTTTTGTTTTTACTAAAATTATCTGATAACAAAATCTACCTAACATATAATATTATCTTGTTGGATTTTAAAAGTCAAACCTGAATTTCATCAGACATTGTTTTGACTAACCAATTTTCATTTGTTATTGTTGTACCATGTTATTGGAAATTATAATAACATACTTAGCTACAATTTATTACAAAAATTACTTAATCCGGCCCAAATGACTGTTAATATGAAAAAATTTCAAATAATTACTATATCTGGCCCAAATGACTGCTAATATGAAAAATTTTCAGATAATTACTTAATCCGGCCCAATTGACTGCTAATATGAAAAATATTTCGGATCAAGACAACAATAGGGACCCCAGATCATTAACACAAGACGCGGGACATATTTTGGAATCACCGGTTGACCTCGCAATACACGTGGTCTCTATTTACAAAACACTTGTAAATAAATCTTTTATTATTTTAATAAATGCAGTATATTTCGGAATTTTTTTTTCTTTTAACATGTTAATATTTATTTTAAGGCAGAGAGTCCATAAATAAAACAAATAAAATATTAACATGTTTTTATTTAAAACATGTTTTTGTGTCACTATTTACTTGCCTCCCCACGAGGGCAGAAATGGGGGGGGTATGAAATATTTATCACCGTACTTAAGTAATCTTTCGTTTTGTAGGGAAAAATCAAGCTTCCCAAAAAGGGGCACTCTGGATCTTACCTCAGTTTAGAAGGATTTTTCCATACTACACATTGCTCCTAGCCTGAGGAGGCAAAACGGATGATTACGCAAGTTATTTTAATAAATAAACGAAATATATACGCTTTTTAAAAAATCGGCTGACTTGTAATCTTTCGTTTTGCCTCCCGACGAGGGCGGAGTTAGACTTCAAAAATCAGTTTCTAAACGGAAGCAATTTAAAGTTTATGAAGTTTTTGTCCTTAGAAACTGATTTTTGAAGTAAATAGCGAAGTTTTGTTTTTTAATAACAAATAAGTTATAAAAAGATTTGTAAATAAAATTATGTATTTGTTAAATCTTATTTCATTTGTTGCTTACAGAAAAAAAAGGACAAAAACTTCATAAACTTTAAATTGCTTCCGTTTAGAAACAAGTGTTTTGTAAATAGAGACCACGTGTATTGCGAGGTCAACCGGTGATTCCAAAATATGTCCCGCGTCTTGTGTTAATGATCTGGGGTCCCTATTGTTGTCTTGGTCCAATATTTCAAATAATTACTTAATCCGGCCCAAATGACTGCTAATATGAAAATTTTTCAAATGATTACTTAATCCGGCCCAAATGACTGCTAATATGAACAATTTTCAAATAATTACTTAATCCGGCCCAAGTGACTGCTAATATGAAAAATTTTCAAATAATTACTTAATCCAGCCCAAATGACTGCTAATATGAAAAAATTTCAAATAATTACTTAATCCGGCCCAAATGACTGCTAATATGAACAATTTTCAAATAATTACTTAATCCGGCCCAAATGACTGCTAATATGAAAAAATTAAAAATAATTACTTAGTCCGGCCCAAATGACTGTTAATATGAAAAAATTTCAAATAATTACGTAATCCGGCCCAAATGACTGCTAATATGAAAAATTTTCAAATAATTACTTAATCCGGCCCAAATGACTGCTAATATGAAAAGATTTCAAATAATTACTTAATCCGGCCCAAATGACTGCTAATATGAAAAAATTTCAAATAATTACTTAATCCGGCCCAAATGACTGCTAATATGAAAAATTTTCAAATAATTACTTAATCCAGCCCAAATGACTGCTAATATTAAAAATTTTCAAATAATTACGTTAAAGTAAAAATCAGCAAACGATGCAGTAGAATCAGTGGTCTACAGATGTCCTTGCTGTGTGAGCACAGCTAGACCAATTGACGGCAGGCCAGTGAAAGAGGTTGCGGTTGGGGATAGCAAACTGGAAGCTGTAGCTGAGTTCTGCTACCTGGGCGACTCTCTTTCAGCCGATGGTGGTTGTGAGACTGCTGCTATTGCCAGATGCAAATCTGCCTGGAAGGGGCTTTAGAGAACTCTTGCTCATCTTGACAAATAAGCATCTGGCGATCACAACTAGAGGACAGGTGTACACCAGCTGTGTGAGGAGTGTCATGCTTTATGGCTCTGAAACATGGGCTGCATCGGCAAGCACTCTCAAAAGACTGCAGCGTAATGAAAGAGCCATGATTAGATGAATCTGCTATGTCAAGCCAGTATAAAAGAAATATCTGATGTCCTTAAGCTGGGCAGGATGAGCTTGCTTGGCCATGATGTCGAGCGAAGTTCCAGCTGGATTTCCCGAATCAGAAACATGTCCATCGCATCAAGTCGGCAGGCTGGAAGACCGAGGCTTTCTTAGGATTAGCTGTGTAAACATGGTCGTGCAGCCCTGGTGATTGCAAACTTAGATCCTCGTGACTGCCGAGCCTGGAGTGGAAGACTTCGATCAAGACTGACAGGCAGGCCCCACCCTCTTATAGAGG
This sequence comes from Sepiola atlantica, assembly GCA_963556195.1. NCBI lineage: Eukaryota > Metazoa > Mollusca > Cephalopoda > Sepiida > Sepiolidae > Sepiola > Sepiola atlantica. Next base: position 139,561,801 of record OY744518.1, read on the forward strand.
ACTAATCAAAGGCCAGTTCAAAAATAAATCGGATGATGATGATGATGATGATTATTATTAGATTGTATTTAATATCGATATTTCTGTATTTTTAATATGTTTTTTTATTTATTTTGTCTTCTAGGTCCTAACTAGACTCATGGCTTCCAGTTCTCCTTTAATTTATTGGTATTCAGCATACATCATCACAAAACCCACCGATAAGGACCAAAGCAAGTTACCGATTGACAAAAAATCTTTTCCGCTGATTAAAAGACTTCACTTCATTTTCCAAGAACATCTTTGGAAGAATTCTTCAACAGCTTCCAGATTCATCATCACTTATTTTATATCTTATGGCATCATTGGAACCATTGCCTTCTCAAATTTCCTTCCGTGGACCTAAATCAATAGGGTTGTCAAGTTGGTTCTAAGAATATTCCTCCAGTCACCATCCGCTATTGATTCTATGGCAGGATATCGAGGATATCTTGTTGCCAGACCTATTTGAGACCTGAATAATTTTACTTTTTCAAATGTTTATTTCTAAAAATAAACAGTGAATCTCACAGCGTGTATGCTACGGATCGATTCTATAATTAGTCACAATCTATTTATTATGCAGTTTTAGGCCTTTATTATTTTAATAAACACGTACATTTTCGTCTTTAAAAGAAAATAAACATCTTATAGAATGTATGATATTACTATACGGATCTTAAACATGTCATCAGAGAGACACCACCCATTATGAAAAGATCCGTTTTAGATAAATGCGGATTTCTGCACATTTTTGCTGTTTAACAGCAAATGAACGCATTTTATGTTCTGTACTTCCGAAGCAAAACACGATTCATTTGCTGATGATGTCCTTAGATGTTTTATCCAAACATCAATGCAGACCACAATAAACTCACCAGAATCTGTTTATCATATAAGGCTTGTCTGAAAAAGGTCAGAGGATATGCTATCAATATGACATCAAGAGAGTATCCAGGAGCGTCTCAAATCTCCAAGTACATCTCGCATGATTCAAGTCTCTTACATAAAAAATCATAGTGTGGAGAAATATGCAAAATGAGGCACGACGCCTACTTAACATAAGACTAGAAGAATATCGGAAATACTTAAATATAGTGGAAAGGCATGCATCGGGATTGATAGAATATGTAATCTATGAAATAGATTGGAATTTCTTTAGACTGAAAATGTACGTAAAGGACTGGCAAGTTAGAATCAAATATCGATTTGTCAGATGCAATGCTATTTAGGTCCAACTTAGATATTCCGACTGACTTATTTTTATCTTATAGGGTTTTGCATTCAATCTTTTTAATGAAGTATGATACATTTCCTGTCTTCCAGATTAATCATCATTTATTTCATGTCTCATAGAATTATTGGAACCATTGCTATCTCAAATTTCCTTCCTTTGATCTAATTTGATAAAGTTGTCAAGTTGGTTATACGGATATTTTTCCTATTTAAATTTTGAATTATTTTTACTAATGAGTCACCACTTATCAGGGCTAACACCACTCAAGGTTAAGATAATGGATTGGCAGTTCAATTGAATGAAGACGAACACTATGAGAGGATTTAAAATAGCCACATACCACCCGCTCCAGCTGACCTAGAAAACTGCGATTCTTCCCCCTTTATCAGAAACATCACTCATGGAATGTGAGGACTAGAGGACAAAATAGGGGGAAACAAAAGTTATTTAAACCCAACATTCATTTCGTGCTCTCCATAAGTACTTTCACGGTTACCAGTTCTTGTCTTGTGTTCATTAATGGTCTGATGAATGCAGAACAAGAAAATGCGAACAACCATGCACTATTGATTTTGTGTCTACACTCTTCAAACTTATATATATGTGTATGTGTATGTATTTTTTATTTAGATTTAGAATTTTTTATATCTATTCAAATATAAATTTTATAACATAAAGTAATTATAATAGCTCAATAGTGTAAGGCCAGAGCTATGCTATATTCAATATTTTTTATGTGATTTTATACCATTTCAATGTTATAAAGGACCGACCACTTTCAGATCTCTACATGTGTTGATTGGTCCACTGCTTCTTTCAACATGTCCAAACCAACGTAGTCTAACCCTAAACCTAACCCTAACCAACGTAGTCTGTTCGCCCATAGACCCTAACCCTTGGTCCACTGCTTCTTTCAACATGTCCAAACCAACGTAGGCTAAACCTAACCCTAACCAACGTAGTCTGTTCTCCCAACGTCACTACAGACAATAATAATAACTTAGAATAAAATGAAAAAAATTACTTAACACTTTTACTCGGTCGTGGCTGACGGAATGTGGATTCAATAAAAGGTTCAGTTTGAAATTCCGTAGAAGTTCTTGAGCTTGAAAAGAAGCATCTCCGCCAAAACGTTGTGAAAATAACAACGAAGATGCAAATAGTTGTCTAAATAATCCAATTGATACGAACTCACAAAATGAATTAATCTATAAAACTATTTGTATGCAAAACGTGTGGTTTCAGCATAAAATGAGCCGACGACACGTGATGTGTCGTAAAAGCCAACAACCATCCAAACAGAAATTTTACATCCAAAATAAATATTTGGAGATATAACAAACTTGAAGCATAAAAACTTTTGCCAAAATCACGAAATTCAACATTAAATGACCTGAAAAGAGTTGATATGCCATGAAACAAGATGACCGAACTCAAATACGAAACAATGTGTCTTCCCAGAAAGAAATATTTATCTCCATATGTACACCAGCAGATATACCCGATGTTGCCTGGGTATCAAATACGTGGAATGTAAATAATAAAACTTGGGAAACGTATGAGTACGTCCACATAAAAAATATTTATATATTCATGCAACGTAACTAAACAAAAGCATCATCATCATCATCATATGCGGGTTAACATCCGTTTAACATGCTGGCATGTGTTGGATGGCTTTCAGAAGTTGACTTCTAAACTAACCTATCTCTGGCCAGGTTAGGGTTTATCCCTCTTTCTCAAGTCAATTTTTATCATTTACTCCCATGTTTTCTTTGGCCTTGTGAACTAATCCTGCTACCTAAACTGGTCTACATCTACTAACCCAAGAACTATCATCCATTCTTTTAACGTGACCATACCATCAAAGCTCCTGTTTCTGCACACATCTCCCTATACTGTCCAGATTTAACCTTCATCTGAAGTAAGCCTGTCTTTAAGACTCACATTACGTATCCATCGTATTACTCTCTTATCATCTCTCTCCATGCAACGCATATCCTCAACCGTCACTGACCAGGTTTCACTTCCATACAGCATGACACTGCTACACATGCCTGACAGACTCTCCCTTGGTTGACAGTGGTAATGCTCTGCTGGTTAGTAATGGCAGAAGTTTGCTGAACTTACTCCATCCACTTCTGACTGTTGCAATTACACTAGCACCTGCTTCACCCTGTGCTCCAATGGTAATAAAACTTCTTGACAACCTCGCCATCCAGATCTATTCCGAGATAGTCCAATTTTTAAGACAATGGAATTTGGCGTTTGTATATATCACTTTCTTCTATTTAACACCCTCAGACTCGAACCATTTCTTTAAAATGGTCTTGGACAAATATTCAGACTCGAACCATTCCTCTCTTTATTTATTTATTTTTATTTATCAAACAAGCAACAAATTCTTATCTACAAAAAGATATCGTACAACTGCAGCGTGTTCAATGGTTGGCAACCAGGATGGTGATGGGACTCTCCGTGCTTACCTACACAGAATGGCTTCAAAGACTACATCGGTTTTCACTTGAACATCAGCGGATGTGAGGAGACTTGATTCTGGCATACAACATTATAAACAGGAATTTGAATCTACCTTTCGTGGAGTTTTTCACCCTAGTGCCAAGTCGCAGTCTCCACGGTCAGCCACAAAACATGTACCAGTCGCTTTCGTCTCAACAGAAGAAAGGCAGCATTCTCTGTTCGTGTTTCCGCTCTGTCGAACCGCTTGCCAGAGAAGGTCATGACGATGACTATCATATTCAGGTTTCAAATGGCCTTGAACAAACATTCAGACTATGTGAATATAAATATCTGTCTCTTTACATGGTTGTTACACTTTACCATTTTTTGTCAAATAAATTTGATTTGAAAACACAAATTTGTCATTTTCGCAAATATTTTTATCTCATTTCATTCACTTTTGTAATTTAAAAAAAAAAAAAATCTCCATTTGTAACTTTGCCGGATGTGTACAACGCAACCCCTCTCTAAAAAATTTATTGCTAATTTTTTTTTTTCCTCGAATGCTATCAATTAAACGCCAATTTTTCAGATGGCGGTTTCGGCTCGTAAAAACGTGCGGCCAATGAGCTTTATTAATCATTTTCCGTATAAATAAAAAGACTAAGTTCAATAATTAAAAAAAAAATTTTTTTTTTTTTTAACATAGTTCACCCCAAATAAGGCAGGCCGCCACTGTAGACGTAAGAGGCTACTGAGAAAAAAGAAAAGGGTGAAGGTTTTTTTGGGGGGGGGTTCAACCTAATTTGGGAGCTGCACAGCGAGATGTCTGTTTACATTAGTTTTAAATTTCTGCATGTCAGTAACGTCAGGAAAACAGGGAGCATGGAGGGAGTTCCAGAGTCCAGCAGCACGAGGAAAGAAACTTTTGGAGTAGAAAGCTCTTCGGCATCTGGGGACCTCCACAGTGTATGGATGGAATTTGCCAGATTGTTGGGTTGGTCTAGTGAATCTACGTCGTGGGGGCACCAGAGCACAATCCATTGAAGTACTTGTAAAACAGGCACAAGGAAGCAACATTGCGGCGATGGGACAGAGGCTGGAGCTTGGTGGATAGTGAGGGACCTATTAAGTTGGTGACTCTTTTTTGGACCTTGTCTAAGAGGGAGAGACTAGCGGATGATGCACCAGTCCAGATGTGGCAACAATACTCCATGCATGGGCGGATGGTGGCTTTGTAGAGATATAGGATAATGTCAGGTGTGAGAAGTTTACTGGCACGGTAGAGGGAGCCCACCTTCTTTTGGAGTTAAACTAAACGTAACCAGCAGAGTTAACCCTAACCTTAACTCTAACCACTGTTGACTGAGGGAAGAGTCTATCAGGCATGTGTACGCAGTGTGATTATGTATGGAAATGAAACTTGCTCAGTGAGGGTTGAGGACATGCGTTGCATGGATTAAAATGATATGAGAATGATGTTTTTTTTTTGTTTTTTTTTTTTTTTTATTCATGGGTCGCTAATTATCAAAATAAAATTAATCCACCATAAAAAATTTTTTCGGATTTTTTATTTTGCAGATATTGATTTGTTTTCTAATTTTTATGGATAAAATTGTATTTTTGAAGACTATTTTTTCGGCAATATTCTATTATTGAATACGACGCCATCTTTTATAAACACTTTGATTTTATTATTTCTTTCTTACAAAACAAACCTCCCTTCACCCTACCACTAACCCTAAGTTCAGGTGGCAGCATTTTAAATAAACACCTGATTTTATTATTTGTTAATTTATTTTTACAAAATAAAAAATATATATAAAAAATCAGACAACAAATTAATATGGTGGATTAATTTGCCCTGCCATCGTTTAGAAAATCAGATAGAACGAGTCGCTGAAATGTGGCAGCCATTTGGGTGACTAAGTGCTTAACTATTATTGAAAGGGGGTAATCGTGTAGTTTCCCGACCCATGTAATTTTATCGACAAGACCGTATGTTAAAGATTATGACATGCTGAACGTATTGAACAGTTGAGGTAGCAGGTTCAGTTCACAGGGGAAGGTCAAGAAAAACATGGGAGGAAGTGATAAAGATGGACTTGAGATAAAGAGGGATAAATAAAGACCTGTCCAGAGATAGGTTAGTTTGAAAGTAAAGAAAAATCTGTTGAAAGAATGTATGAGAATTCTTGGGTTAGTAGATGTAGAACAGTTGAGGTAGCAGGGTCAGTTCACAGGGGAAGGCGAAGGAAAACACGAGAGGAAGTGATGGATTTGAGAGAAAGAGGGATAATTAAAAACCTGGCAGAAATAGGTTAATTTGGAAGTAAAAAAAAGCCACCCAACACATGCCAACATATAAACCGGACATTAAACTGAAGAAGAAGAAGATGATGATGTAGTAGTAGAAGTAGTAGTAGTACTAGATCCGCGATCGATTGGTTTATGTTTTTCAGGTTAATTACACATCTGAAATTAGAAATCTGATCACAGGCACATTTCAAACAATTTACGTTTCATACTTGGGAATTAATGTTAAGCATTTCATACTTCCGAGTTAAAGTTAAGCGTTTCATACTTTTCATATTTCGGAGTTAAAGTTAAGCGTTTCATACTTTTCATATTTCGGAGTTAAAGTTAAGCGTTTCATACTTCGGAGTTAAAGTTAAGCGTTTCATACTTTTCATACTTGGGAATTAAAGTTAAGCGTTTCATACTTTTCATACTTCGGAGTTAAAGTTAAGCGTTTCATACTTTTCATACTTCGGAGTTAAAGTTAAGGGTTTCATACTTCGGAGTTAAACGTGCCGTCTTTTGCCAATCAAAACTCAATCTTAGTTAGGCTCTCAGCATCTTGTCATCCGGAATCTCACGAGTGTTGAACTATCTAATAAATGTAATCTTGTTGAGAGTTTATGTGTCAAAATAAACTCGATTTATGTTTTGAAATTTTTTAGATGAGGATTGCTAATTTGTATAATGTGGATTATTCGGACTACTTTTCTCAGTTTGAATGTTATCATCACAAACTTTTTCCATTTTTCATGTTGACACACACATCACATCACATTTTGTTTAACCAATAATACGTCTATCTCCTATCCTTCAAGGACCACATTTCTGAAATAAAACTTTTTTTCAGTTTTATATATCTTTGTGTTTCTTTCACTGTGTATTGTATTTCGTGTTTTTGCTTATCAGTTCTCGTCCGACAGACATCTACTCTAGCCAACAAAACATTGTTAGCTAGACTGACGGAGTTGCAAAAAGGACCAAAAATTTAAATATCTTTAGTCATGAACACTGGATTTTCCATACGATTTTTGGACTTCTGACAAATTGCACAGACTGTAGATGTAAGGGCCTACTGAGAATTAGGGTGAAAGTTTAGCGGGTCATCCTAAATTGGGAGCTGTACAGTGAGATGCTTGTTCACATTAGTTTTAAATTTCTGCATGTCGGTACAGTCGGGAAAACAGGGAGCAGGAAGGGAGTTCCAGAGGCCGACAGTACGAGGAAAGAAAGAAGCTATTGGAGTAGAAGGCTCTCCGGCATCTGGGGACCTCCACAGTTAATGCATTGGATCTAGCTGATTTTCGGGTTGGTTGAGTGTATTTACGTCGAGAGAGCACTAGAACAGCAAGTTCATCGGAGCACATTCCATTGAAATACTTGTAAAACAAGCACAAGGATGCAACATTGCGGCGATGGAACAGGAGCTTGGTGGATAGTGAGGGACCTATTAAATTAGACGTTTTTGGACCTTGTCTAAGAGGGAGAGACTGGTGGATGATGCACCAGCCCAGATGTGACAACAACATTCCATGCATGTGCGGTTGGTGGTTTCATACTGGCAGGTATGAGAAGTTTTCTAGCATGGTAGAGGGAGCCAACTTTCTTTGCAGCAGCCTTGACAAAGTCTTTTATGTATTTGTTTCAATTCATGTTGCATGGTCTTACTCGGAAAACTTTATAGATATAATTTAAATTTCATAAAAACAAGATATATTTGAAGTTTTAAGGGACTTCTGCCCCCATAGCCCCTTAGGGGTGCACTTAAAGATTCAGGACCACTTCCATTGTCATCCCTGAAAATTTTTACATATGAATACTTTTAGTTTCTACGTAGATTCCTTAACCTTTTTTTACTATAGGGAACACACAGACATTTATATATATATAAACAGCTGATGATCCCTGTTTAATATTTCACAATTTAAGTTAAGGTTTCCTGTTTATGTTTCACTGTTATATACTTGAATCCACTTTTGTATTTGTAAATTTTCCAGCAGTGAGTCAGCTTATGCAAGTGCTAAGTCTGCGATATTTAGGATTTAGTTAGTATCCCTGGGAATTTAAACTGCATTTTTCTTTCTTTGTTTAAAATGACTCAAAGCTTCTTTAGACTTAAATTTTTAAAAATTATTTTTTATATTTTTTTATATTTTGATATTCTTTTATTATTTTTATTATTATTTTATAATTTTATTTTTATTTCTTACCCTTTTATTTTATTTTTCCTTTATATTTTCTATTATTTTTTTATATTTTATATTATATTTTATCTTATTTTTTATTTTTATTTTCATTTTATAATTTTTATAAGGTTTATAATGTTTTATTATTATTATTATTATCAGTTTATCTTTATATCTCTATTTTATATTTGTAACTTATTCATATTTCTAATATTTGTCTCTGTGTCCCCTCCTATCAATAGATGTTCCTCTACGACGAACTTGTTATTTTTTCCTTGAATTTCTGTAAGATGTGGTGCTAAAGACGCTGATGAAGAGACGTTTTGGAGTGGCTTTGTAAAAATTTTTTAAAGAAAATTAAAAAATATAAAAATAAAGTATTTCCAGAATGTTTTGGAAACGACCGTACACCATAATAGACTTATTGTTCTAATTCTTTGAACAATTGGGATGCTCTAATTCATTAAATCCTCTTATATATATATATATATATATATATATATATATAAGTATTTCGATCTGTATGGCTAGGTTTCCTTCCTCTTATCTATTTGCCTACCTGGTCCGAAAGGTATTTAAGGTTTTTTTTTTTTAATGCAACTTTTATTCCTAGATAATTTTATATGTTACCACATCACAGAATGGTTCTTAAGTGTAGCGTTTTAATAGTATTAATATTATTATTATAATTAGTATTATTATTTGAAATACAACTCACCATATCACATTGTAGTCTTAAAGATAATGTTTTATTATTATTATTATTATTTATTTACTTATATATATATTTCTGTTTTTAAATGGTAAACAGCTGATGATCCCTGTTTAATATTTCACAATTTAAGTTAAGGTCACCTGTTTTTGTTTTACTGTTATATACTTGAATCCCCTTTTGTATTTGTAAATTTTCCAGCGGTAAGTTGGCTCATGCAAGTGCTAAGTCTGCGATATTTTAGATTTTGTTAGTATCCCTGCGAATTTAAACTGCATTTTCTTTCTTTGTTTAAAATTACTCAAAGCTTCTTTAGACTACATATATATATATATATATATGGGAAGAGAAGGATGAAAGTAATCCGACGTGATGGGAAAATGAAAAAGGAATATATATATATATATATATATAGATATATATATATATTGGGTATTTAGATCTGTATGGCTAGGTTTCCTTCCTCTTATCTACTTGCCTATCTGGTACCAAAGGTACATAAGCTTTTGTTTTTCTTTTTTTTTTTAATGCAACTTTTATTCCTATATAATTTTATTGCTAGCTACCATATCGCAGAATGGTTCTAAGTGTAATGTTTGGATAGTATTATTATTATTATTATTATTATTATCATGATCATTATTATTAATATTATTATTATTAAATCACTTTTTGTAAGTAAACGATTTCATCGGGTTCGACTCGGCTCCTTCGGTTATGAAACAATTCAAACAAATTAACAAAGAAAAAGTTAACCGTGAAACCATTTTGTTTTCATTTTGTTTATTATTGAATCGAATAAAACCAATTTCATTCAACTTGAATTCACGCAAAGTGTCCCACGTAAAAACGGGTGTAAAAATTGATATCAAGAATAAATGTAGAAAGGTTAAAAGTAAAAATTTTTCTTTTTTCTTTTTATTATTTAATAATAAAAAAAAAGGTCCAAGAATTAAAGCAATAAGTTTTCTGACACTGTCAATTGCTACAAGGACATGTTAAACGGGGAAATTATTTCATGTAAGGGGATGGGACAGGGGTAATCAAACAAAACATAAATAAAAAAAATGTGAATTTTGATAAGAAATTGGGAAAAAAAGAAACAGAATCTTTAATCGCAATCCAGATTGCTTAAAAAGGACAAGATTCAACATGCCTTAGATTTCTGTATAACAGAAGTCCACTTTTTTCTCGGCGTTCGCGGTTCATAAAACTGATAATGCCACAAATAAAAAAAAAGGTAACAATCGTATGTAAAAGCTTAAATATATATGCAAAAAAAAAACAAACAAATGTGACGAGATTTATTATTGTATCTCTTAAAGATTGCGACTTTTTTTTTTTTTTTTTTTTTTAAATCAAAGAAGCGGTTGGTTCTGCTTCTGTCGTCGTAATCTTAATCATGCCATCCATTTTTCTTAAAGACATTTGGAAATGCAAACAACTTTGCTAAAGGTTTTTCTCATTTTAGGTTCCGACTGATACTGGCAGGGAATAAAGCGAGACGTCATGATTTAGGATGTTGTGGAATTGCAGAGACTCTTTTGTCTGAAAATAAAAAAAGAAAGAGTTTAAAAGAAGTTGGCCAAATCTGATACAATTTGTTGGTTTGACATTCATCCCAACATTCCTGGCACATAGAGGGTAACAATTCGGGGTCGACTTCAATTTTATATATATGATATAAATTCCATCAAAATAATATATACCTGAAGTTTTAAAGAAGGTTCGGCCCGCATAGCTCCCTTAGATTAGGAGGGCATTTAGAGATTCGGGACTACTTCTATTGTCCTCCTCATAAAATTTTATACATATGATTTAAATTTCATAAAAATAGGATATGTTTTAAGGGGTTTATGCCAGCATTGACCTTTTATGGGTACACTTAGAGATCCGGGAACACTTCCATTGTCTTCCCCGGTTAATTTTACATAAGAATACACTTTTAGATTTTATGTAGATTCTCTAACACTTCTTTTTATAGGGAACACACAAACATAACATACACACAGACACTGAATTTTATATATATAGAAATATATAAAATTGTGATAGATCAACACATAAGTAAGGAGGAAATTGTTTTGAGTGAGAGAGAGAAGGGGGGGAGGAGTACAAAGTAATGAAAGTTCCGTTTCATTCAAAGAAAATTGGTTAAGAAAAGATCCAATTTATTGTTCTGAAAAAGAGATCTAATCGCAAAAAATAAAAATAACAGCAGTAGTGGTGGCTTGCATGAGAAGAAAGTCGATGGAGAAGGAGAAGCTCCGAAAAGCAGGAGGGAAAGAAGTAGGAGGCAGTAATCAGAGGAAAAGAACTGATGGCAGAGGAGGAGAGACGGAGAAGCCATTTTGAAAGGAGTAGGAGATAGTGGAAAAAGGAAAGGAGGAGGTAAACAGAATTATTTCGAAAAAGGACGCCATGAGTAACACGTCGGTGACGATAAAAGTAGTTTGGAGCTTGAACAGCGATGATAGAGGTTGCATGCTCCCACAGAGAGGAGATGCACCGGTGAGGGGATTTGTTTATTCCAACCTCAGATTTGATTCGACCGAGTGAGAATTAAATGCACTGAGTAACACCATGGACATTTGAAAATGAATATCATATCTTGTATGGATGAAGATATATTCAGCTTTGCGAAAGTTTTGGATTTTAATACCATATAAAGTTAAGTAACTTTGAGCAACTCTTCATGTCCTGAACTGTCGCACACACATTTTTCTCTGTAAAAATATATAAGCATAAAGAAAAAAAACATGTCTACTAATTACGCATACATCATAAAAACAACGTAAATCTATTTCCAGACACCCACATTTTTCTTTGTTTACATGGAGGTTACATCTCCATGGTATTCCGTGAAATGGTGTATATGTGACTTTGTCTTTCTCAACAATTATTCCAACTTTCCTGTTCCTTATTCAGTTGCACATATTATTTATATGTTTAGGTTTTTTTTCTTCTTAATGCAAATAAACGTTTTTAATTTACCCTGTGCTTAACAAACCCGATTCTATTTTATTTTTGTCACACTAAGAAAGCAATTCTTCTTCTCCATGAACTTAGAGAGATTAGATGATTGACACTTGGCAGGTCACAACATAGGTTGCATAATCATTCAGCTATTGTTTCCTGGCATATATGATCTTGTTCAGAGATTTGTTTTTGACATATATGTGGTGCTGTTTGGGAATAATCTATTCATGACAATAAATAAAGTTGTGTTATATACTGAATGTCGGATATGTCAACTAGTTTTAAATAGCAATACACATGAAAAAATTCAAATTACTCAAAATATCTCAATAATAGCATATATAGAAAGAGCTTGATGATCTAAGAAAGAATCTTTTTAAATTTTTTAAATCTGACTAAAAATAAGGAAGTTATGACTATTTTTGTGCCTCGCATGATTGGATATTTTCCCCTCTTTGAGACCATATGCGTTTCGTCACATTTTTTCCACTTTTTTTTAGTAAAAATGTTATATCTTTGTTAAAACACAAGATTAAGCAATGAAATTTGCCATATAAGTGTATTTTGTACAAGGAATCAGAATATGCCACTGAAAATCTCCAGAAATTAATTGTTTGTAAGTAATCTGCAATAAATGCACATAAATTTGCTGCAATATCTTAAAAATACTGTGTATTTAAAAAAAAAAAGAAATTAGAGAATTCAAAGTTGAATTGTCATGCATTTTATGTACAAGAAACTGAAATTTAATACTAGGACTGTCCTAAAATGAATACATTATAAGGTTTCCCAAATATTTTGCATAAATTATACATTCTGCAAAATTCTATTTTTATTTTAAGATTTAAAAAAAAGAGAGGCTTAACTTTAATAATTATTGGCTTTTGAACATCAAATTATTTTTAAATATGCAAACTTAGGTAAATGAGGGTGTGGAACTTTACAAGAATCGAGACTGACAAAATAAATAAATTTTATTTAACATAAGTGACGTCACCCTAATAGAAAACGTGACCTTTGGAAAAATAACAAGTACCAAGTATTTTTTGCCCACCTATTTAAATATCAAAAAAACTTTTTGCTAAAGTTGACAAACTTTTCTTCTACTTCCATATATTCCTTTAAAATATACATTCTACCCCCTGACACAGGTGTTGGTACATCAACAATAGATAAAATAAATTTGATTTCTATCACTGTAACATCCGATTGAGAGGGCCATTTAAAAACCCCAGGAGAAACAGATGGATGAAGAAACTTTATTGTTGCTTGTTCGGTAGAGGTGTCTAATACCATTCCTAGAAAGAAAGAAGAAAGAAATATAAAATATTTGCATCTTAAAAGTAACAACAATATTCAAAATTCATAAGATTTTAAAATCTGAAGTTATGATAAATAGGTCTTACCTGGAAACCATCCAGTTTCATATGCCACTGCAACATATTGTCCTGGATTGACTTGATGGATTAGTTTGAAACTATCAATTTCATCATCACCTGATGTGCTTGGACCCTTTTGTTGTGTGTTGCTGGTCTCTTCCAATAGCTGTATCTCCTTTTGTCTCATCTCCTTTTCTTCTGCCCGGTGCTTCTCACGCAACCATCGTCCTTTTACTCTGGGCCTCAAAAATCAAATCAAACTGTTGTTTTTTAGTTTTGTGAAGAAACCACTTGAAGAAGATCGTGCGGCTGGACTTCAACATTGTACTGTGATAATGCAAACTTGCATGCTTCCGTCGTTTTTCACTTGCATCAAGAGAGCCAACATTTCGTTCACTGGACATGTTTGTGAGGCCTGAGCCGTTAGTGGCATTTGAAGCAGCACATGAGCTTTTAAAGAAAGGTGATTTTTTGTCTGGTGGAAAGGACTCAAATGGGGCGCAGTTTTCTTCCAAAAGCAGTTTTGGTGACACAGAATAATTTTGAAGATTAATAAAAAATGGCTGTATGTATAAAAATAATTCCATGTAATTTATTTCATGGCTCATTGTAAGGCGCCAGTATGGTTCAGTAATTTTTATGTAAATAATTGAGACGGCTTGAACCATGGTAATAATTCTGGAGTCCTTGAGGTCCCAAAACATACTTTTTACTTTTAGATTATTGTTTTTCAACCTTCTCTCTAAACTGAGAATTTCATCTAAATGAAAAATTATCTGTGCAGCACCAAGGAATATCCCGTTAAAACGATTATCTCGATAATCACCAATAAGTGACTTTCGATTTCTTGATCTGCAGTCAGTTAGCCATTTATCTCTGATGCCATTCTTTTCATCCACGTTCGGTCCAAGAAGTTCTGATGTCATCCTTACTATTCTTGAAGTTACATTTTCTTTTTTCCAAAATTTGAAAAGGGAATGAGCATCTCGACCAAGCGGACCACTGTCTTGAAAAAGTACATCCTGCAGTTCAAACAATCTTTCAAGACCATAACGATGGAAACCTAAAAGTACATGAACCATGCAGTGAATGGTGTACAACGTTTCAGCTGGTATTTTCTTCTTGATCCTCTCTTCTTCTACCCACTGTTGAAGTTGACTTGAGGATTTCTTTTCATTCGCTGCACGGTCACTCATGAAGTAGTTGAGTTTCTCAATAATTATAGATTTTCCCTCCTCCTTACCATCTATGTTACAAGCAGCCAGTTCCTCAAGTTCTTTGACAGTGTTTTCCGTAATAGAGGATGCATCTTCTTTTGCTGTACACTTGAATCCCAAGGGTAGAGCCTCGTTGGAATCCAATGTTATACTGAATTCCAATATTTTTTGCTTTTTTCTTGTAGTTCCATCTTTATTTACTCCAAATCCAGAGCTTTCATTTAACCGATCATTATAAAATGCTTTTATTAAAAAATGTGCTTCATCAGACATTCTTAAAACCGTTTGTCTGGAAGGCAAAGCTTTATATTTATAATTAAAAATATGCCGGCTGACAGCATCAATCACATTGCTCACACGAGATGATGATACTTCCAAAGCCAAAAGTTCAAACACACAAAGACGCATATTCTTATTGAATTTGAGTGTAGAGAATCGCTTATTTTTTATTTTATCGTTTCTTTTATCTGTGTTGGCTTCTTGTTTTCTTTTTCTGTTTTTGAAAGTAATTTTCCCTTTGCTTTTCTTTTATAATAACTTTTCAATTTACATTCTTTAAAAATATTCTGCATCAGTTTATCTATTCTCTGTTGGCTTTTTAATTGAGTTTCTTTAAAAATGATGAGCTCTTTCCTTGTGTCATTCAGAAGCAATAACCTGGACTTTTCCCTTCTAACATTATAGGGTTATAACATTTATAGGGTTATAACAGGTATTTTTGAAGCATGACATTTGTTGATGCTTTTTTATGTCAGATTTCAATTTTTTTTTTAGGTATTTTTGTGCTTTTTCAATTTTAAATTCAATAAAATTAAGCATTTTCTGCTCCTCACATGTGATTATTTTATTGCCACTTGATGCAGACGATGAGAGAGTTGGAGTAGAGGGAGGTTGATTGCTCTCATTTTCTTTTTCCTTGGATTCAGATGGTGGAAGAGAATGAAAAAAAGGCATTGCATGGAATTCGGCAAGCTTTTGCCCTCTCAGTTTTTTGATCTTTCAATGACTCTTTCCATTTTTAATCATAAAGAGTGTATGCTGGCAGGTGTTGTGGACCAACCTGTCCATTCACACACCATTAGGGCTGGGACATTAGTAGGCATCTTTTTCTGCATGCAGTCACGATAAATATGGAAAATGCTGCCATTAGTAACATTTTTTCCATCGCCATAAAGCGCTATTAGATCTTCTTTAGCTGAAGAGAGAAAAATGAATTTCAACTTTGTAACATTCAGGGTTAGAATTAAAATGTATGGTTGTTACTTCGATTCTATGGTGACTTTTTTATGTAAATATAAAAATTAAACAGACTCACAGAAATTATGCGAAAATGTGATATTCAACCAAACTGTATATTTTTATTACTATTATTTTTTGTGTAATTTTCGAGCGATTACCGAGACTCCATGTGACCGTCTAATGTCAGCCATTTTTTTTCGTTCTAAACACTCGTTTTGTTTTGAACTAAAAACGATTTAAAATAAGTTAAAACACAACAAAAACTATCCAGGTAGGTAGAAGAATAACTTATCTTACATTTAGTAACATTTATTTGTTGTACATTTGTTATTTTTCACCCCTTTTTTGTGAGCTTTTGTTAAAAATGTCAGAAATTTCATAACATTGAATAAAAAATGACAGACTTTAAAACATTTCTACAAAATTTAAAAAAATACATTTTTCTAAAGTAATTTTGTTAATTACCGAATATAATTTGCGAATTCCCCCCCCCCCCATATCGTTTTCGTTTCAAATATTGTATTTTGCTTGTAATAGGTCAGAGAAGTAAAAATAAAATTCCTAATTGTAGTTTAATGTGTCTTCTAAATGTTTATACAATTTCAAGAAAGTTGATATAGATTTGCCACTTGTATTTTGCAAAACAAACGAACGTGTAAAAATAAGTTTCGAAAAACAAACAAAAAAAAACGTTTTACATTTTTGGTTGTTCGAAGCAAAATACCGTTTGAATTCGCTGTTAAAAACTAATGCAATGGATAAAAGCATATGAAAGTTATATATTTACAAAGATTATTTTCTTATCTTTTCAACCATATAAATATTTTAAAGATTTGACCAGAAATATGTGAGAAAGAAATTGCAAGTGTCAACAGCTTATATCGTAATGCCAGGTGGGTTGGGATTGTTTTAATTAAATATTCTGATAACAGAATAGCTCTAACTAAATTAATTATATTATTCTGATAACAGAATAGCTCTAACTAAATTAATTATATTATTCTGATAACAGAATAGCTCTAACTAAATTAATTATATTATTCTGATAACAGAATAGCTCTAACTAAACATGTAAGAACATTTTCTATATTCATATTTTGAAATTTTAAAAATTCGTTCTAGAATGAATATAAACAAAAATCGCCTCGTGTTTATAGCTTGCTAACTATTACTGCTGCTACTACAATCAGTTTTTCAAACTATATGGAAACCATTTTTTTTTTCGGATAGCGTAATGAAATATGATTACTACCAAAAGAGAACACATATATACAATTATAATTTTAATGCATAAAAAAAGATAAAAGATTGATTTACTTACTAATTGGGCGACGAAGATGCATTTTTTGAAAATGTTCAATGCACGACATATTGAAGAATACTTTTTTAAATTTCAAAAAAATGAATGAGCCAATTTACTTCGTACAGCGACAAACATTAAAAGCGATGCTTCCCCTGATTAGTTTTCAAATTCCAGGACTCAATTCCGCACAGAGCGACGGTACCAATGTTTTAAACGACGGGGGGTTAAAAAAAAGTGACGTAAATCGACGAAAATGGCGTTAACATTTTTTTGCCTTTATTTGCTCAAAACTCTTAAAAATATATTATGTATATTATTATTCATGAATGCACATGAAAGGATATTCATTTCCTAACAAAATGATGGTATTTTGAGCTCTTAAAGTGCTTTAGTTTTTAAGATATGACTATTTTAATAGAACTACCCTGAAATATGTGATTATTCAAACCGTTTTCTGGTCGATGTGTATTGCTATTTTAAATAATGATTATTTTTCGTGTGGTTCTATTTGTTCAAGGACAAACTGTCTGGAAGGGTTAAACAGGTTGGATTAGCAAAATGTGGGAATAGAAGGAAAAAAAAAAAAACCGAATGAGGAATAACATCATCAAGGAAGGGAGAAGAGAATTTCTCAGTTATCAGTTCACGACTAGGAAGCGATTCATAAACGTGTACAAAGATGTGTTCTTAAATCAAAATAAGTAAGAGTCATTCCCCCCCACCCTCTCCTCATCACTGTGTTGGCTTTATGTTGGACCCAAATAAAGGATCAACTCTCCATTCACAAATCATCTTGGAGATAGTGTTATTAATTTTGAAGTACGGTTCAGTTTTATTCAGCTAGATAAAGCTTTCTTCAAATGATTTTGATATTTCAGCTTGTACAGCAGTTCAGCCTCACAACGTTCCTAGACCTCTCTAGACACATCACCAGGAACAGATATGCAAGTATAACGGAATCATCAAGTAAATGTATCAGCTTTATAAATAATCTAGTTCCACAAGTCCCTATTTATTTACCTCCCCACAAAGGACATAGACACAAGGTCAGTTTTTGATGTAGGGAAATCTGGATTGGGACAAAAATTAAAATTGTATTAGTCGAGAGGGATTTCTCCTTCACTGATCGAGGACAGAAAAGATGAAGTGTAGTATCAAAACAAATACTACACTTTGGTCCTAGCCAAACAGGGATAGTCTCTATAGATATTTATTTAAAGAAAAACAAAGCCTTCATATATATTTTTGCCGATTGTATACCATACCATCCCTAATGGATCCTCCTAAGTATAAACAAAATATTCATATTCAGACCCAAATAATGGATCAGTGACAGATCACTTTGGAGTTAGTGTTATTCATTTCAAAGTACAGTTGAGTTTTATTCAGCCAGAAAAAAACCTTTTCGTGGTGACGGTGCAGAGAGACCCGAGGGATAAGCGGCCCTAACTTGCATGCGCCTGCTGCAAGGAAACAGTGGCCGCACGTGAGCGCGAACCTAGAACTGTTTGATTTCGAGGCGAGGGCCGTGACTATGAAAAATAGGCGCTGTTGACAGTCCAAAATAGCTGAATAAAAGGAGTAAGATTTTTGCTCGATGATCAGTTCGTTTTGGGACGCCACGTCGTCCACGTGTTTTGGATGGGTGTCGGTTTATCTCTTGTTTTTGGACTGTTGTCGGTGAAGAGAAGAAAGAAGAACTACTGCTATTGCTAATACTAAGAGCAAGCGTCTCTTGTCGGTGAAGAGGAGAAAGAAGAATTACTATTGCTGATATTAAGAATGAACGGCCTCTCTGTTGTTGGTGAAAAGATGAAAATAATCTGACACAAGTGTGTGTTTTTTTATTTTCTTCAAGTGATGTTGATATTTTCAGCTTTCACACCAGTTCAATCTCGCAGCGTTTCCAGTGATTATTCGGTAAATTTATAGTCTTTAACCTGTAATGGGATTTTGTTGCTAGTTGGAGGTATTAACGTTGAAAGGGTACAAGTGCAGTAAGTTCGTCGAAGCACCGTCCATGGATGTATTTGTAAAACAAGCAAAGAGATGCAACATTGCGGCGATGTGACAGGGGCTGGAGCTTAGTAGACAGTGTGGAATCTATTAGGGTAGAGAATCTTTATTGCACCCTGTCCAAGACTAGTGGTTGGTGCACCAGTCCAGATGTGGCAACAATGTTTCATGCATGGGCGAATGGTGACTTTATAGAGGTATACGATACTGTCATGTGTGAGAAGTTTTCTAGCCCGGTAGGGGGAGTCCACCTTCTTTGCAGCAGACTTGGCAGTATCTTCTATGTATTTAGTCCAATGCCTGTGAATTAACATTCACAGGAGTTTGAATGTTGAACTCTTAGGAAGTATCCTATCAGCCATGGCAATTGGTAATTTTAAAGGTTTCTTATAATTGATTAAGGAAAGGAGCTTCGGCTTAGTAGCATTGAATGTAACCATCCATTTTTGACCATATTCCACTACAGACTGCAGGTCATTTTCTAAGGATTCAGCCATTGCCTTGGACATGTGTGCGTTCGATTTAGCCAGACTCCCAAAATGTCCGACGCGGACTCCCAGGATTCCAAAATGTCCGACCCGGACTCCCAGGATTCCAAAATGTCCGACCCGGACTCCAAAATGTCCGACCCGGACTCCAAAATGTCCGACCCGGACTCCCAGGATTCCAAAATGTCCGACCCAGACTCCCAGGATTCCAAAATGTCCGACCCAGACTCCCAGGATTCCAAAATGTCCGACCCAGACTCTCAGGATTTCAAAATGTCCGACCCAGACTCCCAGGATTCCAAAATGTCCGACCCAGACTCCCAGGATTCCAAAATGTCCGACCCAGACTCCCAGGATTCCAAAATGTCCGACCCAGACTCCCAGGATTCCAAAATGTCCGACTCCTTATTTTAAAATCTATTAATATTTAGATTGTCTGTTGATTCTTCGGAGATAAAAATATCTGACTCCCATTCCTAGCATCCTTACAAGTCTGCAACCCTGATCACTAGACTTCTTATCTATGACGTCATGTCTCGGCATATAGCCCTAATTCTAATTTTGAACTTCTAAAGGAATTTTCCGATTTCTCATTACTCTAGCCTTATGTGGGAAATTCCGTTTTTAACATCATTTTAGCACACCCATATCTGATCTTACTATTGTATTGTATCAAAGTTAAAATTCCGGCATCATGATTGTCTAACCCGAGTCAAGATAGGTGATATTTAAAAAAGGGGAAGGAGAAACAAACCTCAACATTTTTCTCATTTGATTCCTGGTCCGTGACGGTCACTTCTTGTACAACTTGCAACTGCGGCAAATGCTGTTCTAACTCTGGGAGTTGTTGCAACTGTTTCAATTGATGTTGTTGGATTTGTAGGTCTATTTTCATTACTTTTTGCAGCGTCGTGTGCGGAATCTGTAACTCTGCCGATCGCTTGCGAAACGACTTTTGCGGCGATCGTAGGATAGATTCTCGGACGGCGGCAATGTGCATCATTCGTGTTGCAGGTCGTCCGCATCGCGGTGCATCAAGGACGCTGCCTGTCTCAAATACTTTCTTCTCCCATTCACGCAAAATCCGGGCGGTCGGGGCTTGCTTATTAAAGCGGGCCTGAAACATTCTTTGAACTTCCGGAATCTTTTTCTTGTCTCGGACACGGTCATGCATCCAAACTGCAGCAATAAGCCGTTCTTCTATCGTATACGGACTCTGGTCACACATTTTCATTGGATCATCTGAAAAAATATGAAGAATGTTAGTATCCAAAATCAAAATTTTATTTTCATTATATCTAAAACTTTTTAACGTGGACACAGAGAGATTTGGAAAACAAACATTGATACCAAATTTATTTTGGTAGCTCAATTAGCCACAAATTATGACCGTTCATAGTTTGTTGGAAATCTTTTGTGCTATTGGTCCAGAAGTTAATTCTCAGTGTATAACTAAAAATTCAGACTTTGAACAAGTGAAAAATCCTTACAAATGTAATGTCATCTTTCGGCAAATGAAAATTAATCATAATGGAAGCAATGATTATGCGATCATGTCAGCCTAAACATTGGAAAAAATCCAAATATCTCGGAAGAGAGAGAAAAAAAAGGTAGAAAAATGACATGGGAGCGCAACTTTGACTATTCATATAAGATTCATTTCAACAGCTAATGCATTGAATCTTCTTAATATGACACATAGTAGACATTAAGTTAAATGTTTCTTTTAATAGTAAATCAATAAAAAGCATTTAATAGTAAATCAATAAAAAAAAAATTGACCATGTAAAATCAATAATAAAAAAAAAACCTCCACAGATTTGGACCATGTAAAATCAATAATTAAACCCCCCCCCCCCCACAGATTTGGACCATGTAAAATCAATAATTAAAAAAAAAAAAAAACCCACAGATTTGGACCATGTAAAATCAATAATTAAAAAGAAAAAAAAAAAAAACCTCCACAGATTTGGACCATGTAAAATCAATAATTTAAAAAAAAACAAAAAAAAAACACAGATTTGGACCATGTAAAATCAATAATTAAAAAAAAAAAAACCTCCACAGATTTGGACCATGTAAAATCAATAATTAAAAAAAAAAAAAACCTCCACAGATTTGGACCATGTAAAATCAATAATTTAAAAAACCAAAAAAACCTCCACAGATTTGGACCATGTAAAATAAATAATTAAAAAAAAAAAAACTCCACAGATTTGGACCATGTAAAATCAATAATTAAAAAAAAAAAAACCTCCACAGATTTGGACCATGTAAAATTAATAATTAAAAAAAAAAAAGAAAACCTCCACAGATTTGGACCATGTAAAATCAATAATTAAAAAAAAAAACCTCCACAGATTTGGACTATGTAAAAAGAGGCAGAAACAAAATTGGATAATAGAGCAAAAATTTAATCCACTAAAGTTTTCAACTGGGAATTTTTTGTGAAAGACAACTTGAAACCCCATATTAAGCCCGCTATACTGATAAGTGGTCTTTTTTTAACGATAGGACTGCTTTTATATGTATAGAGACACACAATATCATGCGCATTAAATTGATAAACATCAACATTCAAAAATAAATTGCTCGTCACTTAAAATAGTAACTTAATTTGAAGTAACATGAAAAAAAAATCTATTAATGGAACAAATTTATCACAAGAAAAGGTTAATTTTTGTTTAGAGACAAGTTTTATCAAAATAATTCTCAAAATAAATGAGTTATCAAAAGTTGAAATTAAAGGGAAATTCACTGAATTTACCCATTTTCGTGCTGGCTGGTTTATGATGCATAATAATATATATATATATATATATATATATATATATATACTAGTGGCATTCATCTGGTGTTGCCCATGTTCCACTTTCTCCTTTCTTGGAGCTTTCCAACACTACAACCACTGATCGTCACTTTGGAATTGGTAACATTCACTCTCAGACCTTTACTTTCCATGACATTCCTCCAAGTCTTTAACTTAATAAGTAGGTCATCCATTGTTTCACAGGCGAGTACTAAATCATCAGCATACATCATCTCTTTTTAGATGCAATAAAATTTGGGTGCAACTTCAGAAAAGCCTCAATAAATAAAAATAAAGACATACTGGTATTATGTATGTGATCGTGATGAAATAAAGACATTGTACACCAAAAATGACATAAATTGAGCAAGTAGTTTTTTTTATCACACATAATCAAATTTTGTCATTTTTTTTCCATGTTCGCTTGTCACGTCCCATCTTTGAAAAACAAGGGACATAAGTCAGCCCAGCGTTACAAGCCCAGCTTGTCGTGACAAGCGAGCGTGGAAAAAAAAAAAAAAGACAAAATTTGATTTTCTGTGATAAAAAAAATTACTTGATCGATTTATGTAATTTTTTGTGTACAATATCTTTGTTCCGTCCCGATCACATACATAATAGAGGTATGTATTTATTATTTGTTTTCCCTTATTGAGGCTTTCTGAAGTTGCATAAAAATTTGTTTCTAAACGCATCTACATTTTAAATGCATCTACATTTGGTTGGTTGGTCTGTTATTCTAGTTTGAAGAGATGCATTTTAAGAAGACCTTTTCACAATTGAAAATTAAGTGAAATAGTTGCGTATAAAAAAAAATTTGACGTATAGAAAATCTGACCCCCTCCCCAAAAAAAAAACATGAAAAATAAAATGCAAAAAATGTAAGTGAGAAAGTAAATATGTACGAATCAGCATCATATGTCTTTTTTGACAGATTCGATTCTGTTATTGACATTGGTTACCACAATTCTTTCTATGACCAGGTACTCACAGGAGGGACCACAGTCAATACTAAATCATCAGCATACAGCATCACTTTTTTAAAATTAAATTGTTAGGTTAAAGTACAGAATAGTTAACAAAGACCTCCCCGTTTTAAGAATGGCTTTTTAAATAATCTTCTGCAGTTTATAGACTGTGCTGAAATAATAACGTTATTATTTAGAAAGCCATTTTTAACATGGGGGGGGGGGCTTTGTTAACTATTCTGTACTTTAACCTAACAATTTCATAAATAAATTAATAAATTTAGGAAACTGAAACTCTCGCCGGAAGTTATGGATGGAGTTTTAATATCAGGAACTAAATCTAACCGAACACTGTTTGCTGCTGACTGAGTCAGTTACTCTTCTGGTTTGTCACATCTTTTCTAAAGTCTAAAATTGTTAATTAAAAAAAAATTCCTGGTATTTCTGGGATGTTGACGAGTAATCACAAAAACAAAAAATAGAATCTCATTTTTATTTTTCTGTTGACAGTGTAGGGCAACTGGTAAAAAAACAAAACATTTTTATATGACTGAGGATAAAAAATGCATAAACTCAATAAGAGTTCAGAAAAAAAGGGCACTTGTGCAGTTTAGTAAACAGCAGCAGATAATCCACAGGAAGTAACGACCAATAGATTAACACAATTTTAATAAATTTATTTAATAAAATATAGTTTCTGAAAGAAAAAATTTGTCACAAAATAAAACTTATTTTCAATAAAGTAACATTTTGGCCAAAACATTGTAATAAAATATAGTTTTATTATTATTATGTTCGTTTTATAACATTTTAAATTATATATATAAAAAAAAAATCACTGTCAATTTCAGAAACTATATTTTATTACAATGTTTTGGCCAAAATGTTACTTTATTGAAAATAAACTTTATTTTATTACAATGTTTTGGCCAAAATGTTACTTTATTGAAAATAAACTTTATTTTATTACAATGTTTTGGCCCAAATGTTACTTTATTGAAAATAAACTTTATTTTATTACAATGTTTTGGCCCAAATGTTACTTTATTGAAAATAAAATTTATTTTATTACAATGTTTTTCTTTCAGAAACTATATTTTATTGGTACTCTTATAGATGACGCACCATGTTTCCGTGACTTTGCGTCGTCAACACTCGGGCAGGTTACGGAAGCACCCAAGAATTGACGAGGCGCAAACTGCCAAACGCTAAATTGAAGACTCGCAGCCGATAAATTACGACGAAGTCGACCCAAACTAAAATAATATATAAAAATAAAGAACGAACAAACCATAGTTAAACAACTGTTAGTAATTAGATGTTTATTTTGGTTTTTGTTTTTTTTTGTCAAAGGAAACATTGTTAATCAAATGTTTTAAAATAATGTTGTTTTTTTTGTTTGTGAACCGGAAAGTTTCATCAAAAGATGCTTTTGTTTGATATGTTAAGCAAATTTTTTTTTTTTACATTAAAAAAAACAAACAAACAAACAACTCAATCAGTCCTTCGGGAGATTCAACGAACTTACAGAAATTCATTTTTTTTTTATTGAACGCAATTAATTTCTTTCAAAAGTTATCGGCTGCTTGGTTAATAGTTTCGTCGACTCTCGGGCTATTCTGAGACCTGCTCGAACGTTGACGACGCAAAGTCACGGAAACATTGGTGCGTCAGCTATAAAAGTACCATTTTTATTAAATAAATTTTAAGTACCATTTTTATTAAATAAATTTATTAAAATGTTTTAATCTATTGGTCGTTACTTCCTGTGGATTATCTGTCGCTGTTTACTAAACTGCACAAGTGGCAAAAAAAAGAAAATGCTAAACTAGGGAATTAGCTAAAATTATATTACGCAACTGTATTACAAAAATGTAATACTCTATTTAGATTCCATGATAAATGCCAGTATATAGAAATCATATGCCCTTAATAGGGTTAAGATGAAAATTCATATACACTAAATGTACAAAAGCAAGGAAATTCCCAAATGTTTACACTTTTATTGTCATTAAGGGTATGACTACATATCAACCAAACCATTTCATTATCACATCACTACAGTATAAATCTATATGCATGAGTGGATGAAGTGTGTGAGGTGCGTTGAAGAAAAATTCCTACCAGTAAAATACATAGCCCTGTTGTGCTCGCATACCCTTAATGACAATAAAAGTGTAAACATTTAGGAATTTCCTTGCTTTTGTACATTTAGTGTATATGAATTTTCATCTTAACCCTATTAACGGCATATGATTTCAGTATACTGGCATTTTTCATAGAATGTCACTACTTTTGTAAAGGTTATGCCTCAATACAATGGTCATTTTTAAGGTTTTTTGGAATTTTCTGGAAAACTAAGGTATATGGTAAACTGAAATTAAAATGCCATCAACTAGACCCTAGAACCTTTATCTCTGCCAAAAATCAGCTGAATCCATCAAATAGTTGATGAGATACAGGGTAGCACATATGTACGTACACACAGATAACATGATTTCATGATTGAACTTTCTGGATCTCTGGGTTGCCTTGACTAATGATGCTGAAATTCTACACATTTCTAGAACCTATCAAAAAAAAATTTTGTGCAAAGTTTGAACTAATTTGGTTTATTGGTTTTTGAGCTATGATTGATCAAAGAAATGAGATTTCTAGCATAGGCCGTTTTTGAAGTCTATTAAGGGATAGAGCACTCTCACGCCTCCCTTGATTCTATATTAAATAGGTAGGAAAAAGTCACTATTGCTTTGTACTAACTAAATGTATGATAGAACTAATTCTTGGGCTGAAATTGCAATTTTTGTCCTGAAATGGTTAAATCCAAGATTTTTATGTTTTTCTGACTTCCTGTTTAATCTGACGTACGGATGACCAGAAATTAAAAATAAAACCTTTTTGTTAGCATTTCTGAATAACAATTTACTATTTACAAAGTGTAAATAGTAATTTTTGTTATTTATAAAAACTTTTTATTAATTTCGACTTCCGTTTCGTTTTTTAATTACTAATTATTGATTACCTTCCCAGTAAAGTAATGGAGAAGTTAGTTTCAGATATAATTCCAGTCGCAGAATTATTCTATAATTATGAATATAAATTTGCATGATTTAATGCTACAAACAAGAGACATTATTAGTTCAATTAAATGGTTAACGTTATTAAGAAAGGAAAAAAGAACTTTCGGTTGATAATTTGTTTGTTAAAATTAATTCAATAAAATGTTTTATTATTATTTTTCCATTTATTTCAAACACTTAAATTAATAATAAAATGTGTTATTTAATGTAAATATTATTTATTTATTACTATATTAAACTTTAAAAAATAATTAAACAAATGCATTATTATTAAACTAAAATTCGAAGGAACAACAATAATAATGATAAAATTCGCATAAAGAAATGCTAACAAAAAGGTTTTATTTGTCATTTCTGGTCATCCGTACGTCAGATGACGCGCACAGTTAAACAGGAAGTCACAAAACCATAAAAATGTTGGATTTAACCAAATTCTAATTTTATTTTTAACTCATTAAATTTACTTTTATTCCAAATGTTTTATCAATAGCGGCCATTTTTCTTTTTCATTCTCGATTAGTTATGTCTTACCTTTAACATCTTCATTTTTGCTTTTAAATTCGTTAAATTCCGTTAAAACTTGTGTTTAGTGTAAAAAAATGTTCAAAGTTTATTTTATATCAAAAAGTTTTGTTTTTGCGCGTAATATAATTTTAAAACAGTAAAATATTATTTTTTGGTGCAAAAAAATAAAGAAAAAATAACAAAAACAAAACAGCAGATGGCCGCCAGCGATTAAAACATTGAATAAAAATTCGATTTTCAAAACTTTAAAAAGTAAATTATAATTTTATTCCAAGATAAATAATATAATGTAAGATCTATAATTAATTTTATAAAAACTCATTGGGAAAACTAAACAAAATACAGACTATTTCGATGTAGAAGTTACACTACGGAATTGAACCCTTTTCTCACTTGAGGGATTCTTTTTAACAATAAAAAACCAAAAAACTTTAAGAAAGTTTTTTTTCTATTAAAACTAAAAATTAAAGTAAATTTACGATATTATTTTAATTAAAAAACAAAAAATCCCGATCAACCATAATTAAAAGAGATCGAATACAAAATCAACAACAAAAATGTCAATCTTGCATATCAATAAAATTATGTAATCACTTTCCGTGTCTCTACGTGACTCAATTTTTTTTATTTTTTATTATTATTTACTATTAATCGGTTATTTATCGGAATAAAAAAAAATAAAACGTAGTAAAACGAACTTAAAAAAAAAACTGAGACTTCTACAGAATTTGAACCGAACTGTTTTTATTACCGTAACCCAAGTTTTAGATTTAATTCGGCAAATGTCGGTTTGGTTCAAATTCTATAGAAGCACCAAATGTCTTATTAAAACATTTTAATTACGAAATTAAATCAACCAAGATACATTGGCGTTTCTTCGTAAACAAGTCAGCCATTTTAATATTTTGTCAATAATTAAAAATGGGGGGGGGGGGAGAAAAAAGTAAAAAGACTCCCGGGCAACGGCGAGTTAAGTATAATTAATCTTTTAGTGTTCTTTTGTTGTTTAAAAAAACCTACTTATGCAGTTTACGGACCGTGCTGAAATAATTACGTTATTATTTAGAAACTAACACATTCTAAATATTCTGTACTTTAACCTAACAATTTAATAAACAAAAGATACCGTAAAAATTTAATTTAATTTGAAAATCCTATCTAAAAAAAAATAGCACGATAAACTGCAGAAGTACCAAAAAAACTCGACTAAAAATAGTTCGATTTTATTTCCTCGGGTGTTTGAAGTTTTTTTTTTGTTTTGTTATAAAACCTTATAAATAAATAAAATACAGGAAAGATAAAAGAACTCAGGATCCGCACGTTATTAAAGATGTGAATAAATATTAAATAATAAAATCCGAATCTGAATTCATTGGCCGATTAATATGCTGTTTAAAAAGAGGTTTAGCCATGTTTATTGACGTTTAAGTTCAATCGTTTCTGGAATAAATGTTTGCGTAAATATGCATTACGTAACCAATCGATGATCCAAAATACTCACGGAAGATGGAAGTTTTCTCAAAAATGGAGAAAGGGAATTCTCCAGGAATTTCCAGATCGTTTATTTTCTTTTTCTCCAGGATGTTTTTTTGATGGGGCATTCAAATGTGAAGTGTAACTCTTAAAAAACAAACAAAAAAAAAACACGTGTGAACAGAAATTGCCAATTCCGGGTTGTCTGCCCTTGATTCGAAGCGCTAAGAAGGGGAGGTAATTACTGCCACTAACTGGTTCCGGTATTACCTGGCCTTCCCCACTTGAGTGCCTATTTTACTTGCATCCCTACGAGGTCGATTTTTAATGTGGGGGGAAGTACAGTTCCCCCAAAAGGGGCGCTCTGGATTGGAACAAAAATAAAAATTGTCTCTGGCTGGAAGGATTTCTCCTTCACTGAGCGAGGACAAAAAAGATGAAGTGTAGTATTTATTTATCTTCTCTCCAGGAGGTTAGGCACAAGGCCAGTTTTATCTTACTCCCACAAGTAAGATGTGACCCAAGGTCGGGTCGGGAAAGTGGGGTTTGAAAAGCCAGTGCCCGAGAAAGTTAGCACTCTGGCCATTAAAAATTGCCTGGGCAGCCCCGTCGGCATTCCCTGGTAGGGGCGCCTCAGGCAGTAAGCAATAAACTTACTCCTCCCCAAAGAGGGGAGGCGAAGCCTGGGAGGGTGGACCTCCTAGAACTGCACAGGACCGACCCATTGACCGGCGTAAATCAAGCCCCGAAGCCCAAGACAATACCAGTTTATGGGGTGTAGTATCCATCGGAACAGATACTACACTTTGATCTTAGCCAAAAGGCCAAGAACCTTACTAAACTTTGCTCCTTGTGAGAATTTCTTCTCACCAAATCGCACCGTTAGAAAAACGTCACACTTACCTTGAGTTCATAAAAATGGCGACGTAGGATGAGTCTTCTTTTCTTCGCAGGATGATGCGTTTCTGCGTGACCGAAGCCTTTTAGTTTGATCATCACTTAATAAAGTTTTTGGTAGTTCAATATAAAGTCAAATAATAAATTCTGTTGACACGAGGTTATCGCATTGCTCGTATGGTCAACAATAAAACGCCTTTAAGGTTCATTGAAAATTCAATAGTAAATTCAATGAGTTGGCACGAGGTTGATTCATCTCTCGCAAAATCTCAACTGCCGTGTTCAAAAGAGGCGCCAAAATCCCTAGGTCAAATGCCAAAGGTTACTTCTTCCTTCCGGTAGGAGAGAGTGGCGAGTGTAAACACCTAACGATGCGATTTCTTACATTGGATAGACATTATATTTGAGATATATTATATAAAACGCCCTTATATAAAACGCCTTTAAGGTTCATTTGAAATTCAATAGTAAATTTATTGAGTTGCTACGAGGTTGAATGCTTCCTGGCAAAATCTCAACCGATGAAATTATACTTAAAAGTTCATTGGAAATTCAATAATAAATCCACAGAGTTGGCATGAGGCTGACAGGTTCCTCGCAAAATCTCAACTGTTAAAAAAATGATTTTATTTTCACCACGTGTTCCAAATAAATCCCTGAGGTTAACTGCCAAAAGTGAACTCCTAAGGTCACTTCCTCCTTCCAGTAGGAGGGAGGACCGAGTGTGAACATCTAACGATGCGATTTCTAACACCCTTGCCAAAAGGCCAAGGAATAAGCGTCTGGAGTTAAGTGAGTGAGTCCTGCCCCCTAACCCTAACCCTAACCCTAACCATAACCCCCTCATTATTTCCGGTAAGAGATATTTTCCAAGATGCCCACTCCCTAGTTTTATTTTTGTCCTTGTCTTACCCATTTTTTTTTAAATCTTGGAAGGACACAATCCACTCTAAAACCCCCCCTCTATTTCTTTTGCTTCCACTTAAGTCTCACTCCCACTTAGAGACTGGGCTGCTTGTTTTTAGTTCTTAAACAAACCCGAAAACAGTGGGCAATGTACTCTTAGAAAAAATTGGGGAGTCTTATGGTGAAAGATAGATATGGGGATATATACGCGCGTGCATGCATATTAAATATAAATGGAATTGAAGCTTTGAGGAAATATTAGGGTCACCGACTAGCAAGTGCTAACTTTACATGAACAGAGTTTTGTAAATGAAAAATGATGGAAAACATGATTAATCAACAAAATATTTATAGAACTACAATTTTACAAGAATATAAAAGTCAGTTTTAGTGAAGAAATGTTCTTTTGGCAAAGTTTATACAACTCGTGTTCTTTGGTAGAAAATGTTCAGTAAATAAGCAGACACGAGGGCCAAAGATGTGTATGTCTATATTTGTTAGTGCATGTAAGTAGTTTGAGAATTTATTTTTAGAAAGTGGCCATGTTTCATTTTTATTGAAAATGCTCAGTGATAATAAATGTTTGTAGGATTCGTTTTTTAACGAATTCAAGTTTTTGGTTCAAAAATTGTTCAGAGCAGACGACAAATTTTTCATTGAACCTCTGGCTCGTCCTCTGATTGGTCAATTTGAGTGACGTGTCAGTTTCTAATGGTAAACAATGCTGATGGCATTTTTCCCGCTAAAATATTTTGAAGAAATTATCACCAGATAAATTCAAGATGTTGACTTATTAACATCTAATTTGTCTCCGTGGACAGAATTTTCTTTCCTTGGGAAAATTGTGCCCTCGTTAATTAATTAGATAACTCCCGTTTATGTGAAATCGACATTATTATGTCGAAAATTAATTTAACTAATAATTTAAAAGATTTATTAAAAATAACGTAGTGAATTTGAGATATTTATCTCTTAGATACGATGTGAATTTAATTTGGACTACAGACAATATGTTTTTAATTTGATGACTATTTTAATCATAATTCGAGGAAGAGGTCCTAGAATTATAAGGTTGTATTTGAAAAACTCAAATATAAATCATTGTTTATGAGGAAAACTTATGACGATAAGTTGTTATTGAAAAATTTGATCACGACAAAGATTCGTCGATCTTACTTAGTCTAAAAGAGAAAGACTAATTGTTTTAAAGAATTGACTGAAAAATATCGACACAGGATCAATAATATTTATTATTTAGTCAGAAGGACTAAGATATTAAAACGATTTATTGAATTCAATATTCGTTTATCAGAGAGGTAAACGAAAAAAGTCATTGTAGGTTTGTTTTGATTGGAATTTTCAGTTTGTAGTCAAGAAATTCGCATTTTAAATATAAAAAAGGGAGTTATAATTATTTATAAAAATTAATATAAGAATTAATTAAGTTAATTAAGTTAGAAAATAATAATTATTTGATTTTCAGAAACACGAGTAATATTTGTAAAATTATTACTCGAATAAAAAAAAAATCCCCGAAGAACAAGATGTCGTCTGCTCGGCGCTTTTTTGCGAGCAAAATGAAAGAACATTTTCAAGACAAGTTTTATTGCCACTGATGAGTGAAATAAGAAAAATATACCAGAGCATGTCAACGTCTGTAAAAACAGAATTTCCAATTTCCAAAATTTTTACAGTAGGTAGCAATTTGTTTCTGTTCGCCTGACTTCTTGTCAGTGCATGAGTAGATGTGTGTGAGGTGAGGAAAGCTTGTACATGAGTTTTGAAGTGTTCTTTTCTTCTCGCCTCCCCCGGTCAAGGGCTGGGGGGGGGGGGAGGGGAAGTGGAACAGACGTTCTTGAGGTTTCCTTCGAAACTTCTCTGATAAAATAAGATGGATGGCTTCCCTTTCTAAGTTTTTCCTCGGTAGAAAACATAATCAATGTAAGTTGTTTGTTTTTTTTTTGTGATTTTTGTTTGTTGTTTTGTTATGTATTTTTTCTGAAGGAGAACTTTTTTGGTTTCTGAGGAGTCCATAGATGAAAGATCCAGGACTGACATACAAATGCCGGATGTTCTTCTGTGAACGAAACGGTCTGTAAAAATGTATCAAAGTCTTTGTTTTAAAAAGATGATCAGTATAATGAATAAAATCTTGGTCACTGGAATGTATCCTAATATTGTCTCTCTCTCTCTATATATATATATATATGGTCATCCACATAGAGACTGTTTCGCTGTTTCACAGCTCATCAGTGCGGCTAGACCAGTTAGTGCCTCAAGCCGGGATCGAAACACAACCGTCGAGCTGACAGTCGGCGCTGCTAACCCCTACGCCATCATACGACACTGACCGAATGTAAGATGTATCTCAATGTAAACATTGCAAATGTCGGGAGCTCGAATTAGTTTTACCTAATGAGCTATGCCTTAAAGCTAATGGCAGTTGGCGATATATATATATATATATATATATATATATATATATATATATAGGTCAGGTTCATTTTATATTCCAATAACCATGGTTTTCATATTTTCTTTTTTCTTTTTTCACATTTTCAAAGAACATAACATTCCTGTGCGATGTATATTTACAACCTGTTACTAGTCGTATATATAAATCTCACAGGAATGTTACGTCTGTTGAAAATGTGAAAAAGTAACAAATAAAAGTAAAAAATAGAAAATGAAAACAATGGTTATTAGAATATAAAATGAACCTGACTTATTTATATATGCTCTGTTGACAATCATGGAGCTGAATCTTTTTGAAGAGAATACTAATTAAAAAGTACTGATAGTATATGTCAATACATATATTGTCACAATTCATATATATATATATATATATATACATATATATATATTTTAAAGAAAAAAGATGAAAATCAAAAATTGCATAAAATTACATAGAATCACATAAAGTAACTTAAAATTAATACAGATTTTATTACATCGAAAGTTCAGATGCAAGGAGTTACATTAATCCTTAAACCATAATTTTTCAGTGATAAAACTTTTCTCGTCAGAGGATAAAATTTGGTAATGTGGTTATAATAAATAGATATTACCTAGTTCCATTTCATTTTGAAAAATTGAAGAAATATCTATTTATTATAAATACCATACATTATAGAAGACAGGGTCACCCATCCAATAATATTAGCATTAGACAGCCAAACATTTTATTAGATTAGTCATCAAAGCCATCAATCCAATAATATTAGCATGAGAGAGTCATACATTGTATTAGATTGGTGTTCAAGCATCATCCATCCAATAATATTAGCATTAGAGCGTCATTTCATCATATAACATTAATGTTCAAGCGTCATCCATCCAATGATATTAGCATTTGAGAGTTATACATTATATTAGATTGGTGTTCGAGGGTCATCCATCCAATAATATTAGCATTAGAGAGTCATACATTATATTAGATTAGTGTTCTAGAGTCATCCATCCAATAATATTAGCATTAGAGAGTCAGACATTATATTAGATTAGTGTTTAAGGGTCATCCATCCAATAATATTATCATTAGAGAGTCAGACATTATATTAGATTGGTGTTCAAGGGGCATCCATCCAATAATATTAGCATTAGAGAGTCAGACATTATATTAGATTGGTGTTCAAGGGTAATCCATCTAATAATATTAGCATTAGACCGTCATTTCATCATATAACATTAATGTTCAAGCGTCATCCATCCAATAATATTAGCATTAGAGAGTCAGACATTGTATTAGATTAGTGTTCAAGCGTTATCCATCTAATAATATTAGATTTAAAGAGTCAGACATTTTATTAGATTGGTGTTCGATGGTCATCCATCCAATAATATTAGCATTAGAGAGTCATACATTATGTTAGTTTATTGTTCCAGGGTCATATATCTAATAATATAAGCATTAGAGAGACATACATTATGTTAGTTTAGTGTTCTAGGGTCATATTTCCAATAATATTAGTATTAGAGAGACATACATTATATTAGATTAGTGTTCAAGCGTCATCCATCCAATAATATTAGCATTAGAGCGTCATTTCATCATATAACATTAATGTTCGAGTATCATCCATCCAATAATATTGGCATTAGAGAGTCAGACATTATATTTGATTGGTGTTCAAGCATCATCCATCCAATAATATTTGAATTAGAGAGTCAGACATTATATTAGATTGGTGTTCAAGGGTCATCCATCCAATAATATTAGCATTAGAGCGTCATTTAATCATATAACATTAATGTTCAAGCGTCATCTATCCAATAATATTAGCGTTAGAGAGTCATACATTATATTAGATTAGTGTTTATAACTTCCAACCTCTGTATATCTCACTTATCTCTTTGAAATCCAACTTCAAAGTGAACGTCCAAAACAACAAATCAACCCTCTTTTTATCTCCAACCAGGAGCATCTCATTTACATATCAGGTGGTCACATTGCAGGCATATAAAGAGACAAGGCAGCCATTTTTGTTTCTTTCTTCTTCATTCATTTACTTCCACGACCTACCCATTGAACTATGCACACATGCTTGTTTGGTAAGTCCCGCGTTTCCCTACACTCCCCCCTGATCTCATGATCACACACAGGGCAGGGGGGTGGCCGTCGTTGTCGAGTACTTCTTCGAAGAATCGGGGGCAGCACTTCCTCATTGCCATCTTCCTCATTACCACCGTTATTGCCACCAATCTGTTCCATTATCTCCTCTCGTGGTTCCCTATGCGGTGTTTCACAATCAGGGCATGGGGGCAGTATCCGTCTTTGTCGGGTACTCCTTCGAAGAATCGGGGGCAGCACTTCCTCATTGCCATCTTCCTCATTACCACCGTTATTGCCACCAATCTGTGCCATTATCTCCTCTCGTGGTTCCCTATGCGGTGTTTCACAATCAGGGCATGGGGGCAGTATCCGTCTTTGTCGGGTACTCCTTCGAAGAACCGGAGGCATCACTTCCTCGGTCCCATCTTCCTCAGTATGTTCCATCATTCCCTCATCTGGTTCTGTAGGTAGTGTTTCTACGCTCACCGGTAGGGGTAGTAGGCAGTCAGGATCATCCCTGAACTGTATGTGATCTTCCTCGTTATCCTCAGAATCAGGAGAGGTATAACAGGGGCGGATATCTTTTACATGCCGTGGTACACCATCAATCAACATGGTCTGAGGACTTATGATTTTATCTATTTTTCCTCTGCAAAATTTTTCAGTGCACCTAGCATTTGGGGGTTTCACCCAAACACTGTCTCCCACTTGATATGGTGTATTGACAACGCCAACCTCTGATGGCGTGACATCAATACCTTTTATACGCTGTTCATAGCGGTAAATCCCATTAGCTGGGGCAGTTTCTGGTGTTGCATCGTCCTTTGGTGTCATATTATACCAGTACACCGCTTCTGGAATAGAACACTGTGTCCTGGCCGCAATTCTTTTAATGGTGCGGTGACACCGCTCCGCTATACCGTTACCTTCGGGAAAATATGCGCATCGGTAACGCATTCTAATCCCCCATTCCTGCGTGAATTTCTGAAATTCTTGACATCGAAATGTAGTGGCGTTATCAGTCAGAATTTCAAGCGGGGCACCACGTTAAAAAAAGACAGCTCTCAACTGTCGTATAATGCTAAATGCATCCTGTCGTGTCAACAGGCGCCATATTGTGAAACGTGTTGGTCCACAATCTGTCATGGTCAAAAAGTGCTTGCCCTCATAATGCGTTATGTCCATTCCTACTCGATACCAGTTGTCCTCCACCTCAAGCTTTCCTTTTTGCCATTGGGATGGTGCCAGATCAATTCGCTGACACTCTTCACACGAGCGTATAGCTGCCTTGATTGATGCTCTTGTAGTTGAAGGACACACTCTTCGGACAAAATATGTTGTCCTCCGAATTCCTGGATGTCCACTCTGCTGATGTATCGTACGGATCTGGTCAGGTGTCAATTGATCTGTTACGGTCGCGCATGTCTGTTGTGGAGGATCAGATCCCTGCCTCATTACATCAATCCACCTCTTTGGTACTCTCGTCAGGCTATCAGCCAAATTCTGCATTGACAAAACTAAAGTGATGTCCACCTGCAAGCTGTATTCGTCAACTAGACGCTTTATTATTTCCAGTCTCCTACGTACTAACATCTCACTTGCCGCTCTAGTCTTAACCCGGGCCTTCCCAGTTAAGGTGTCGGTCAACCAGTGGTAAACACACAATGAGTCAGTGTGAAGATGCACAACCTTGGCCTGCCATTGCAATGCAAGATTAAGCCCTTTTAACGTGGCATCGAGCTCTGCCAAATTTATATGCTGGGCATCATTTTTCGGACGAAGCCAGCACGCATCTTCCACGACAGCTCCTAATTGTTCCAACACGACACCTGTAGCCAGTGAACTTGCGTCAACCCATGCATTCACTTCGTTTCCAGATACTTGCCACTCACCCTGGGCAGGATCGTTCCTATGTACTCTGGACAACGTTTCAGCCATCATTTGCCGGAGAGCATTATCATCCACCATGTCATCCCATCCTGTGGTTACTGCAGTTACTCGTCGTTTTAACACTCCTGTTGCCGATCGGAGCCATCCACAAACAGGTAGATGTCCTACTAATTTACTGCAAATAGAAAACACAATGCGTCTTGTCAATACACTGGGTAACTCTGGAATCGCGCTCCCTCGCTTCCATCGCAAAGTATTGCCCTTCTCATAGACCTCTAGCCCTAACACGGGCGCCCCATCCTTTAGGCGCTTAGGGTCTTTGCTTATTAACCCAAACGATTCCAGTTTTGTTCGAACCACATCGGCAGACATTATATCCTCATCAATGTAAATGTCATCAATATAAGCTGAAGCAGCTTTTGCTGTGGTCTCATCCTGCATCAAAACAGTTTTAATAATAGCTGTCATTATTAAGGGTGCTACATTCAGGCCCAAACCTAAACGTGTCAAACAATATCGTTTTCCCTTGATTATCACCGTCTGAAATGGCCATAATGACTCATGGACACGTATCTGCAGGTAGGCTCTTTTCAAATCCAACAGTGCTACATTACTCCCTTTCTGACACCATTCTCGTAGTCTAGCAGCGCACACATCTGCATTTCCAGTGAAAGCATCAACGTGGTGATTCAATTCTCGGTAATCCATTACGGGTCGAATTTTGTCTTTAGTAGGTTGTTCAACAGCCATGAGCGGAATTAATCCTTTGGGTGGTCCCAGACGTTCCTGTGGGTACGGTATTAACCATCCGTTTTCAATCCATATCTGAAGTTCTTCTTCATATGCGGCCCTATTCTTTGTGGAAACTTCATACTCTGGAATGGTGTTGCACAGTCGATCTGGTGCCTGGCTCATAGTCCATTTCCACTTTGCAGTCCACGCCTTTTCGTTGTCGTCAAACGTAGCACAGAAGTCCTTTTCTTCAATAGACACGGCTGCACAGACTTCTTTCCCTTCTCCAAGCATTACACCTCCAGTCGCTGTGATTATGACGCCTCCTAGTGCTTGTATCGCATCAATTCCAAGCAACATGTCATAGCCAAGGGGTTTTTCTTGCATCACCAGAACATCAACTTTGGCTGTGTCACCCTTCTCAGTACAAATCGTGACTGTCCCTTCACCACAACATGCTCGGGATAAACCATTGATTGTCATAATACCGACTGGTTTCTCCC
Organism: Sepiola atlantica; assembly: GCA_963556195.1. Taxonomy (NCBI): domain Eukaryota; kingdom Metazoa; phylum Mollusca; class Cephalopoda; order Sepiida; family Sepiolidae; genus Sepiola; species Sepiola atlantica. The sequence continues at coordinate 139,599,671 of OY744518.1, forward strand.
GCCACATCCGACAGTAATGTGCACTAACTATAGACCGGGAACACCCCGTGTCTATGAGTGCTGAACACTTCACATCGTCGATTTTAACGCCAATGACCGGTAATCCTGTGTTTATTGGTTGGCAAGGGGCAAGGGTGGCGATAGTACCTTGCCCCCAACCTCGTTTCCCGAACAGTTGCGAGATATGTGCCCAAACTTATTGCAGCGATAGCACTGTACCGTTCTCTGTGCTCGTGGATATACACACCTCCTATCACTTCGGCACTCCTTAGCAAAATGATTGATTTCCCCACATTTATAGCACACTGGGCCTACACGCTTATTACTATCTGGGAGAGAATCTACCTTGCCTCCATGTGGTTCGACTGCTGCATGTTGAATACTAGTTGCTGCTGCAATTGGCTCATGTTCCTTGCAGATGTTTCGAGCTCGGGCTAATAACTCGTCCGTTGTCAATTCATCAATTCGTGACGATGTCCGCAACAGTCTGCTGACCTCCTCAGGTAAGCCTATTAAAAATGCACATCTTAATATCTTATCGCTGACTCCACCAAATGGTACCGACAACTTTCGTAGGTCAGCTAGGTACACGTCAACCATTTCCTTGGCCTGAAGTCGCCGGCTCGTAAACTGTTGCCATGCAACAAACGGATCTGTACCAAATGCTGTATACAGGCCATGTTTGATTGTATCCCAGTCTGGTTCATCCCCGAGTTGCTGGTAGACTGCATAGGCCCCTCCGATTAACCTTAGAGGAATGACTGTGGCTGATTCTTTAATTCTGCACAGTGTACAGATCTTCTCAGCCTTTTCAACCCATTCAACAACAGACGGTCCTGTGGTAGATCCATCAAACTCAGGTATCAAGCAAAAATCGAATTTGTCCATTTTCTGCCTTTCGAGTCACCGCACACCAAGAGCCGAAATAGCTTATAACTTCCAACCTCTGTATATCTCACTTATCTCTTTGAACTCCAACTTCAAAGTGAACGTCCAAAACAACAAATCAACCCTCTTTTTATCTCCAACCAGGAGCATCTCATTTACATATCAGGTGGTCACATTGCAGGCATATAAAGAGACAAGGCAGCCATTTTTGTTTCTTTCTTCTTCATTCATTTACTTCCACGACCGACCCATTGAACTATGCACACATGCTAGTTAGGTAAGTCCCGCGTTTCCCTACAGTGTTTAAGGGTAATTCATCCAATAATATAAGCATTAGAGAGTCATACATTATAGAAGGTTAGTTTTTAAGAGTTATCCATCCAATAATATTAGCATTAGAGAGTCAGACATTATATTAGATTAGTGTTCAAGGGTACCCCATCCAATAATATTAGCATAAGAGAGTCATACATTGTATTAGATTAGTGTTGAAGCGTCATCCATCCAATAATATTAGCATTAGAGAGTCATACATTATGTTAGTTTAGTGTTTAAGGGTCATCTATCCAATAATATTAGCATTAGAGAGACATACATTATGTTTGTTTAGTGTTCTAGGGTCTTCATTCCAATAATATTAGCATTAGAGAGACATACATTATATTAGATTAGAGTTTAAGGGTCATTTATCGAATAATATTAGCATTAGAGAGATATACATTGTATTAGATTAGTGTTCAAGGGTCATCCATCCAATAATATTAGCATTAGAGAGTCGTAAATTATGTTAGTTTAGTGTTCTAAGGTCATCTATCTAATAATATTAGAATTAGAGAGTCATAAATTATATTAGATTAGTGTTCAAGGGTAATCCATCCAATAATAGTAGCATTAGAGCGTCATTTCACTATATAACATTAATGTCTGAGGGTAATCCATCCAATAATATTAGCATTAGAGAGTCATACATTATATTAGATTAGTGTTTAAGGGTTATTCATCCAATAATGTTAGCATTAGAGAGTCAGACATTATATTGGATTAGTGTTTAAGGGTCATCCATCCAATAATATTAGAATTAGAAAGTCATACATTATGTTAGTTTAGTGTTCTAGCGTCATATATCCAATAATATTAGCATTAGAGAGTCATACATTATATTAGATTAGTGTTTAAGGGTTATTCATCCAATAATGTTAGCATTAGAGAGTCTTACATTATATTAAATTAGTGTTTAAGGGTCATTCATCCAATAATATTAGCATTAGAGAGTCAGACATTATATTAGATTAGTGTTCAAGGGTCATCCATCCAATAATATTAGTATTAGAGAGTGCTACATTATATTAGATTAGTGTTCAAGGGTCATCCATCCAATAATATTAGCATTAGAGAGTCATACATTATGTTAGTTTAGTGTTCTAGGGTCATCCATCTAATAATATTAGCATACGAGCATCATTTAATTATATAACATTAATGTTCAAGCGTCATCCATCCAATAATATTAGCATAAGAGAGTCAGACATTGTATTAGATAAGTGTTCAACCATCATCCATCCAATAATATAAGTATTAGAGAGTCAGACATTATATTGGATTGGTGTTAAAGGGTAATCGATCTAATAATATTAGCATTAGAGAGTAAGACATTATATTAGATTGGTGTTCAAGGGTCATCCATCCAATAATATTAGCATTAGAGCGTCATTTCATCACATAACATTAATGTTCAAGCGTCATCCATCCAATAATATTTGCATTAGAGAGTCAGACATTGTATTAGATTAGTGTTCCAGCGTCATCCATCCAATAATATTAGCATTAGAGAGTCAGACATTGTATTAGATTGGTGTTCAAGCGTCATCCATCAAATAATATTAGATTTAAAGAGTCAGACATTATATTAGATTGGTGTTCGAAGGTCATCCATCCAATAATATTAGCATTAGAGAGTCAGACATTGTATTAGATTAGTGTTGAAGCTTCATCCTTCCAATAATATTGGCATTAGAGAGTCATACATTATGTTAGTTTAGTGTTCTAAGGTCATATATCCAATAATATTTGCATTAGAGAGACGTACATTATGTTAGTTTAGTGTTCTAGGGTCATATTTCCAATAATATAAGTATTAGAGAGACATACATTATATTACATTAGTGTTCAAGCGTCATCCATCCAATAATATTAGCATTAGAGCGTCATTTCATCATATAACATTAATGTTCGAGGGTCATCGATCCAATAATATTAGCATTAGAGAGTCAGACATTATATTACATTAGTGTTCAAGGGTACCCCATCCAATAATATTAGCATTAGAGAGTCATACATTATGTTATTTAGTGTTCTAGGGTCATCATCCAATAATATTAGCATTACAGAGTCATTCATAATGTTAGTTTAGTGTTCTAGGGTCATCCATCCAATAATATTAGCATTAGAAAGTCATACATTATATTAGATTGGTGTTCGAGGGTCATCCATCCAATTATATTAGCATTAGAGAGTCAGACATTGTATTAGATTAGTGTTGAAGCGTCATCCATTCCATAATATTAGCATTAGAGAGTCATACATTATGTTAGTTTAGTGTTCCACGGTCATCTATCCAATAATATTAGCATTAGAGAGACATACATTATGTTAGTTTAGTGTTCTAGTGTCTTCATTACAATAATATTAGCATTAGAGAGACATACATTATATTAGATTAGAGTTTAAGGGTCATTTATCCAATAATATTAGCATTAGAGAGTTATACATTGTATTAGATTAGTGTCCATGGGTCATCCATCCAATAATATTAGCATTAGATAGTCATAAATTATGTTAGTTTAGTGTTCTAAGGTCATCTATCCAATAATATTAGAATTAGAGAGACATACATTATATTAGATTAGTGTTCAAGGGTAATCCATCCAATAATATTAGCATTAGAGCGTCATTTCACCATATAACATTAATGTCTGAGGGTAATCCATCCAATAATATTAGCATTAGAGAGTCATACATTATATTAGATTAGTGTTTAAGGGTCATTCATCCAAAAATATTAGCATTAGAGAGTCAGACATTATATTAGATTAGTGTTCAAGGGTCATCTATCCAATAATATTAGAATTAGAGAGTCATACATTATGTTAGATTAGTGTTCAAGGGTACCCCATCCAATAATATTAGCATTAGAGAGTCATACATTATGTTATTTAGCGTTCTAGGGTAATCATCCAATAATATTAGCATTAGAGAGTCATTAATTCTGTTAGTTTAGTGTTCTAGGGTCATCCATCCAATAATATTAGCATTAGAGAGTCATACATTATATTAGATTGGTGTTCGAGGGTCATTCATCCAATAATATTAGCATTAGAGAGTCAGACATTGTATTAGATTAGTGTTGAAGCGTCATCCATCCAATAATATTAGCATTAGAGAGCCATACATTATGTTAGTTTAGTGTTCAAGGGTTATCTATCCAATAATATTAGCATTAGAGAGACATACATTATGTTAGTTTAGTGTTCTAGGGTCTTCATCCCAATAATATTAGCATTAGAGAGACATACATTATATTAGATTAGAGTTTAAGGGTCATTTATCCAATAATATTAGCATTAGAGAGTTATACATTGTATTAGATTAGTGTTCAAGGGTCATCCATCCAATAATATTAGAATTAGAGATTCATACATTATATTAGATTGGTGTTCGAGGGTCATCCATCCAATAATATTAGCATTAGAGAGTCAGACATTATGTTAGTTTAGTGTTCCAGGGTCATCTATCCAAATATATTTGCATTAGAGAGACATACATTATGTTAATTTAGTGTTCTAGGGTCTTCATTCAAATAATATTAGCATTAGAGAGACATACATTATATTAGATTAGAGTTTAAGGGTCATTTATCCAATAATATTAGCATTAGAGAGTCATAAATGATGTTAGTTTAGTGTTCTAAGGTCATCTATCCAATAATATTAGTATTAGAGAGACATACATTATATTAGATTAGTGTTCAAGGGTAATCGATCCAATAATATTAGCATTAGAGCGTCATTTCACCATATAACATTAATGTCTGAGGGTAATCCATCCAATAATATTAGCATTAGAGAGTCATACATAATATTAGATTGGTGTTCGATGGTCATCCATCCTATAATATTAGCATTAGAGAGTCAGACATTGTATTAGATTAGTGTTGAAGCGTCATCTATCCAATAATATTAGATGTAAAGAGTCATACATTATGTTAGTTTAGTTTTCTAGGGTCATCTATCCACTAATATTAGCATTAGAGAGACATACATTATGTCAGTTTAGTGTTCTAGGGTCTTCATTCCAATAATATTAGCATTAGAGAGACATACATTATATTAGATTAGAGTTTAAGGGTCATTTATCGAATAATATTAGCATTAGAGAGATATACATTGTATTAGATTAGTGTTCAAGGGTCATCCATCCAATAATATTAGCATTAGAGAGTCATAAATTATGTTAGTTTAGTGTTCTAAGGTCATCTATCTAATAATATTAGAATTAGAGAGACATACATTATATTAGATTAGTGTTCAAGGGTAATCCATCCAATAATAGTAGCATTAGAGCGTCATTTCACTATATAACATTAATGTCTGAGGGTAATCCATCCAATAATATTAGCATTAGAGAGTCATACATTATATTAAATTAGTGTTTAAGGGTTATTCATCCAATAATGTTAGCATTAGAGAGTCAGACATTATATTGGATTAGTGTTTAAGGGTCATCCATCCAATAATATTAGAATTAGAAAGTCATACATTATGTTAGTTTAGTGTTCTAGCGTCATATATCCAATAATATTAGCATTAGAGAGTCATACATTATATTAGATTAGTGTTTAAGGGTTATTCATCCAATAATGTTAGCATTAGAGAGTCTTACATTATATTAAATTAGTGTTTAAGGGTCATTCATCCAATAATATTAGCATTAGAGAGTCTTACATTATATTAGATTAGTGTTCAAGGGTCATCCATCCAATAATATTAGCATTAGAGAGTCATACATTATGTTAGTTTAGTGTTCTAGGGTCATCCATCTAATAATATTAGCATACGAGCATCATTTAATTATATAACATTAATGTTCAAGCCTCATCCATCCAATAATATTAGCATTAGAGAGTCAGACATTGTATTAGGTAAGTGTTCAAGCCTCATCCATCCAATAATATAAGTATTAGAGAGTCAGACATTATATTGGATTGGTGTTAAAGGGTAATCGATCTAATAATATTAGCATTAGAGAGTAAGACATTATATTAGATTGGTGTTCAAGGGTCATCCATCCAATAATATTAGCATTAGAGCGTCATTTCATCACATAACATTAATGTTCAAGCGTCATCCATCCAATAATATTTGCATTAGAGAGTCAGACATTGTATTAGATTAGTGTTCCAGCGTCATCCATCCAATAATATTAGCATTAGAGAGTCAGACATTGTATTAGATTGGTGTTCAAGCGTCATCCATCAAATAATATTAGATTTAAAGAGTCAGACATTATATTAGATTGGTGTTCGAAGGTCATCCATCCAATAATATTAGAATTAGAGAGTCAGACATTGTATTAGATTAGTGTTGAAGCTTCATCCTTTCAATAATATTGGCATTAGAGAGTCATACATTATGTTAGTTTAGTGTTCTAAGGTCATATATCCAATAATATTTGCATTAGAGAGACATACATTATGTTAGTTTAGTGTTCTAGGGTCATATTTCCAATAATATAAGTATTAGAGAGACATACATTATATTAGATTAGTGTTCAAGCGTCATCCATCCAATAATATTAGCATTAGAGCGTCATTTCATCATATAACATTAATGTTCGAGGGTCATCGATCCAATAATATTAGCATTAGAGAGTCAGACATTATATTACATTAGTGTTCAAGGGTACCCCATCCAATAATATTAGCATTAGAGAGTCATACATTATGTTATTTAGTGTTCTAGGGTCATCATCCAATAATATTAGCATTACAGAGTCATTCATAATGTTAGTTTAGTGTTCTAGGGTCATCCATCCAATAATATTAGCATTAGAAAGTCATACATTATATTAGATTGGTGTTCGAGGGTCATCCATCCAATTATATTAGCATTAGAGAGTCAGACATTGTATTAGATTAGTGTTGAAGCGTCATCCATTCCATAATATTAGCATTAGAGAGTCATACATTATGTTAGTTTAGTGTTCCACGGTCATCTATCCAATAATATTAGCATTAGAGAGACATACATTATGTTAGTTTAGTGTTCTAGTGTCTTCATTACAATAATATTAGCATTAGAGAGACATACATTATATTAGATTAGAGTTTAAGGGTCATTTATCCAATAATATTAGCATTAGAGAGTTATACATTGTATTAGATTAGTGTCCATGGGTCATCCATCCAATAATATTAGCATTAGAGAGTCATAAATTATGTTAGTTTAGTGTTCTAAGGTCATCTATCCAATAATATTAGAATTAGAGAGACATACATTATATTAGATTAGTGTTCAAGGGTAATCCATCCAATAATATTAGCATTAGAGCGTCATTTCACCATATAACATTAATGTCTGAGGGTAATCCATCCAATAATATTAGCATTAGAGAGTCATACATTATATTAGATTAGTGTTCAAGGGTCATCTATCCAATAATATTAGAATTAGAGAGTCATACATTATGTTAGATTAGTGTTCAAGGGTACCCCATCCAATAATATTAGCATTAGAGAGTCATACATTATGTTATTTAGCGTTCTAGGGTAATCATCCAATAATATTAGCATTAGAGAGTCATTAATTCTGTTAGTTTAGTGTTCTAGGGTCATCCATCCAATAATATTAGCATTAGAGAGTCATACATTATATTAGATTGGTGTTCGAGGGTCATTCATCCAATAATATTAGCATTAGAGAGTCAGACATTGTATTAGATTAGTGTTGAAGCGTCATCCATCCAATAATATTAGCATTAGAGAGCCATACATTATGTTAGTTTAGTGTTCAAGGGTTATCTATCCAATAATATTAGCATTAGAGAGACATACATTATGTTAGTTTAGTGTTCTAGGGCCTTCATCCCAATAATATTAGCATTAGAGAGACATACATTATATTAGATTAGAGTTTAAGGGTCATTTATCCAATAATATTAGCATTAGAGAGTTATACATTGTATTAGATTAGTGTTCAAGGGTCATCCATCCAATAATATTAGCATTAGAGAGTCATACATTATATTAGATTGGTGTTCGAGGGTCATCCATCCAATAATATTAGCATTAGAGAGTCAGACATTATGTTAGTTTAGTGTTCCAGGGTCATCTATCCAAATATATTTGCATTAGAGAGACATACATTATGTTAATTTAGTGTTCTAGGGTCTTCATTCAAATAATATTAGCATTAGAGAGACATACATTATATTAGATTAGAGTTTAAGGGTCATTTATCCAATAATATTAGCATTAGAGAGTCATAAATGATGTTAGTTTAGTGTTCTAAGGTCATCTATCCAATAATATTAGTATTAGAGAGACATACATTATATTAGATTAGTGTTCAAGGGTAATCGATCCAATAATATTAGCATTAGAGCGTCATTTCACCATATAACATTAATGTCTGAGGGTAATCCATCCAATAATATTAGCATTAGAGAGTCATACATAATATTAGATTGGTGTTCGATGGTCATCCATCCTATAATATTAGCATTAGAGAGTCAGACATTGTATTAGATTAGTGTTGAAGCGTCATCTATCCAATAATATTAGATGTAAAGAGTCATACATTATGTTAGTTTAGTTTTCTAGGGTCATCTATCCACTAATATTAGCATTAGAGAGACATACATTATGTCAGTTTAGTGTTCTAAGGTCATCTTTTCAATAATATTAGTATTAGAGAGACATACATTATATTAGATTAGTGTTCAAGCGTCATCCATCCAATAATATTAGCATTAGAGCGTCATTTCATCATGTAACATTAATGTTCGAGGGTCATTCATTCAATAATATTAGCATTAGAGAGTCATACATTATATTAGATTGGTGTTCAAGCGTAATCCATCCAATAATATTTGCATTAGAGAGTCAGACTTTATATTAGATTGGTGTTCAAGGGTCATCCATCTAATAATATTAGCATTAAAGCGTCAATACATCATATAACATTAAATTTCAAGCGTCATCCATCCAATAATATTAGCATTAGAGAGTCATACATTATGTTAGTTAGTGTTATAGGGTCGTCCATCCAATAATATTAGCATTAGAGAGTCATTCATAATGTTAGTTTAGTGTTCTAGTGTCATCCATCCAATAATATTAGCATTAGAGAGTCATACATTATATTAGATTGGTGTTCGAGTGTCATCTATCCAATAATATTAGTATTAGAGAGTCAGACATTGTATTAGATTTGTGTTGAAGCGTCATCCATCCAATAATATTAGTATTAGAGAGTCATACATTATGTTAGTTTAGTGTTCCAGAGTCATCTATCCAATAATATTAGCATTAGAGAGACATACATGATGTTAGTTTAGTGTTCTATAGGCATCATTCCAATAATATTAGCATTAGAGAGACATACATTATATTAGATTAGTGTTCAAGGGTCATCCATCCAATAATATTAGCATTAGAGAGTCATACATTATATTAGATTAGTGTTCTAGGGTCATATATCCAATAATATTCGCATTAGAGAGTCATGCATTATATTAGATTAGTGTTCAAGGGTCATCCATCCAATAATATTAACATTAGAGAGTCATAAATTATGTTAGTTTAGTGTTCTAGGGTCATCTATCCAATAATATTAGAATTAGAGAAACATACATTATATTAGATTAGTGTTCAAGGGTCATCCATCCAATAATATTAGCATTAGAGAGTCATACATTATATTAGATTAGTGTTCTAGGGTCATATATCCAATAATATTCGCATTAGAGAGTCATACATTACATTAGATTAGTGTTTAAGAGCTATCTATCCAATAATATTAGTATTAGAGAGTCAGACATTATATTACATTAGTGTTTAAGGGTCATCCATCTAATAATATTAGCATTAGAGACTCAGACATTATATTAGATTAGTGTTCAAGCGGCATCCATCCAATAATATTAGCATTAGAGCATCATTTCATCATATAACATTAAATTTCAAGCGTCATCCATCCAATAATATTAGCATTAGAGCGTCATTTCATCATATAACATTAATGTTCGAGTATCATTTATCCAATAATATTAGCATTAGAGAGTCAGACATTATATTAGATTGGTGTTCAAGGGTCATCCATCTAATAATATTAGCATTAGAGAGTCAGACATTATATCAGATTGGTGTTAAAGGGTCATCCATCTAATAATATTAGCATTAGAGAGTCAAACATTATATTAGATTGGTGTTCAAGGGTCATCCATCTAATAATATAAGCATTAGAGAGTCAGACATTATATTAGATTGGTGTTCAAGGGTCATCCACTCAATAATATTAGCATTAGAGCGTCATTTTATCATATAACATTAATGTTCAAGCGTCATCCATCCAATAATATTAGCATTAGAGAGTCAGACATTGTATTAGATTAGTGTTCAAGCGTCATCCATCCAATAATATTAGCATTAGAGAGTCAGACATTGTATTAGATTGGTGTTCAAGGGTCATCTCTCCAATAATATTAGCATTAGAGGGTCAGACATACAATGGTATTAGTGTTATACATCCAACAATATTAGCATTACACGGTCATACATCCAATGTGAGGTTATTGTCTGGTGAGAGTGAAGCCTATTAAGGATCACATTTTCTACTGATGAGACAATCACCATTCCAGCGAGTCATTTGAAGTATACATTATCTTGTTGAAACTACTGTTCATGTGTCACAACATATTGTCCTCTGCCAAAACTTCTTCACGCTCATTAAATCTACCAATGCAGAAATGTCCATTTGGAACATTCACAACTGAAACTTGGTGGACAAGTCAGTCATAGACTGACGTTTATTTGTACCAAATATGGTTGGATTGCAGGAAGGGTTGTGAATTTTCTTAATGAAAGATTGCATGGGTTGTACTTTTTGGGGTTGGGGTTGGGTTTGGGGGTGGGGTCACACTGTATGATATTAATTGCTTGAGCATAAACTGTTTTTAGTTTGACGAAGGTCAAATAATAAATATGATGTTAAGAGAAGGTCAATTTTTATCACTTTTATCAGAATTAGGCCAGAAGTTTGGGAATATTTCAAACGAATAGCAGAAGGTAACAGAATTGAGATAACTAATTTCAAAATTGAATTGTTTCAAAATTGGCCCATTGGTAGCAGAAAAGATTAAAACGCTTACTTGGAAGGATGGCAAACCTATATGCAGGAATTGAAGGGTATTTTTCATCATTTTTTAATTTTTTTCATAATCTATCAATTTGATTTAATTTTAAAAATCATGCAGGATCGTTTAATTCGTTTTTAATTGAATTAAAAAAAAGAATTTCTAACCTAATAGGGCCCGCACTGTCTGCCAAGCTCCATCCTCTGTCGCATCACTGCAGTGTTGCATCCCTGTGTTTGTTTTACAAGTACTTTCACGAAATGAACGATGAACTTACTGCACTTGTACCTCTCGACGAAAATACCTCAACCCACCCGAATAGCAACAAAATCTCACCCCTTCACTGTGGAGTTCCCTCGATGTCGGAAGATTTTCTACTTTGATAGCTTCTTTCCTCAGACTGCTTGCCTTTGGAATTCCCTCCCGCTCCCTGTTTCTCGACCGTACGGACATGCAGAAATTTAAATGTAATGTGAACAAACATCCTGCTACCCAACTCTCTACCCAGGTTGCCCCTCTATAAATCCAGATCCTATCACAGTAGCCTGAGTTGGGGGTGAACAAAAGTACAAAACAAACAAAAGAAAACGAGACATACAGGTTAGGGGGACAATGGCCATTTATTCTACTTTGATTTTATTTGAAAATTTATAAACCGTGACATATCTACTGGAGAGTTTGAATTACCTACTAGACACCATCCTTTTCCAAGTAATGTTACCTCAAGTAACAGCACTTAGCTGGATACTATACCAGACTAGATGAATTCTTGTCCTGGAATCCGATAAGACTGCAAGAAATATATACAGTAGCCTGAGTTAACTGGTCAATTGGGGGAGGAAATTAATGTTCTTAACTTCTTTAATAACTCAACGTTTGAGAAATAAAGGAGAACTTTACTAAAATATTTAGGTCATCAGAAATGACAATTTATATATGCAAAAATTAAATCTATAGACAGTTCCCTGATTTTATATAAATAAAATTGCAAACCCTAGTGAAGCATAATTTTTTAACGTGGGGGTGGGTGGGGTGTTAAACTAATTAGAATATTTTGACCAATAAATATTCTAAGGGGAAACTACAAATTTCTAGAAAAAAAATCATTAAAAAAATTTGTAAACGGACTATCTCATGTAAAATTTAACACTATGCTGTAATGTAAACGGACTATCTCATGTAAAATTTAACACTATGCTGTAATGTAAACGGACTATATCATGTAAAATTTAACACTATGCTGTAATGTAAACAGACTATCTCATGTAAAATTTAACACTATGCTGTAATGTAAACGGACTATCTCATGTAAAATTTAACACTATGCTGTAATGTGAACGGACTATCTCATGTAAAATTTAACACTATGCTGTAATGTAAACGGACTATCTCATGTAAAATTTAACACTATGCTGTAATGTAAACGGACTATCTCATGTAAAATTTAACACTATGCTGTAATGTAAACGGACTATCTCATGTAAAATTTAACACTATACTGTAATGTAAACGGACTATCTCATGTAAAATTTAACACTATGCTGTAATGTAAACGGACTATCTCATGTAAAATTTAACACTATGCTGTAATGTAAACGGACTATCTCATGTAAAATTTAACACTATGCTGTAATGTTGAATGTAACTCACAAGAAACTTTTACGATTACTGATTTTTTTTGTTTGCCTTTTAGTATAAATAAAAATAAAAAATAAAATAAATAAATCACCAACAAAATTTATTTTAAACATCTCAGGATTTCAACTTAACCAAAATTCATACAAACATTGTGCATCCAACAGCTTTGATGTAATCATATATATATATATATATATATATATATATGTAATCATATATATATATATATATATATATATGACATGCCCGCTGAATTTGGCATTTAGACGTAAATTTACTCCCATTTCTACGGCAATGTGTGTTGGCCGCAACGGTTAACGCTCTGACTACTAAGTCAAAAATGACTTTCGCATTGGAGTTCAAATCGTGTGACCGGCAGGGATTGTCTCCTCCCATACTGATGATTGCAGGTCTTTAAAATTTTTTTTTTTTTTAACATAGTTTACCCCAGACAAGGCAGGCCACCACTGTAGACGTAAGGGGGCTACTGAGAAGAAAGAAAAGGGAGAAGGTTGGGGGAGGGGGGGGGTAAACCTAAATTGGGAGCTGCGCAGCGAGATGTCTGTTTACATTAGTTTTAAATTTCTACATGTCAGTACCGTCGGGGAAACAGGGGGCAGGGAGAGAGTTCCAGAGGCCAGCAGCACGAGGCAAAAAGCTATCTGAGTAGAAAGCTCTCCTGCATCTGGGGACCTCCACAGTGAATGGATGGGATTTAGTTGATTGTCGAGTTTGTCTAGTGAACTTACGTTGAGGGGGCACCAGAGTAGCCAATTCATTGAAGCACAATCCATTGAAGTATTTGTAAAACAAGCACAAGGATGCTACATTTGCGGCGATGGGACAGGGGCTGGAGCTTGGTTGACAGTGAGGGACCTATTAGGTTGGCAACTCTTTTTTGGACCTTGTCAAGGAGGGAGAGACTAGTAGATGATGCACCAGCCCAGATGTGGCAACAATACTCCATGCATGGGCGGATGGTGGGTTTGTAGAGATACAGGATAATGTCAGGTGTGAGGAGTTTACTAGCACGGTAGAGGGAGCCAACCTTCTTTGTGGCAGCCTTGGCAATGTCTTCAATGTATTTGTTCCAATTCATGTTATCTGTGAATGTTAGTCCGTGGAGTTTGAATGATGAACTCTCAGGTAGAGTGTTATTTGCCATTACAATCGATGGTTGGAGAGGATTCTTGTAGTTATTGAAGGAAAGCTTTGTCTTTGCGGTATTAAAAGTTACCAACCATTTATGACACCAATCCACTACAGCATGGAGGTCATTTTCTAAGGATTCAGCCATTGCCTCGGATATGATCGCGTCTGTTTTGCCAACATGGCGAGAGTAAAGCATGGTGTCGTCAGCAAATAAACCAATCTCAGACACTGTGTCATCAGGGAGATCGTTTATATGGATCAGGAACAATAAAGGCTCAGGGATAGATCCCTGGGATACACCAGCATTTATGTCATGTTTCTTAGATGAACGGCCATCGAGGACAACCTGGATTTTTCTTTTAATTAGGAAGGATCTAATTATATTAAGTAATTTCCCAGTAATACCGTATGAGCGTATTTTCAGGAGAAGCTATTTATGCCATACCTTGTCAAATGTGTATATGAGTCTATTTGAAAATAATTATATATATATATATATATATATATATATATATATATATATATATATATATATACTAGCAGAGCTACCCGGTGTTGCCCAGGTTAGAGTGTTGGATAGCATCATATGCAACATCATGGTAGGGAGAGTTTACTTTAACAGCAACCTTGATGCTGTCAGCTAGATATCTTACTCACCGAACTATTCAGATATATGTTAATAATCTTAAACTAATGCTGATATATCGATTAATTTCATTGTTTAACATGTTTGAAAATTGTCATTAGCTTCTTTAAGGGGCAGCCAGAGAGGCAAAAATACTTCCATTATGTTCACATGCAAATTGTGCATGTGAATGCAATTTTATTGAAAGTACACTTCCTAGTATGTTTTCGTTTTTAGGGACAGACATGCACAGACGGAGAGGTGTTTCTCTCGATTATATATATATATATATATATATATATATATATATATATATATATATATATTTCATTTGAATCAAAGGGAAAACAGTTTTCAGTGGAGGGGTTGTGACCCCCGGGAACCATCTTAATATTATCAAAATTTGCTGAAATTTTTGGACTAGACATGATTTTTGGTCATTTACCTATGGTTTAAATTTCATTTGAATCTAATGGAAAACAGTTTTTTTTTATCGCAGTCAAGTAGAAATTCGTCTTATTCACGTAA
The DNA here is from genome assembly GCA_963556195.1 of Sepiola atlantica. NCBI lineage: Eukaryota > Metazoa > Mollusca > Cephalopoda > Sepiida > Sepiolidae > Sepiola > Sepiola atlantica. The sequence goes on from OY744518.1 coordinate 139,614,912, forward strand.
CCGCGTGCTACACACAACGGCATATCAGCACTTATCGTTTATAACATCAAGACGAATTTCAACTTGACTGTATGTATCAGTTGGGTAGGATTTTTACACTTTTATTGTCATTAAGGGTATGATTACATATCAACCAAACCATTTCATTATCACATCACTACAGTATAAATCTCTATGCATGAGTGGATGAAGTCTGTGAGGTGCGCTGAAGAAAAATTCCTACCAGTAAAATACATAGCCCTGTTGTGCTCGCATACTCTTAATGACAATAAAAGTGTAAAAATTTGGGAATTTCCTTGCTTTTGAACATTTAGTGTATATGAATTTTCATCTTAACCCTATTCAGGCCATATTATTTCAGTACACTGGCATTTATCATGGAATGTCACTACTTTTGTAAAGGCTATGTCTCAATACAATTGTAATTTTTAAGGTTTTTTAGAATTTTCTGGAAAACTAAGGTATATGGTAAACTGAAATAAAATGCCATCAACTAGACCCTAGAACCTCTATCTCTGCCAAAAATCAGCTGAATCCATCAAATAGTTGATGAGATACAGGGTGGCACATACGTATGTACGTACGTACACACGGATAACACAAAATCATGCCTGACCTTTCTGGATCTCTGGATTGCCGTGACTAATGATGCTGAAATTCTATACACTTATAGAACCTATCAAAAAAAAAATGTTGTGCAAAGTTTTAACTAATTTGGTGTATTGGTTTTTGAGTTATGATTGATCAAAGAAATGAGATTTCTAGCATAGGCCGTTTTTGAGTCTATTAAGGGATAGAGCGCTCTCACGCCTCCCTTGATATATGTCTGTATAAATTAATTGCCAAAAAAATACTATGCTTCGATTATTTTAGTTACCTCTTCTTTAAGTTAGACACAAGGTCAAGGGTGGGTTTGATGAAAGTGTTTTTTTGTGGAACGAAGTTGATTTGAACTTGGAACACCTAGGTTTTCAGTCGGTGTCGTTAACCACTTAGCCACTTTCAGCCCCCCCCCCTTTTCAGTTATTGTCAGGGGAAATAATTTCGAATAGAGTTATCCCCCTTGAAATATAAAAGTAATTATTTCACTGTTGAACATTTTGCAAAATCGAAATTACAAACGTCTTTCGATTTTTCTTCTTCTATTGTTGTATAAAAGGAAAGAATATTTGATTCTTTTTTTTTACGGATTGAACGTTTAACAACAGATTTATAATTATTTCAGTTTATGGTGCTTCTTTCGTTTCACAATGACATGAGAATATTTAAAGACATGTATAAACTTTGTTATGTATTTAAATACTATTTATATGTTAGCTGAAAATAAGATTGTACAGAAAAAATTACGCAAATTCATCCAGTATTTATTAAATTATAAGAAAAAGTAAAAAAAAACAAAACGATCTTACGTATCGCTAGACATTTTTTACCCAGTTCAGCTTACTGATTAGGCAAGGGAGATAATTCAGATTTTTTTCTCGGAAAAACTCAAAGTTTAACAAAATGGCGACCGTGAGATAAAATCGTTTTTTTATTTTTAATTTAATAAATACTGGATGAATTTGCGTAATTTTTAGTGTACAGTCTTCTTTTCAGCTACCACGTAAGTACATAACAAAGTTTATACAGTTTTTTAGCTATTTTTTTTTTCTTGTGAAACAGCAGAAGCACCCATTCCAGTTTATTTATTATCAGTTAGAATCTGATTGCATTTCAACCATAACTTAATCTGAAACGAAGGAAAATTATTTTTGGTAAAACTGCATAACACTGACCCCCCCCCCTGGCTGTGCGCATGCACCAACAAACAGAAGCGCTAATAGAATTCCTCATCAATGGGAGTGAATATTTGTGAATATTTGCTTAGAAAAGAACACAAAGATGTTTTTACTGCATTAGTAAATAAAATCAACAATTTGTATCCAGTTTAAATTTAGGTGTGTTTTTTTTTATTCTTATCGATAGACTTTTATTTTTTGCGCTTCCGTTTGTTGGCGCATGCGCACAGCCATGGGGGCCAGTGTTATGCAGTTTTACCTTATTTTTGTCAATAAAAATAAATAAACATTTTTTTCATTTCATTGACAGAGACTAAAAAAGGTCCCTTTTTTTACCTTACCAATATAAATGGAGTCGTCATGAAATAATCCAAAAGGGTTGATATGCCGTAACTTACTCCACCAAACAAACAAAATGGAAATATAGCAGGAATCAAACTTAGCATGTCATGGATTACTCACTAAGCTATTTGTTCCGTTGCAGGGGTGGAACTCATTCGATTTTGGTTTTGCTGAATCAATCAGGAGAAATTGTTTATAAAGGGGAAGGACCCGCATTAAACAAATGGGTAAGTTGACATAAATGCCATCAGTGAGGTACACTTTTATTTATATAACACACACGCACACACACACCCGCACACACACACACACAATTTCAATTTTTTAAGTTTACTAATGAGTCACCATTTATCAAGCTCAAAAGCCACTCAAGGATAAAGACTACTACTACTACTACTACTACTACTACTACTACTACTTTATGAATCGGGCCACAATAAGAAGTGCTATGAGCATAAGCCAGAAGTGGTACAGGAGAACGACAATGTCAAACTTCTTTGGACATGCACATACAAACTGATAAAGTTCTTGAACATTGTAAACATGACTTAATCTTTCTAAACAAAAATAAGAGAACTTGCTTAATCATTGACATAGCCTTCCCCTTCAATATCAGAGTGCAGGAGAAAGAACAGGAAAAAACAAAACAAGTATCAATATCTAAAATGGGAATTAGTTAGACTATGGAAATGTAAAGAAGTCAAAGTGATTGTAATGCTTGGAACTATAACGAAAAGCCACCACAAATTGCTTAAACAGATTGATGAGACAATTTCTTTTCCAATTCTGCAAAAGGCTTGCCTGTTAGAAACGGCGAAAGTGTTAAGGTACAGCTTCTAAAGTCAAAGTATAGAAAAATACGAGTGCATCCTTTACTCCTCAACCTAGTCCCAGTACTTCCGGTTTCATTGTTCCAGAGTTTGTACTGCAAAATAGTTGCAACATCTGAACACAAAACTTCAACTAATGACAGGGAATCAGAAATGACTCGTTCCCTGATGCACATCTTGTAAATAAATCCACACAAGAAAATGAAGGACCAACTACTGACATCATTCAATATCCATCCCATCACATGCAAATCTTCTGATGCTACCAGATCAGGCTGTCTGAAGATACTGGATTCCTGACCAAAAATACACCAAACATTGATGTTTTTTCCTTTCTCTTTGCAAAACTCAATCATGTTCTGCAAAGCCAAAAACAAAAACAACAATTTTTTTCTAAAAAACAACCAAACAAATAAATATTTGAAGATATAAAGAACTTGAAGCATAAAAACTTTTACCAAAATGACCGTATTCGACATTAAATAACCCGAAAAAAGGGTTTATATGTCGTAAAACAAAACAACCAAACAAAACACCATGGATAAATATTTGAAGATATAAAGAACTTGAAGCATAAAAACTTTTATCAAAATAACCGTATTCGACATTAAATAACTCGAAAAGGGTTGATATGTCGTAAAACAAAACAACCAAATGAAATGCCATAAATAAATATTTGGAGATATAAAGAACTTGAAGCAAAAATTGTTTTTACCAAAATGACCATATTCAGCATTAAATAACCCAAAAAGGGTTGATATGCCGTAAAAAAACTAACAAACAACCAAACAAGGAAATCTGGAAGAGTTTTTTGCTCAAAATCCGTTTCCGCCACTTGATGATCTTCCATTTGTTGCTCGCTTGGAGCAGAAGGGAAAAGTATGAATTCCTCTGTTTCAAGAAAATAGGTATTTATATTGTTCAAACCACTTAGCTTTTGTGTCGCCTACCACTTGTAATCTTTCACGCTTTGTACGTGGCTTTACATGAATCAACAGCAACACATGTCAGAAATGCTCAGCAATATATCAGTGTAATATACTCCTCATGTATCAGAAGTGTGCTAATGTATGGCTCCAAAACCTCGGCCATCTCTGCCAGCACACTAAAGAAACTGCACCGTAATGACAAGGTAATGGTCAGATGGATCTGTATGGTGAGGTCTGAACAGAGCATGCCTTTTGGGTCTCTGCTTGCACAGGTCAACTTGGAAAGCCTCGTGGACGTCATGCAGAAGAGCAGAGTGTGTTGGTTGGGGCACGTTGAGCGCAGCAATGGCTGGATTGCTAAAGCCCGACAGTTGAATGTGCCAGCAGAGAAGACCAGCTCTGGCAGACCCAAGTTGTCTTGGGGAGGACGTGGTCAAATGTGATAGGAGAGCCTTGGGTATGGATTCCGTCGAGCCTCACCAAAGACAAGAATGGCGGGGAAGACTTAGATCGAGACTGGACAATCAGGCCCCACAATTACCAGAGGATTAATTGTGGCCTGATTCAACAAATAAATCGGTTGATGATGATGATGATGATGATGATGATGATGATGATGATGATGATGATGATGATGATGACGACGACGATGATGATGACGATGATGATGATGATGACGATGATGATGACGATGATGATGACGATGACGATGACGATGACGATGACGATGATGATGACGATGACGATGATGACGATGAAATCTCTTTTTTCAGGTTTTTTCTCCCTTGCCTGTATGTAAAATCCTTATCTTTGTCCTTTTTTCTTGCTAACATTCTAAGTTTCTAGAAGGGTCAGTGAGTTTGGATTGCAAAGAGGGGTTGGGGTTGGGGGGGGGGGGGTGAAGAGTAGGTGAAGTCCACTAGCAAATAAATATGAAAGAAAATGTAGTTCCCAACTAATCATATCAGGCCGTAGCTAAGACATTCTTACATGAATATTCTTAATTCTGTGTTTGACTTAAATGTGTATAATTATTGATATATACTGTCCACTGATTTCTCACTGAAGAAATTCTTAATCCCACGCTATCCTGAAGCTTTTGGAAGTCTTTCTCTTAATTTTCTTATTTGTACTTACTTGCGAGAGGGAAACCTATCTTCAACTTTCTTTTCCTTTTTTCGTATACAATGAACTTATTCTATCTACATATATATATATATATATATATATATATATATATATATATATATATATATATATATATATATATATATTATATTATGGAATTAAAAAATTTTTTTTTTTTTACACCTGCGGGGGCTAGGAAACACCCGACTAGTACACGGGCGCAGGCTATCGTTACCCCTCTCAGAGTGTTGGACCCGTAAGACCTCGTAAGGCCATCCATCTAAGAGAAGGAAATCTCTGACAAAAAAAACCTTACTACCAGCTACTAACGCCATGGCAGTAAACCGTTGGGGAGGGAGGCCTCCTTAGTCCTGATCGACAACCTTCCTAAAGTTGGAATCTCGAACAAAATATCCGGTCTGCAAACCTACAATTGCTTAAGGAGTAGATAGGTTCTGCCTATCGCCGGCCCTTGCACTCCTTCTTTGTTTATTAGTCAGGCGCAGAGGTAACAGCACAGGGACCCCTCTAAACACTCAGTGCCTAGCCTTGTTTTCTTACTAGGACAATGAACGCCGTCCTCTTTCTCTCTATCTGGGCAACTTGGGGAAAGTTTTTTCGTTACTAAGTCTTACATGGCCAGTTTGGGTCTCTCTTGCTCCGACAGGTTGAGGGTACAGGTTAGACAGCTTGTCTGGCTGCTGTTTCCGACTGATAGGAAGGAGCGCAAACTCTTGGGTAGCGCCAAGAACGGCTGCTCCATCATCAGTTGCATAATACCGGGGGTAGTTGTATGTGCCATGTCGCGCATGGAAAGGGACCCTGCAATTATCTCCGGTGGGCTTTCCCAAGGCCACAACCCCCATGGACCAGGTCGTGACTAATGGACTGGCTGTGTGAGCTTATTGGCACCAAACAAGTACCCACCTTGGCCAACCCACTCTTTAATCAAACAAAACATGTCATTACAAAGAAATAAAAGCAAACCTAAACCAGACACCCAACAAAAAACACTTTCGCCTCCGCCCTTGAAGCTCGCATTCACAAATATCCGGGGACTTAGAACCAACATCAACGACGTAGAAACCTTTCTCCTGACAAACTCCCCGGATATCCTAGCTCTTAGTGAAACTAACCTTAAATCCTCAATCTCCTCACACCATTTTGACATGACTGACTACCTCCCACTCTACCGTAAAGACTCTGACAAACATATGCACGGGCTAGGAGTTTATGTTCGGAACACCCTCTCCCTGACTAGAGAACATAGGTTAAAATCAGATGACCAAGATTACATGTGCTTTAGATTGACTTTACATCACAGCGTCAGTTACTTATATTTCTTATACCGCTCCCCGTCGACCCAGGACTGTACTCTGCTAAACCCTGTCTCTGAAAGCATAGATAGAGCACTCTTAATTGACTCGAATGCATTTGGGGATTTTTATGCCCACCACCGAGACTGGTTGGGATTCTCTAGCCTTACTGACGCAGCCGGCGACTCTACATATAATTTCTCCCTAGCTCACTCCCTCTCTCAGACTGTCGATTTTCCGACCCGCATCCTTGATCGAGTAGACCAGCAAGTCTCACTTCTAGACCTCTTCTTGACCTCAATGCCCGAGGCTTGTGTGACGAAAGCTCATAGCCCACTCGGGAATGCTGATCACATTGTGCTAATGATACATATCACCCTAAAATGTCGTCCAAAAGCTGATGAACCGTTGCTCAAAACAACAAGATACTATGAGCAGGCTGATTTCGAGTCAATCAGAGATCACATCAGTGACGCCCCATGGAGGGAAACCTTCTCACTACCTGCCAACCAGTGTGCAAACGAATTAACTGAATGAGTCAAAGCAGGCATTGAAGCCTATGTCCCCATGCGAAAATTCTTTAGCAAGCCCCACTCTCCTCAATGGTTCACTTCAGAATGTGCAGCTGCCATTTCTGAGAGGCAACAAGTATTCTGTAAATTCGGCCGCCATATGTCAGCTACTAATAGACATACATTTATAGAGTCAAGAAATAAGTGCAAGGCCGTGATAGGCGAAGCAAAGAGAAGGTATAATGAGTTAACAAAAAGACGCATCCAGTCTCAGAAACTAGGTACTCGCGATTTCTGGAAAATCTACAATAGTGTAGTGAATAATGGTCAATCAACGATTCTCCCACTATCAAACCACAATGATGTCGTCTGCACGGCCACTGATAAGGCTGAACTACTTGCCCAGCGTTTCGCTTCTAACTCTACTTTAGACTCAGATAGCCACTCCCTCCCCGAATTCCCTTTGCGGACCAGAGTCACACTTGATAACCTGGTCATCACCCCATCCCAGGTCAGAGACATCATAAAAAACCTTGACACCTCTAAAGCTTGTGGACCTGATCTTATACCTGTAATAGTAATAAAGAAATGTTCTGCTGAACTGGCCCCTGTCCTCTCCAAACTCTTCAATAAATGCCTAGCTGAATCTTGCTTCCCCGATTGCTGGAAAATTGCCTCTGTAGTACCTGTCTACAAGAGTTCTGGGAATAGAACCGACCCTCAGAACTACCACCCAATCAGTCTACTGCCGATTTTTGTCAAAATCTCTGAATCCTTAATCAATCTAGCGCTAGTACGGCACTTAGTTAATGCTAAACTTCTATCTGACCGCCAGTATGGATTTAGACAAGCACGATCTACTGCAGACATCCTAACAGTCATCTCTGAACGTATGTATCATACACTCGACAAGGCAGGTGAAGCTAGGGCAGTAGCGCTTGATATATCCAAGGCCTTTGACAAGGTTTGGCATAAAGGGCTTCTCCTGAAAATACGCTCATATGGTATTACTGGGAAATTACTTAATATAATTAGATCCTTCCTAGACAAAAGAAAAATCAAGGTTGTCCTCGATGGCCGTTCATCTAAGAAACATGACATAAATACTGGTGTACCCCAGGGATCTATCCTTGAACCTTCATTGTTCCTGATCTATATAAACGATCTCCCTGATGATATAGAATCGGAGATTGGCTTATTTGCTGACGACACCACGCTTTACTCTTGCCATGTTGGTAAAATAGACGTGATCATATCCGAGGCAATAGCTGAATCTTTAGTAAATGACCTCCAGGCTGTAGTGGATTGGGGTCATAAATGGTTGGTAACTTTTAATGCCGCAAAGACAAAGCTACTTTCCTTCAACAACTGCAAGAAGCCTCTCCAACCAACGATTGCCATGGCAAATAACATCCTACCTGAGAGTTCATCATTCAAACTCCTCAGCCTAACCATCACAGGTAACATGAATTGGAACAAATACATTGTCGGCATTGCCAAGGCTGCCGCAAAAAAGGTTGGCTCCCTCTACCGTGCTGGTAAGCTCCTCACACCTGACATTATCCTATATCTATACAAAGCCACCATCCGCCCATGCATGGAGTATTGTTGCCACATCTGGGCTGGTGCATCATCTACTAGTCTCTCCCTCCTTGACAAGGTCCAAAAAAGAGTTGCCAACCTAATAGGTCCTTCACTGTCAACCAAGCTTCAGCCTCTGTCCCATCGCCGCAATGTAGCATCCTTATGTTTGTTTTATAAGTACTTCAATGGATTATGCTCTGATGAATTGGCTACTCTGGTGCCCCCTCGACGTAAATTTACTAGATTAACTCGACAATCAACTAAATCATTCATTCACTGTGGAGGTCCCCAGATGCCGGAGAGCCTTCTACTCAAATAGCTTCTTTCCTCGTACTGCTGGCCTCTGGAACTCTCTCCCTGCCCCCTGTTTCCCCGACAGTACTGACATGCAGACATTTAAAACTAATGTAAACAGACATCTCGCTGCGCGGATCATGATTTAGGCTGATCCCCCCCCCCACCTTCTCCCCTTTTCTTTTTTCTCAGTAGCCCCTTACGTCTACAGTGGTGGCCTGCCTTGTTTGGGGTGAACCATGTTAAAAACAAGAATTAATGACGACACCTGGATAATTTATTTGCAGAGAACGATTGTGATGCGGATTATAGACATGATGATGATTTTAAGCAAACAAACGTTTCCTTTTCGTGATCATCGACACATATCAGCCAACCCTCTAGATAATGAGGTTCAAAATCATGGCTACAGTTGAGTTAATGGCAAAATATGACCCCATTATGACAGCAAATCTTTCTGCACTAATAAAAAAGTCTGAACAAATAATCGAACGAGCAGAACAGCAAGGGAAGTCTCAACGCAAAGGCCGTGGCGGACTTGTTACACACCCGAGTAAAACCACTATTAACAAAGCTAATCCAAATTATAAAGTATTTGATACAAAAAGAATTAGTCATGAAGTTTCCCAAACACAAATTCTATTCAAATCGATTCGACACAAGATATTTCATCTATCGATCAGTTTAGCATTGTTATCTGGTGCTGAAATGCGTTACCTGTGAACAACTGCATTCAATTGTGACAAGTATTGATGGTAGAGGACAAGGACTTTTTGATTGATTGATTACAGCATTACCACTCAAAATGTCTGCCTGATAGCACAGGTGGCGCTGCAGTATAATGTTTTACAAAGAAAAATTGCTCGTGAATGTGTTCATATATGTTGCTATGCCCATATCTTGAATTTGGCGATAACTGAAACCATAAAATGTTGTGTCTGCAGTTTTTTTAATTCAATTTGCTTCAGAGTTTAACAACTTTGTGAAAGCATCGTACAAGAAAATGGCTGTATGGTTAGAAGTTGTTGGAAAACATTTAGGACAAGAAAAAGTCAGACGATTAAAACTAATAGGTCAAGGACTAGATGGTCAAGCAAATCCAATGAAGTTGCAACTATTTTTGGATGCTTTGCTGAAGCAACTTCTCGTATTTTTGTAGATCTCTTGAAATTCTTATCAATTATCGTCCAAGATTTAGACAAGTTTGATGCAATTACAAAACATGAAGCATATATATTTTTTTGTTTTTTTATTTTATGGAAATCGCCCCAGACAAGGCATGAAGCCACTTGATGTAAGGAGCTAAAAAAATACGAATAAAGGTCACAAACTAGCCAACGATAAGTGTTAGATGGATAGATTTTGAGCAATAGAACAGCAATTCTTCCCCCTTTGTCAAAAACAGGAATGTGAGGACTAAAGGACAAAAAAGGGGATATGAGAGTTACGAGTCTGTCGAAAGTAAACTCAAGGTAGTCACTTTCTACTCTCCTCTTACATGAAAGTCTTTCAAAGTTTGAACCCAAATTGAGCAGATTTATATACTTGTATACATTTGAAAGTACAGCCCCAATGCCAAGTTATCTACATCCAAGTGGTTTGGATATGTTTTCCACATGGAATTTGGTAGATTCAGTTATAAGAAAGCTGAAGGAACAGACAAGAACATTTGATGACGTTCATAGCAAGACTTTAGAATTTGTAAATGAATGTAATGATCAGATTTCACAGATGAATATAAATACAATTCAAACATTAGAAATTACTCGTTTGGAAACAGCGTTACCGGTTTAGAGGCAAAGAAAGAAGAAAAAATGACAGATGAGCTGATGACGATGAAGGAAATTCTTCAGGTTCTTTAGTTGCATTTGAGAGTAAACGTGTTTAGCATAATAATGGATCACATTGTCCAATCTCGCTTGATCTTTATATAGTTGACTGCTTGATCTTAATATAGTTGACTGCTTGATCTTTATATAGTTGACTGCTTGATCTTAATATAGTTGACTGCTTGATCTTATAGTTGACTGCCAGATATAGTTAACAGCTTGATCTTAATATAGTTGACTGCTTGATCTTAATATAGTTGACTGCTAGATCTTAATATAGTTGACTGCTTGATCTTAATATAGTTGACTGCTTGATCTTAATATAGTTGACTGCTTGATCTTATAGTTGACTGCCAGATATAGTTAACAGCTTGATCTTAATATAGTTGACTGCTTGATCTTAATATAGTTGACTGCTTGATCTTAATATAGTTGACTGCTTGATCTTAATATAGTTAACAGCTTGATCTTAATATCGTTGACTGCTTGATCTTAATATAGTTGACTGCTTGATCTTAATATAGTTTACTGCTTGATCTTAATATAGTTGACTGCTTGATCTTAATATAGTTGACTGCTTGATCTTATAGTTGACTGCCAGATATAGTTAACAGCTTGATCTTAATATAGTTGACTGCTTGATCTTAATATAGTTGACTGCTTGATCTTAATATAGTTGACTGCTTGATCTTAATATAGTTGACTGCTTGATCTTAATATAGTTGACTGCTTGATCTTAATATAGTTGACTGCTTGATCTTAATATAGTTGACTGCTTGGTCTTAATATAGTTGACTGCTTGATCTTATAGTTGACTGCCAGATATAGTTAACAGCATGATCTTAATATAGTTGACTGCTTGATCTTAATATAGTTGACTGCTTGATCTTAATATAGTTGACTGCTTGATCTTAATATAGTTAACAGCTTGATCTTAAAATTGTTGACTGCTTGATCTTAATATAGTTGACTGCTTGATCTTAATATAGTTGACTGCTTGATCTTAATATAGTTGACTGCTTGATCTTAATATCGTTGACTGCTTGATCTTATAGTTGACTGCCAGATATAGTTAACAGCTTGATCTTAATATTGTTGACTGTTTGATCTTAATATAGTTGACTGCTTGATCTTAATATAGTTGACTGCTTGATCTTAATATAGTTGACTGCTTGATCTTATAGTTGACTGCCAGATATAGTTAACAGCTTGATCTTAATATAGTTGACTGCATGATCTTAATATAGTTGACTGCTTGATCTTAATATAGTTGACTGCTTGATCTTAATATAGTTGACTGCTTGATCTTATAGTTGACTGCCAGATATAGTTAACAGTTTGATCTTAATATAGTTGACTGCTTGATCTTAATATAGTTGACTGCTTGATCTTAATATAGTGGACTGCTTGATCTTAATATAGTTGACTGCTTGATCTTAATATAGTTGACTGCTTGATCTTAATATAGTTAACAGCTTGATCCTAATATAGTTGACTGCTTGATTTTAATATAGTTGACTGCTTGATCTTGATATAGTTGACTGCTTGATCTTAATATAGTTGACTGCTTGATCTTATAGTTGACTGCCAGATATAGTTAACAGCTTGATCTTAATATAGTTGACTGCTTGATCTTAATATAGTTGACTGCTTGATCCTAATATAGTTGACTGCTTGATCTTAATATAGTTAACAGCTTGAAATATACTTTTGATATTTGTCTATAAGTAAAGTGAGATTTGTCACCAATTTCATTGACTGGTATAGAAAAGCTACATAAGAAAATTCTCTTTCATTATTTGTTTTCTCAATAAATTGATCTGTGTCATATGGAAAAATTAGTCGATTTCATTATTTGGTGCAGATCAATACCTTAGTTTTTTTATCTACTTATTACGAGAAAAGTGGCAGAGTTTTTACTCACTCATTAACATGTACTATGCCCATCACCCATTACACCATGGTCATTTATTTAGTATGATACATACGTTTTTCTTTACCACATTGGTAAGACTTCGGATGCCCTATTATAATATAAATTTATCACATTTTCAACATTAACATTTATGCCTTAGGATTTTTTAAAAGGTTTACAAATAATTTATTAAAAGCCAAAACTGAAACACACTTCATATACGATGAATTTATTAAAAAAAAATATGGATAAAGAGATAACACCATGAAAGTATGATAAAAAAAAAATTAAAGGCAGTTAGTATTTAAAGATCTGAAGACATTTTTTTTACATTTAAATTTCGACTTTTAAATATCATTTTCTACCAAGAACTGTCTTAAACATATTTTTTCATTCAAATCTTCAGAGTGTTATCTCTTTGTAAAGGAATATGAGACGGGGTAAAAAAAGATTATTTCCTTTGATCGTTTTCACATTTTTTTGTTTTTAAATCAAACAATGACGTTACTGGGTTTTGATTTTGGTTACAAAAACTGAATGACCTTCATTTTCATTGTCCGTCTCGTATTTGCTGCAATGGAAATTTGATGATAAAATGCTTTGTTTTAATCAAGTTTTCATTTTTTCCTCTTTTTGTTTTAATTGTGATTCTCGTCTTCCCCTGACAAAAAAAGCTGATTGGTTTGGAGGAGTGCGTCTCTCGTATCGGCAAGATGATTCGACAAGCAATGGATGAAATTCATATGGAACCCGAAATTCGTCTGAAATCCGTCGTAAGTTGATAGAAAGGAATATTTTTTATTCTATATTTTTTTTTTCACAAATGAGTCACCACTTATCAAGGCTAGAAACCACTCGAAGATAATGAGATGGATAGATTGTCAGTCGAATGATGATGAATATTATGAGAGGATTGAAAATCTCCGTATACCACCCACTCAAGACAACAGCCGACTCAGAAAACAGCTATTTAAAAGTATTATAACGCAGTAGTTTTTTTAATGTGCCCTGTGATTAGATGAAAAACAACCAATCACAGGCCACCTATCCCCATCTCTGCCGAACCCACGTGAGTGGGTTTTTAAAAGCATCAGCCTCTTTTCTTTCCTGGCGGCTGACCTAATAAGACACAAACTTCTGTGTTTGAACAACAACTTCATGCCTAAAACAGCAGGCATGTATTTCTGTGTGTATTTTATGCATATGGGCGATCTAGAAGCCCCATATTCAAAAGTACTTTGACTATACTTCTTTCCACTAAAACCACACGGACCAAGAGAGAAGTTAACAGACGAAACTCCAGTTAAGTCCACAAAAATACCACCTTTTTTTCTTCCTTTATATAGCACCTCTAAAACTTCACCGTTGTTTTGTCAAGTCACATTTTAAGTCTTTGTTTTTCCGATACAGTGGACGCCAAATCTCGTCCTTTATTTGAACGGGAAAAATCCCAACAATTCTTCCCCCTCTGTCAGAAATATTGCTTGTAGAATGTAAAGACTAAAGTACAAAATAGGGGGAAAGCAAGAGTTACGAAGTTGACAAAAGTAAACCCAAGGTCTACTTTTTACTCTCCATAACCACTCTCAGTCTTTTGGAGTTAGGGTTAGGGTTAGGAGAGAATTCAACGTATCATACTATAGCAAGAACAGTTTGGCTAAGATCAGAGTGTGGTATGTGTACCGGTTATGCTCGGTGGTCAAGAGGCCATCATCCATGCATTACCTTCTTCTTTCGAAGACAGTGAAAGGATTACACGCTACCCTTCGCCTTTCTTAGGAGAGGGGATCGGTTTATTAGTGATGACCTGAAGTACCCCTTATCAGTGAATGCCAACAGGTCCGATTCAGGTAATTTTTGTGACTACAAGATAACAGCTCTTGACACCCTCGTGGTGCTCATCACCTACTTCACATTAAGATCGACCTTATTTACCACCTGACCCTCGTGGGGAGGTTGGTAAATGTGAGTTAGTTTTATTGGGATAGTTGGCACATTGTTTTTACAGTACACACATGGAACCAGTTGTTTGGCCTCTTTAAAGAGTATCTTTCTTGAATAAAGTTTTCAAGCTGGAAGAATACTGTGCACAAATGGCTAAAATTCCAGCCCATCAGATCTTTTCAAGATTGTATTCTAAAATAAAATGACCATTTGTTTTCTTGGGTGAAATGTGAGTCACTTTATTGAAAAATTTACCCAGGGAGTTTTTTCTTATATGGAAATCGCTCCAGACAAGGCATGAAACCACTTGATGTAAGGAGCTAAAAATATATATATATACTACTTCAGGTCAAAAACTAGCCAAGATAAGTGTTAGATTGATAGATTTCGATCCAGAAAACAGCAATTCTTCCCCTTTTGTCAGAAACATCGCTCATGAAATGTGAGGACTAAATGACAAAATAAAGGAAGTTTCGTATGGATTGTCCGAAAGCGAAACAATGGGAGGGTCTACTTGTTAAGTTAAAGTCTTGGAGGAATGTCTGAGAGTGAATGTTACCAATTCCAAAGTGACGATCAGTAGTTGTAGTGTCTTAGTTTGTGGAAAGGGAGTTGGAAGAAACTCGATTTTTTTTGTATTTCTAAGCATTGCATGCACAAGAAGTAATTACAAGTAGGTTGAGAGTTCGTAAGACAACGGATGCGAATGAGAATTTAGATGTAGAGAAAATATATCTGAATGACGAAGCAATTGATGCTGTTCAGAAGTTTTGTAATCTTGGTGGTACAATTTAAGGGAAGATGTGATTGCAAGAGTTAGGAGACGTGTTGCATGGAGAAAAATGATATGCAAATGAAACGATAAATGTGTAATATGAGACTTAAAAGCAGGTTTAAATGCGATGACTTTAGAGAAAGATTAAATCTGGACAGTATAGGGAGATGTGTGCAGAACAGGTGACGTCATTGGTTTGATCACATTTAAAAATTGGATGAGGGTTAGTAGATGTAGAACAGTTGAGGTAACAGTGTCAAGTAACAGGGGAAGGTCAAGGAAAACATGAAAGAAAGTGATAAGTATAAATTTGAGAGAAAAAAAGGATAAACAACGGCCTGATTAGAGATGGGTTTGTTTGTAAGTAAATTTCTGAAAGCCGTCCAACATATGCCAGCATGTAAAAGAGACGTTAAACCGATGCTGCTGCTGCTGCTGCTGCTGATGATGATGATGCCGGTGGTGGTGGTGGTGGTGGTAGTGGTGGTGGTGATGATGATGATGGTGGTTAAATGTTCATCTCTAAATGTTTAGATTGATTATCCATTCTTGTTTCCTTTCTCAGGGTCTTGCTCTTGCCGGAAGTGAACGCGAGAAATCGAAACGAGAACTGAAGAAATTAATGGTGGACAAATGTGATTGGATTGAATCTGTCGAGTCGTGTACGGATGCGCAATGTGCCTTGACGATGGTATCAAAATCAGGTTAACAAACAAAAAGCACATTTTTAAGTAGTATTATAGAGTGATCCCCCTCCACAACCCTAACCCTAACCCCTCCACAACCCTAACCCTAACCGTAACCCCCATAATACCACCTGACACACTCTTTTCTTGGCATTGGATTTGGCTGTAGTTATCCTCTTCAGTTCAGGAATAGTCTGGGGATTGTTTTAATAGACGTGATCTTTGAGATAACTCCACAGATAAAGATCTGGGGTGTTAAGGTCCGGTGAGTGTGAAGCCATTCAGGCTCATACCTTGTACTGATGAGAGGATCACCAACATATCCCCACAACCATTCCAACAAGTCATTTGAAGCGTGGGGAATTGTCCCATCCTGTTGTAACCACTGTTCATCCCTCACAACACCTCCCCTTCTTGCTGTGAATGTTTTACAGGGTTAAGGTTAGGGGGTATACAGAGATTGGAGCTTAGTTGAACATCTACCTTGAAAATAATGATAGAGTAGAGAAAGACGAGCAACGTCTGCTGAAAAATGTATTGATTTTACATAACAGAATATACATTTTTGGACCACTTGCAAAAATGACACCCTATTTCTGTTGGCCTATGAAAGGGACGAGTTTAGCAAAATAATGGGTCTGACGTCACTCAAATGTTCCATGCCTTTCAAACTGCAAACAAAACACGAGCACATATTTTCAAGTTGATTTTGTTTCAGAATAACAATGTTTCTGTTAAAAAAGTTCAAAACAATTTTATATTCCTAACGGTTTACTTTCTGCAGCCTCGTAACTCCTGCTTCCCTTATTTTGTCCTTTAGTCCTCACATTCCATGAACGATGTTTCTGACAAAGGCAGAAGAATTGCTGTTTTCTGGGTCGGAATATATCCATCTAACGTTGGCTAGTTTTTGACCATGAAGTACTATTTTTTTAGCTCCTTATATGAAGTGGCTTCATGCCTTGTCTGGAGCGATTTCCATTAAAAAAAAAAATACTTATAAATTTTCGAACTTGAAAAATTAAAAGCGTTTACTGCACAGGCCATGATCATCTGTTGTTTTTGTCCGAATTCGGTGCTTGATTTCGACACTGGCCGTAGTGTCAATCATGTGGTCTTGGTCAGTGCTGTAACAAAAACACTCTGAATGAGCAAATGCCAAAATTTCCCTTTTCTCTGTTTTTCTTAGAATATATATACAGACATTATTGTCATTTAAGGTAGGCCACGCAGCAAGACCACTTGAAAATTATCAGATGTTTAATTTATGGACATAAAAACTGACTGACCAGGGAATCTATTATCTGGAGTGGACATTTCAAATGATCTGATTTTGCAGCATAAACCCCTATTTTCAAGAAGCCAGTCTTTTTTCAAAGAGGCTAACCAATTTCTTGGGTTGTCTCTTTCTCCTTATCCCTCGACCTTTCTATGTCTCCTACCTCCCCTCTCTTTCTATCCTTCTTTATACCCGCTCCCCCTCTCTCTCTCTGCCCCACTCCTTCTTTTATTATAAAAAAATCACACGCTGTCTACTTTTCAGATCTTTTGCAGAAGAACGTTGCCTAAAAAAATACTGGGAAAAAAACCCCAGACAAAATGCCGGTTGTAGTAAAAAAAACGTTCTATTACTACAACCCGCATTTTGTCTGTTTTTTTCCCAGTATTTTTTGAGGCAACGTTCTTCTACAAAAGATCTTACTCAAAAAGAATGGAATCCATTCATGTCATCGAAAATTTGCATAAATAGACCATTTCCCTTATATTTCTAACTTTTATAACCTTGTAAATTAGGTTATAATAAATAATAACTTGTAAATAAAATGGATGAACTATCAAGATAAACGTTTAACAGATTTATTAAAACTGAACACAGAATGAAATAATGAGTTAATTGGCCGCTGTACGCGAATTGAGATATTAACAGTCTGAAGATCGTGGTCTGTTTACTTTCTCTCGTAGCAGGACTCTATTAGCAAGGGCGATAACTTTTAACTTCCAAAAATGGTTCAAGGGAGATAAATCGTTTTCGTTAGCTGTCCTAACACTAACATAAACTCACACAGATAGCTGTCCATTATTTCGCGATGCATTCCACAGTGGCATTTATTCCGCATTTTGTGCAGCCTAACTCTAACCTGACCCTAACCATCACCTGACGTATATCTAGAAGAATTAACAAAAGTTGGTCAAGGGCGTGTGCAGGCACTGCGCATAAATGGCTGGGCTATTTTTTTAGCAAAACTCATTTTTCTATTTGTTGTGGAGTTCTTTTACAAAAACCCTAATTTTCTTGAGTTTATTAAACAAGCAGCAAGCAAGAATGTCATTAATTTAAAACCGTTTAATAAAATTCTTCGGATGGATTGGTAACTTCGGATGGATTGGTAACTTCGGATGGATTGGTAACTTCGGATGGATTGCTGTAACTTTTATTCTTACATTTGACAAAATATTATCAAAGATGTCATGCTAATATATCCTGTTAATTTTTTCTTCTTCGTTTGATTAGAGACCGGAATATTGCTTATATCGGGTACCGGATCATGTTGTCAGATGATTAACCCAGACGGCGTCTCGAGGCAATGTGGCGGTTGGGGCAATATTCTTGGAGACGAGGGTTCAGGTTAGATTCGTTTTTTTATTTTCCCAAGAATATTGGTAAGTTGAGTCTCATTTTATATCCATCCTCATGTGATCAAATGGAATTATAGGAACATTTGAGAGATTATTGGCAGCGTCGTTAAACATACAGGAATCGCAAAATCCATGTGTACCATTTACCAAAATTTCAATATGAATCGACATCCGTTGCAGACATACGTTACAATAAAGGGGGGACACCTAACGGCTGAGAAGTGAATGCGATGCTCTGCATTTCGTGACTTCGCAGATGTAGCCTTTTGTAGTTGCAACTAATTAGCATATGTGACGATCAACTGAAGTAAATGGAAGGATTAAAATGGAAGAGTTAAAATGAAATGATTAAAATGAAAGGTTTAAAATGGAAGGATTAAAATGGAAGGATTAAAATGGAGGGATTAAAATGAAAGGATTAAAATGGAAGGATTAAAATGGAAGGATTAAAATAGAGGGATTAAAATGGAAGGATTAAAATGGAAGGATTAAAATAGAAGGATTAAAATGGAAGGATTAAAATGAAAGGATTAAAATGGAAGAATTAAAATAGAGAGATTAAAAATGTAAGGATTAAAATGCAATGATTAAAACTGAAGGATTAAAATGGAATGATTAAAATGAAGGGATTAAAATGGAAGGATTAAAATGGAGGGATTAAAATGGAAGGATTAAAATAAAGGGATTAAAATGGAAGGATTAAAATAGAAGGATTAAAATGGAAGGATTAAAATGGAAGGATTAAAATGGAAAAATTAAAATGGAGGGATTAAAAATGTAAGGATTAAAATGCAATGATCAAAACTGAAGGATTAAAATAGAATAATTAACATGGAGGAATTAAAATAAAAGGATTAAAATGGAGGAATTAAAATAGAAGGATTAAAATGGAGGTATTAAAATGGGGGGGGATTAAAATGGAATTATTAAAACCGAAAGATTTAAATGGAATAATTAAAATGGATGGAATAAAATAGTAAGATTAAAATGGGGGGATTGAAATAGAAGGATTAAAATGGAATAATTAAAATAGAAAGATTAAAATGGAAGGATTAAAATGGAAGTATTAAACTGGAGTGATTAAAATAGAGGGATTAAACTGGAAGGATTAAAATGGAGGGATTAAAATGGAGTGATTAAAATGGAATGGTTTAAAATGGAATGGTTTAAAATGAAAGGATTAAAATGGATTGATTCAAATGGAAGAGTAAAAATGGAATGATGAAAATTGATAGATTAAAATGGAAAGATTAAAATGGAGAGATTAAAATGGAAAGATTTAAAATGGAAACATTAAAATTAAAGGATTAAAATGGAAGGATTAAAATGGAAGGATTAAAATGGAAGGATTAACATGGAGGCATTAAAATGGAAGGATCAAAATGGAAAAATTAAAATGGAAGGATTAAAATGGAAAGATTAAAATGAAGGGATTAAAATGGAAGGATTAAAATGGAAGGATTAAAATGGAGGGATTTAAATAAAGGGATTAAAATGGAGGGATTTAAATTGAAGGATAAAAATAGAAGGATTAAAATGGAAGGATTAAAATGGAGGAATTAAAATGGAAGGATTGAAATTGAAGGATTAAAATAGAAGGATTAAAATGGAAGGATAAAATCGAAGGATTAAAATGGAGTGATTAAAATGGAGGGATTCAAATGGAAGGATTAAAATGGAATGATTAAAATGAAAGGATTAAAATAGAAAGATTAAAATAGAGGGATTAAAATGAAAGGATTAAAATGGAGGGATTAAAATGGAGAGATTAAAATGGAAAGATGAAAATGGAAGGATTAAATAGAATGATTAAAATGGAAGGATTAAAATGGAAGGATTAAAATGGAATGATTAAAATGGATGGATTAAAATAGAAGGATTAAAATGAAAGGATTAAAATTGAATGATTAAAATGGAGGGATTAAAATGGAATGATTAAAATGGAAGGATTAGAATCGAAGGATTAAAATGGAGGGATTAACATGGAGGGATAAAAATGGAATAATTAAAATGGAAGGATTAAAATGGAGAGATTAAAATGGAATGATTAAAATGAAAGGATTAAAATAGAAGGATTAAAATGGAAGGATAAACATGGAAGGATTAAAATGAAAGGATTAAAATGTAAGGATTAAAATGAAAGGATGAAAATGGTAGGATAAAAATATAGGGATTAAAATGGAGGGATTAACACGGGGGAATAAAATCGAAGGATTAAAATGGAAGGATTAAAATGAAAAGATTAAAATGTAAGGATTAAAATGGACCGATGAAAATGGAGGGATAAAAATGGAAGGATTGAAATGGAAGGATTAAAATTGAGGGATTAAAATGGAAGGATAAAATGGAGGGATTGAAATGGAAGGATTAAAATGGAGGCATTAAAATCGAAGGATTAAAATAGAGGGATTTAAATGGAAAGATTTAAATGGAAGGATTAAAATGGAATGATTAAGATGAAAGGATTAATATGGAAGGATTAAAATGGAAGGATTAAAATGGAGGGATTGAAATGGAGGGATTAAAATAAAAGGATTAAAATGGAGGGATTAAAATGGAGAGATTAAAATGGAAGGATTAAAATGGAAAGATTAAATAGAATTATTAAAATGGAAGGATTAAAATGAAAGCATTAAAATGTAAGGATTATAATGGAGGGATTAAAATGGATGTATTAAAATAGAAATATTAAAAGGGAAGGATTAAAATAAAATGATTAAAATGGAGGGATTAAAATAGAATGATTAAAAGAGAAGGATTAAAATGGAAGGATTAAAATGGGGGATTAAAATGGAAGGATTTAAATGGAGGGATTAAAATGGAGAGATTAAAATGGACGGATTAAAATAGAAGGATAAAAATTAAAGGATATAAAAGTGAGGGATTAAAATGGAATGGATTAAAATGACAACATTAAAATAGTATGATTAAAATGGAAAGATTTAAAATGGAAGGATTAAAATTGGAGGATTAAAATGGAAGGATTAAAATAGAGGGATAAAAATTTAACGAATAAAATTGAGGGATTAAAATTAAAAGATTAAAATGGAATGATTAAAATGGAAAGATTTAAATTAAAGGATTAAAATAGAGGGATTAAAATGGAATGGATTAAAATGGAAGAGTTAAAATGGAATGATTAAAATGGAAATATTTAAAATGGGAGGATTAAAATTGAAGGATTAAAATGGAAGGATTAAAATGGAAGATTAAAATCGAGGGATTAAAATAGAGGCATTGAAATGGAAGGATTAAAATGGAAGGATTCAAATTGAAAGATTAAAATGGAAGGATTAAAATGGAGGGATTAAAATGAAAAGATTAAAATTGAAGGATTAAAATGGAAGAATTAAAACGAAGGGATTAAAATGGAGCGATTAAAATGGAGGCATTAAAATGGAAGGATTAAAATGGAAGGATTAAAATTGAAAGATTAAAATGGAAGGATTAAAATGGAAGGATTAAATTGGAAGGATTTAAATGGAGGGATCAAAATGAAAAGATTAAAATAGAGGGATTAAAATGGAAGGATTAAAATGGAGATTCAAATGGAAGGATTAAAATGGAGGGATTAAAATCAAAAGGAAGATTAAAATGGACGGATTAAAATGGAAGGATTGAAATGAAAGGATTAAAATGGAGGGATAAAAATGGAATGGATTAAAATGGAAGAATTAAAGTGGAATGATTAAAATGGAAAGATTTAAAATGGAAAGATTAAAATTGAAGGATTAAAATGGAAGGATTAAAATGGAAGGATCAAAATGTAAAAATTAAAATGGAAGAATTAAAATGGAACTATTAAAATGGAGGGATTAAAATTGAAGGATTAAAATGGAAGGAATAAAATGAAAAGATTAAAATGGAAGGATTAAAAGGGAAGGATTAAAATGGAGGGATTAAAATGGAGGGATTAAAATGGAGGGATTTAAATGGAAGGATTAAAATGGAAGGATTAAAATGGAAAGAATTAAAATGGAGGGATTAAAATGGAAGGATTAAAATGGAAGGATTTAAATAGAAGGATTAAAATGGAAGGATAAAATCGAAGGATTAAAATGGAATGATTAAAATGGAGGGATTCAAATGGATGGATTAAAATCGAATGATTAAAATAGAAAGGATTAAAATGGAGGGATTAAAATGGAGGGATTAAAATTGAATGATTAAAATGGAGGGATGAAAATGGAATAATTAAAAGGGAAGGATTAAAATGGAAGGATTAAAAAAGAAGGATTAAAATGGAGGGATTAAAATGGAATGGATTAAAATCGAATGATTAAAACGGAAAGATTAAAATGGAGGGATTAAAATGGAGGGATTAAAATAGAGGGATTAAAATAGAGGGATTAAAATGGAGGGATTAAAAGTGAAGGATTAAAATGGAAGTATTAAAATAGGAGGATTAAAATGGAAGGATTAAAATGGAAGGATTAAAATGGAGGGATTAAACTGGTATGATTAAAATGGAGTGATTAAAATTGAGCGATTAAAATGGAAGGATTACAATGGAATGATTAAAATGAAAGGATTAAAACGGAGGGATTAAAATGGAAGGAATAAAATGGAAAGAATGAAAATGGAGGGATTAAAATGGAAGGATTGAAATAAAAGGATTAAAATAGAGGGATTAAAATGGAAGGATTAAAATGGAAGGATTAAAATTGAGGGATTAAAATGGTAGGATTAAAATGGAGGGATTAAAATGGAGGGATTAAAATGGAAGGATTAAAATGGAATGATTAAAATGAAAGGATTAAAATGGAAGGATTAAAATGGAACTATTAAAATGGAATGATTAAAATGGAGGGATTAAAATAGAAGGATTAAAATGAAAGGATTAAAATGGAAGGAATAAAATGGAAGGATTAGAATGGAAGGATTAAAATGGAGGGATTAAAATGGAAGGGTTCAAATGGAGGGATTAAAATGGAAGGATTAAAATTGAGGGATTAAAATGGTGGGATTAAAATGGAGGGATTAAAATGGAGGGATTAAAATGGAGAGATTAAAATGGAAAGATTAAAATGGAAGGATTAAAATAGAATGATTAAAATGGAAGGATTAAAATAGAATGATTAAAATGGAATGATTAAAACTGATGGATTAAAATCGAAGGATTAAAATGAAAGGATTAAAATGGAATGATTAAAATGGAGGGATTAAAATGGAATGATTAAAAGGGAAGGATTAAAATGGAAGGATTAAAATGGAAGGATTAAAATGGAAGGATTAACATGGAAGGATTAAAATGGAGGGATTAAAATGGTAGTATTAAAATGGAATGGTTAAAATGTAAGTATTAAAATGGAATGATTTAAATGGAAGCATTAAAATGCATGGATTAAAATGGAAGTATTAAAATGGAAGGATTAAAATGGAAGTATTAAAATGGAAGGATTAAAATGGAAGGAGGGATTAAAATGGAGGGATTAAAATGGAAGGATTAAAATGGAATGATTAAAATGAAAGATTAAAATGGAATGATTAAAATGGAGGGATTAAAATGGAGGGATTAAAATGGAAGGATTAAAATGGAAGGATTAAAATGAAAGGATTAAAATGGAATGATTAAAATGGAAGGATTAAAATGGAAGGCGGGCAGTGAATTTTTGGACAGCTGAGAGAGAACATTGAAGTAGAGGTTTGTCAGTGTTCGTTGCGGTTTTGTTGAAGAGGAGTTCCGTTACTTTTGTTACAGGATTACAAGAACAAAACGAACAAGAAGTGCTGAAACGAACTGTGTGCAAACAGTGTTTTTAGGGTTTGACGAAAAACGTCTGATCGCTTAGCATGCTGGTCTCAAAGAGGAAGAAATTTGGCACCAAAAAATATTTTTTAAGCAGCTAGTATTGAAAGTTCTCAAGGTATTTAATTTTTCTCTGGGAGTCTTCTTTTGGAATGGTGTTTATCTCTGCCGTCGCATTCCGCATTATCTTTTCTCTAGTCTCAAAACGGGAACCTTTCAGTGGCGTCTTCAATTTTCGAAACAACCAGAAGTCGCAAGGAGCCATGCCTGGAAGGTAGAGAGGTTGGCGAACGATTGGAATTCCATATTTGGCCAAGAAATGTTGGATCATTTTGGATGAATGTGCGCGGGCATTGTCGTGATGCAGTTGTCAGTTTTTCGCCGTCCACATGTCTGGTCTTTTGTGCCGAACTGCGTCACGGAGACGCCGGAGTTTGTCCTTCCGGTGCGTATTCGTGATAAACAATTCCACGGATATCAACGAAGAGTCAGCATCACCTTGATTTTCTTCGCACCTGTCACGCTTTTTTGGCCTTGGAGTATTGTTTTCTAACCCTAACTCTAACCCTAATCTTAAATTTTATCTTTTCATTCGTCCCTTGAAGGTTTTATCTCTTTGTAAAGATGGTCACTGAATTTCAACTATGGGTATAAATTGAAATGAAGGGGGCAAAGTAATCTAATAATTCTCTGATTTTTTGGTGGATTCTTTTCAATTAGAGATATTCATTTTTTGGTTAAAAAACAAATCATTTTCACTTTCAATGTCCGTCCCTAGAAACAACAATAGATACATACGAGGTTTGTCTTAAAAGTAACGGGATTGACGTCATTTCAATTCCAAACAACAGATGCATGGTTTTTCCCTTCAAAGTACCCCGCCCCCACCTTCTAGAGTCAAATAGACTTTCCCATCCTTCTCTGCCACATTTGCTATGCACTGCTGAAAGGATTATTCTTATATGCTCCCCCAACCAGCTATGTCCTTGATGATCCCCTTGAACTTGCAAAAAAGAAAAAAGTCACACGGAGCAAGATCAGGTCAATAAGGAGGTTGTTTCAGTATGGTAGTGTTTTTTTTATTCGTTTCTCAGGGTTAATCATTCATCCTCAGTGCTCACAACTGAACGACCATGAAAAGAAGTATTGAAGCGAATTACACTTAATAAATGTTACGTTGTGTTCATGGTAACTGTTTTCTTCTTCAGATGTCTCTTCATATTTCCCAATGTGAAAGAAAATCCTGGTCACGGTACCAAATTAGTAAATGTTACATAGCCCCTGGGTTGTCATCGAGTTAACACTACGCAATCATTTACTTCTTAGTTTAATCATTTGCATCTTGAATATCTTAAAATCATAACTTGTCTTCTAGCTGGCGTCGTCATTCTTGCATGTGTGTTTTTTCTTCGAGGACTGAGGTCAACTCTGTTAGCTGCGATCAAAAGCCATCTGCCATGCTTCTTAATATAATTATTCAATTAGTTTAACAACACGATCTTAGAAAATGAATGATTTATTTGGTCAATGATCGTCCAGTAGGTTGAAAGGTAAAAAAGGGATAGAAATCTCAGTTCTGAGTTTAGCCACTTCCTCTGAACTGTCGACAGTTATGCCTGCTTCCGTCTCTGACGTCATATGACTGACGTCATATCCGGCTCAATATTATTGACTTCTTCTGACGAAGTCTAGCTTGTTTCAGGCGGGGTCGGAAATGTTTCCTGTTTTCAACATAATGCCAGATTGATCAAATCAACTAAATTAATATTTATACTAGCAAACACAGCCACCAATATTTAACAACAAAATATCATAATACAATTCGCTTGTGCCTATTCTCCCATATCTCACACAGCACATTGCACCCCCATTACTTTGCAAACCTACCTCGTATATTTGCATTTGTAGAAATGTTAACACATAAATACATTTTTTCGTTTCAGCTTATTGGATTTCTTTTAAAGCGATCAAAACCATTCTTAATCACGAAGATGGCTTAGAGAAGAGTCCGCACGACATTTCATATATTAAAAAAGCCGTTCATAAATATTTTGAGGTAATTATTTTCCAAATAATTATGGGGGACGGGGGTCATTTTGACGACCCTATGCAATAAAAGTGATTTAATCTGTATATATATATATATATATATATATATATATATATATATATATATATATATATATATATATATATATATAAAATTTATTTAGATACTGTATATTACATATTTCAGCAATGTACCGCGGTTTTATCCAAAAGGGCAGATTTAGACATTGGATGAAACCGCGGTACATTGCTGAAATATGTAATATACAGTATCTAAATAAATTATATATATATATATATATATATATATATATATATATATATATATATATATATATATATATATATATATACAGATTAAATAACTTTTATTGCAGTATCTAAATAAATCATATTAGCTCTCTTATATAATCGAGCACTTTATTTGATTTCTTT
>OY744518.1:139644143-139656643 GCA_963556195.1 Sepiola atlantica
CAAGATTAATGGTAATGTTTATATACAGGAAACAAGTACTGATAACCCCAGAAAAAACTCTGGTTTCCCCTCGGAGGACTGAAAAATGCCCCCCCCCTCTCAAATTGGCAGAAATTATACTCCTTTCACATCTAGACGTAGGCCCATTAGTTCTCTCTCCACTTTCCCCAATTCCAACAATCTCAGAAGTGGTTGCATACACTATTCAAGGAGTAGTGATCATAGAGGGAGATAACTCGTGCTTTACTTGTTTTTTTATTTGTTATCTTTTCCTGCAGGTGGAAGATAACACGGGCCTCATGGGGATGTTTTATACTAAATCTGATGTCGGGAAAGTTGCCGGATTCTGCGTAGAAGTGGCAAAAGGTATGTAAACAAAGATGATGTGCTCCGATGAGCTTGCTGCTCTGGTGCCCCCTCGACTTAAATACACTCGACCAACCCGACAATCAGCTGAATCCCATCCATTTACTGTGGAGGTCTCCAGATGCCGGAGACCCTTCTACTCCGAAGCTTTTTTTACTTTGTGCTGCCGGCCTCTGGAACTCCCTCCCTGCTTCCTGTTTCCTCGACTGTACCGACATACACAAATTTAAAACTAATGTGAATAAGCATCTCGCTGCACAGCTCCCAATTTAGGATGACCCGCCAAAACTTTCACCTTAATTCTCAGTAGCACCTTACGTCTACAGTGGCAACTTGCCTTGTTTGGGGTGACACTATGTTAAAAAAAAAAAAAAATTAAAAAAACATGTCTCTTCCACATGAGATGGTGACAAAATTGTTCTCCATATCATTGAATGGTGATAAAAAAAAAAGACTGTTGGACATTCATGGCTAAAACTTGGTGGACAAGTCGCAAAACTTTCCTCGTGTTTCCCCGACAGTACTGACATGCAGAAATTTAAAACTAATGTAAACAAACATCTTGCTGCGCAGATCCCAATTTAGGCTGACCCCCCCCCCCAACCTTCTCCCCGTTTTCTTTTTCTCAGTAGCCCCTTACGACTACAGTGGCGGCCTGCCTTGTTTGGGGTGAACCATGTTAAAAAAAAAAGAAAAAAAGTCACTGGAACAAACAGCTGATTCAAAGGATGAGTAATAAGTTAGGAGATTTATCCTAAAGTAATTTGGATGAGTAACATGTGAAAACATTTCAGATAATGCCAGGCTTGGATGTGTCTTGTTTACAAATGTTGGGGTAGAAGGCACATTATCAGAAAATGCCAGGATGCAGAAAGCTACAGGATGAATCCAGTCTGCCCATCCTCTGACAATTACTTCCTCCTCGTATTCTTTAACCCGTTTTAAAGTGAAGGTCGATGATGATATGGGCAGATACCCTGCACAAAGACCTCTCTAAAACCGGTCTCCACCCGGACCAAACCTGTGGTCGTGTTAAGTGGAGACAAAATCCATCATTGTGGACCCCACCGAAAAGAAGAAGAAAATGGTTGGATTGCTGAAAAGATTGTGAATTTTATTAACGATTCCATGGGAGATAACTCTGTATGGAATTTTATTACCGATTCCATGGGAGATAACGCTGTATAAAATACTATTAACAGGATTTACTTGTGCTTACAAGTAATACCCCAAAATATACAGACATGTGAAAGCTTCCTAATATGTAGATATATGAAAGACGGATATACCAAAATATGTCGACATGACTGGTCTGAATGGCGAAGAGACTGGTCACAAGTTACAAAACTGGTTTGAGCGAATAGGAGCAGTGAACTAACAATGTCGCTGCAGTGGTCAAACTAAAAATGGAGAAACGCGAAAGTGAGCTCTTGAGTTAGGCCTTTTATATGGGTGACCACGTAACTAAACCAACCAATGGTTAACCACGACTTGATCATGTGATCTGGGATTCCACGCGCGAGAAACTGCACCAAAATAGCATTAAATAACACGAAAATGGTTGACAAGCCGTATAACAAAACAAACTCCCTCTCCCTCTTTCTCATTATTTATTTTCTTGATTTCAGGAGCGACGAAAGTGAAGGACGGGCTATGTGTTTATCTGTTTTATGAAGCTGGACGCTACCTTGCAAAGCATATCACTGCACAACTTTCTTCAGTCAATCAGGTACCTTTTCCTCTCTTTTCTCCGACTGAATGGCAAGACTGGTGCTGAAGAGTCGATCTGTTCCACCCAGACAGTTTTTACTCCAGATCCGGCATGACTAACACTCTAATGTATAGTTTTTTTCAAATAAAATACTTTATACACACACACACACACACACACACACACACACACACACACACATATATATATATATATATATATATATATATATATATATATATATATAACTTCTTTGTAATATAGCAGGAACAATCCCAGCAGAGTGCTCGATTAATTAAGAATTAAAGTTAAAAATTAAAAATTAAGAGCGTAATATTTATTTATTTTGGTACAGAAAAATTAGTACAACATTCGTACCGTCGGTTTCCAGCACAGAAGGACTTAGCCATCCGGCTCTCTTCAGCTTCTGTTGTCATCTGTTTCGGAAATGTGAAGTCACGTGTCACTCTCGTTTGGACGCGTTATTTGCTTAGAGTGTTGTGTATGTTTGTTTAAATTTAGTGTAAGGAAGGTTTCATAAGGTTTGGAAAAAAGGGGTGTGTGTGAAAAGTAACAGTTTAGATTTATGAAAAAAGGAAAGCCATATATATTATTTATGTATTCATCAACGTTTAGTCTTTATTTCAAGACTTCCTCAGGATGATTGGTCTGAAGAAATAACATACAAAGTACAAATATTTGAAATTTGAAACAGTGTACTTTGTGTGTTATTTTCTCTCTCTCTCTCTCTCTCTCTCTCTCTCTCTCTCTCTCTCTCTATATATATATATATATATATATATATATATATATATATATATATATATATATAACACAGCATATACATCGGCCACACCACGACAACCCTCTCCCGACGTCTTACGTACCACCTGAATCAAACCAGCGCCATACAGAGACACATCATCACACACAATAAAAATATAAAATCCGCCGAACTTCGGAAAATACTAACCAACAATACTCGAATTATACACAGAAATAACTGCACTAACCGACTTAAAATATTCGAAGCACTATATATTAGAAAAATGCAACCCACGATAAACAAAATCGCATTTACGACCGGCATTAATGCCCTTTCCGTATTTAACAATTAATATTTAAGGAAAAAAAAAATCTATACATATGTAAATCAATAAAACATAAATAAATTAAAGAATGAAGAAGAAAAAAAGCTATAAAAATGGAAGCGGAAAAACACCCATATTAGCTAAAATCAAAGATGGACGAGACGTCCGAAAGCGCTCGAGATTTGACCCAACCCATAACGATGGGTGCTATACTGCACCAGCTACTACCACACGATCGTAAAATCGCTCGAAGAGTCGAACGACTAACCAAGAACATCTAAAAAAAGCAGAACTCCGTGGATTTTAACGAAGTCTGTCTTAATAACAATTTGCTTATGGCTCTGATCAGCGCAGGGAAAGACAAAATAGCGGGAATCGCGAGTTACGAGTGTGCCGAAAGTAAACCCAAATCCAGTTTTTACTCTCTAGTTAAAACATTATTTACACGGGGTGCATTCTTGTCATGCTTCATGTCATGCTGATCTACCCTATTGCGTCACTACATGGACTCTTTCCAACACTATGAATAGTAATAATGGTGAAAACAGAGAGAGAGTCGCTATAACCAATCCAGAAGCAATCTCTGACAACCCATTACTTCTGTACTTTCTATAAATACATACTCTTATAAACTCTACCTCCTTGTTGTCTTTTTCTTTTAGGTCCTTTAAAAGTATTGAATTGCTCTCTCAGTAATGATGTTTATTGATAAAAATTGAAAACCAAAAAATAGTAATATCGGGTTCAGGGCTGGGAGTAGGAGTATACAGGGATCCTTATTCATTCTGAGAACGAATCAAATAGAGATATGTCCGACAGACTACTATTTGTGTCTGATTTTTAAAAATCCGACTGCCTTAATTTTATAGTGTAGATAAATACTGAAAATTTCATTAAGATCGGATAATTCTCTGATTTTTTAAAATCCGACTGCCTTAATTTTATAGTGTAGATAAATACTGAAAATTTCATTAAGATCGGATAATTCTCTGATTTTTTAAAAATCCGACTGCCTTAATTTTATAGTGTAGATAAATACTGAAAATTTCATTAAGATCGGATAATTCTCTGATTTTTAAAAATCCGACTGCCTTAATTTTATAGTGTAGATAAATACTGAAAATTGCATTAAGATCGGATAATTCTCTGATTTTTGGTGGATTAAAAAAAACAAACAAACACATGTTTGCGTATTCAAAAGGAAACAAAAATGATTCCCGGGCTACAGCTTATACAAATTAAAAACTAAAACTTGTAATATCGGTTCAGGGATGGGAGCAGGAATATACAGGGATCCTCATTAATTCTGGCAACGCTGTAGGTTCCCGTTATTTTGTGATAAACTTTGTGAAATTTCTCTACATCCCTTAAAAATTTCTCTACACCCCTTACGCATTTCGTTACACCCCTTAAAATTTATCTACACCCCTTAAAAATTTCTCTATTCTCCCTTAAAATTTCTCTACTCTCCCTTAACATTTTCTCTACACCCCTTAAATTTTCTCTACTCACCTTAAAAGTTTCTTTAGT
The DNA here is from genome assembly GCA_963556195.1 of Sepiola atlantica. Taxonomy (NCBI): domain Eukaryota; kingdom Metazoa; phylum Mollusca; class Cephalopoda; order Sepiida; family Sepiolidae; genus Sepiola; species Sepiola atlantica. Next base: position 139,648,842 of record OY744518.1, read on the forward strand.
CACTTTAAAAATTTCTCTACACCCCTTAAAAATGTCTTTACTTCCCTTAAAAAATTTTCTACACCCCATAAACATTTTTCTACTTCCCATAAAAATTTCTGTACACCCCTTAAAAATTTCTCTACTTCCCTTAAAAATGTTTCTACACCCCATAAACATTTCTCTACTTCCCATAAAAATTTCTCTACTCCCCTTAAAATATTCTCTACTCCCCTTAAAAACCGAGAAAACAGATAGATAAGAAGCGGACAGAAATACTAATTAAGATGACTTTATTACAGAAAATGCTCTCGGCCCCTGGAGGACTACAAGTTGTTTGCGTCGGTTCCGTATTTAAAAGCTGGGAACTTCTCCAAAAAGGTAAGCGTGTAAATCCATATCAGATCGATAATTTGAACTTCAATTATATCGATCCTTATAAGCTTGTTTCGCTTAAAAATGAAATTTCTCTAAAAAAGTCTGTAAAAAATAAACACGCACACAAAATAACTTTTTGATAGATCATAAAACCCCAAACTCTATCATCGCATTCATGTGATTTTTCTCGATGAAACACATCGTTGTAAGTGAATCAGCCAGCAATATACGCTAGAAACTTCATGATAGAATTCTCTCAGAATTTATAAGATATAAAATTCTATAATTTATAACCAATAAAAAACATACAAAGAATTAAGACACGCCCCCTACAATAAGTTAAGACACGCCCCAACAATAAATTAACGCACGCTCTAACAATAAATTAAGACCTGCCCTAACAATAAGTTACGATTCGTCTTAACAATAAATTAAGACACGCTTAACAATAAATTAAGACACACTCTAACAATAAATTAAGACACGCCCTAACAATAAATTAAGAATCGTCTTAAGAATAAATTAAGACACGCACCAACAATAAATTAAGACACACTTTAACAATAAATTAAGACACGCCCCGACAATAAATTAAGACACGCCCTAACAATAAATTAAGACACGCCCCGACAATGAATTAAGACCCGCCTTAACAATAAATTAAGACACGCTCTAACAATAAATTAAGACACACTTTAACAATAAATTAAGACCCGCCCCAACAATAAATTAAGACACGCCCCAACAATAAATTAAGACACGCTCTAACAATAAATTAAGACCCGCCCCCTACAATAAATTAAGACCCGCCTTAACAATAAATTAAGACACGCTCTAAGAATAAATTAAGACCCGCCTTAACAATAAATTAAGACACGCTCTAACAATAAATTAAGACACGCCCCAACAATAAATAAAGACACGCTCTAAGAATAAATTAAGAGACGCTCTAACAATAGATTAAGACCCACCCTAACAATAAATTAAGACACGCTCTAATAATAAATTAAGACCCGTCTTAACAATAAATTAAGACACGCTCTAACAATAAATTAAGACACGCCCCAACAATAAATTAAGACACACCCCAATAATAAATTAAGACACGCCCCATACAATAAATTAATACCCGCCTTAACAATAAATTAAGAGACGCTCTAAGAATAAATTAAGACCCGCCTTAACAATAAATTAAGACTCGCCCTAACAATAAATAAAGACCCCCCTAAACAATAAATTAAGACACCCTAACAATAAATTAAGATCCACCCCTACAATAAATTAAGACACGCCCCTACAATAAATTAAGACACGCCTACCACAATAAATGTGAATTACAACTTATAAATCAGTACTCAGAAAACGAATTTCATTTAGCACAAACACATAACACTGCAAATAAATAAAAAGAAGATCTAAACGCTGATTGGACGAAACAAATCACGTGGTTGCTGTAAACATTCAAAAGGCATTAGATGTTTAACAGATCTTATTTCGCTGAACGTCGTTTTGTGAGATAGCAAAGTTGTGCATCGGTTTGGTTTCTCTAAAAACGATGGGGCATCTTGTCCATCGTCTTTTTTCTAAATTTTGGAAAAGACGTCAGCAAAAAATACTGCATTGTTGGATGACTTCATCCACATAGGAACCCGTTTCGTTTTTCCGTTTAACAATTTTCTTATTCAAAGAACTGTTGACTTAAACATGAGCGAAGAAGCTGAATAATGGAATGGTCGAAGACGCACCAAAGATCGTCTACTACAGGAGTTTACAGCATCGGGCTTGGAATTTGGTAGCTGAGTAAACTCGTTGTTGTAGACTGATCCGGGTTCACCCATAGTGACAAGATGGATTCGTCAGATCACTATGAAGTCGACACGTTTTCCCTTATCAAGGAGTTTCGTAATTTTTCGGTCGTTAGCAAAATTCGATTTTGGGGGTAACAAAAGGGGTTAAAAACATAGCTTAAAAGAAAACATGGTAAGGGGAAAAGATAAAATAAGAGGTTTGGTTGTGTTAAAATAGAGTTTTATTAACATTAAAATGGGACTGGCTGCTTTTAATTCCCAAAGCTAGGGGTAAACTACGTTACCCTGGGTAACCAAGATAAAAAACTTATGACCTGAAAGATCACATAGGGGTAAAGTTCGTTGGCACAACGAACTGGAAACAATTTAATTCTTTTTTTTTACAAAAAACATATAATAAAGACTGAAGAAGTCGTTCCTCCTTTTACAAAAAATATACAAATGAAGACTAAAGAAATCTTCTAATAAATTTAACAAAGTGGTCGCAAAGGGGTTGCAAAGGGGCATAAAACAATAAAATAAAAAATAAAAAATACAGGACCTTAGCAGTAGGTTGGCGAATCGTCTCCTGTCTAGTTTGGACTAGTTTTTCCTTTTCCCTTGAAATGTCCGTTTCAAAGGTCCCTTTTTATCTTTCTTTCGACACTTTTCATTCCAAGGATCTCCAAGTTCTTGAAATTACTTCTCAAAAGAAAATTCTCCTGAAACGTCCTTCCTCCAAGGGGCAGTATTTGGGAATTTTTTTTTAAATTTAAAGACGCTTGTCTTTACACCGCAAAAAAACCCTTTTATCATAAGGTTGATCCCTTCAAGGGAAATATATTTCTTTAAAAATAGGGTCTATCTGATACCCTGAACTTCAAAATAAAACGTTCTTACTCTAAGAACGAGTTGAAAACTTCCAAATATTTTACGTCCGTGTTGATAACAGACCGTTGGAACTGAACTGATCTGCTCTAAACCCAAGTCGGCACTGAATCAAAAAGGGCGGCAATAGCAGAGTTTGGTCGAATAGGGAACAATCCAGACCGAGGTCACATCGGTATGACGTCGTCTCTAGGCTTCATGACAACGATGATGCTGCTGGAAAAAAAAAGACAGGGAAAACTGACCCGCAACCTGACTGCTAACTTTGACTCACATGGGTGCAGTGGCAACATGTTGACCTCCCCCACCCCGACACCCCTCATGGCCAATATAGAAATAAATTTCAGAAAGGAGACCCGCTTAGCGAACCGCTTAGTACGTCTGCCTAGAGCCGGTAATGGCGACCAACTTATAATTAAGTATTCTTAATACAATTTCTATTCCTTTCAATTCCTGTCTTGGGTTTCTTAGGTACTTAGTGTTATTCTTATGATATAACAAATTGGCGACGAGAGATAACGATTTAAAATCCAGTTTGTTAACACATAACAAATTGACGATCTTCAATCAGGACTCACGGAATAAAAATAAATAAATATATAAATAAACCCTAACTCTAACCCTAACCCTTCATTGTAAAATTTGGCGCAGTGAGGCAGAAAAAGACGTCTGCAGCCGAAACTGCAAAACCGTATCAGAGCGAGACATTTATTCGCCAGGATCTTCATTCCAAACCATAGAGAGAGAGAGAGAGAGAGAGAGAGAGAGAGAGAAAGAAAAAGAGAGAAATATATATATATATATATATATATATATATATATATATAGATAGATAGATAGATAGATAGAGAGAGAAATAGATAGAGAGAGAAATATATATATAAAGAGAGAGAGAGAGAGAGAGAGAGAAAGAGAGAGCAAGAGAGAAAGAAAAAGAGAGAAATAGATAGATAGATAGATAGATAGAGAGAGAGAGAGAGAGAGAGAGAGAGAAAGAGAGAGAGAGCAAATGAGATAGAGAAAGAAAGCGAAATAGAAAGAGCGAGATAGCGAAAGAGAGAGAAATATATATATATATATATATAGAGAGAGAGATAGAGAGTGAGAGAGATAGAAATAGAGAGATAGAGAGAGAGAGAGAAAGAGAGAAAGTGAGAGAGAAAATGAAAGAGAAAGAGGGAAAATAAAGATAGGGGAAAGAAAGTAAAAGAGAAAGAGAGAGAGAGATCGAAATCACTAATTAATTATACCTTGTCGTCCCATTTCGTATATATATATATATATATATATATATATATATATATATATATATATCCGACTACCCTGTGTTCTACCAAATGGACTGTCTGCTTGCTATCACTCTCTCTCTCTCTCTTTGATCCATGTGATGTAATATCCGTTTTTAATATATTCCCACACAGTCACCCTTCACCTCTGGTTCAGGGCGTTGATCTTTGCGCTGACTTTTCGTCTGTCACATTTCCTGCTCTTCTCAACTATCTAAATAATATACTAGATGATCTACCCGTCCAATATTTAACATTCACACGACTGAGGTTCTTGACTTCGAAAATCTTCAACAGGATTGTAAGAGTGAAAAAGTGGAGGGAATGAAATAAAAAATGTAAATATTTTTCAGTAAATTTTCATATGAAATAATTTTTTCTCTCCTTTTTCCCCCTTCCACAGGATTCCTGCAAGTATTACAAGAACATAACAGCAAGGGAAACTTAAAGACGCTTTCACTGTTGCAATTGACTCAGAGTGTTGCGATTGGTGCGGCTTTTCATGGAGCGAGGGCGGTGGATCGAATCCTGCCACTGGAATACATCAAAAATGCTACTGTCTTGTCGCAAATGAAATTCTGAACTTCAAGTGAAAATAGTATTATTATTAAGGAGTATTGTAGTTTGCTTGAAGCATTGCGCATAGTGTATAGATAGGTTTGAGGTTTTAGAAGACCGCGAAAATGCAAAGGTATGAACTGAAAGAATGGGTGAGAAACAAAGCGATAAAATGACGCGAAAAGACAATCCCCCGATCGATAATAAAGACCAATGGGTATTTATCTAAATAAATAAATATCCATCCCGTCATGTAAAAGTTAGCAAGTAAAAACCTGCCAGACGAAACAATTTCAAGTGTTTAGGGGAAGGAGGAAAGCAAATAGTAATTCCGACAACCCCATGCCGTCAAAAATGAATTCGGAAAGAAATCTTTTATTCTATTTCCATAATGAGACGTTTTTTTTTTTTCTTTATCGATTGATACATTTTTCCATCCTTTTTTCTTTTTTAAACTTATCGTTCTCTTCTTTTTTATTTCTTGTTAACTTCACCGATTTAGACGTTATTTTATATAAATATGAATATTAGTGCAAACACTGTCGAAGCATAATTTTTCCCCGTCATTTTTGACAGAGGGTGTACACTCGTATGTAATAATTTTCTTTTTATTTCTTACTAACTGTGTTGGATAATGTCAGAAATCACAGACGTGACAGGTTCACCGTGTGACGAGACCCCAGATCACGGGTCAGTGTGCACCTGCGAGAGGCTGTGACGTCACGGGCCCTTGCGTGGGAAACAGAGGGATCCGTGACGTCACTCGTTCTTCTTGAGAAGCGAGTTTCGTCAGTCTGGGTTTTGGAGGCGAACCTATCAGACATGATTTTGATGTAGTCAGCAATTTGATTTAAGGGAAATATTTCCCTAAGAAAATACAAGTGAGAGATATCCTTTCCCCCCTCTATGAATGGTTAAGAAAATAATTGTTAAGTAACTACGATAAAGTAGTGATTTGCTCTCTCTCTCTCTCTCTCTCTCTCTCGACGTAGTGAATGACTCCCAGCTGATTAAACGACTAACGCTTGTAATAAAAAGAATTGAAAGTAAAAAGATTGTGTTTGGTGAGTCGATCGTGGAATTTTGTTGCAGACAACGGACGGCGTGGTTCACGGCAGGAAGGAAAGAAGAAAGAATTCATCCACTAGACGACACGACCCTCTACACGGCGGGGGAGAAATCTAAGGTATGCAAACAATATATGAACTATGTGATTTATGATGTTTTAAAAATGACGAGTATTAAATGAGAACCGCCGCGGCCCAAGAGTGGGGCTATGCAACAACTGTTCTATGTTCGATCAAATTGTTTTCTTATATTTCGAGGATATTACCTCCTTTTCAAAGTATTTATGTTTCAGAAAAGCGTGGATATCATGTTTTGGTTGGAAGTAGGTGTTATGTAAATGTTGCCGTGGTCATTCCTTTAGTTTTTTCACTCGAATTTTGGCAGATCGATTTTTGCATCCCCAGCATCACTAAGAATAAAAATGGTAACATGTTTACACAGGTGGTTGTCAGTCGACAACCACCTGTGTAAACATGTTACCATTTTTATTCTTATTCTTATTTTCTGTTTGATTAAATACGTATTACAAAGTTTGCCATGTGTGCATATTTTATTGTATTACTTATTAGTGTAAATCAATCCTGTTATATTTTAGCGGACTGACGACCACCTGAGTACACATGTTACCATTTTTATTCTTATTCTTATTTTCTTTTTGATTACGTATTACAAAGTTTACATAATTTAGTGTATTACTTGTTAGTGCAAATCAATCCTGTTATATTTTATAAGTACATTTTTTAGTTCTCTTTTGTGTTTATGTGTATGAACGAATTAAGAAACTGATAAATACTTATAAAACCAATTACACTCTCTTCACTCTCAGTAGACTTAATATTTGTAGACTGAGTCCTTAACCATCACCCTAGCAGGATCTGTGCCCCGGCGATGCCCGGGATAGATATAATAATTGGTTATATGCATTGCAGCTCGTGTCTTTCGATTGTAGGCGTGCCCCTTTTTCCGTGAGATCATCATGGCTGGCTTTGCTCTGAAACTTCTTGATCTTTCTCTCTCATCAAATCTTTCTTGGAGTTCATACATTAGATCCATTGTTTTTTCTGCTTCTCGTAAAGTCGGTTCTCTATCGCTCCAAACACTTTCTCACATCTGAGGCTATTCTCTGTTTCTACAAATCTACTATCAGACCATGTATGGAGAACTGTTGTCATATTTGTGCTGGTGAATCTCTGTCCCATTTGAGGGTTCTTGATAAGGTGCAGAAACGTATCTGTAATTTGATTGGCCCCACCCTTTTCTTCTTCTCTGCACCCTCTCACTCACAGACGTGATGTTGCTAGTCTCAGTCTAAATACTATTATGGCATGTGTTCTTCAGAATTATGTGATCTATTCCCCGCTTCTTTTGTTCCAGCCCGTTTGACTCGTTGGTCTAGTGGTCTCCATCAAATCGCTATTTTGATACCTCATTGTAATACAGTTTCCTATTCCAGTATTTTAATTCCAAGAACTGTAGGCTTGTGGAACGCTCTTCCTGTTGACTGTTTTCCTCCTACCTTGGTCTTTTTATAACTAAGGCCAATAGGCATCGTCTGTCTTTGCGAGAATCATATTTGTTCTTGTTAGCTCCTTACATCAAGTGGTTTCATGTCTTGTTTGGAGCGATTTAGTAATGGCTCAATGTAACACACCTTAGCTTATCAAAATTAACAAAGTCGTGCACATCAAATACATTGCCTAGGGCACCAAACCCTCTGATACCAGCCCTGGAAGCAAACTTAAAAAGTTATTCAAAATAAATGCAAGTTTGTGCAAGTTTTTCAATGTCGTAACAACCAGCGAGTGTTTATGGCAAGGATCTTTGACAACAATCAATTATTGATGCTGTCTGAATGTAA
>OY744518.1:139661643-139664143 GCA_963556195.1 Sepiola atlantica
TAAGACTATATTTAATTCACCCAATCAAGACACTTGTTGCCATGGTGACTGTTTGTTCTTTTTACTTCTTCATTTGAATTTTATTTCACTTCATTCAAGCTTCCATCTCTCTTTCCATTTTCACCTTCATTTTCCTCTTGTTCATTCTTTCCATTTACCTTATTTCTCTTACGCTGCTGGCTGTCGATGTTGCTACTACTACTACTACTACTACTACTACTACTACTACTACTACTACTACTACTACTACTACTACTACTACTACTACTCGTCTCAGTGTGTCAACCAACCATACACGCTTATTATCAGACGAAATCACGTGATTTCCGGAGAAAGGCAATTCTTTCTCTTTTGGGCCAGACACTCAAGCAAAACATACATGAAAAAGTCGCCGTCCCCCCAAAAAATTCCAATGAGGAAGAGGGTGGGCGTACGAAGTGAATGAAATAGTACGCGGCACAAGCCGTCTATGTCTCTCTCTCTCTCTTTCTCTGATGCGGAGGTGGGTTCTGTTTTAAAGTATCTCTCCTCTTTTATTTCTTGTAATTGTTCATTCTGTCTGAGCTAATGAATCTTCCGTTGAAATAATTCCCCGCGTTCGTATGGAATTGGTGAAACGGCAACGACGATCTTGGTTAGCGACGGGTGTGTATAATATTATACACACCTCGTGACGACATGACGTCATAACATATGTAATAAGTAAAGATTTTAATGAAATAAAGAAACAAACAATAGCAGATAAATAAATGCTTGTTTCTGTATATGTACCGTTATTCTTAACGTTTACACTTATTGGAGTATCCATCCTGACAACGGGCATTAAAAAAGAAGCCTTTTTTTTCTTTCATCGCGGCGAGATTGTAAAGAGGCAGGAAATGGGGAATTTCATAATGTATAGTCGCTTAATGTTTACAATGAAATGTTTAACACGCACAAACAGCTTACCCTAACCCTAACCCTAAGCCAGACAACTTATAAAATCGGGGGACTTATGTTTTGAAGCATGTCCGTCCCGTCCGTCCGGATTTTTCTCCGCAACCATCCATTGAATTTCTCTGAAATGTTGCATGAAGTTGTAACTTTGGTCAGGTTAGAAAGTGACATTCTCCGATTTTTGAAAAAAAATCTGGTTAGCCCCCCAGGGGGTCAAAAGTTCCCGAAATGGCAAAAAATGACATTTTTCGCCCCATAACTTTTCATCCATCCATTAAATTTCTCTGAAACTTGGCCAAAATGTGGAGGCAATTGTTCCTAATAGAAAATAAGTATCGCTGACCTTGGAAAAAATCTGGTTTGCGCCCCCAGGAGGTCAAAAGCCTCCAAAATGGCAAAAATGACCCTTTTCTCCCATAACGTTTGATCCATCCATTAATTTTTTCTGAAACTTGGCCAAAATGTAGAGACAATTGTTCTGGATATAAAATGAGCATCCTTGACCTCAGAAAAATTCTGGTTCGCGCCCCCAATAGGTCAAAGGGGGGGTCAAAAATGCCCCAAATTTATTGCATTTTACACTCGCCACATCAAGTCACATATAGAGGGGGACCACGCACGCGCGGCTTGTTTCTATTTAAGTCATCTAAATTATTCAGAATACGTTTCTGTATGTTTTCCTAACCCCCTAAAAAATTATTACCCCCTAAACAACATAACATTAAATCAGTATTCATAGCAAGTTTTATCGCACACGTCAAACGCCGAAATGATAATTCGCCATGAAAAAAAGTAATCGCTATCTTTACAAACAAATTGAGAACGAGGCTTACGGCAACATAACCCTCATAATTTTTTTAGTTAAGAGCCATATTTAAAAAAAAAAGTAAAATATTATTTTCTTTTTTTTGGAGGGGGGGGGGGGGTAAATTCGGCCTAGTGAAAGTTTTCCCCAACAACTTTTTGGGAACCACACACAGGAAAATACAGCGATGGCAAAGAAAGATAACACAGTAGTTAAACTTGTAAATAACAAATAACCAGTTTATTGGACTGAATTACCGGTAATGAAAGAGAGTAACGCCAGTTGTTTGCGAAAAGTGTCTGGTCGGATTACTTTTCAATGTTGGTTCATTAAGTGGTAGTTGATAGCCGGACGAAGTTGTCAGCACATCAGTAGCACTACGGTGAACCAATACTTTGATCCCAGCGGCTCATCACGTAGGCATCTGGAATCTTGTTGTGTTGATAACGCGTAGCAGTAATCTGTTTCTTTCTCTTCTTTGGTCGTTGTCGTCGTCCTCTTTTCAATAACAGCCGTTGCAAAGTCATTAATAAAATACAGCACACGATCATTTGAATTTATATATGTGCATATATATATATATATATATATATATATGAATATATATGAATATATATATATATATATATATATGAATATACAAATATATATATATATATGAATATATATATATGAATATATATATATATATATATGAATATATATATATATATATATATATGAATATATATATATGAATATATATATATATATGAATAT
>OY744518.1:139666643-139691643 GCA_963556195.1 Sepiola atlantica
ATAGCGCAAAGTATAATTTCCTCCAATAATAAAAAAATAAAAACTGCCCAACAAACTCCCCCCCTTCTCCCCATAATAAATGTAATTGTCGTAGACCCAGAGACTGCCCCCTAAATGGTGACTGCATCCATAGTGATGTTATATACGCGTGCACCATTAGGGAATTCCGACAGAGCTCTGGCACTACATCGAACCCCGTCGTGACGAACCCCGTCGTGACGAACCTCGTCGTGACGAACCCCGTCGTGACGAACCCCGTCGTGACAGACCTGCGACCACTACGTGCTGCTTCTTACCCCAATGATCAGCCAACACAAAATACTAACAATAACCACCTTAGCTCTTACCCATCACGCCCAACAAGTAATTCTCAAATCGTCCCAAACAACATAAACTCCCCGATTGTTTTTAGTCCTCCCCTAACACCCCAACTTAATACAGTTGTAGATTCATCCTTACAAGAAGCTACCAATATCCTTAATCACTCAAATGTAACTTCCGCCCCCCACAAAATCACACTTACATAGGTTTGAGCGCCTTCCCAATTAAGATAAGAATCTCAAACCATATGCAATCATTTAGATTAAATAACGATAATTCTAGCACCTCGCTCTCTAAATTAGTCAGAAAACTAAAAATCAGTAATACACCCTACTCATTGCATTGGTCCATCTTGAAAAAGTCTAGATCATACACCCCAGGCTCTCCACATTGCAGCCTCTGCACTATGGAAACTTACACAATAGCCACGGCTAATAAATCCTTAAACACTATTAATTCTAAAAACGAGTTGATCTCCCATTGCAGACACAAACGCAAATTCAAATACTCCAACTTTTTGCCCCCTCCACCTAGCAATAATTAACCGTACTTTCCCTCCACCTTAACTCCCAATTCTCTTATGCACTATTTATCTATCTATCTATTTATCTATCATGGGTAGTCCCTTTACTAATTCCAATTTTCTCTAGTTTTGAACATTTAGCCTATCCCTTAATATCCACTAATCTATTGCTGAACTGCATTGCTGCCTGACGACTGCCTTGCGGTTGTCTTTGACTTTCGTGCTGGTTTGCCATCCCTTATAATATTGTGACCTTGCCTAATATCTTGAGTACATGTATTGGTGCTGCGGATATGCATGTTTGCATATATATATGTATATGGTCGCCTAAAATCTCGAATGTATATATTAGTGCTACGGATCTCTGCAGACGTGTGTGCCTGATGTGAATATTTGCGAGGATACTAAGATGCTTCTGGTTTTGTGGATGCGTGTATATATATATATATATATATATATGTGTGTATAAGTATGTACGGGTATGTATGTGTGCAAGTGTGGATTTTACATGTGCATTTGTATGTATATGTGATTATGCTCACATGGCTGCGCGCATGTGCCTGTGTACATTTCATGCCCGATTGTATGGGATGCTCATTGACATAGGGAGCAGTGGGGTACTGCCCTGAGCGGTTGAGGGCAGCAGTGCAACTATACATCTATATATCCCCATTTTAAAATTATATTTTATATTTTCCTCATCCTACTTCTCTATCCTTTATTTTATTTTTCTATTTCTCACTTTCTATTGCTTATTCACTATTTAATTTTATTAATATACTCTGTATCTGCTAAAACATCCTTCCTCGCTTTTCCATATTATAACAACCTACATTGTCAATTTATTTTATAGAATGACAATTAGTTCAAAATCCTTCAGAACAATTTTATTATACACAGATATCTATTTTTATTATACATAGATATCTATTGAATTCTTAGGACTTTTTAATTCCATTACGGTGGCGAGGGGGGGGGGGGGAAACAGCTCCGTTTTTTCACCTCTCAGAACCCCATCACCCTCCAGACCCCATCTCCACACCTAAGTTTTTTATTTTTATATTTTTTTATTTTTCTATCTAATCATCTTCACAGCCATTTCTCTGTGCCCCGCCAATAAGTCTATTCATCTTAGCAAAATCCATCTCGAATTATAACATATGAAGCTTACCTGCATTTAATCTAAACTTTAAACCCTACGGGAATTCAATTCAATCACTGACCAAAAGCTATAAAATTCCTAATTTTGGCCACCAAAGATTTTATTTTTTCTTCCTCCTTTTGCCTAAATACCATTAACACCTCTCCCCACTCATAGGATGGGCACCCCCTCCTCATTCTCTCTTGCTTTTTCCTTACTCTTTTCTTTTTTCTTTCCTTTTCTTCTGTTTTTTTCTTTTTTTCTTTTCTTTTTCGTTTTTGTTTTTTGTCTTGTCCCATTTTTTTTCTTCTGTCTTTTCGGCTCCTAACCCCCTTCCTCCTTTGCTATTTCCACTTTTTTCTCACTCTCTCCCTCCCCTACATATCCCACAATTTCAAGTAAGTTTCACACTTTACAACAATTCGGATTTCCAATTTTCATTGAGGTTTGGTTCGCTGTCTTTTTGCCTCTGGATCTGTTTACTTGAAAACAGGAAGAAATGCGTTTTCTTAATATGGCTACTTTTGTCTGATCTCCCCTCTAAGGACTAAGGACTTGGGTGGAATCTTCCCCGTTGGATTTTCTTGCAGATTCTTCTGGATTTTCCAATTACATTTGAAACCCCTTTACAACTTGGATCTCCGTGTTTGGTGAATTTCATTTACACACCCGTTTGAACTTTTTAAAAAGAACTTTTAAAAAAAAAACTTTTTCCAAATTTTGAATTTTGACTGTTCTTATATGTCAACTTATCAATCACTACTTCCTCTGATGATAAGATTTTGATCTTTGAAAAGCCGTGCTTAAGGAATACAATTGAAAGAGAAGAAGAATAAATATTTTTATCTACTAAATGCTCCTTGTTCTGAACAACTGAAGATATCGATCTGTTTCCATTTACAGGTCTAACTATTTTTCATTGACTCACCTTATTTTTGCTCTATCCAGTATATTGAGCTTTCCTCATCTCACAATAGGTCTAATTCTCTAAAAGTTATCTTTTAGTTATAAACCTTCATATATATATATATATATATATATATATATATATATATATATATATATATATATATATATACACGCTGATTTATATATATATGTATATGTATACATAATAATAATAACAATAATAATAATAATAACAACAACAACAACAACAACAACAATAATAATAATAATAATAATAATAATAATAATAATAATTCTGTAGATATGGCTTGTACTTGTGCACACTGAATGATGTCATAGTTTTGTGACGTCATCCAATAAAAGAAAAGTGGGAATACCACAGTGGATAAGGTCAATAAAGGATCAGGTCATCCATTAAAATAAAGAGATAACCGTGCCCAATGGATGATGTCACAAATTGATGAGTTATCCATCAAACCACAGAGAAAGGGAGGGAGAGAGAGGAAGAGAGAGAGAGAGAGAGAGAGGGGAAGATAGATAGAGAGAGAGAGGAAGAGACAGGAAGACAGAGAGAGAGAGAGGGGAAGAGAGAGAGAGAAAGAGAGAGGAAGAGAGAGAGAGAGGGAAGATAACTTTATCTAGACGACCTTGACCGAAGGTTATCAGTCGCTTACTAGGTAAAGCGTCTGGTGGTCTAGTTAACTACGCCATTCCTAAACCCGATTAATAATGAGGATGGCAGGTCTAAAATAATAATGTACGACATACCACCTCTTATTCGGACCACCTTCGTTTTCAATCGAGAGTGGCATCGGCTTCATTTGGATAGTGCAACGAAGCTGATGCCACTCCAACACCCCAACTCACGTATGTAAATTCGTTTCTTTTCCCCCCACACTATCTATAATAACTGAATTAACCGGCAAATTTATAAAAGCATACAGAATAGTAAACAAATATATCTATCTATCTATCTATCTATCTATCTATCTATCTATCTATCTATCTATCTATCTATCTATCTCTATATATATAGATATATTATTTTCAAATAGACCCATATACACATGTTTCATGCCGTGGAAATGGGAGTAAATTAACGTCTAAATGTTTCGGAATTTTTTTAGATGAGGGTTGATAATTTGTAGAATTTGGTATATTCGGACTACTGTTCTCATCTTGGGTGTTTTTATCACAACGTTTCGGCCGATGTAACCTCCGAGGTGTACTTTGTCGAACTCGGGAATCTGGACGGAATTGCGAACGGAACCCTTTATTAAATCCACGCAAGGACCCGTGGCGCAGTGGATATAGTACTAAGTAAAAGTCAGTTCTAAGTGACAGTCATCTGAAGGTTGAAGGTTCAATCCTCAGATACGAAGAATTGCAAATTACTGAAGACTTCTTCCCAGTCATGGTAGATGGAACGAGAGCATGCTACCCCCGTGGATTTAATAAAGGGTTCCATTCGAAATTCCGTTCAGATTCCCGAGTTAGACAGAAAGATTCCCGAATTCGACAAGGTACACCTGAAGTAGGTCAGAAGTTACATCGGCCAAAACGTTGTGATGAGAACAGTAGTCCGAATATACCAAATTCTATATATATAATATTTTTTATTCAATTTTATTTTTTATCCAATGTTTTGAAAGACAGATATCCATATTTTACAGAATTTATTTTCTTATTTAGCATACAATTGTTTCGGCATACACCAAGATATATGTAAATGCTCCTATGCATTTATTTCTTGGTGTGATATAGAATTGAATAGCAAACATCATATATAACAGAGCTCTCGCCTTACACTATTGAGCTATAATAATTCCTTTATGTTATAAAATTTATATTTGAACATAAAAAAATTCAAATAGAAATACACAAACACACACATTATATATATATATATATATATATATATATATATATATATATATATATATATATATATATATATATATATATATATATATATAATAATAATAATAATAATAATAATAATAATAATAATAATAATAATCCAGGTAAAGCATCCACAGGGTAGTAATCAAAGACTTTCAACCGGGTTTATAAAAAGTGCTCAATATCAAATAGAGCTTTTATATATGATTATTTTTTGTTAGAATCCAATCTTAACCTTAGATCATATTTGGAAATATGATCTAAGGTTAAGATCGGATTCTAACTCTCCCTGATGAGATCTCAGTTTATAATAGCTGTTGATCGATAACATCGACATGCCAGTGTCGCAGATTTTGTACATGTGACTCCAGACCAATAACAATTTGATTTCAATTCCGATAAGGTTGAACAATCGTGTCAAGCATAATCAAAATGGCCGACTTGTAAACAATCAAAAATGGTTGTCGGCGTGTATACTACGAATTATAATTTGTGTACGGCAAATTATGTCAATGTGACCCAGTTTTTCCTTTTTCTTATTCTCTTGAAGATTCGTTATCGACTGTACAATTCAAACACTGTTTGATTGTATAGCCTCTAATGATCGAACGGCTGTTGAGATATTAAACAGTTTTGCTGGAAACGACCGTTTAGTATTGTCGGAATCGAAATCAATTTAAATATAAAAAAATATATGATTAATGGGGGAAACGACGCTTTCTTAAAATAAGTGTTTCGTCGTCACGAAGGTGAGGTCTATATTTTCCAACAAGCGACAGTCACTCTCATGATTGTCACATGATCACGATGTGCTCCAATGAATTCCTTAACTGCCGGGTTATCGGATTCATTCTTGTTATCACTGAGACGAAGGTTGTGATGTTTCCTTATTTGCTGTTACCAATGCCATCAGGTTGTTCACTTCCACCATGAAGTGAAATTTTTCTTTCCTTTCCTGAAAAATATTTCCCAAAATCATATGAGTGCAAATTATAACAAATAGAAGCAAAACGAGCGATTCTGCAGATAACAATTCTCGGTAACTACAGTAAATACGATTCTAATTTTATTTTCATGCAGAAACTTGTTATTGTGTAAGAAAATAATATCGCACGTTTTAGTGAAACATATAATTAGTTGTTGTCAGGCGACTAGGCCTGCTACTGGTACACCGTTGTCCAGTACTACCTAAACTGGTACCAACACAGGGTTGCGGCCCTAGGCACCCATCAGGACCAAAAGCAAAACCTGTTGAAGGGTGGATGGGATCTGTTGAGCCAACGGCCACTTACACACACATCCAGCTATGAGCAAATAGCATCGCCAACCTGCAGTGTCTAGCGTGGCGACTATGACACAACCCTTCAATGACAGACACCAATAAGGTGGAAAGAAACCAGGAAAGGGTTCTTCCATCTACGAGTGATCAAACCCTGATGATGATGATGATGATGATGATGATCTCAGAGAAAGATAAAACCTGGACAGTATAGGGAGATGTGTGCAGAACAGGAGTCCTCATTAGTTTGATCACATTTAAAAAAATGGATGAGGGTTAGTAGATGTAGAACAGTTGAGGTAGCAGTGTCAAGTAATAGGGGAAAGCCAAGGAAAACATGAAAGAAAGTGATAAGTATGAATTTGAGAGAAAAAGGGATAAACAACGGCCTGATTAGAGATAGGTTTGTTTGTAAGTAAATTTCTGAAAGCCGTCCAACACATGGCATCATGTAAAAGAGACGTTAACCCGATTATGATGATGATGACGATGATGATCGTAGTAGTAGTGGTGATTATGATGACGATGGTGGTGGTGGTGGTGATGATAATGATGATGCTGCTGATGATGATTATAGTGGTGGTCGTGGTGATGCTAATTATGATGATGATGATGATGATGATGATGGTGATAATGATGATGATGATGATGATGATGATGATGGTGGTGGTCGTGGTGATGCTAATGATGATGGTGGTGATGGTCGTGGTGATGATGATGATGGTGGTCGTGGTGATGATGATGATGATCATCATCATCATCATGATGGTGGTCGTGGTGATGCTAATGATGATGATAATGATGATGATGATGGTGGTGGTAGTCGTGGTGATGCTGCTGCTGATGATGGTGATGATGATGGTGGTGGTCGTGGTGATGCTGCTGATGATGATAATGATGATGATGGTGGTGGTCGTGGTGATGCTGCTGCTGCTGATGATGAGGATGGTGGTGGTGGTCGTGGTGATGCTAATGATGATGATGATAATGATAATGATGATGATGGTGGTCGTGGTGATGCTGATGATGGTGATGCTAATGATGATGATAATGATAATGGTGATGATGGTGGTAGTCGTGGTGATGCTGCTGCTGATGATGATGGTGATGATGCTAATGATGATGATAATGATGATGATGGTGGTGGTTGTAGTCGTGATGATGATGATGATGATGATTAGTTTGGTGTTTATTTAAGATTCGATAACTTCGCCAACCCGTTATAGCTTCACTAAGTAATCTACTTAAAACACTAGAAAAGAAAACAACAACTTCTAAATAATAAACATTACATTGTTGTAAACACGAAACAAAAACTTTTGTATTTATTCATATATAGAATAGATAAACATTTTGGTCATTTCGATACAAATGTATTTGACTTTTAAATATGACCGAAAAGAAAGAAGGAATCACTAAGTCAGTTCCTTCAAAGAAAATTACTTGTTTATATGACAGACTGAGTTATGTCCCCCTGATTTTCGCTCTAATCAATGGCGGATCCGTAAAATACGATACAACTGATTTTTATTTTTAATTAAAATTCTACTCGATAATGTTTGCTAATTGTTGGTGCAGATACTTATTTTTGCCTGATACGTAAGTATATCAAAGAGTCTTCCGGTTAATTTATTTGGAACTGCTTTTTTTTCTTGTTACCTGTGTAACTGCGTTTTTCATATGTACCCACATCTGCATCAGCACCACTAGTTATGTGGGAAAAACAAAATGGCTAATCTGAGAATTCTAACGTGATTCTAATGCTACAAACACATTAAAATATATTGTGATTCTTTTTCTATCCTGGGCATGACACGTAACTACATCCAGTGATGAGGCCCCAATTTGGGAAGGATGGAGTCACCTCCAGGTCCCCTCTTGAAGTACCTGTCAATATTCTATGTATGTGTAAAATAGACCCAATTGTTTTAAAAACTAAAAAACAAATGTATCTACAAACAAATGTATCTACAAAACAAATGTATCTACAAACAAATGTATTTACAAAAGAAATCTACAAAACAAATGTATCTACAAAACAAATGTATCTACAAACAAATGTATCTACAAAACAAATGTATCTACAAAAACAAATGTATCTACAAAACAAATGTATCTACAAACAAATGTATTTACAAAACAAATGTATCTACAAACAAATGTATCTACAAAACAAATGTATCTACAAATGTATCTACAAACAAATGTATCTACAAACAAATGTATCTAAAAACAAATGTATCTACAAAACAAATGTATCTACAAATGTATCTACAAACAAATGTATCTACAAAACAAATGTATCTACAAATGTATCTACAAAACAAATGTATCTACAAAACAAATGTATCTACAAATATATCTACAAACAAATGTATCTACAAAACAAATGTATCTACAAATGTATCTACAAAACAAATGTATCTACAAATGTATCTACAAAACAAATGTATCTACAAATGTATCTACAAAACAAATGTATCTACAAAACAAATGTATCTACAAATGTATCTACAAACAAATGTATCTACAAAACAAATGTATCTACAAACAAATGTATCTACAAAACAAATGTATCTACAAATGTATCTACAAACAAATGTATCTACAAAACAAATGTATCTACAAAACAAATGTATCTACAAAATAAATGTATCTACAAATGTATCTACAAACAAATGTATCTACAAACAAATGTATCTACAAATGTATCTACAAACAAATGTATCTACAAAACAAATGTATCTACAAACAAATGTATCTACAAACAAATGTATCTACAAAACAAATGTATCTACAAATGTATCTACAAAACAAATGTATCTACAAATGTATCTACAAAACAAATGTATCTACAAATGTATCTACAAAACAAATGTATCTACAAAACAAATGTATCTACAAATGTATCTACAAAACAAATGTATCTACAAATATATCTACAAACAAATGTATCTACAAATGTATCTACCACACAAATGTATCTAAAAATGTATCTACAAAACAAATGTATCTACAAATGTATCTACAAAACAAATGTATCTACAAAACAAATGTATCTACAAATGTATCTACAAACAAATGTATCTACAAAACAAATGTATCTACAAAACAAATGTATCTACAAACAAATGTATCTACAAAACAAATGTATCTACAAAATAAATGTATCTACAAATGTATCTACAAACAAATGTATCTACAAAACAAATGTATCTACAAACAAATGTATCTACAAACAAATGTATCTACAAAACAAATGTATCTATAAATGTATCTACAAACAAATGTATCTACAAACAAATGTATCTACAAAACAAATGTATCTACAAACAAATGTATCTACAAAACAAATGTATCTACAAAACAAATGTATCTACAAATGTATCTACAAACAAATGTATCTACAAACAAATGTATCTACAAACAAATGTATCTACAAAACAAATGTATCTACAAATGTATCTACAAACAAATGTATCTACAAAACAAATGTATCTACAAATGTATCTACAAAACAAATGTATCTACAAAACAAATGTATCTACAAATATATCTACAAACAAATGTATCTACAAAACAAATGTATCTACAAATGTATCTACAAAACAAATGTATCTACAAATGTATCTACAAAACAAATGTATCTACAAATGTATCTACAAAACAAATGTATCTACAAAACAAATGTATCTACAAATGTATCTACAAACAAATGTATCTACAAAACAAATGTATCTACAAAACAAATGTATCTACAAACAAATGTATCTACAAAACAAATGTATCTACAAATGTATCTACAAACAAATGTATCTACAAAACAAATGTATCTACAAAACAAATGTATCTACAAACAAATGTATCTACAAACAAATGTAACTACAAAACAAATGTATCTACAAATGTATCTACAAACAAATGTATCTACAAAACAAATGTATCTACAAACAAATGTATCTACAAAAAAAAATATATCTACAAAACAAATGTATCTACAAATGTATCTACAAAACAAATGTATCTACAAATGTATCTACAAAACAAATGTATCTACAAATGTATCTACAAAACAAATGTATCTACAAAACAAATGTATCTACAAATGTATCTACAAAACAAATGTATCTACAAAACAAATGTATCTACAAATATATCTACAAACAAATGTATCTACAAAACATGTATCTACAAATGTATCTACCACACAAATGTATCTACAAATGTATCTACAAAACAAATGTATCTACAAATGTATCTACAAAACAAATGTATCTACAAAACAAATGTATCTACAAATGTATCTACAAACAAATGTATCTACAAAACAAATGTATCTACAAAACAAATGTATCTACAAACAAATGTATCTACAAAACAAATGTATCTACAAATGTATCTACAAACAAATGTATCTACAAAACAAATGTATCTACAAAACAAATGTATCTACAAAATAAATGTATCTACAAATGTATCTACAAACAAATGTATCTACAAAACAAATGTATCTACAAACAAATGTATCTACAAAAAAATGTATCTACAAAACAAATGTATCTATAAATGTATCTACAAACAAATGTATCTACAAACAAATGTATCTACAAAACAAATGTATCTACAAAACAAATGTATCTACAAAACAAATGTATCTACAAATGTATCTACAAACAAATGTATCTACAAACAAATGTATCTACAAAACAAATGTATCTACAAAACAAATGTATCTACAAATATATCTACAAACAAATGTATCTACAAACAAATATATCTACAAACAAATGTATCTACAAATCAAATGTATCTACAAAACAAATATATCTACAAATGTATCTACAAACATATGTATCTACAAACAAATGTATCTACAAAACAAATGTACCTACAAAACAAATGTATCTACAAATGTATCTACAAACAAATGTATCTACAAAACAAATGTATCTACAAAACAAATGTATCTACAAACAAATGTATCTACAAAACAAATGTATCTACAAATGTATCTACAAACAAATGTATCTACAAAACAAATGTATCTACAAAACAAATGTATCTACAAAATAAATGTATCTACAAATGTATCTACAAACAAATGTATCTACAAAACAAATGTATCTACAAACAAATGTATCTACAAACAAATGTATCTACAAAACAAATGTATCTATAAATGTATCTACAAACAAATGTATCTACAAACAAATGTATCTACAAAACAAATGTATCTACAAACAAATGTATCTACAAAACAAATGTATCTACAAATGTATCTACAAACAAATGTATCTACAAACAAATGTATCTACAAAACAAATGTATCTACAAAACAAATGTATCTACAAATATATCTACAAACAAATGTATCTACAAACAAATATATCTACAAACAAATGTATCTACAAATCAAATGTATCTACAAAACAAATATATCTACAAATGTATCTACAAACATATGTATCTACAAACAAATGTATCTACAAAACAAATGTACCTACAAAACAAATGTATCTACAAACAATCTGTAAAAAAACAACGAATAGCTAATCATTAACATTTTGGGCATTTCGATACAAATTTATTTAACTTTTAAATTTGACCGAAAAGAAAAAAAATCAATTTGCTTTGGCGATGGTGAGTGTGCGCGGGGCTTTTAAAAAAAACTCCTGTCTTCATAACCATGACGGAGAACCCACCGTCATTGGTATTTTTGGATTCTATTGTCTTGCTAAGCATTTGTTCACGAAATCAAACAATATTTCTAAACATAATTAGTTATTATTATAGTAAAATCAAAACAATCGATAAATTAAAAAAAAAGAAGCAACAAAACAAAGTACAGTAAATTAATAAAATGGCTTTTTGCACAGCAATATGCAAATTAGTCAGCAATATATAATAGTATGTGAAATGACTCGCATTTTATTTTCAATTATTTTTCATTTTAGAGAAAAGACTCTACATGTTCTGTTCTTCATTTCCCACAACTGGCTTCTTTTTGGGTCTGTACCATTTGTCTGTATGGTCAAAGTGCAAACACTTGCACAGTTCCCAGTGGACTACCTTTCAGACCCAGTCATGTCTGTTTTTTTATATTCCCTTTGGACTAGTTTGCTGAATTTACTGCTACATTATTATTATTATTATTATTATTATTATTATTATTATTATTATTATTATTATTATTATTATTTACTCACTTGGAGTTTTTACGCGAGTCATTGTCTGTGATCTTTTGGGCTAGTTTGCTGCATTTACTTTTTTTTCGATTTACCATTTCGTCTCTTTGCTCAAACAGTCTGCATTTACTGTTTTCCTTGGATTTGTCTATTTTTGCTTTGATTTAGTTAGTTCTAATCGCATTGTTTTGTACGGCTGTCAGTCGTGATTCCGTTTCTCTCTTCACGTGTCCTTTTCGTAGCCACGTCCAGGCGTTTCCGTGTGTCTCTTCTCTCGTCAGTCTTTGAAATCGTTCATGTTGCTGCTTATTTTACTATTTCTTGAACTTAAATTTTTTTTTAGCTGTTCTCTGTATTGTTCCTTTTGAAGGTGTCTCTTGCAGCAATGATCATCTTTTCTGTTTTTTTTTTTTCGGTTTTGTATTTTTCTAGTTCTTTTATTTTTGTAATTCACACAGTTTTTATCACTGACTAGTCTTCTCTCCCTTTTCACGTAGAGTCGGTCAGTATTCGTGTGTATTGCATTGTACATCGTCATTAGTTTCCTAGTCTTCTGTTTCATGTACCGGAGCTCTTCTTTTGCTCAGCTGACGAAGGGTCCAGAATATTTTTCTCTGAAATACTTCTCAAGTATTTCTTCTTCTTCTTCTTCTTCTTCTTCTTCTTCACTCACTAGGAATTTCCACACTGGTCATCATTAGTGATTACCCATTAACCATAACCGGTGGTGTTCCCTGGATTCTGAGTGACAACAGGTCTCCCCAGATTTCGAGTACTCTCCACCTCCCTCGATAACCATTGCAAATGATTTTGTGTTCTCGCAATAGTCGCTTATCATTGATTTCTAGCTGGATTTGGGTGGCAATAAGCCTCCTCACGGTCCCAGTACTCTCTGTACCCTTCCAGTGGAGGTCTGGTTAGTGCTCTACCTCCTCAGTCTTTCCATTCTCCTCGACCCTTTACTATCAGCCGAGGCGCACGCGCGTGTTATTTTGGGGGTGGGACGGACAGTTTATGAAATTTATTGTAGTTTCAGTTCCATTTGTTTTAATTCATGGTGTCCTTTCTATGTTTTCGTTTTATTGCTATTGCAACTTCCATGTGGTTGGTTAGCGTTCATAGTTTATGTGGGTTGGTTTCCGCATTCGAAGATTTTCCTTAATATTTCCAGCTTGTTTTATTATTGCCGTCCGTTGTATAGTCAGTCTTCCATTTGATTTCAATTTCTCCCAGTCTTTTTACCAGGTTTTTCGAGGCTGTTCTTAGTGCTCCTACGATGATTGGTATTATACTGACTTTCTTCGTGTTCCATATCCCTTTCAAGTCGCTGGCAAGTTTCGTATAGTTGCTTTCGATTAGCGGGCGATGAACAAAAACCATAAAACAAAAGACAACTAAGACAGAGACGAAAGAGAAATAATAATAATACCGTGTAATTTACACGGGTCGAGTTAGTAAGTAATAAATCCTCACCTCGTTAAGTTGATGTGTAAGTAGTTTTATTGAATTCTTTTGTGCGGATCCTCTTTGGGCACAATAGTAGAGGAATAATCTGAAAAATAATTAAAAATGGAATTTAGAAATAGACGCACGAAACGAAATCATCAGGCTGTGAAACAAAGAACAAAAAAAAATGCCAGGTTATTTTCTTCAATTTTAGAGACAATGGATACCCTCTGTAAGTGTAGCTGTGTGTGTAATTGTGAAGCAAGGGTTGCGCAATCTCAACCGCGCCTCTCATGAATCGACATTGCTTGGAACCAAATGCCGAGATAAGCGGAGAGCACATACAGCACCTGGTATTCCCAAATGGTCACTCATTTTAGTACTGACCAAGCTCAACGTTGCTCAACTTCAGTGAACCGGTGCCTCAACGTGATTATGCCGTATTATTTGTCATGATGAAATGATGTATTACGAACTTCCCTACCCGGTATTGCCCGGGAGGCTTTTTAACTTTCATTTTTGTTTCCCTCACCCCCCGCATTTTGTACTTTCTCTTAATTAACTTCTTGTAAAAAAATATTTCTATTTTTGGAAAGATAATTCAATGAATAAAAAAAAATCTATTTTGCAATAAAATCGATCGGACATCTTAGGAAATTTTGACATTTAAATCCCATAAATACTTTCAGGTTTTTAACTTTTAAATTTATAAATAATAGAATTTAAAAATCGTTTTAGTTTTCCCTTTTTTATTAAAAACAAAATAAATTGTTACAGCAAGCAATCTGGGGCAAAAAATCCCGGAAGACGAGTAATACAGGCGAATGTATTTATTATGCGCGCACGTGGCCAACGCTGAATATAACACCTTTTTCCTCACCGTAAAACTGTAAATACAGGAAATAAATCAGTCTTACAAACATGTTCTAAGAAACAAAACAAAGAAAATTGGAAGAAAGCGAAAACTTAAATAGGTTCAGAGAATCTGCGTTGTTTACCCTTATTTTACCAAGCTACTTGTCCCAGAATGACCAACGTATAATGCAAGCTCATCGGACGTCCGAATCCCATGCTGGCTGATTTGAAAAAAGACCGCTCCTGAGCAAGCAGGCGGTGTTAAGGCAAGACAGTTCCCCGTGCGCATGTCTTCCGGAAGAGGACGGTGCTGAAGACAAAATGTCCCCTTCCTGAATTTTGACCGGCTAACATAGAAAACTCTTACATTCACATAAATATTCGATTAATAATAAATACTTTTAGTACATGTTCGACACAAAGATGTTTAGTGTGATTTTGAAGCCTTTCAACTGTCAATTGGAAAATAATTTCTTGCTAGAATTAAAGTTTATATGCCAAAGTCGAGTATTTGTGACCTTAATCAAAGGTAATAATTTGAATGTATTTTCAAAGTCTTTAAACAAACAGCAAAGACAAAAGAAGACGACAGTTGACATAGTAATCCCCATCAAGTTATAGATAATGGCGATAGAAGACGTGTGTTCGTTCTTCGCTCGTCAACGTATGTTTCTAACACATCACTATTGAATATTTATTTCTATAATAGGGTTAGTTGAAATTTAATTTAATTTCTGTTTATGGAATAGAAATTATCATAACAATATTTAAAAATAAATAAAATAATGTATAATTTGTTTTGACTTTTTTTAGAATTATTTTTACTTTTGAAAATTTTCTTTTAGAAATTGCTATTAGTATTTCCATTTGCTGCAGAGACAAATATGGCGTTTAAATTAAAATAGTTCCGTCTTGTGAAAGAGTAGAAGTGGGATTACTTTTTCTGTAGGAGAATACTACCTTCTAAGTTGTATAATTTGGGTGATTCGGACTACTGTTTTTATCTTGAGTGTTATTCTCACGACATTTCGACCGATGTAACCTCCGACCTTCTTCAGCTGTATCTTGCCGAACTCGGGAATCTGCACGGAGTTTCGAACAGAACCCTTTATGTAATCCACGGGGGTAGCATGTCCTCGTTCCGTCAGTAATTCGCAATTCCTAGTATCGCCCGCACTGAGGATTGAACCTTCAACCGATTGCACATAGAAAGTACAGATAAAGTACTAAGTAAAATTCAGTTTTAGGTGCAGTCGGTTGAAGGTTCAATCCTCAGTGCGGGCGATACTAGGAATTGCGAATTACTGAAGACTTCTACCCGGTCATGGCTGACGGAACGAGAGCATGCTACCTTCGTAGATTAAAGAAAGGGGTCCGTTCGAAATTCCGTGCAGATTCTCGAGTTCGACAGAAAGATTCCCGAGTTCGACAGAAAGATTCTCGAGTTCGACAGAAAGATTCCCGAGTTCGACAGAAAGATCCCGAGTTCGACAGAAATATTCCCGAGTTCGACAAGCTACAGCTGAAGAAGGTCGGAGGTTACATCGGCCGAAATGCTGTGAGAATAACAACCAAGATGAGAACAGTAGTCCAAATAATCCAAATTATACAAATTATCAATCCTCTTCTCAAAATTCCAAACCATAATACCTTCTACTTCTAATTTGTCTCAATACAAAAAAAACAAAAACATGAAATCTAGAAAAGGATTTCATCATACCCAATTTCACTCATAAGAGTTGGGTGGACCCGAGGCATAGTTTTTTTCCCCAGGCGCTTGCCAAGATGTCGCATATGGGTTTTCAAATAATTCCCAAAGGTGTCACGAAACAGGATCGAACCCGTAACCGACTGATTAGAATTCAAGTATTACTAACTGCTCAGTCATACTCGTCCACAACACAAGCATAGGAAGCTAAATGCTCTTGCAATGCGTTTTTGGAACTTCAATGCCAGAGAGTCATTGTTATGCGGGATGGCAATAAATCCGTCATCCCTGTATAGGCCAATAAATTTAGGGTCGATTATTCTACTCAAGTTATTCAAAACGTATAATCAAGGGAGGCACGATAGCGCTCTATCCCTTAATAGACTTCAAAAACGGCCTATGCTAGAAATCTCATTTCTTTGATCAATCATAACTCAAAAACAAATAAACCAAATTAGTTAAAACTTTGCACAAATTTTTTTTTGATAGGTTCTTCAGCGCACCTCACACACTTCATCCACTCATGCATAGAGATTTATACTGTAGTGATGTGATAATGAAATGGTTTGCTTGATATGTAGTCATACCCTTAATTAATGACAATAAAAGTGTACACATTTGGGAATTTCCTTGCTTTTGTACATTTAGTATATATGAATTTTCATCTTAACCCTATTAGGGGCATATGATTTCAGTATACTGGCATTTTTCATGGAATCTCATGAGATTCACGATCTGCCAAATCATATGAGCTCATGGACACATCGCGGTTTTTACACAAACACTAAAGTATATATGATAACAGTATTAGTATTATATCTACCAAAATACTTACATTAGGATGACTATGATAGTCAATACGAACGCACTGGAAGAGAGGAAACGAACGATTACGGATGCTGACAACGGCCAAAGTTCCACGGTGATGGTCAGTATGTCATACATATGGCTGTAGAGACGAAACGGGCCGCAGCTTCTGGATGGCGGAACGCTGTGGACATTCAGTGAATTAAATTGGGAATTAGAAGAGTTGGAAATCGAAATCGAAACAGAAAGAAGACAAATAATCGAAGTGAAAAAAATATCGAAATTCAAAGAAGGTACTTACAAGCAGATTATGTATCCAATCGGCAGACAACAAAAGAAGAATGAGATCATGAGAACCGTGGCGAACAGCGATTGCGACTTGGATGCTTTGTAGGGCTTTTCAAACGGAGAACACCATTTGATGGCGGACAGCTGAAAAGAGAATCACTTTCTTTTATTATACTAAAGCTGAGTCAAGCAAAGTTTGTTTCATCTAAAGCTTTTTCCATATATTTGAATCGCACAGAATATCATGTATTATTTGTATCATTCGGATTACTGTTCTCATCTTGGATGTTATTCTAACAACGTTTCAGCCGATGTAACCTCCGACCTTCTTCAGGTACGTCTTTTCATGGCTGACGGAACGAGAGCATGCAACCGGCGTGGATTAAACAAAGGGTTCCGCTCGAAATTATATACAGATTCCAGAGTTCGATGAGATGCACCTGAACAAAGGTCGGAGGTTACATCGACCGAAACGTTGTAAGAATAACATCACAGATAAGAACAGTAGTCGGAATAATCTAAATAATACAAACACAAAACATGCTAAAATATTCTTTAGTTCTGGGATTGAGTTATGCTAAAAAAATCCGTTATACTTTGCTTTAATTTGATTTATAGCGTTTTGCAGTCGAACTCTTCATATGTAAAGTACATTTGAATTCTTATTTAATGAATATAAATTGTTTAAATTGTTGTTTATAGCAAGTTTTCCTATTCCAAGTTCCATTTATAATTACTGAACTATGCAAGGGACAAAGGGATTAGGGTTAGAAGTTTCCGAATTAAAGCGAGTTTGTATTGTTCAATATATTTCCGTGTTGCAGGAGGGTTAGGGTTAGGGTTAGGGTTAGGGTTAGGGTTGTGGTTGTGGTTGTGGTTGTGGTTGGGGTTGGGGTTATGGTTAGGGTTAGGGTTAAGGTTGAGGTTAGGGTTAAGGTTGGGTTAGGGTTAGGGTTGGGGTTGTGGTTGTGGTTGTGGTTGGGGTTGGGGTTATGGTTAGGGTTAGGGTTAAGGTTGAGGTTAGGGTTAAGGTTGGGTTAGGGTTAGGGTTGTGGTTGTGGTTGTGGTTGTGGTTGGGGTTGGGGTTATGGTTAGGGTTAGGGTTAAGGTTGAGGTTAGGGTTAAGGTTGGGTTAGGGTTGGGGTTGGGGTTAGGTTATGGTAGGGGTTGGAGTTGGGGTTGGGGTTGGGGTTAGGGTTAGGGTTGGGGTTGGGGTTGGGGTTGGGGTTGGGGTTAGGGTTAGTGTTTGGGTTGAGTTAGGGTTATTGTTAGGGTTAGGGTTGGGGTTGGGTTGGGGGTGGGGTTAGGGTTCGGGTTTAGGGTTTAGGGTTAGGGTTGGGGTTGGGTAGGGGTTGGGGTTGGGGTTGGGGTTGGGTAGGGGTTGGGGTTGGGGTTGGGGTTGGGCTTAGGAGTAGGGGTAGTGTTAGGGTTAGGGTTTTAGGGTTGGTTTTAGGGTTAGAGTTATAAGGTTAGGGTTGGGGGTAGGGTTAGGGTTAGAGTTTTAGGGTTGGAGTTAGGATTATAGGGTTAGGGTTAGGGGTGGGGTTAGGGTTAGGGTTGGGGTTAGGGTTAGGATTGGGGTTAGGGTTAGCAATATTCTCTAATAGTCAAATGATTAAACCGAAACCTTCGAAAAAAAGAATTAGAAACCATCTATAAAAGCATGAAACAGACACACATGTACATTTCTTACCTTTTTAAGATAAAAGGTGAAAATCAATTTCAATAAAACCATCAGAGGAATAAGTGGAGCAAAAAAGAATCCCAACCTGTCGAAATGAATTTGAAAAATACATTTAAAACAATTTGTTGGATAAGAAAAACACATTCCATTTTTCATATAACATATACAGTTATCTTCTCGGATTTTCAAAGTTAGACCCAAAGAGCATTTCAGCTGACAAATGAAAGTTTGCTTCTAACTACCCAATTTTCCTTTATTAATATTATTACATAATATATTATAATAACGTACTCAATAACTATAATAAGTAACAAACTATATTAATTCGATAAACTAATTTAATGAAACCCACGATTAATATTTCTTGAATATATTATAACCAATAAAAGTAAATAAAATTTAATAATAAAAAAGAAATAATTAATTACTTACAAAAAATACGAAAGTAAAACAAAAAACGCACAGAAACAAATAAAAGTATATTATTACAACAAACAGTTAATTAATAATCATAAAATACCTAATTAATTTATCTAATATTACACACCTATTTTTTATCACCATATTTAGATACAAAAAATAATTTTAGGAAATTTAGAATTTATTAATTTTTATTCTCTGCGGGACTGGTTTGTTCCAACCCTACTCTCTGGCATCAAATAAAAGTATATTATTACAACAAACAGTTAATTAATAATCATAAAATACCTAATTAATTTATCTAATATTACACACTTATTTTTATCACCATATTTAGATACACAAATAATTTTAGGAAATTTATAATTTATTAATTTTTATTCTCTGCGGGACTGGTTTGTTCCAACCCTACTCTCTGGCAACAAATAAAAGTATATTATTACAACAAACAGTTAATTAATAATCATAAAATGGCTAATTAATTTATCTAATATTACACACCTATTTTTTATCACCATATTTAGATACACAAATAATTTTAGGAAATTTATAATTTATTAATTTTTATTCTCTGCGGGACTGGTTTGTTCCAACCCTACTCTCTGGCATCCATTTTGGTGATTTCTCTACACAGACGGATTTTTCCTTTGGTGTTTATTATTTTTGATTATGGAAGATTTTCTCGAAACATTAAATGATTCTTAATTATCACCCGGACAACACACACAGCCGACACCACACTTGCTGTTATGCGAGATTTTAAAGAAAAATAAATAGTCAGCCCTCCCACTTCGATTTATTATTTTTCTTCTTTCCAGCTTACAACCTATCCGGCACTCTGCATTGCCCTCAGCCTTCTTAACATATTACTCCCAGCAATGCTTCAAGCAAACTATCATTCTCTATTATATATATATATATATATATATATATATATATATATATATATATATATATATATATATATATATATATATATATATATATATATGCGTGTGTGGGGTATTCAAGAAGATCAGTACCGTTGATCTATGCCGAATTCTCTTCAACCTCTAAACAAGCTGAAGAGAGCCCGACATAAGAAACCAACTATAGGTTCTCTTTGTTTGGATTTGAAACCGACGGTACACATGTTGTTCTGTTCTTCTGTAATATATATATATATATATATATATATATATATATATATATATATATATATATATATATAGGCAAACATTATTAAATAACACGGAGTGGTTTTGTTTAATGTGACTTTTTTTTATTTTTTCAATTTTCCGAATTGTCCATCTAATGTTTCGGTCAAATTGATGTAAATTCTTTTTTCTTTTTTGCAAGTACTTTCGATTTGAATCGTCAAATCATCTTCAGGCGGTATTAGTTTTAGTGTCTTTACAAATTATGACTTTACTGTTGTGCTCATTTTTGAATTATAACGGCAAGTAGTTTATAACTTATATATATATATATATATATATATATATATATATATATATATATATATATATATATATATATACCATATCGCAGAATGGTTCTTGGGTTTAGTGTTTGGATAGTATTATTATTATTGTTATAATTAATGTTATTTGATATGCAAATTACCATATCACACGGTAGTCTTAAGGGTAATATATTATTATTATTATTTATTTATTTATTTATTTATTTATTCATTTATGTATATATTAGTGAAATTTAAGCTGAATTATTTCTACACTTGATTATTGGGGAAATGGTCGTTTAATCAGTACCATTGGAGAGCCATGAATATTATAACTGTCCTGTTTTTAAATTTTCGTTACATGGTAAACAGCCGATGATCCCCGTTTTAATATTTCACGCTTAAGTTAAGGTCCCCTGTTTTTGTTTCACTGTTAGATACTTGGATCCCCCTTTAAAAAAAAAATTATTTATGTATTTTCCAACGGAATCTAAGTCTGCGATATATTGAATTTAGTTAGTTTCTCTGGGAATTTAAACTGCATTTTCCTTTTTTTTCTTTTGTTTAAAATGACTCAAAACTTCTTTAGACTATATATATATATATATATATATATATATATATATATATATATATATATATATATATATATATATATATATATATGAGGGTTTATAACTAAAAGGTAACTTTTAGAGAATTAGACCTATTGTGAGGTGAGGAAAGCTCAATATACTGGATAGAGCAAAAATAAGGTGAGTCAATGAAAAATAATTAGACCTGCAAATGGAAACAGATCAATATCTTCAGTTGTTCAGAACAAGGAGCATTCAGTAAATAAAAATATTTCTTCTTCTTCTCTTTCAATTTCATTCCTTAAGCCAGGCTTTTCAAAGATTAAAATCTTATCATCAGAGGAAGTAGTGATTGATAAGTTGACAGATAAGAACAGTCAATATTCAAAATTTGAAAAAAGTTAAAAAAAAAGAAGTTTTTTTAAAAGGTTTTAAAAGTTCAAACGGGTATGTTTCAATGTAAATGAAAGTCACCAAACACGGAGATCCAAGTGGTATGGGGTTCAAAAGTAATTGGTAAATCCAGAAGAATCTGTATGAAAATCCAACGACGACAATTCCACCCAAGTCCTTAGTGGGGGGATCAGACAATATTTACTAAATGCTCCTTGTTCTGAACTACTGAAGATATTGATCCGTTTCCATTTGCAGGTCTAATTATTTTTCATTGACTCACCTATATATATATATATATATATATATATATATATATATATATATTATCCACGAACACGTGTTTCGTTATCTACGACTAATCAGCGTGGTTAGTAGTGGAAGGGATATATTGCGCTTATTAATGTTGCCATTTTATGTATGTATATTTTTTATTTTATTTGCGATACTGATAATTGAACACATTTACCTTTATGCTAGGTGGAAACCATTGTTCCCTTCACTATTGCGATGTCTCCATATATATTTACGGACATGTGTTTTGTCGTCTACGACTCATCAGCGTGGCTAGACCTAGCGAAATTCGAAACCGGGGCTTCAGTGACTAAGGTTCGACATTCTACCACTGAGCCACGAAATATATACAATCGCAATTGTAAACTAAAAGTGCTGGAAAAGTGCTAAAATTACGATGCATATATATGAATAAGAATGATAATGGTTGCCACATAACATTGTCTTTTGTAAAAGAATTGAGCTCTCTTAGGCAGTCGGTAATGCTAACAAGTATTAACAAAAACATTATTTACTTTACTTTCGTTGCGAGCGTGAAACAATACCTTTTGAAAACGATTCCTTGCATACAATTAGTTGAACCGAAATTGCTATTTTACATTTAGGACTGGTAGGGAAATTTAGAGTTCATGACTTTACAAACAGTATTCATCATCATCATGGCCGTCACTCGAATCGAGTATGCGGTTTTCCAGGGCTTCAATTGTGGGTTATCATGTGAGAAAACAGTCCAATGCGCGATCCACATATTCTGTCACATTTCGGGCATGCGTTATTGTTTGGTAATTGTGCACGTGGTTGGTTTTCGCGGCGTA
The DNA here is from genome assembly GCA_963556195.1 of Sepiola atlantica. Classification (NCBI taxonomy): domain Eukaryota; kingdom Metazoa; phylum Mollusca; class Cephalopoda; order Sepiida; family Sepiolidae; genus Sepiola; species Sepiola atlantica. The sequence goes on from OY744518.1 coordinate 139,689,633, forward strand.
CTATTCTTGCTGTGCTCAGGTCTTCGGCATGACGACGCCGTTCACCCTCAAACATATCCACACCACCTCCCACTTCATTCATCCACTCTGTTCTTTCGAGTGCTCTCGCTTCCCATGTTGTGGGATCAATCCCGCATCTCATCATGTCCTCCTTCAAACAGTCCCTGTACCGCTTCTTCTGTCCTCCAACCCTCCTAGCTCCCGCATTTAGCTCAGAGTAGAATATTTTCTTTGGATAGGACTGGTCGCTCATCCTTACAACGTGACCAGCCCATCTCAAACGACTCCTAACAATCAAAGCATTACAACAGTATTAGTGTGTAAATGATCACAATAGTCTATAAGATTCAAACTCGATATAGCCGACTCTATAGTCCGTGATGGTATCAACTTAGACAATCACGCACCTCTTAAAGATTTAAAGCACAGTTGAAAAAAGAAAAGAAAACAAGAAAAAGAAGAAGAAATAAAATGAATAACAAAAAAGACTCACCAAGAAAGCGACTGCGTATAGACCAAATCCAAGACATTCGTTGGGACATTAAACTGTGGTTTGATAAACGTGAGATATTTCGAGAGCAATCTGCAAGAGTAACACGGAATTTTGTATTATATATCTAACATATAAATTTAAGCCAGTCGGATTTTCAATCCATCTGACATATCGCTATTTCATTCGGGCTAGCCTATTTATTTGCTATTTTCTTCAGTTATTGGCACTAATATAATTAGTATATTTTCGTAATTTCTTGGATGAAGATTGATAATTTGGATTATTCGGACTACTGTTCTCATCTTGAATATTATTCTCATAACGTTTCGACCGATCTAACCCCGTGGATTAAATAAAGGTTCCTGCTCGAAATTCTGTACAGATTCCCGAGTTATACATGAAGATCCTCGAGTTCAACAAGACGAACATGAAGAAGGTCGGAGATTACATCGGCCGAAACGTTGTGAGAATAACATCCCAGATGAGAACGAATAATCTACAAAATCTAAATTATTCATTTCAATTCGTTTTTTTATTGATAATATTTCGGCCGGCTAGAAGTAATATTAAAGGTGATACATTTTCCTTACTGACCGTTTCACAATTTTGTCTTCGGCTTCCTGATAACCAATTAAATGTGTTTCAAATAAACTTTAAAACATCCCCTTTTTTACTCTAATAATATACGTTTCCTTCTCGTTTTTCCGTAACCGGTTGTTTCTATTAGATGTTACAAGCGGTAAATTATTTTGAATGCTGTATTTTTAAGTATATAAGCGGCCTTCCGTTTTCTTAATTATGAACGCTCCATGACCGCCATCTTGAGATTTCAATTTGTTCGTGTTCATTTAAGTAATACGAAACTATTTATTTGCTAAGTACACAATGATTATTTTCGACCCCCAGATATTTTACAGTATTTCACAATGAAAATAATAATATCCCTAAGTCTATACGAATTCTTTCATTCTTCACTTGTTCGTGATCATCTCCCGACGCGCTGGTTTTAAATAGAGTTTATGCAAGACATTTTTTTTCTGTAAGTGTAATATTTTTCTCTAATAATATAAAAATAATCTACAAAATCCAAATAATTCATTTCGATTCGTTTTTTACTGATAATATTTCTGCCGGCTAAAAGTAATATTAAAGTGGATACATTTTCCTTACTGCCCAAAACAGAAGCATAAGCAGGAGTTAACAAACAGAGAGGTAGCAATGCTAACATTCAGAAAATACTCTCTACACCTTTAGAGTGATATTTAAAAACAATAATATTTATAAACTAAGGAAAGTTAACGTTTACTAAGAGAATAAGAGTTACCCCACTTGGACTGTATTTGTTAATAACAGTACTTTCTGGCATCCATCTCAATGACTTCCACAGTCAGACTTTTCTTTTGTGTCCATTTTTAACAAGGAGAAGATTTTCCCGAAATATCAAATGATTTCTAATCATCATCCGAACATCACACACAGCTAACAACATACTTGCTGTAAGATTGAAAAGAAAAATAA
>OY744518.1:139696643-139711643 GCA_963556195.1 Sepiola atlantica
ATATAATATATAATATATATATATATATAATATATATATATATTATAGGGGGAAAAACTAGACACACATTCGGGTTGTACACATTATAACTTATTTCGACCGAGATCGGTCTCATTAGACGTATAACCAACCACATTGAGAACATGAATGATGAGAAAATGTTCCCACTGTATTTAAAGTAAAGGAAAAAAATTCTAGTTGATGATTGGTCGTTATAATTAAGCAGAACTGGAGGAATGGTAAAAGGCCACGGTGACTAATTATAATAAACTATGATGATAATCATTATAGAAAAAGGGGGTGGCAAAGGCAAAAGATCAGTTCCCCTATTTTTTCGATCTAGGTCGAAATAAGTTATAATGTGTACAACCCGAATGTGTGTCTAGTTTTTTTTGCCTTTAAAAATTTATTCATGCTCTGTTTAAATGTGTATTGAGCTATCGAAATCATTCGTACCTGCACTATATATATATATATATATATATATATATATATATATATATATATATATATATATATATATATAATTGCTTGACAGTAAACTTTTTTCTATTTACAGTTCTGGTATTTAATCTGTTTTACGTGAAATATCAATAAATTGATTTGAGATTCTATTCTTATTTTCTCTTCTCATTCATTTTTGTTCATCTGTTCCACCTTCCGGTACCTATATCACATTGCTCCTGCCTCGGATTGCAAACTTACATTTATATTTACCAGCAATGCTTCAAGCAAACTACAATTTTCTTTATATATATATATATATATATATATATATATATATATATATATAAAGAACGAACAAAGCATAGCTAAAAAACTGCTATTAACTAGATCTTTATTTTTGTTTTATTTTCTCAAAGGAACCATTGTTAATCAAATGTTTTAAAATAAAATGTTGTTTTTGTTTGCGCACCGGAAAGTTTCAAAAGATGATTTTGTTTGATTTGTTAAACAAATGTTTTTTTGTTTTTTTTACTTTTTTCAATTTTTTTTGTCAACGAGCTGACAGAGGTTATAGAAATTCATTTTCTGTTATTGAACGCGATTAGTTTCTTCCAAAAGTTATCGGCTGCTTGCTGTAGCGTAATTGTCTAATGCCGTTTGCAACCTGATTGGTTAATAGTTTCGTCAACTTTTGGGCGCTTCCGAGATCTGCTCGAATATTGACGACGTGCAGTCACGGAAACATGGTGCATCATCTATAAGAGTACCCTTTTTTGATATGTGGCATTTTGACGAGTTACAAGCGAATCCTTTCAAGGAATATAATGATTACGTCAAACATAACCATAAAAGGCAACGTCACACATAAATATTTGGAATCGACATTACACTACGGAGAGTTGAAGTGACGCATACGTTACAAATTTATGTGGAACGTCTTGAGAAATAAATAAGGGGCAACATAACATGTGTGTATTTGGTACCCCCAAAGAAGTAATAAAGGGGTTACGTTACAGAGATTAACTAGCGTTCCTCTGAACTCATTTGAAAGTTTTATGCGAGATCCCTCTAGTCGGAGTGATACAAATAATAAGTGGAAAAGTGCAAAACACGATCAAAATAATTTAAAAAAATTGTTCAAAAAATAACACTGAGACTAGGTCACAGTCGACTGGTGATTACTTTTTTTCTTGCACTTCAAAAATATCATGTAAAGTATTAACATCTTTGTACTTTTTATGAATAAATTGGATGAATCATTAGGATTTTTAGTTACAGAGTTTCATGTTTTACACCAAAAGAGTTCTCGTGACGAAAAAAGAAAGAAAGAGAAAGAACAAAAGTCACCCGTGGCGGTTTACTCACTTACATCCATCATTACAAGCTGTCAGCTTGCCAGTGGCTTGACCGCTAGCCTTCCCGTAATACACCAAAACAAATGCAACTACAAATACAAATACACTATGGAAACTTATAAATTTGTTTGACATGGGAGAAGGGTGATTATACATAATGAATGGTCTCCCAATATTTATTATCTCGGGGCTTCTTAAGGCATAAGTTAAGTGCTTGGCACAATTCATTTCAACTCTAAATAGAGAGTTAATAAAACTCACAGTTCTTTCTGCAAGCCAATATAGGTACAAATAAACTTCAGTTTATGCCTGACTTGTCTACCAGGTTTCAGTCAAAAATGTCCAACAGTCTTTTTTTGATCGCCATTCAATAGAATATATACCTGGATATGACGTGTAACTGACACACTCTTGTATTTGCACTGTGATGGCTCTCTTCAGTTCAGGAATAGTTTGGGGATTATTTTGATAGATATTATCTTTGAGATAACCCCTCAGATAAAAATCTGGAAGAGGGTGTGTTAGGACACCTAACGAAAAGGAATTATCTCTCTTGAACCATTTCTGGAGTTAAGAGTTATCGCCCTTGGAAATGGGAGAGAAAGTAAACACAGATCACGGCTTCAGACTGTTAATATGTCAATCGCGCCCAGCGGCAAATTAATTCATTAAGTCATTCTGTGTTCAGTTTTAATAAATCTGTTAAACGTTTCTCTTGATAGTTCATCCATTTTATTTACAAGTTATTATTTATTATAACCTAAATTTCGAGGATATAAAAGGGTGTTAAGGTCCCACGAGTGTGAAACCCATTCAAGAGCACATCAACGTGTCCCCGCATAACATTGACGTCGAGGAAACAAAGACTGATATACATTAATGACTGAAACTTGGTGGACAAGTCAGTGATAGATTTAAGTTTATTTGTATGAAATGTGGTTGGTTTGCAGAAAGGATTGTTAATTGTACTAACGATTTAATAAGTGGCATTTCACTGTAGTTAAAAAGGCATTTCATGTTCGTACGTACATTATCACCTTTCACACATTAAAAAATTAGATCGTCCGATCAGCAAAGATCATGATTGCTGATTAATCTGAAGGTCGCTAAGGTAAACGATTCCGACTTCACCCATTTTTTTTGTTCCAAAATCAAATTATGTATTTCCATCGACTTAGACGATTTTAAATAAATGCATGTCGAAAAGTGACATTCGTTTATTGATTATAAGAATATTTAGCTGACAATAATTTTTACGGTTAGGACACAGAGAATATTTAATGTTTTGAAAAGAAAGAAATTGCTACACTTTTAAATAAATAAACAGGAGACATATTTTATTTATTCACAGAATATTTAGCTGGCAATGACAATTATTTTCATGGAAGTAGAAAAAATCCCTTTTTTTCTTTTATAATATTGACTCTGGAACACATTTATTATTTCCAAAGAAATATTATTTTTAATAATTAATTATACAGATTGATGAAAAAAGCGGCGTGGAATTTCCACGGAGTGTGTTTCTAAAATGGAAGAGGAAAAAGGTCCTCATCCAATGGCCATGTTCCAGCTCCTCTTCAAATATTAAAAGACCTAGATTATCTTTTTGGATTTCATAATTAATCCACGTCGAATCCAGTTGAAATATTGTTTGCTTTTGTTTTTTTTTTTTAAGAGGCTCAGATTATTACTTATATCATGAGAGCAAATAAATTTTCTATATATAATATATATATGAAAAAAAAAAAAAAAAAAAAAAATATATATATAAGAAAAACTATGATCACCAATTTTAATAAATGTCTCTCGTTCAAATTCAGTTGTGCTAAATATAAATGGATGGTGGTCTTTTAAAAATCTTTTCATTTCTTAAAAAAAGAAATGAAAAAAGAAATGCCTTCCTTGAAGAGACAAAAATTTACGAACAATCATTCAGACTTATTTTTCTTTCATTCAGATTTTCCCATTAACATTTATTTTCTTATGGAAGGAAAAGAATATTTAAACGTTATCTTGTTCTTTTCGTTCAACTTTTTTTTATTCATTTGTAAAGGAAATATTTTCAAATTCTTAATATATTTCCATTTTCTTTTTGTTGTTAAATTCTTGATATTAAGTAATTTTCTTTTTTCCGACCTTCCATAATCATCTCCCCTTGCCAAGCTGGTAAGAAAGAGCAATAACAAACAGACAACGATGAGAAACATCTTACAAGTTCTTACCCTGATAAGCGGACATTTCTCAGTTCCAACATTACAATCGTTTTTAGGCTCGCACATAACTTCTTTGTAGAGACTTGCAATCAAGAATATTAACGATGCAAGACGCAGCAAAATAGTTCTGAAAGTAAATAATTGCATATATATATATATATATATATATATATATATATATATATATATATATATATATATATATATATATATATGTGTGTGTGTGTGTGTGTGTGTGTGTAACATAAAATCATAAGCGCACAAGTTTGAGAAGTATAATAATAATAGTAAATAAAAAAACTGAAAATTAAGAAAAAATAAATAAACGTGCAACTTACAATTTCGCGCCGAATTTATTAGACGATTTTAGAAGCAAAGTAAAGTAAATCCCAATTTTAGTTTTTGTTTTTGTTTTTTGGGGGTATAGTCTGTATGAAATTTTCGGAAACCATTCCCTTCATCGAGCCTTCTATGAGGTGTGAACAAAGTTGTTGAAAATGGTGAACTAAAATCAATATTACTTTTTATTATTTCACCGGCCACCAGTGGTCGCCTCTCAAGGTCATATATGGGGGTTCTTGTCTGTTTTGTTTCCGGTACACACGTATCGGGAAGGAAAAGAAGATAAGGGAATAAGAAAAGAGGGGAGTCGTTAAGTTAAAACTGTCTGCTCGGTGTATGTGGGTGTGTGTGGGGGGTATCTCTTTGAACGCCGGCGACTGGTCTGTCTGACACGCATTCGGAAGGAAAGGAAAAGAAAGAGACAGAACACGAGGAGAAAGAAAAGAAAAGGAAAAATAGAAGATAAACTGATGTCCACAGGATAAATACAATTATCTGCTGATTTAAGTCCGTCTGATAGGCAATATGTCTCTCTCTCTCTCTCTCTCTCTCTCTATATATATATATATATATATATATATATATGTAAAGGAGTAAGGCTACCAACATTTGTAAAATGTTTTTTTTCAACATTTATTTATTATTTTGTTATTTTATCATTTCATCATTTTATATAACGCGTTTCAAGCGGTGGTCCGCTTTCATCAGATATGTAAATCCATTTGAAGAAATGTCTTTCGATTTGAAAGAGTGTTGTTTCATTTGAGGAAATGTGTTATTGTTTTGCGTTTTTGCGCATGTGTGGACTGCGGGTGTGTGTACGTGTTTTGATATTTTATATCTTTTATTTTTTATTTTCCCTTTTTTCCTGCTTCTTTTGGTCAAAGTCGTATGTGTTTATTAAGTACGTGTTATTTTGACCTTTATTTTATCGGTCATCTTAATTTCTTGGAGTGCGTAGGTTTTCTTTTGAAATTTATTTATTTTTATTGCTCAGTCTCCAAATTGGCTGTTGTGCCCGCGTGTGTGTGTACGTGTGTGCGCACGTGTGTGGTCAGTTCTAAATCTTGTACATAGGTGAGCGACACATACCCCCCATACACACACGCACACACACATATGCGCGCACACACACAGGCGTATGGTTAGATAGATTGATAGAGAGAGGTAGAGAAAGCTTGATAGAAGTGTGGTTCGTATTGTGTGTAGTTTGAATTATGATCTGTTCAATGCTGGATTGAATTTAAATATAAAGTTTTTTTCTTATGTTAGTAAATAGGTGTAATCTTGGCTTTGGAAAATTGGCATTATTTTAAATTTTCCCCCGCTGCATGAGTGCACATGTTGGGAGACGAATAATTTACGGTTTTCTTTGAGTTTAATGTTGCTTTTATGTACAGATACTCTATTATTAAATGTTTTGATCGCACCTATATAAGATTCGTTACATGTTGTACATTCTAGCACATAGACAACGTTCTTGGAGGTGCAGTTAAGTTTTTTTTTATTGTGAATGTTTGTGTTCGGTTTTTAAATGTGTATTAGTTCCCCTCTATTATTATGTCACAGGCCCCACATCTTTCCTTGTTGCATTTTGTGACCTTTTGTATTGTGTGTTGGTTCAGTTTGGATGAGGTTAAAATTTGTTTGAGTTATTTTTGTTGGCGTTTGTTTTTTATTATTTTCGTTGTTTTTAATATGTTGTTTAGTTTGTTGTTTTGGGTGAGTAGGGTTAGGTTTCTTGTTATTTCTGTGAATAATTCTGGATTGTTTTTGTTGTGTGTAGAGATGTATGCTAATATTTGTTCTTTGTTTCGTTTTTTGGGTATTCGTAATTGTTCTAATGGAATGTTTTCTGCTAGTTCTATACCTCATCTTCATTTTTTAGAAACCCCTCCCCGGACAACAATCCCAGATTAGACAATTTAAAACCCAAAACCATCAATTTATCCACATACACATTTACAAAGGAGGAAATAGAAATACTAAAATTAGGCCTCAAATTCTGCCCAACTCCCAAAAGTAATATCACGGAACTGAGGAAAGACCTTAAAGAATTTGAACGCAATTAGAAACACTAAACAATAACGGAAAAAAACAGATGAACTCCCCCAACGAAGAGGAGGTAAGCGTACTTTAACATGATATCTATTAATATTTGGGAAATTTAAGAGAAGACCGGAAAAGAATACCCCATAGAAGAACAAGAAAACTCTTAGAAACTAAATTATCTACTAGACATCGAGTTAAAGGAATAAACTAGTGGGTAGTATCACTAGTAAGATATTCTGGACCCTTCATAGGCTGGACAAAAGAATAACTTAGGCATCTTGACCAGAAGACTAGGAAACTAATGACCATGAACAATGCGCTACACCCGAAGGATAATATTGACCAAGTAACAGACCAAAGAAGTGCCTTAGTTGGCGAAGTGAAGTGGGTGGTTGAAGGTCTTGTAGAGCCTTAACCTTTTCATGCAAGGGAGATATGCCTTCAGGACTGATAATGTGGCCCAAGAAAACTAGTGACGAAGCACCGAAAACACATTTAACAGGGTTAATCCTCACCTGGTATTGCTGAAACCGTTCAAAGAGTAGGCGGAGATGAGTGACATGTTCCTCAGGTGAGGCACTTGCCACAAGAATGTCGTCTATGTAGTTATAGCATAGTCAAGGTCTCGCACTACAGGTACTAGCCGCTTTTCGCAAACCGAAAGGCATAGTTAAGAATTCGAACGCTCCAAATGGAGTTGATACCGCTGTTTTGGGTATGTCGGCCGGATTCAGTGGAATCTGATGGTAAGCCTTAACTAAGTCCAGTTTGGAGAAGGTCTTACAACCGTGCAGAGACGAAGCAAAGTCCTGTATATGTGGGATTGGGTAACGATCAGGTACCGTCATGGCATTGAGTCGTCGATAGTCACCAGTCGGACGCTAATCTCCGAAGCGCTTCGGGACCATATGCAAAGGGGAAGCCCATGGACTGGACAATGGGCGTATAATTCCTAGCTACAGCATATGATTAAACTCCGCCTTCACCGTTTCTAGTTTCTCTGCAGGTAAGCGACGAGGGCGTGAGAACACAGGAACTCCCGTGGTCTCAATATAATGTTTTGTTGAGTGAGTTGGTTTGCTCACAACACATTTCAAGTTAGTTAACTCTGGGTAGGAGTGTAATAGGGTCTGGTGTGGGTCATCGGTAGCGGCAATAAAAAATACCAGGCTGATAGATGGCGTGTTTAATTTCAAACCAGAGACGGAAAGTTTCATATTAGCATCTATTAGTCAATATCTGCGCATGTCCACTAAGAAATTAAAGTGGTGCAAAAAGTCCGAGCCTAGAATGGGATAGAGTAAATCGGCTACTGTAAAGACCAACGTAAAGTCTCTGCGCAATTCCAAGTCCAAAGAATGAGAAATTTGACTGTACGTGGGAATAGGGGAGTGGTTTACAGCTTGCAGTGAAATGGGTGACACTTGTGGTTTCTCAGTGAGGAGTTTCAATGGCCAAATACTGCAGGCGGCTCCCGTGTCAACCAAGCAACGTACATGGGAGATGGAGTCCATAAGAAAGAGTGCACGATTGTGTAGCTTCTGTGAAGACTGTGTGGTTCTCAGGTCTCCAGCTATTAGTTTCCCTAGTTCATAAATGAACAAGGGTTAGGGTTAGGGTTAGGTTAGAACAAGGGATTTTGCGGGTCACATTTTTGTCTAGTTACTTTATAGGCATAGATTAGTAATAAGTAATAAAACTTTGTTCATTCCATTCATTATTTTAAATCCTCTCATGATATTCTTCATCATTCAACTGACAATCCATCCATCTCGTTAACCCTTATCCCCGGGTGGCTTTTGGCCTTGATAACCGGTGACTAGTAATATGCTAACAAAACTAGAGTCCGTATCATTACCTGACTAATGTAATCATCACTTCGTTTTGCGGCAGGTAATCTTCCACGATGATGACGACTGAGAATAAGATTGGAATGACTCCGTTTAGCATTGAAATCGTTATTGACGGCAGGTACTCGATCGCAAACTGAATGGTCTCGTGTTGCGAACGGAACGTATCCAGATTTGAATACTGAAATATAAAAGGAAAATAATTTAGGCCCCGTTTGAAATCCCGAGTATTTATTACAAGAGCGAACAAAACAAAAAAAGGGCGTAAAAACAAACAAACAAACAAAAAAACAAAACAAATAGGCAACAAATAAATGTTACCAAAGGCAAGATAAGATACTCTTCTACCTACCTGGCTAACTTTTGTTTTGTGTTTTAACTTATTTTAAAGCGTTTTTGTTTTTACTTCGGTCAAAAGGTAGTATCGAAGAAGTCACGTTAGAATGAAAAAGAAAATACAAAATGGCCACTGTTGATCAGTCGATGCCTCGATAATCGTTTAAAAATCGGAAATTAAACGAAAAATACAGCTATAAAATATACAGTTTAGTTGGATATACAATTTTCGCCCGATTGGTTGCAGTTGTTAGATGTATTTTTGACCTTTTGTAAAACGAACCATAAACTTTCGAATTTTGTCAAAGTTTGAATAAAAAAATTCTTGACTTCATCGAAAGACTAAAACTGGCGACCCTCCATGCAAAGTTTCATACCACCAGAAAGATCAGCAACACGATTGAAGAATTAAACGGAAGTTTTTCCACATCTACCCAATCTTCCACTAACTACGGTCGGTTCCGAAGAATCGCCGATTTAAGACTGATGTTAAACTTAATGTCATTTTAAATAGATATATTAACCTCAGTCTAATCTGCTGGTCAATTGTAGGGCATAAAATACTGAAGGGAAAATGAAGCCTTAAAGATTGCCAACCTAAGTGTATTCCTGATTGTATGACAAAAGTTTACTCAATGCCAAATTGATAGTAAGAGAGTCAGTCTTGCTGACACCAACCTTAGTATATTCCTGCTTGTATAACCAGTTAAGACAAAGACGGATATCAATTGTGAGCAGGTTATGTTTAAATAAGGGGGTGTTTAATTTTAAATGAAGGCCTGTTTAATTTTAAATGAGGGCGTGTTTAATTTTAAATGAGGGCTTGTTTAATTTAAAATTAAGGCGTGTTTAATTTTAAATGAGGGCCTGTTTAATTTTAAATGAAGGCGTGTTTAATTTTAAATGAGGGTGTGTTTAATTTTAAATGAGGGCGTTTTTAATTTTAAATGAAGGCGTTTTTAATTTTAAATGAGGGGGTGTTTAATTTTAAATGAGGGCGTTTTTAATTTTAAATGAGGACGTGTTTAATTTTAAATGAGGGCCTGTTAAATTTTAAATGAAGGCGTGTTTAATTTTAAATGAGGGCGTGTTTAATTTTAAATGAGGGCCTGTTTAATTTTAAATGAAGGCCTGTTTAATTTTAAATGAAGGCCCGGTTTATTTTAAATGAAGGCCCGGTTTATTTTAAATGAGGGCGTGCTTGATTTTAAATCAGAGCGTGTTTAATTTTAAATAAGGGCGTGTTTAATTTTAAATAAGGGCGTGTTTAATTTTAAATGAGGATGTGCTTTACTTTAAATGAGGGCGTGTTTAATTTTAAATGAGGGCCTTTTTAATTTTAAATAAGGGCGTGTTTAATTTTAAAATTAGGGCCTGTTTAATTTTAAATGAAGTCGTGTTTAATTTTAAATGAGGGCGTGTTTAATTTTAAATGAGGGCGTGTTTAATTTTACATCAGAGCGTATTTAATTTTAAATGAGGGCTTGTTTAATTGTAAATGAAGGCGTGTTTAATTTTAAATGAGGGCCTCTTTAATTTTTAATGAAAGCGTGTGTAATTTTAAATGACGGCCTGTTTAATTTTAAATGAAGGCGTATTCAATTTTAAATGAGTGCGTGTTTAATTTTAAATGAAGGCGTGTGTAATTTTAAATGAGGGCGTGTTTAATTTTAAATCAGAGCGTGTTCAATTTTAAATGAGGGCTTGTTTAATTTTAAATTAAGGCGTGTTTAATTTTAAATGAGGGCCTGTTTAATTCTAAATGAAGGCGTGTTTAATTTTAAATGAGGGATTGTTTAATTTTAAATGAAGGCGTGTTTGATTTTTAATGAGGGCCTGTTTAATTTATTGAAAATAAATCTAAATATAACGGATGAAGATTTGTAGACACCGGTAAAGGTATAGTTAATAGAACCAAAAAGTCACATAGTGACATAAAAATGAGACAGAGTTGACTGGATTCTCTTGCATTAGGTTACAAACAGTATCCCCCCCACTAAAGTCTAACCCTTCGTCACCGTGGTAAGAACGGTGGCAATGTGGTAATATCAGAGCTACCCAGCTAACAATGTTCTGGTGAAAATTCAAAAGGCGTCAAATGAGTATGTGTTATCCTCTGGTCGTCTCTTATGTAACAAACAATGACGTGTCATGTGCGGAATCGTAAATCCATAGAATGAAGATAACAACGTTGCTTCTGTGCATCTGAAACCGCCACTCCTTTGTGTTTTTTGTCCACACCTTCCCCGACTCCGTATGCAACCGTTGAGTCTTGCTGCTCTGGGTGTTGGGGCTAAACCCCTGACATCTTGCAAGAATAATGAATAGTTACGGCCAACGAGGAGCACTTCGCACAGACCAGACAATCCTGAAGCACAATTTTCGTGGGATCGGTCAGCTAAATCCCATCCATTCACTGTGGTGGTCCCCAGATGCCGGAGAGCTTTCTACTCCAATAGCTTCTTTCCTCGTTCTGCTGGCCTCTGGAACTCCCTCTTTGCCCCCTGTTTCCCCGACGGTACTGACATGCAGAAATTTAAAACTAATGTAAACAGAGATCTCGCTGCGCAGCGCCCAATTTAGGTTGATCCTCCAAATCTTCTCTCTTTTTTCTCAGTAGCCCCTTACGTCTACAGTGGCGTCCTGCCTTGTTTTGGGTGAACTATGTTAAAAAAATAAATAAATGAATAACTGCATGATGATGATGATGATCATCATCATCATCATAATCATCACCATCATCATGATCATCAGCAGCATCAGCAGAAGCAGCAGAGCCCTAAAGTCCAACCCCTCCTCAACGTGGCAGGGCTGTGGAAATAGATAGTGTCAGAGCTATTCCATTAGTAACTTCGATTCCTGGCAGTGCTACATTAGACGAATTGGTCTGACATTGACGGTATTAGGGCCGCAGTCCGGCTAAACGGGTTCTGGTGAAATCCAAAGTCGTCTGCGCCAGGATCCTGCGGCCTCTGGTCTTTTTTTGTCAATGCGTCTGTGGACAATCTACGACAATAAAAAACGTTCAGTCACCTATCCCAAATGGAGAGTGGAGATAACGTTGCGCATGTGAAACTGACACGCGATGCCTATAGACGATGACCTTTCTTGACGACTTGGAGCAACCGCTGGCCCCTGTTGACCTCGGTGTCGGAGGTAAACCGAGATCCTCCAAGATGAAGTGCTCCAAATACACAAGGAGGTCCTCAATCAAAAGCAGACGATATCGACATCTTCATGTTTGACGGTGCATTCAGCTCCAACTCGCTCGCTGTCATATGGCTTTGTTGGTATATGTGGCAACACCAGGCTTATATTACCTGTGATCCTGTTACGTGGATAGTGGTTCTCTATTTCATATATAAAAATAACAGTGCACTATCAAACGCATTGTACATGCACATGTTGAATGTTGATCATTCTTAATTTTATAGCGTTTCCGTACCTGTATACACACGTAGAAGATAATTCCGAAGTTATGCTATCTATTTTTCAAACAGCCAATGTATAAGCTGATGCATCTCGGTACTTACCATTGTAGTATACTGCGTGACGTAGTAGATAAGATATGCACCAGATCCAAGGCAGACAAGCACAAATATATTAATGACAACCCGAATGAAAATGACCCAACAATATTGTAAAGGTGTCCGATTTTTCTGTTTCAATCGATGCTGCTTATCGGCGAGTTCAGACTGGAAGGAGACAAATACAGAAATTGCAAAGTGTGCAATGTTAACGTAGCAATATGTACATGCGGGTGTGTAAAAAATAAGGTTAGAATTAGAAAGTCTCCACATAGGTTTATAATTAAATTAAAGAATAGAAAATTTTATTAGAAGTTTTAAAAAGTACGTGTATAAGCAGTTGTTAATGGGAGGAAGTTCGCAGTATCACGTAGAGAGAAAGTATTTCTTTTTGGCAGGTTAGCCAAATACAGAAATTGCGAAGTATGCAATGTTAATGTAGCAATATGTACATGCAGGTGTGTATAAATAAGGTTAGAATTAGAAAGTTTCCACATAGGTTTAAAATTAAGTTAAAGAATAGAAAATTCCATCAGAAGTTTTAAAAAGTACGACTAGAGCTACGTTTATAAGAAGTTGTTAATGGGAGGAAGGTCGCAGTGACACGTAAAGAGAAAGTATTTTATTTGGCAGGTTTGCTGATTGAGTTGCTCGTGTGAAAAGATAGGATTAGAATAAGACAATTTTCACATAAGCTTGGAATTAAGTAAAAGAATAAAGAATTAAATTCGAAGTTAAAAACGTACACTTTGAGATACGTGTATAAGAAGTTGTTAATGGGAGGAAGTTCGCAGTGACACGTAAAGAGAAAGTACTTTTTTGGCAGGTTTGCTGATTGAGTTAAAGTTACGTCGTGAGAGTAAGTCCAAAGTAGAAACTTAGTGATTAAGAGAAAACATCTATCTCTTTGACAGATTATTTGATTGGGTTCGGTCGTATTTCTTGAAGCTCCGTCTTCGTTTACCCTCCATCCAACTCAATAGAAATGGCGTCCGTCACAGTCTCTGTCATATGTCTAACATCGATTCCAAATATGTATGTGTGACGTTGCCTATAATGGTTATGTGTCACGTAGTCATTATCTTTCTTGAGTAGATTCGCTTGTACCTCGTCAAGATGCCACACATAAAAAAGGAATCTGAATTTACTTGGTACCTTTTGGCAATCAAGCGACTAATAATTTCGGGTAGAAGTTTCTCTAACAGGTTAGATTACAAAGAATACTCGAAACAAAAAGGGGTTTACGTTGTTTAACTTTAACGGCAAAGCACAGGACGTCCACGCTTGTCAAAATTAAATAAGCCTCTCTCGTTTTCAATCAACTCACTGTGATTATCAACATCTGTTTTTATTTTTACACATTCTTTTCTAAACAACAAAACACAAATGTTTATCTTAATAATTTATTTACCGAATTTTATAAATCACAACCTGTCAAAATAAGCGAGCCTTAAATTCCAGATTCGACCAAATCTCACACCACACATTCCATTCGCTAACCTGTATTTTGCGTAACCTTCTTATCTCACGTTGCTAAAAAATAAATTCGTTGGAATCACCATGGTAGTTGATTTTGCCGTTGGTATTGAGAAGAACCACGTGAAGGTTGCCAGAATCTATAAGTGAAAGTGATGCTATGGAAACAGCTCGATTCGAACTTGGCATACCCAGATCTTCAGTTCGTGTCGTTATCCCTTTAAACATCATCACACCCCGTTAAATATTGAAAATAAACAAATATCGCCTGTTCTTATATCTTTATTTATTTCTCAGTTTTATTAGGGACCCCAAGACAAGAGAAGTCTTGCGGACCCCTCTAGTCTTGGGGTTCCTAACATCTGGAGATGTTTCATATTAGTAAAAATTACCTTTATTTTCATTGTTTTAGAAGTCCTTTTATACACTTCTTGTGGTGTTATTGTTGTTTTTTGTTTGTTTGGATTCGTCTGATATATATATATATATATATATATATATATATATGTATTTTTATGTAATTATTTTTATTGGTGATTGTAGCGTTCGTTGTTATTTTTCTTACTATTATTTCGATTGTCTCACTTTCCTAAGTGATTAAGATGCAGAAAATTGCACTATTAGTCGCCCTTAACTTCATAGGACATATTTTTTCCGTTAATATATATTTTTTATTTATTTTATACGTACATAAAAGTAATCCATGGACACGTGTTTCTGGCTCATTTTATTGGGCCTTTTACCCTCTGGATTCTACCTATCCTCGCCGCACCTGGAGATGTGGTTTTTTGGAATTTAACTTTGAATCCTCTCTTGTCACTTCTCGTGCCTTTTAACGACCTACCTATCTCCATTTCACTTTCTCCGCTGGACTTTTTGATACCGGACTTTTTTGCAATCGGACATTTGCTTGCACTCGGGCAGAGTTTTGCCTTGTGTTTCTTTCCCTACAATTTTTATTTTACTTTCTCAAATTTTGAATTTTGGCCTTTGCTAACTTATCTATCCCAGCGACTTCCTCTGATGATAAGATTTTGATCTTTGAAAAGCCTGGCTTAAGGAAAAATTTAACTTTAATAAATTGCCTTTTTGCGGAATATACCTTGCTATGAGCAACTGAATTGAAAAAAAATTTGACTTTTGCTTTTCTAATTCCTTTTCATCCTTCTACATATCTATCTGCTCTATCCTGGATATTGAGCTGTATACTTTTCACAATAGGTTTTACCTTTCCTAAAAGTTCGCTTTTAGTTCACCACTTTATATATATATATATATATATATATATATATATATATATATATATATATATATATATATATATATATATGTAAGTTCAGTGATGATCGTTAGGATATCAACAATAGAACGGAATAGCCTAACACCATATTGTTAGTCAGAG
>OY744518.1:139719143-139731643 GCA_963556195.1 Sepiola atlantica
GATTCAAACTCATTCTTGATGGTTTAATGAGCTCATATTAAAATAAATATGAACAAAATGTTGTTCAAAACAAATTAGCTACAGCGTGACACTATATGGTTGACCAAAAACTATTGTAAATTACAATTTTTTTGTAACAATCGTAAAGATGAGGACAACAGATTTAGATTCAAACTCATTCTTGATGGTTTAAAAATAAACATGAACAAAATGTTGTTCAAAACTAATTCGCTCCAGAGTGACAAATTTAGTTTAAACTTCATGATTTTACGTTTACTAAAACACTATTGTAAATTACAAATGTTTTTTTTGTAGCAATAATGATAATATTTCTGTACTTTTGTTGTATTAAATAATTATTTTTAATATTTCTAGCAACTTTCCCCTCTGTTTTTATTAGTAACCGTTGCAAGCAACGCTCGTCAATTTTCTCTAAGCAACTTAATAGCAAATTTCCAACTCATATTGAAGGGTAGAGGTTGATTCTTTTAATTGGGACAACCCCACCAATTGGGACACAAGTTGAGAGCGTAACCTGTTCCAATTAGGACGTTTACACACACACACACACACCCACCCACACACACACATATATATATATATATATATATATATATATATATATATATATATATATATATATATATATATATATATTCAGCTAAATCCCATCCATTCACTGTGGAGACCCCCAGATGCCAGAGACCCTCTTACTTTAATAGCTACGTTCCTCGAGCTGCCGGCCTTTGGAACTCACTCCCTGCTCCCTGTTTCCCAGACTGTACCTACATGCAGAAATGTAAAACTAATGTGAACAAGCATCTCGCTGCACAGCTCCCAATTTAGGATGACCTCCTAAACTTTCACCCTAATTTTCAGTAACACCTAACGTCTACAGTGGCAACTTGCCTTGTTTGGGGTGAACTATGTTAAAAAAAATATCGATAGTTAGAGAGCGCGAAGAGAGAAAAGAAGCGGATACATACGCACACGCGCGCGCACACACACACACACACACACACACACATATATATATATATATATATATATATATATATGATTATTTTTATTTACACAGACATGTACAAAAATATGTGTGTGTGTGTGTGTGTGTGTGTGTGTGTGAAAAATGACAAACGGAAAACAAGTTAAAGTGCAGGAGAAAAATAAAAACAAGAGATTTTTTGACCGGTTTCGTTCGTGGCGAACGTCTTCAGAAATGAAGACGCTCGCCACGAACGAACGAGGCAGTTTCGTTTTATATTCCAATAACCATGTTTTTATTTATTTTTTACTATTTTTTTCACATTTCAAAAAAACATAACATTTATGCGAGATGTATTTTTACGGTTCGTTTCATTTGCCGTGAGCCAAACAACATTTTTTTGTCAATATCGTCAACACTACAAAATCATCAGAATATATATATATATATATATATATATATATAGAGAGAGAGATAGAGAGAGAGAGAGAGAGAGAGTGAGAGAGAGAGAGCGAGAAGAGAGAGAGAGCGAGAGAGATCTTACTTCTTTGCCATCATGATCACACTGTAAAGGAGGCAAGATATGCAGACGAGAAGATACGCTAACGGAAGGCTATACGATTCGTCAGTGTTCATTTCTTTTGCTTCATAAAACCCGTAAAACAATGGCGTCTTTTCCATCCAACCCTGCGAAAAATAAATAAACGAATAATAATGAAAATAAGAACTGAAATGTTTCTTACCCAAACATATTTCGGAGGAATAATAGACATTTGACACGAGAAAAATATTAATAAAAACAAGCCGCGCGTGCGTGCCCCCCTCTGTATGTGACTCGATGTGGTGAGTGTAAAATGCAATAAATTTTGGGCAATTTGGGGCATTTTTGACCCTCCTTTTACCCCTGGGGGCGCGAACCAGAATTTTTCTGAGGTCAACGATGCTCATTTTATATCCAGAACAATTGCCTCTACATTTTGGCCAAGTTTCAGAAAAATTGAATGGATGTATCAAACGTTATGGGAGAAAAGGGTCATTTTTTGCCATTTTGGGGGCTTTTAACCCCCTGGGGGCGCGAACCAGATTTTTTCCAAGGTCAGTGATACTTATTTTCTATTAGGAACAATTGCCTCCACATTTTGGCCAAGTTTCAGAGAAATTGAATGGATGGATGAAAAGTTATGGGGCAAAAAATGTCATTTTTTGCCATTTCGGGGCCTTCTGATCCCCTGGGGGGGCTAACCAGATTTTTTTTCAAAAATCGGAGAATGTCACTTTCTAACCTGACCAAAGTTACAACTTCATGCAAAATTTCAGAGAAATTCAATGGATGGTTGCGGAGAAAAATCCGGACGGACGGACGGACGGACGGACATGCCTCAAAACATAAGTCCCTCGATTTTATAAATCGGGGGACCAAAAAGCCGTTGCACATTTTGGTACAAAAAAATCGTTTCCAAATTCAAATAAGATAAATAGAATTGTTTTTCAGCCCATGGGAAGAGTTAAAAGTATATTAACCACAAACGAAAAACAATAAAGGAAACCGTTACAGATTTGGCGCTATCGCGCTGGGAGCCAATCCCTTCACTTATTAAAGAAATGAAAACTACCAGTAAATCAAGCCTTCATCAACAAATTGCCACCACAACAAAATACGACGCATAACAGTTAAAATAACGTAACACACTCTCCACGCATTCTTCACATCAAATAAGCACTACTTAAACAACTCGTGGGAGAAAATACACACACAAACGTAACTGTATGCTCACACATCAGCAAGAGCTTAACACGTGCTATAAAAATACTTCAACCGAAATATTTCTGGACTTCACCGTCGTAAAATTGTTAAATCCTTTATACTTTCTGATGTTTGCATCATTTATGTATATGAATTATGTTGTTAATTTATTTATATGAATTACGTTGTTAATTTATTTAATTTGCATTGATTTCTCAAACATATGTTCAAGATGCGCCCATTCAATCTACGCGGTTAGCAATGAAAATGCTATTTCAAAGTCTTGAGTCAATCCAGCCCAGATCTTAAGCACATATTTAAGGGTATTGTCACGATCGACACACAAAACGCCATCTTAATATCAGCAATTTACCGACGTATGTTAACTTGTGTAGCGAGATTTCAGATGATAGTCCGTCTTGTAGTTATTTAGACGCGACGTGTAAAATAGTTTTAAAAACGGTAGTTTCCACATGAAGCTACAGTAAGCATAGGAATGGAAAATTCTATTAGAAGTAAAAAATTACAACTAGAGTTAAGTGTCACGATATGACGAAATTAAACGCAGTGAAGAAGAGGGAAAGTTCTCTTTATCTTTGGCCAGTGAAATGTAGGGACTCGGTCGTCTTTTTTTTTCGAAGCACTGTCTTCGCTCACCCCGGGGGAGCGGACAATATAAAGCTTACGTAATGTGTAACTTTGCAGTGTTGTCACCCCCCCAAAAAAAACAAAGAACAGGGGCAAAAAATTTAATAAAGAAATCCAATCCACTAGAATGCATTTCGGTCTCACAGAAAACAAATCAGCCATTTTAATGTATTACTTCGTGAAATAAAAATCCTATTTAGAAAAAAATAATTAATTTACAATAAATAATTCATTTATTAAATTAAATCTACCAGAATGCATTTCGATTTCTTAGAAAACAAATCATCCATTTTAATGTATTACTTCGTGAAATAAAAATCCTATTTAGAAAAAAATAATCAATTTACAATAAATAATTTATTTATTGAATTAAATCTACCAGAATGCATTTCGATTTCTTAGAAAACAAATGAGCCATTCTAATGAATTAATTTGTGAAATTCAATTTTTACTTTTTCTTTTTACACTTACCGTTCCCTGTATGACGTTCATAATTAGTTTTGTCACATTTTCTGTGGTGGTTACATCGAACTTATATAACTGCGAACAGCGATTTGACGAGTTGACATGAACGTAACTAAAAATCGGGGAAAAAAGAATGAAAAAAGATCAAATGAGAAAGATTATTCTTGTAACAAAGTAAACAATAGTGGAAAGCCATATCAAGTGTTAAGGATACAAAGAGAAGATTTAGTGAACAAAAGTTACAACGTACATATTCGAGGCAATGGCTGAATCCTTAGAAAGTTGCCTCCAGTCTGTAGTGGAATGGGGTCATAAATAGATGGTAACATTTAATGCTGCTAAAACAAAGCTCCTTTCCTTCAACAACTACAAGAAACCTGTTCAACCACCGATTGCCATGGAAAATAACACCCTACCTGAGAGGCCAACCGTTAAACTCCTCGGCCTAACATTTACAGGTAACATGAATTGAAACACTCTCGGACATATCCGAGGCAATGGCTGAATCCTTAGAAAGTTGCCTCCAGTCTGTAGTGGAATGGGGTCATAAATGGATGGTAACATTTAATGCTGCTAACCTGTTCAACCACCGATTGCCATGGAAAATAACATCCTACCTGAGAGTCCAACGTTCTGAATTGGAACAAATACATTGAAGACATTACCAAGGCTGCTGCAAAAAAAGTGGCCTCTCTCTACTGTGCTAGAAAACTTCTCACACATAACATCATCCTATATCTCTACAAAGCCACCATTCGCCCATGTATAGAGTATTGTTGTCACATCTAGCTGGTGCACTATCAACCAGCATCTCCCTCTTAGACAAGGTTAAAAAAAGAGTCGCCAACTTAATAGGTTTATCACTATCCACCAAGCTCCAGACCCGGTCCCATCGCCACAATGTTGTATACTTGTGTTTGTTTTACATGTACTTCAATGGATTTTGCTTCGATAAACTTGCTGCATTGGTCCCCCCACGACGTAAATACACTCGACCAACCTGACAATCAGCTAAATCTCATCCATTCACTGTGGAGGTCCCCAGATGCCGGAGAGCCTTCTACTCCAATAGCTTCTTTCCTCGAGTTGCCGACCTTTGGAACTCCTTCTCTGCTAATTGTTTCCCCGACTGTACTAACATACAGAACTTTCAAATTAATGTGAACAAGCATCTCGCTGCACAGCTCCCAATTTAAGACGACCCCTGAAATGTTCACCCTAATTCTCAGTAGCCCTTTACGTCTACAGTGGCAGCATGTTTTGTTAGGGGTGAACTATGTTTAAAAAAAAAATAATTTAGCAATTGCTAGGTTGAGCTCGTAAGTCCATCATGTGGCTTACTAGTTGCAGTCGCGTAGACTCACAGAAACACAAACAACACAAAGTAAGTAACATTTACGCATATTTTTCTTTCTTTTACCCTGACGACATGTGTTAATTTCTTATTGTATTTGGGACAATAGTGTATTCATTCTTTAGTACTGATAAATGTTGTTCTTTTTTTGTGTATTATAATATGTACCACATTTCGCGTTTCCATAACCCCTTTTACGTTTGTCTTCAATAAATTGTTTAGTTGAGAATAAATTTGCATGTATGAAAATCCAACTGTTTCTTCACTATTTTCTGTTTTGTTTTCTCTGTCTTCCGACACACGTGTTGTCTTATCCACGATAACACAACACACAAAATGGCGACCTCGTGTGCGGGAAAGATACACCCGAACACGTGCGTCGCTAAAAACGTAAAAGCTAGAATATAAAATAATCGTAACTTTTCAATGAAAATATGAAACCTTTTCTTGAATATTATTGTATCAGGATTAGCAGAGAAAATAATAAAAGAAACCGCCAACAACTATTAAGGATAAAATAGAAGGTTTACTCTGCAAAATATACAACGTGAACAGAGTAATTTAGCAATCGCTAGATTGAGCTAGCAAGTCCCTTTTTATAGGAAATCCCAAAGAAATTATTCTCTATAAGGATTGTTCGGTACTTTCTTAGATTAGGATCCGAGCTAACTTTGACCCCAACCCTGACCCCAACCCTGACCCCAACCCTGACCCTAACTTTAACACTGACCCTAATCGCCACCTTGACCCTGACCCTAACTGTAACCATAACGACGGGGTCAAAGTTAGCTCGGGTTCTAATCTGAGAAACCACCGATTGTTCTAACCCGGGTACCAGAGTTAACCGAGAAAAAAATAGATGAGACCTCAGATAAGTATTACGAATAAAAAAGAAGGTTCACTATACAAAATATGAGTGAACAAAGTAATCTAGCAATCGCCAGGTTGAGCTGAAGTCAGGTCAGGTCAGGTCAGGTCAGGTCAGGTCTGATTTCTTACCTGCCACTAGTAACATGTAAATTAACACTGCATGTTTCATGTTTGTACTGTCGGCGACTAAACTGACACTTTTCAAAATATTTAAAAATAAAAAATGAATTTTTTTACTCAAGAGTCACCACTTACCAAGGTCAAAGGTCACTCAAAGATAAGGATAAAAAAGAGAGGACAGGAAACAATGGGTCAGATGAACAGAAGATCACTTAAAAGGAATTGATTATCTAAGAAGACCGTTCAATAAGTATTTGTTGACATTAGACTTGAAGACGAGCATGCTGCAGTCCATCGACTCCCATGTAAATCATAGGCCATTTGACGGCTCTTGTTTTTAATGTTTCTAGGTGTCCACACACCCACCTCCCCGGACAGGGCTGCCTGATGTAGGTAGGTGCTCGACTGAGCTCCAATCTCTGTCCCCTCTTCCTGTAAAAACATTCACAGCAAGAACTCGTCTAACTACAACCACAGCAAAGTGGACCGTGGGTTTATTTTTTTACAACACTTCTCTCTACTATGTCCTTTAGTCTTCATATTTCATCAGCGATGTTTCTGACAAAGGGGGAAGAATTGCCGTTTTCTGGGTCGGATGGTTTTTCACTGGATGGCATGTGGAACTTTTCAATCCTCTCATAGTATTCATCATAATTTAACTGCCCATCTATCTTTCTTATTAACCCTTATCCTCGAGTGTTTTTAGCCTTGATAAGTGGTCACTCATTTGTAATAAACAAGTTAACAAGTCCCAAAATTTGTCAGCATCCGTATCAATGCGTGATGTGATACAGGGTCGAGTTTTAAAGTGGGAAGTCCAGTTTCCCCCAAAAGGAGGCCTTCTGGACGGGTGCAAAAATGTAACGTTACGTGGGGAATTCTTTCGATCCCAAGAGATTGTCGGTAGTCGTCTTGTCAACAGCTGTGTTGTCACTTGATACGTTTGGTCTTCGTAGTAGTCATAGTGATGACACGTAGCAGTAGAAACCGCCGTAGCCGTCGCAGTGACGTTTTTCTGTTCTTTTTTTTGCTTCAGCCGTCTTCTTTAGTTTGCTAGTTGTCATTCAGCCTCACTTTCCTTCTTTCTTTTTCTTTGAACTGTAATAATTGAACACAACGACTCCATTATTTGCTCTAGGCTGCATGGTATTCTCTTGTCGATTTATGTTTTACAAAAAGCGTTAGTTCGTATCACATAGCAAGTTCATCTAGACGCTTGTATAGTATTACACTTTTCTAGGGCTGGGTGGAAGAGACCGAAAAGACGTCCGTGCGATTCGATGTAAAACGCCCAAGAGAAAGTCTAGTGTTATTTCGAAGTTTTCCTACTCATAGAATAGTTTTATAACCAAACCTAGTCAACCTCATCATATAGTACTCCATTTATCGTTGCTCCATGTGTAACGTTTCGTTGGGAATTCTTTCGACTCCAACAGGTGGTTTGTTGTCGTCATCGTTTCGGCAACATATCTTGTAAACAGCTGTGTTGTAGTTGAGACGTTTAGTCGTCGAAGTAGTCGCAATGATGACACGTAGCAGTAGTAGTAGTCTTAACAGTCACAGTGTTGTTGATCTTTTTCTTTTTCACTTTGTTTTTGTTGCAACCGTCTTCTTTTTTAGCTTTGTAATTATCGTTCCGTCCATATTTCTATTTCTATTATTCTTTTTCTTTGTAGCTGTAATAATTGAGGTAATAAAACTCCATCATTCTAAAAATAAAGTAATTAATTCCAAATATCAGGGTTAACATATACCTATACACCGATCCAGATGTTTAGTTTATCAATTTACGATGTTTAAACCTATTGAACTTAAAAGCGTTCTCGTGTAAGCATGTTTCAATTATCTCAGTCTTCTTATTAATTAAGTTCTCTTCATGTGTAAGTATCTTTGCCGCCTCCGTATGGCGAAGACAACACATTTCCATTTGCTAGGAGACTATTTACTGACGTGTGTCAACAATACTATTTGACTGTGTAATTAATATTATTACAAAGCCTATATATTTGTGTTTTTACCAGAATATCTAAATATTTATAGAGATTCAAGTTTGTGATCGTATTTATTTTATGCTATAGTCTATCTATTCATATTTTTATTTAAATGATATTGAAGCTAGTCTATCTTTATTCTCTAAATATACTTCATTCTAAATATAAACTAATTAATTCCAAATATCAGAGTTTAAATATACTCATGCATCGGCCGAAACGTTGTGAAAATAACAAGCAAAATGAGAATAGTTGTTCGAATGATGCAAAGAATGCAACTACTTATTGAATACGGTGAACTTAAAAGCATTCTCGTGTAAGCATGTTTCAATTATTTCAGCTTTCTTATTAATTAAGTTCTCTTCATGTGCAAGTGTCATTGCCGCCAACGTAAGGCGAATACTACCTATTTCAATTTGCTAGGAGACTATTTACTGACGTGTGTCAAAAAATACGTATTTGAATGTTATCTTTGTTGTTACATGACTCAACTAAAAACAAAATGAAAGTGTGGGAGAGAGTGAGAGAGAGAAAGAAAGAGAGAGAAAGGGAGAGAAGAGATAGAAAGGGAGAGAAAGAGAGAGAGAGAGGGGGGGGAAGAGAGGGGTACAGCATAAATATATGTTTGCCGACATTTTAGAATATAACAATCGGACTTCCTGTTAACTACAATACATCCACTTAAAATGATAAACCTAAGTAAAGAAACAAGCGCCAACTCGATTTCGAACACCACTTGACTTCAAACACTTCCGGTTTTAGTGTAAGCCCATATTATTCCCACCAAATATTCAACCCATCAATAATAAAGTTCTTTTTTTTGTCAAAATGCCAATTTAATGACGCAATAATAAAAATAAGCATAGGCTGGAAACTTCAGTGCGTTTAATACGTTACTAGCAGGGCTACCCGGCGTCGCTCGACACCCTACTTTCGGTAAAATACGTAGATTACGGAAAAATAAATAAAGGTAAGACTGACTAATCTGCTCAATATTATAAATTAAAGTGTCTAAGTTAATTTTAGGACATAATCCAAGTAAAAATAATTATGCCACGGTTGAGGTTCGAACTCACAGACTCTATATCTACGAAAGGCGCACTAAGCGATTGACCCATGAGGCAAGTATGATATGGGGAAGCTATTAATTTAGTACATAAATCAGACTTTTACATTTTTAGTGGTGCCGAATACCATAGAGCGTTGTGGAAACAAGGCAAAGCACTGGGTGTTTTTTAAGTGTCCCTGCGATGGTATCTCTGCGTCTGGCTAATGAACAAAGAAGGAATGCAAGTCTGGCCGATATGCAGAGCCTATGTACCCTCTTATTTACAGTAAATATAATTCATACTGAAAAGCTACTACTCTTTATATTCGTACTTGTATGGTATAAGTGACCACGTGTTTGAGGATATCTTTTTCACACACGAGGTCGTCACGAATCTGTATAATTTACTGTGAATAATATTCCGGTAGCTAGAAATATGCACATATGTTACTCGATAACTTTTGTGTGACAGGATGGAAGTATATATATTTATTTATATTACCCAGTTGCCAGGGGAAAAAGCTGTGTCTTCTGCGGTCACTATCTTACTCCGATCGCCTCCCTCTCACTCGCCCCACTGTCTTCCCGCTCGCCCCTCGCCCCTCCCCCTCACCTTGCTCCCCGTTGCAAAAGTAAGTACTAACTCTGTCTTCCCCCTCCCCTCCCACTTCAATGTATATTAAGCTCACCGTTTTAAAAAAATAAATCTCTGGCGATCGGGTGATTCCATCTTCTTAAAAAGGGATGTCAGAGCGTGACACAGGTAGGTAGACGCTCGCGTATTAATATATAGATTATTTCAAACAACATGTTTGAACAACCCACCAAAAAGAACTGACTCACAAACCAGAATCAAATATCGATTTTGTAGAAAAAACTATAGAAGACAAAATTCGTGAAATTCCCCCCCCCCCAGCTCCCTGTTTCCCTAACTGTACCAACATGCAGAAATGCAAATATAATATTAACACGCATCTTCCTGCCCAACTCCCCACTTAGAGTGCCCCTATAAATCTAGCCCCTAATCACAGTGACTCCTTATATCTCAGTGGCAATATGCCTTTTTAAGGCGAATAAAAGATAAAAAAAGACAGAGACTGACTTTACTTTATATATTAGATATCAAGAGATGTCGAAGGATGCATAATAAATATATGACCAAATAAATGCGATTCCATATAATTGCACTAACCTGGAGTTAATTCCTAAAACCGCTACGTTGTAGTCCTTTGTTCCGAAGGCCACTTGGGGAATGGTGACGAGGCCAAATAGAAGAATGAAAAACCAAAGGTTGACGTAGACACTCCAGCGTAAAAAGAGAAAATAGGAAGCAACGCCGCTGCCATGATGACCTGAAAATAAAAATAAGGTCAAAGGTTACTATTTCAAACATGTAAACATATAATATTATAAGGTAAGCTATATCATAATACACTAAGGCGTTTCAGGTTTGTACGTACGTTATCACCTTTCACACACAGTTAACACATTGAGATCGTCCGAGCAACAAACTGGTGATTAATCTGATGTCGCTAAAGCAAAAATTCCAACTTTACCCATTTAAAATGAATTATTTCCAAATAAAATTATACCGTCTCATCTATTAATACGAACACATGGTCTTTACTTGATTATCCTCATTCCCCTGAAGATGGACCCGGATGGGTCTGAAAGTACTTGGGACACAAATGAAAACTATGGCAGATTCATCGGCCAATTCCCCTCACGAAACTACAATTTTGATTCGGACAATGGAAAGGATCTACGAAAGGATATCCAGAAATAAGTTGTCTGTTATATTTAACAATACTTGCCTTCTATTAAAACAGTACACTTTTAAATAAATATATTTTTTTATTGATATTGTATGACACAACAATCCCACTAACGCACTAGTCATACACAGAAACACTTTTACCCACAATTTTAACTGCACCCTCCTCAAGACCGAATATTCTCTACCACGTCGCAAATGCATCGAAAGCGCTATAATACTTCTCTCATCACATCTAACATAAACCTCAGACACGGATCTTATTCCTTAAGCAAACATCTGGCAAAAACCGCACCAAAACAATACAATGTATTTCGCCACCGCGATTCCTGTTAAACTAACTTTTTTTTTACTATATTTCATCCATATTTCTTTTCCATTCTCCCCCTTTCATATTTTAACGTCTCTCCGCACGCGTTTTATTATTCTTTCTTTTTTCAAATAGTTAAACACGTGCCAATAACATCACGTTCTGCGTTCTTCTTTTTCCTATGTTTTAACCGTTATTGAATAAATTTAAAATCTTCACTTTTTCTGAAAACGTTCGTTGATCCGAACGAAACCGGTAAAATCTCTCGTTTCTTCATGATTTTTTCCTGTATTTTAATTTGTTTCTTTTTCGTTCGTCTTTTCACACACACACACACACACACACACACACACACACACACACACACACACACACACACACACACACACACACACACACACACACACACACACATATTATTTATACAGACATGCACATAATCTGCGACACTGGCATGTTGATGTTAGCGATCAACAGCTGTTAGAAACAGAGATCTCATCGGGGGTAAAGAAAATCTGGTCCTTCCCTCAGATTATATATCATAACATTGACATGCCAGTGTCTAGGATTATTTACATGTCTGTATAAATAAATAATAATCATATATACAAGCTCTATTTTATATTGAGCACTCTTTATAAGATCGGTTAAAATTCTTTGGATTTTTATTCTGTGGATGTTTACTAACCTGGATTACTATATATATATATATATATATATATATATATATATATATATATATATATATATATATATATATATATATATATAAAATAAAATATGAAACTAAAAGTATACTTTTAGAAAATTGAACCTATAGTGAAATGATTTACGCTCAATATACGAGATAGAGCAATTATAAAGATAACTTGAGGAAGAGAGATTAAGATGTGCGGATGATAAATCTATTTCAACTTTGATTTATCAATGCAATTGTACTCGATAAACATGTTTATTTTTCTTTCCTTAAGCCAGGTTTTTCAAAGATTAAAATCTTATCATCACAGGAATTACATAGATGGATAAGTTGGCAGGGGAATAGCCAAAATTAAAAATTTGAAAAAATTAAGAAACAATATAAAGTAATGGAAAGTAAAAAGTCTGTGTGTAAAAAGGTTATCAAAATATAGGTTCGATCGGAGTAACTAACACCTATCACCAGTAATTCGGCCTACTTTAAATATATACAAT
>OY744518.1:139739143-139751643 GCA_963556195.1 Sepiola atlantica
CTATCTATATATATCTATATCTATATATATTTATCTATCTATCTATATATATATATATATATCTATATATATATATATATATATATATATATATATATATATATATATATATATATATATAGAGAGAGAGAGAGATGTGCGTTATGTCTATACATAGAATACTCAGAGTAATAAAATTTCAAACCGGTGTAACTTCACAAATATCGATAATTCTATGAAAATTTGTTCGCAAATTCACAAATATTCAAATATTAAAAAAATACTAAAACAAATAAAAAACCTGCCTTATTTTAGACGAGTAATAAGAAAAATTGTAAGGGAGTTTTACTAATTTTTAATTTTATCAGTAACTAGCAACATCTATCTGGCGTTACCCGAGAGTTTTTTTACTTTTATTATTGTCTTTTTTTTTTCAAATATGCCGTTTGTTTATTTGTTTTTTGTACCAAATTATTAGTTATTATTTAAAAAAAAATCTGTTTTCGAAAGTTAAATTTGATTCCTAGAATTTGTCCAGTAAATTTCGTAAAAAAAACTTCTTTCTCGGCCTTTTCGTGAGATCAAAGTGTAGTATCTGTTCCGATGCTACACTCTTTAACGAAAAATCAGCATTTTGCCTTATGGGCGAATAGTGACACTCTCCAAGTCTGTATTTTATTCGCCTGATGCGCCCCTACTGGTGAATGCCGACACTCTTCCAGGTTTTACCTTATTTTCCTGACGCGCATTTTGTACATTACATTATTCATTGAACCAATTTTTACATTCCAATATTAATTGAACCAATTTTTACATTCCATTATTCATTGAACCAATTTTTACATTCCATTATTAATTGAACCAATTTTTACATTCCATTATTAATTGAACCAATTTTTACATTCCATTATTCATTGAACCAATTTTTACATTCCATTATTAATTGAACCAGTTTTTACATTCCATTATTAATTGAACCAATTTGTTTCAAAACTATAATTAATTGTTGTTAAGGTAATGTTGTTGTAATCTCTTTTTATAGCAAGCTAAAAAGCTTCCAATTGTTTTTAATTTTTAATAAAAAAAATGCTAAGAATCTAAAGCCAATTAGAATGACTCGATCCGACAGTTTAAATGAATTTCAAAAGGGTCAGGAAATAGTTCATTTTTTTTCTAACTATTAACAAAAGATTAAAATAGCTGACTTATTTACGAAGAAACTGAAATGCATTTCGGTGGATTAAATTAATTTAAAAAAAAAGGATTTTCAAAAAGTTGATTTCAGTAGTTTACGTTGTTGCATTCTTGATTTTTTTCTTGCTATTCCAGAACCGATTGAACTGTTAAACATCGCACCGAATGTGCTCCGATGAACTTGCTGCTCAGGTGCCCCCTCGACGTAAATACACTCAACCAATCCGACAATCAGCTAAATCCCATCCATTCACTGAGGAGGTCCCCAGATGCCGGAGAGCCTTCTACTCCAATAGCTTATTTTCACGTGCTGCCGGCCTTTGAAACTCTCTCCTGCTCCCTGTTTCCCCGAATGTACCGACATGCAGACATTTAAAACTAATGTGAACAAGCATCTAGCTGCACAGCTTCTAATTTAGGACGAACCCCTAAACTTTCACCCTAATTCCTAGTGGCCCCTTACGTCTACATATGTAACTTGTCTTCTTTGGGGTTAACTAAGTTAAAATAAAAAATGCATCCTGGTTGATTTTATTTCATAATTAAATTATTTTTTTAATAGGATTTTAAAAAGTTTGTTTTAGTACTTAATACAATTGTATTTTATTTTTTATTTCAGTAAACACTGGATTAATAGTAATTAAATAAATAATAATGTCAAAGTCACGTAGTGACGTGAAACACAGACACACATACACAAACATACGAGAAGTGGTCACACCATTTTATTAGTATAAAGTTAGACACTGTAACGGATCTGAAAACGGATGTTTCGTGTGTTTGATAATTTTTACGTGCGTCGACTTGTTTGTTATTATAGGTATGCAATTTAATGTTGGGATAAAATGTCGATTCAATGATCGCTTAGTAAATAAAGGATTTTGTATCAATGGCGTCGCTAAGAGTCATAAATAAATGGGGAAATGCAACAGCCATAAAATGCAAATACGATATTAGATTATATTTATTCTTTTGTGTTGACCTGTTGATCTCGTCAGCAACCATTATCTGTGTAATAACGGGTTGGAAGGAAAGGTTTTCGGTTGGTTGGTTGGTTGGTTGGTTGGTAAACTGCCGTTGGGGTCATTTGAGGCCGAAATCACACGTCAGTTTGGTTTTTGTGTACATATATCTTATAAATAAGTTGGGAACTACAAAGTGCTTTCCTTTCTTCCACGTATGCCTAACATCAAACGAAATTATTATCGACAGAACCTTTTTCTAAGAATTTACCATCTGTGGAACACGTTACCACAAGGCTGTTTTCCTGTGGGCTACAACACGGTCGTCTTCAAATCCAATGTCAATAAGTACTCGAGATAAACCGTCCTCAAATCAAGGGAGGCGCGAGAGCCCTCTATCCCTTAATAGACTTCAAAAACGGCCTATGCTAGAAATCTCATTTCTTTGATCAATCATAACTCAAACACCAATAAACCAAATTAGTTAAAACTTTGCACATTTTTTTATAGGTTCTATAAGTGTGTAGAATTTCAGCATCATTAGTCAAGGCAACCCAGAGATCCAGATAGGTCAGGTATGATTTTGTGTTATCCGTGTGTACGTACGTATGTGCCACCATGTATCTCATCAACTATTTGATGGATTCAGCTGATTTTTGGCAGAGATAGAGGTTCTAGGGTCTAGTTGATGGTATTTTAATTTCAATTTACCATATACCTTAGTTTTCCAGAAAATTCCAAAAAACCTTAGAAATGACCATTGTATTGAGGCATAGCCTTTACAAAAGTAGTGACATTCCATGAAAAATGCCAGTATACTGAAATCATATGCCCTTAATAGGGTTAAGATGAAAATTCATATACACTAAATGTACAAAAGCAAGGAAATTCCTAAATGTTTACACTTTTATTGTCATTAAGGGTATGCAAGCACAACAGGGCTATGTATTTTACTGGTAGGAATTTTTCTTCCGCGCACCTCACACACTTCATCCACTCATGCATAGAGATTTATACTGTAGTGATGTGATTATGAAATGGTTTAGTTGATATGTAGTCATACCCTTAATTAATGACAATAAAAGTGTAACAATTTGGGAATTTCTTTGCTTTTGTACATTTAGTGTATATGAATTTTCATCTTAACCCTATTAAGGGCATATGATTTCAGTATACTGGCATTTTTCATGGAATAGAATATAAATCTACCATTCGCTTATTCAATCCGCACAAGCCCGTGGCGCTCCCGATTCAAATTGCAATAGCATAATGTAATTAGATTTTCTTCATTCCATTGGTCATTTTGAGTCCTCTCATAATATTCTTCATCATTCAACTGACAATCCATCCATCCCATTAACTCTTATCCTCGAGTTGATTTTAACCTTAATAAGTGGTGACTCATTAGTTAAACAAATATTATCAGTGACATATCAGGTTGTAACCAAAAGAAGTTTGGTTGGTTGCTGGGTTTTACTGCGTCTCAAACTGCGTCTCCAATTTTATGCCGAAGTCCTACGTATCCTTTGTATTTTTTTTAACTGTTCAGCTAACCACTTATCAAGGCCAAGCGCCACTCAAGGATAAGGATTAATTAGATGGAATGATTGTCAGCCGAAAGATGAGGAACACTATGAGAGTACTAACATTGATCAATGGTGTGAACTGATTATTACTCATAGGGCAGTTTTTGACAAGAATTTGTTAACATTGGACTTGAAGACGATCAAGTTGTAATCAGCAGGGAAGCAGTCTCGCGGCAACATGTGTTCCTGCTATGAATTTCTTGGAGCTCAGTCGAGCACCTTCCGTGTTAAAAACGATAAACCACAAAGATATATATATATATATATATATATATATATATATATATATATATATATATATAGAGAGAGAGAGAGAGAGAGAGATAGAAAGAGTATCAACGTATCTTCTGTGATAAAGAGGTTGCAGGAAAGAGAAAGATCACTGATTTCGAATTTTGTACTCTGTCAAGGCCGTAAAGGAAGAGATAGATAGATATAGAGAGAGAAAGAGAGAGAGAGAAAGCGAACGAGAGAGAGAGAGATAGATAGAGAGAGTAACATTTAATTGAATAGTAACATTTAATAGCGTTATGATGATTCCGTGTTTAATTGCATACGAACCTTCAATAACTTTCACAGATTCTTCCCAAGGTTCTAACTTGTAGATCAATTCCCGATAAAGGCGTTTGATCTGCATACATTTCTGAAAAGTAAAAATAAAAACAACAATTTTCTTCATTAGATGTGTTTCACCCACACATACGACGTTTAAAAATAACCACAAATAAATCTTCAACACTTTTTTCTAATATATAAAGTAAAGTCAGTCTCTTTATCGCATCTTTGTCAATTAGTCCTTCAGGAGATTCAACGAGCTGACAGAGATTATAGAAATTCATTTTTTTTTTATTGAACGCGATTAATTTCTTCCAAATGTTATCGGCTGCTTGGTTAATAGCTTCGTCAACTCTCGGTCGATTCCGAGACCTGCCCGATCGTTGACGACGCGAAGTCACGGAAACATGATGCGTCAGCTATAAGAGTATCGTTATCAAATGTTCTTAAATTTTCTCTTACTAACATTCCTCGCTCAATTTTGTGAATCTTATCATAGAGTATTTGTGTAAATGTTTCGGTTGTCTGTGGCGTGTAATAACCATCTGCATCTGTTGTTTTCGTCGAGAACCCACCATCTTAAGTATTTTAAAGGAAGACCGCAATTCAGTTTATATATATACATTTATTAAGCAGAAAGGAACGGTCATAGAGAAAACTAGAATAAGAAATCAACACTTGAAAGTGACGGGTTACTTGCGTGCGCGCGCGGGAAGAAAGAAAGAAAGAAAGAACGAAAGAAAGAAAAAACGAAAGAAAGAAAGAACGAAAGAAAGAAAGAGAAAGAGAGAAAGAAAGAGAAACAGATGGATAAAGAGATAAATGGCTTGTCTCGTAACATCGAGCTATATTGTGAGCGACCACCTCCGTCCTCACTGGGGTTCTTCGAGGAGCGACAACGTTTCGCTTCCGATTGCTTCATTTGTCAGCCGAAATAAGGAAGATCTCTCTTCATGTGGTTTCGCTAACTTCCGTTAACTAAAGGTAAAATCCTGACGTCCCATCCGTCAATCACTCCTCAATGCAACTAACGGTTGTGGTTATGTAACAATTGCAGAGAGACAAATCAGAAAAGTATTATTATTATTATTATTATTAGTAGTAGTAGTAGTAGTAGTTTTAATAGTAGTTACACCTTGGCCTTTTGGCTAAGATCAAAGTGTAGTATCTGTTCTGATGGATACTGCACCCCATAGACTGGTATTGTCTTGGCCTTCGGGGCTTGATTTACGCCGATCTATGGGTCTGTCCTGTGCAGTTCTAGGAGGTCCACCGTTCCAGGCTTCGCCTCCCCTCTTTGGGGAGAAGTAAGTTTATTGCTTACTGCCTGAGGCGCCCCTACGGGGAATGCCGACGGGGCTGCTCAGGCAATTTTTAAACACCACTTTCCCGACCCGACCTTGGGTCACATCTTACTTGTGGGAGTAAGATAAAAACTGGCCTTGTGCCTAACTCCTGGAGAGGAGTAAATCAATACTCAATACAGTGTGTATCAGTTTTCGACACGTCTGAGATTTTCACTTTCCTTTTCTCCCTTCTTTCTCCACATTTTACTCTCTCCCATCTTGTAAGTAAAAATAGTTTTACGCTTTTCTCAGATCGTGCAGGTGTATTTGTCTCTCTGCACGGGAGTCATCGATCTCCTAGATAGAGCAATCCTACATACTATTGAATACCAGAAAAAGTTACTCTGCGTTGATCGGGAGTCAGTGCTCAATATCCTAGATAGAGCTGCTGTGTGCAATAATACAGTAGTACATTTCCTATGTGGTATATGCTTGATGGAGAAGGGGAAGACAAGAAAGCAAGAAAGTCGGCATTGCCCGGGAATACACTAAAATAAATATAGGTTTCATTATGTTATTAAGAGGGAGGCGGAAGATATGAAACTCGGCGTTGCCCGGGAATAAATTGAAACAAATATAGATTTCATTATATTTTTTGAGGAAGAAACTTGGGGTTGCCCGAGAGCAATAAGTTTAAAACTGAAAACTCAAAACCAGAGACCGGAATGGGCTGGGCGGATATGAAAGAGAGTTAGGGGATGTGGAAAAACGGGGAAAGGCGGGGGAGAAAGATAGAGAAACGGATTGAGAGATAGGAGTTTTAATATAAAGATGTTACACACACTTTTTAACCGCTTCTATTTTGTTTTTTATGGCCCCGGACAACGCCGGGTAGCCTTGCTAGTGTTATATAAAATAACATTATGGATTTATTATGTTGGAATAATAGTAATAGGTAAATTACTTAAAATATACCTACTGTTAATGTTTATATACAGAACACACAGAAATGTATGTTACACACATACACACACAATATATATATATAATATATATATATATATATATATATATATATATATATATATATATATATATATATATAGCAGGCCTACCCGGAATTACGTAAATTATAGAAAAAAATGAAAGTAAAACTAAATAATCTGCTTAATATTGTCATTTGAAATGTCAAAGTTCATTTGAAATGTCAAAGTTCATTTAGGGACAAAATCAGAGTGAAAGTAATTTTGTCCCGGGTGATGTTCGAACTCACAACCTTTGGCTCTACGTATGGCGCGCTAACTGATTGAACTACGTAAGCAAGTACGAAATGGTGACATTACTATATACATAAACCAAATTGTGGTATATGCAACAAATAAATGTTACCTAAGGCAAGATAATTTACTCTTCTACTTACCTGGATAATTTATTTTGTGTTTTAACTTATTTTATTTCATGGTAGAACATTACATTTTCGCAGGATTGGTGACATTTATTAGATGTGTTTCTACCAGTATTTTATTTAACTTTTGATTCTTGAACGATTATCGGGGGTCCTCGTGCAGGTCTTATCGGCGCCATCTTTATTCCGTTCTTACTTGGTTAGTTTTTTTAACAAAACAAAAACGCTTTAAAATAAGTTAAATACAAAAAAACATCCAAATAAGTAGAAGAGTAACTTATCTTGCCTTTGGTAACATTTCTTTGTTGCATATTTGTTTTGTTTACTCCTTTTTTGTTCTTTTGACTTCAGTAAAAATACCCCCAAACTGAGTTTTACCCCCTCTTTCTAGAGTAGAATGTGGATCAGCCGTTTATCAAAAACAGGAGAAGGGAGAGTAAATGCATCGAAGCGGTCAATAGAAAAATATACCTTCTTAATTTTCTTCCTGGTGAAATTGAGAGAGTAAAAACTCACCCTGCTCCCTTTATTTATGACCAATAAAAATAAAATATTGATCAGGATTAAATATTAATATTGATCAGGATTAAATATTAATATTGATCAGGATTAAAATATTGTTCAGGATTAAAATATTGATCAGGATTAAATATTAAAACTATTTTTTTTGTTTTTAACAACACGGCCAAATATTTGCCACACATCACTGAAGAAACAGGTTCTTCTTATTTAGCTTGTAGTAAACAAACAATCACAAAATCGGCTTTACTTTAAGATGACTATGCAGATGAAGGTGCAGAAACGTATCTGTAATGTGATTGGCCCTACCCTTTCTTCTTCTCTGCACCCTCTCTCTCAAAGTCGTGATGTTGCTAGTCTCAGTCTTTTCTATAAATACTATTATGGCATGTATTCTTCAGAATTATGTGATCTATTCCCCGATATTTTTGTTCCAGCTCGTTTGACTCGTTGGTCTAGTGGTTTCCATCAATTCGCTGTTTTGATACCTTATTGTAATACAGCTTCCTATTCCAGTAGCTTCTTTCCAAGAACTGTAAGCTTGTGGAACTCTTTTCCTGCTGACTGTTTTCCTCCTACCTATAATCTTGGTCTTTTCAAGACTAAGGTCAATATGCATCTCCTGTCTTTGCGATAATCATATTTGTTATTGTAAGCTCCTTACACCAAGTGGTTTCATGCCTTGTCTGGAGCGATTTCCATAAAAAAACCCTCCCCTCATCCAAAAAAAAATTCCCTGAAATATTTCCTTAGATCGAACACCCCAAATTTGATTGTAAATCCATTCGATTATTTTCATTTCTGAATTCATCCATCTTAATCTGAACAATTTCTACATCCTAACCCTAACCCTAACCCTAAACCTAACCCGGTTCTTAACCTGATTGGGCAAATTGTTCCAAATTATACATCACTCTATTATAAACCAAGTTAATTGCGAAGTTATGTAAATATCTTATAATTTATCCAAGAACCCGACGTGATATAAATGAGATCTCTTGTATTCATAAGCTTTAGATGCTATCAAACCCATTGTGTTAATTCTAGTGATTTCCACAGACCGGGATTGGGATTTTTGTCTTACGGCATATCAACCCTATCGGTCATTTCCACACGAGTCCAGTTGGTATAAAAAGTTATTTCATATTTGAATGTTCTAAATTAAATAGAACTTAAAATTAACTGTAGTGAAGAAACGGTAAGAAGGCCGGAGATCTTTTCTTTTTACAATAAAGGTCATCGCTTATCAAGGCCCAAAGGACACCTGAGTATAATGGTTAAAGAGTTTGACTCGAGAGGATAAGGGTTAAATAGTTTAAATGGTGGATGGTGAGACAACATCGCGATCACCGGTAGGATGGTTGTAGCAGGGCAGAAATTGATTATTTACGGGGACGGTTCAACAAGAACTTGTTTACATTGGACTTTAAGACGACCATATTGTAGTCAGCAGGGTAGCGAATAATTATAATAATAAAAACGCACCGGTAAACACCGGCCGAATATCGCCAAAAAATCAGCGTAACATTATAGGTGATAAAAAGTCGAACACAAAACGTGGCAGGTCATTCTGGTCTAGGGGTAAGAGCGCAAGACTACGAATATTAACATTGAGGGTTCGATGCTGATGACGGCTCAGAGCCAGAAAAGCGCGTCCATGTCTGCCTTTTGTGCACGCAAAAATTAATTTGTAAATTAATTATACAAAAAAAATAATTTATAAATTAATTAATTACCCTCTCTCTCTCTCCCTCTCTCT
Source organism: Sepiola atlantica (assembly GCA_963556195.1). Taxonomy (NCBI): domain Eukaryota; kingdom Metazoa; phylum Mollusca; class Cephalopoda; order Sepiida; family Sepiolidae; genus Sepiola; species Sepiola atlantica. Next base: position 139,748,389 of record OY744518.1, read on the forward strand.
CTCTCTATATATATATATATAGATATATATATATATATCTATATATATATATATATAAACATTTAATGAATCAAAGCATTACTTTCACTGTTCCAAGAATTACAACATCAAGTCCATTATCTTTTAAATGTGACCGTAAAGAAAGGAAAACAAGAAATCACTTTGCCCTTTCACTTACAATGCAGAAATAGATCGTAACTTGTTTAATATTGTAGTCGGTCCCTCTAAACCAAGGAACATTTGTAACATGATGATTAAGTAAAATTCAGTTTCAAGTGATAGTCATCTGAAGGTTGAAGATTCAAGTCTCAGTGCGGGCGATACGAAGAATTGCGAATTACTGAAGACTTCTCCCAGCTAGAACGAGTGTTACCCCCCGTGGATTAAATAAAGGGTTCCGTTCGAAATTCCGTCCATATTCCCGAGTTCGACAGAAATATTTATGAGTCTAAAATATATAGATGAAGAAGGCCGGAGGTTGCAGCGACCGAAACGTTGTGAGAATAACACTCAAGATAAGAACAGTAGTCCGAATAACGCAAATTATAAAAAAATAATAACCAATAATAGTTAATTAGTAAAATGTCCTTTTTCAAAACCAATATGCAAATTAGTTAACCTAGCGACTGATATCGTATATAAAAAAGCTGATGCTTCTATTGTGTACAGTTGAATTAACTTGAAATAGGGCGTTTTGACTTCACCATTAGTGTGAAAAATGGGTCCAACTTTCGCATTTTTTCATTTGGATTCTGCCATTATGTAGTTTTGTACAACGCCCCTTTTCAGGGGTCGAGTCAGTCTAAAAATATTGGCTACCAGGGGATGGAGACATCAACAATTATCATGGAAGGAAATTGTATTAATAGGATTCTGTGGTGAATGACACTGTCTACCGTTTATATCATGGCAGTGATATAGAAATGTAATAAAATATTTTTTTAGAAATGAAAAGGTTAATATGTATTTAAAAACATGATTAACCCAGCTTTAAGATAATAATAGAATATATAACAAAGGAAATGTTTATGGACCCCGCCTAATAAACCGGTATCATCCGGGCCTTTGGGTCTGGATTTACGCCGTCTATTAGGGGTTGCCGGTCCTGTGCAGTTCTAGGAGGTGCACCCTCCCAGGCTTTGCCTCCCCTATTTAGGGAGGAGTAAGTTTATTGCTTACTGTCTGAGGCGCCCCTACCGGGGAATGCCGACAGGGCCGCCCAGGCAATTTTTAAATGGCCAGAGTGCTCATCTCTCGAGCGCTGGCTTATCTAATCCCACTTTCCCAACCTTGTGTCACATCTTACCTTGTGGGGGTAGATAAATAACTAGTTTGTGTTAAGATTGACATTTTAGACAATTTCTATAATCAAAATTATGTAATGGATCTTGATCAAAATTAGAATAAAGATTCTAGACACAAGGTTTAGTATCATTATATTTCCATTTTAATCTTCGTAAGGGGACATAAAAGTGGTGCAAAACTGTTCTGTTTGGAGAATTAATTTTAACCGTCTTTGAATGAGTATCCGTCTAGCAGACGGTTAAAAATGAACCCCGCACAATGGTTCCTGATATCAGAAATTGACAAATAATAGCCCTCACCTTTACATAAACATAATGGATTACTTCCAGGTGTCAAGCACATTGAACATAGATATTTTTTTTATTGAAGATCTACGTAAAAGAACTCTCGGCTTTGAAAATCAACACTAATTTAGGGAAAAGGTTAAGTTGCTTTTAATTTCCCATTGCACTATTTAAAAAAATGGAAGAAAAATGTCGATTCCCCACACATTTCTCCGCTGCTGCATGCTTTTTATGTGCTGCTTACTTTGTTTTATTCTGTCAACAGATCAACGGTTCAAAAGTGACAGGCATGCTCGAACCATCAAAGTCGTCGCCGTAACAAGACAGATGGCAGATGCTTCAAATTGAGGCGTTGGTGGCGAGCAGCAGTCGAAACACGGTCGGTCCACAGACAACGCATGACGCGATGGAGGCAGTCATTTTTGAAGACTTCCGCCAATCGACCATCCTTAGAGGAAGATCGTTCGGATGACAGCATGTAACTATAATCTTTATTATATCTACAAGCTGTCGTCCGAACGATCCTCCTCTGCGGGTGGTCGATATGTTTTGGGTATAAATTTCTTCCAGTTATTTTATTTGAGAATTAACGAGCAAGCCACACGCAGACTGTCTCGTGGAGCATCGCCACCATACATGCCCCGCCACCATACATGCCCCGCCCAGCAGAACAGCACAAACGGCCGGTCAAGTAAGTCTTTATCGATCCATCTCCTCAGCTCACCAGTACGAATTCACATCGAACTCTCGGAGAAGAAACGAGACGGGATATAACAATTTGGCGCTTTTTACATTAGGACCCGCACTAAAAGGGTCTCGGCGTCGGTACTTTCCAGATGTTTACGTAAAACGCCGGACAGTGCCGGATCAAAAATCCGTTGACTTACCTCCGTCGAAAAAAGCACAAACGAGGCAGGATTTACAAGCGGGGGAAAAACAAGCAAAAAATTACAGCAAAAAAATTTTTGTATGAAATAAATATTTTTTTTAACGAAGAAATAAGTGATTTAAATAAGTGTTTATATTAAAAAGTTAATCGAGTAAGTGTTTTTTTTAAATTTTTACGAAAAATATTTATTTATTTATTTTTACTGATTATTATTGTTGCTTTCGTTGGGGTTAGGGTTTGGGCAAGGTTAGGAATAAGGGTTAGGGCAGGGTTAGGGCTAGGGTTTGGGCAAGGGTAGGAATTAGTGTTAGGGCGGGGTTAGGGGTTAGGCAGGGTTAGGAATTAAGGTTAGGGCGAGGTTAGGGTTTGGGCAGGGTAAGGAATTAGTGTTAAGGCAGGGTTAGGGTTTGGGAAGAGTTAGAAATTAGGGGGTAGGGTTTGGGCAGGTTCGTTTGCAGATGTCAAAAATTCAATTATCAAGTTTAGCTGTCGCCTGCTTATTCTTTTCAATCAGTTATTCATTTTAATTAGTTATTCATTTTCTCGCAGTTTTATTGACTAACCGCTTCGGGTTAAACGGAAAGCACCGACGCCGAGGAACTTTTAGCGCGGGTCCCAATCTAACAAAGTACCAACAATTGATACCCCGTTCTCTTTTTTTCTTATTCTTTTTATTACTAAAACAATCGTCTGTGTTGGTTTCTTTACTGCACTTTTATTTGACACAGGGGCCCACTTTATTATGGGCCCACTTTATTATGGGTCCACTTATCACCC
>OY744518.1:139756643-139766643 GCA_963556195.1 Sepiola atlantica
AATGAATAGAAAGATGAGAAAAACAACCTAGTGAATAAATAGAACGATGAGAAAAACAACCTAGTGAATAAAAAAAAGATGAGAAAAACAACCTAGTAAATAAATAGAAAGATGAGAAAAACAACCTAGTAAATAAATAGAAAGATGAGAAAAACAACCTAGTGAATTAACAGAAAGATGAGAAAAACAACCTAGTAAATAAATAGAAAGATGAAAAATGAATCTACTAAATAAATAGAAAGACGAGAAAAACAACATAGTGAATGAATAGAAAAGTTGAGAAACACAACCTAGTAAATAAATAGAAAGACGAGAAAAACAACCTAGTAAATAAATAGAAAGACAAGAAAAACAATCTAGTAAATAAATAGAAAGACTAGAAAAACAACCTAGTAAATAAATAGAAATATGAGAAAAACAACCAAGTAAATAAATAGAAAGACGAGAAAAACAACATAGGGAATAAATAGAAATATGAGAAAAACAACCTAGTAAATAAATAGAAAGATGAGAAAAACAACCTAATAAATAAATAGAAAGATGAGAAAAACAACCTAGTAAATACATAGAAAGACAAGAAAAACAATCTAGTAAATAAATAGAAACTAGAAAAACAACCAAGTGAATACATAGCAATATGAAAAAAAACCTAGTGAATAAATAGAAAGATGAGAAAAATAACCTATTGAATAAATAGAAAGATGAGAAAAAAACCTAGTGAATAAATAGAAAGATGAGAAAAACAACCTAGGGAATAAATAGAAAGAGAATAAAAACAACCTAGTGAATAAACAGAAAGATGAGAAAAACAACCTAGTGAATAAATAGAAAGATGAGAAAACAACCTAGTGAATGAATAGAAAGATGAGAAAAACAACCTAGTGAATTAACAGAAAGATGAGAAAAACAACCTAGTAAATAAATAGAAAGATGAAAAATGAATCTACTAAATAAATAGAAAGACGAGAAAAACAACATAGTGAATGAATAGAAAAGTTGAGAAAAACAACCTAGTAAATAAATAGAAAGATGAGAAAAACAATCTAGTAAATAAATAGAAAAATGAGAAAAACAACCTAGTAAATAAATAGAAAGACGAGAAAAACAACCTAGTAAATAAATAGAAAGACAAGAAAAACAATCTAGTAAATAAATAGAAAGACTAGAAAAACAACCTAGTAAATAAATAGAAAGATGAGAAAAACAACCAAGTAAATAAATAGAAAGACGAGAAAAACAACCTAATAAATAAATAGAAAGATGAGAAAAACAACCTAGTAAATAAATAGAAAGATGAGAAATACAACCAAGTAAATAAATAGCAAGACAAGAAAAACAATCTAGTAAATAAATAGAAAGACTAGAAAAACAACCTAGTAAATAAATAGAAAGATGAGAAATACAACCAAGTAAATAAATAGCAAGACGAGAAAAACAACCTAGGGAATAAATAGAAATATGAGAAAAACAACCTAGTAAATAAATAGAAAGATGAGAAAAACAACCTAATAAATAAATAGAAAGATGAGAAAAACAACCTAGTAAATACATAGAAAGACAAGAAAAACAATCTAGTAAATAAATAGAAACTAGAAAAACAACCAAGTGAATACATAGCAATATGAGAAAAAACCTAGTGAATAAATAGAAAGATGAGAAAAATAACCTATTGAATAAATAGAAAGATGAGAAAAAAACCTAGTGAATGAATAGAAAGATGAGATAAACAACCTAGGGAATAAATAGAAAGAGAAGAAAAACAACCTAGTGAATAAACAGAAAGATAAGAAAAACAACCTAGTGAATAAATAGAAAGATGAGAAAAACAACCTAGTAAATGAATAGAAAGATGAGAAAAACAACCAAGTAAATAAATAGAAAGATGAGAAAAACAACCTAGTGAATAAATAGAAAGATGAGAAAAACAACCTAGTGAATAAATAGAAAGATGAGAAAAACAACCAAGTAAATAAATAGAAAGACGAGAAAAACAACCTAGGGAATAAATAGAAATATGAGAAAAACAACCTAGTGAATAAATAGAAAGATGAGAAAAACAACCAAGTAAATGAATAGAATACGAGAAAAACAACCTAGTGAATAAATAGAAAGATGAGAAAAACAACCTAGTGAATAAATAGAAAGATGAGAAAAACAACCTAGTAAATAAATAGAAAGACGAGAAAAACAACCAAGTAAATGAATAGAAGACGAGAAAAACAACCTAGCGAATAAATAGAATAATGTGAAAAACAACCTAGTAAATAAATAGATAGATGGGAAAAACAACCTAGTAAATAAATAGAAAGATGAGAAAAACAACCTTGTAAATAAATAGAAAGATGAGAAAAACAACATAGTGAATCAATAGAAAGATGAGAAAAACTACCTAGTGAATAAATAGAAAGGTGAGATAAACAACCTATCGAATAAATAGAAAGATGAGAAAAACAACCTAGTGAATAAATAAAAAGATGAGAAAACAACCTAGTGAATAAATAGAAAGATGAGAAAAACAACCTAGTGAATAAATAAAAAGATGAGAAAAAAACCTAGTAAATAAATAGAAAATTAAGAAAAACTACCCAGTGAATGAATAGAAAGATGAGAAAAAATACCTAGTGAATAAATAGAAAGATGAGAAAAACAACCTAGTGGATGAATAGAAAGATGAGAAAAACAACCTAGTGAATTAACAGAAAGATGAGAAAAACAACCTTGTAAATAAATAGAAAGATGAGAAAAACAACCTAGTAAATAAATAGAAAGCTTAGAAAAAATAACCTAGTAAAGAAATAGAAAGACGTGAAAAAAACCTAGTGTATGAATAGAAAGACGAGAAAAACAACCTAGTATATATATAGAAAGATGAGAAAAACAACCTAATGAATAAATAGAAAGATGAGAAAAACAACTTAGTGAATAAATAGAAAAATGAGAAAAAAACTAGTGAATAAATAGAAAGATGATAAAAACAACCATGTAAATAAATAGAATAACAAGTAAAACAACCTAGTAAATAAATAGAAAGAGGCAAAAACAACTTAGTGAATTAATAGAAAGATGAGAAAAACAACCTAATGAATAAATAGAAAGATGAGAAAAACAACCTAGTAAATAAATAGAAAGATGAGAAAAGCAACCTAGTGATTAAATAGAAAGATGAGAAAAACAACCTAGTAAATAAATAGAAAGATGAGAAAAACAACCTAGTGATTAAATAGAAAGATGAGAAAAACAACCTAGTAAATAAATAGAAAGACAAGAAAAACAATCTAGTAAATAAATAGAAAGACTAGAAAAACAACCTAGTAAATAAATAGAAAGATGAGAAAAACAACCAAGTAAATAAATAGAAAGACGAGAAAAACAACCTAGGGAATAAATAGAAATATGAGAAAAACAACCTAGTAAATAAATAGAAAGATGAGAAAAACAACCTAATAAATAAATAGAAAGATGAGAAAAACAACCTAGTAAATACATAGAAAGACAAGAAAAACAATCTAGTAAATAAATAGAAACTAGAAAAACAACCAAGTGAATACATAGCAATATGAGAAAAAACCTAGTGAATAAATAGAAAGATGAGAAAAATAACCTATTGAATAAATAGAAAGATGAGAAAAAAACCTAGTGAATAAATAGAAAGATGAGAAAAACAACCTAGGGAATAAATAGAAAGAGAAGAAAAACAACCTAGTGAATAAACAGAAAGATGAGAAAAACAACCTAGTGAATAAATAGAAAGATGAGAAAAACAACCTAGTAAATAAATAGAAAGATGAGAAAAACAACCTAGTGAATTAACAGAAAGATGAGAAAAACAACCTAGTAAATAAATAGAAAGATGAAAAATGAATCTACTAAATAAATAGAAAGACGAGAAAAACAACATAGTGAATGAATAGAAAAGTTGAGAAAAACAACCTAGTAAATAAATAGAAAGATGAGAAAAACAATCTAGTAAATAAATAGAAAAATGAGAAAAAAAACCTAGTAAATAAATAGAAAGACGAGAAAAACAACCTAGTAAATAAATAGAAAGACAAGAAAAACAATCTAGTAAATAAATAGAAAGACTAGAAAAACAACCTAGTAAATAAATAGAAAGATGAGAAATACAACCAAGTAAATAAATAGCAAGACGAGAAAAACAACCTAGGGAATAAATAGAAATATGAGAAAAACAACCTAGTAAATAAATAGAAAGATGAGAAAAACAACCTAATAAATAAATAGAAAGATGAGAAAAACAACCTAGTAAATACATAGAAAGACAAGAAAAACAATCTAGTAAATAAATAGAAACTAGAAAAACAACCAAGTGAATACATAGCAATATGAGAAAAAACCTAGTGAATAAATAGAAAGATGAGAAAAATAACCTATTGAATAAATAGAAAGATGAGAAAAAAACCTAGTGAATAAATAGAAAGATGAGATAAACAATCTAGGGAATAAATAGAAAGAGAAGAAAAACAACCTAGTGAATAAACAGAAAGATAAGAAAAACAACCTAGTGAATAAATAGAAAGATGAGAAAAACAACCTAGTAAATGAATAGAAAGATGAGAAAAACAACCTAGTGAATAAATAGAAAGATGAGAAAAACAACCTAGTGAATAAATAGAAAGATGAGAAAGACAACCAAGTAAATGAATAGAAAGACGAGAAAAACAACCTAGTGAATAAATAGAAAGATGAGAAAAACAACCTAGTGAATAAATAGAAAGATGAGAAAAACAACCAAGTAAATAAATAGAAAGACGAGAAAAACAACCAAGTAAATGAATAGAAGACGAGAAAAACAACCTAGCGAATAAATAGAATAATGTGAAAAACAACCTAGTAAATAAATAGATAGATGGGAAAAACAACCTAGTAAATAAATAGAAAGATGAGAAAAACAACCTTGTAAATAAATAGAAAGATGAGAAAAACAACCTAGTGAATAAATAAAAAGATGAGAAAACAACCTAGTGAATAAATAGAAAGATGAGAAAAACAACCTAGTGAATAAATAAAAAGAAAGCTTAAAAAAAATAACCTAGTAAAGAAATAGAAAGACGTGAAAAAAACCTAGTGTATGAATAGAAAGACGAGAAAAACAACCTAGTATATATATAGAAAGATGAGAAAAACAACCTAATGAATAAATAGAAAGATGAGAAAAACAACTTAGTGAATAAATAGAAAAATGAGAAAAAAACTAGTGAATAAATAGAAAGATGATAAAAACAACCATGTAAATAAATAGAATAACAAGTAAAACAACCTAGTAAATAAATAGAAAGAGGCAAAAACAACCTAGTGAATTAATAGAAAGATGAGAAAAACAACCTAATGAATAAATAGAAAGATGAGAAAAACAACCTAGTAAATAAATAGAAAGATGAGAAAAGCAACCTAGTGATTAAATAGAAAGATGAGAAAAACAACCTAGTAAATAAATAGAAAGATGAGAAAAACAACCTAGTGATTAAATAGAAAGATGAGAAAAACAACCTAGTAAATAAATAGAAAGATGAGAAAAACAACCTAGTGAGTAAATAGAAAGACGAGAAAAACAACCTAGTGAATAAATAGAAAAATAAGAAAAACAACCTAGTTGATGAATAGAAACATGAGAAAAACAACCTAGTGAATAAATAGAAAGATGAGAAAAACAACCTAGTAAGAAAATAGAAAGATGATAAAAAACAACCTAGTGAATAAATAGAAAGATGATAAAAACAACCTAGTGAATTAATAGAAAGATGAGAAAAACAACCTAGTGAATAAATAGAAAGATGAGAAAAACAACCTTATAAATAAATAGAAAGATGAGAAAAACAACCTAGTGAGTAAATACAAAGATGAGAAAAACAACATAGCAAATAAATAGGAAGATGAGAAAAACAACCTAGTAAATAAATAGAAAGATGAGAAAAACAACCTAGTGAAGAAATAGAAAGATGAGAAAAACAACCTAGTGAATAAATAGAAAGATGAGAAAAGCAACCTAGTAGATAAATAGAAAGATAAGAAAAACAACATAGTAAATAAATAGAAAGATGAGAAAGATTACCTAGTAAATAAATAGAATGATTAGAAAAAACACCTAGTGACTAAATAGAAAGATGAGATAAACAACTTAGTAGATAAATAGAAAGATGAGAAAAACAACCTAGTGAATAAATAGAAAGATTAGAAAAACAACCTAGTAAATAAATAGAAAGATAAGAATAAAAAACCTAGTGAATAAATAGAAAAATGAGAAAAACAACCTAGTGAATAAATAGAAAGATGAGAAAAACAACATAGTGAATAAATAGAAAGAGAAGAAAAACAACCTAGTGCATGAATAGAAAGATGAGAAAAACAACCTGGTGAATAAATAGAAAGATAAGAAAAACAACATAGTAAATAAATAGAAAGATGAGAAAAAACACTTAGTGAATAAATAGAAAGATGAGAAAAAAACCTAGTGAAGAAATAGAAAGATGCGAAAAACAACCTAGTAAATAAATAGAAAGATGAGAAAAGCAACCTAGTCAAGAAATAGAAAGATGCGAAAAACAACCTAGTAAATAAATAGAAAGATGAGAAAAACAACTTAATGAATAAATAGAAAGATGAGAAAAACAACCTAGTAAATAAATAGAAATATGAGAAAAACCCAGTGAATAAATAGAAAGATGAGAAAAAACCTAGTGAATAAATAGAAAGATGAGAAAAACAACCTAGTGAATAAATAGAAAGATGAGAAAAACAACCTAGTGAATAAATAGAAAGATGAGAAATACAACCTAGTAAATAAATAGAAAAATGAGAAAAAGCAGCCTAGTGAATAAATAGAAAGACGAGAAAAAAACAACCTAGTCAAGACATGGAAAGCGAAGAAAAACAACCTAGGGCAGCATGGAAATACGAGAAAAAATCTAGTATAAGCAATGAAAAACAAGAAACACACCGAATCAAGACATGGAAATACAAGAAAAATTTAGTCAAAATATGGAAAGACAAAAATGTATGTGTATATATATATATATTAGACATGTGTCATTTAAGACCACAGAGTTCTCCCTCTTTTTAATCTTTATGGTCAGTTTCTCGACCTTGCGAGTTATTCGTCGGGTTTCTGGTATCAATTGATGGATAATGGCGCCTTATATTGTGTCTTGGGCCATTTCTCTGAAGACGGTCGCGAGACGAAAGCGCTCGAGAAATGGCCCAAGACACAACATTAGGCGCCATGATCCATCAATTGATACCAGAAACCCGACGAATCGCTCGCAGAGTCGAGAAACTGACCAGAAAGATCATAAAGAGGGAGAACTCCGTGGTCTTCAACGACACATGTCTAATAAACGACTTGCTGCTGAAATATATATATAAATATATATATATATATATATATATATATATATATATATATATATATATATATATATATATTTCGGCAGCAAGTCATTCATTATACATGTATATATATATATATATATATATATATATATATATATATGTGTGTGTGTGTGTGTGTGTGTGCATGTATGTGTGTGTGTTTTATATAGATATGTGTGTGTGTATTTATATGTATAGGTGTGTCTATGTGTGTATATATATATTTGCAAGCTTCCCTTATATATCTAATTTAATTTTAAACTGTAATTGTTAATTGTCACCCTGTTACGACTCACTCACCATTTTAACTATAGATTATAACACTGACACTGCACTCAAGTTTTGATTGAACCAACCTAATCCCACCCCCATTACTTGTAATCGAAACAAACTGTTTCAAACAATCTATCCTTATCCCTTATACTGTTCCCCTCTCCTAAATTTCAATATATCTGAGTAGGATAGACCTGATGTTTAATTTAACTAACTCTTTCCCCATTATTTTATTTCCCTCTCTTTCTCCTTGGTCATTTAATGTCCCTTCTAATTATTCATATAACCCTTAATTTGGTTTTAAAATAAATTAAAAAAAACTTTTTTAATTAACTATTCCCTAGCCTCTTTTAAATTTTAATTTTTAATTTTTAATTTTTTTTAATTTTTAATTTTAATCATTCACACTCTCTCTCATACCTCTATTTATTTTACCATGCTTTTGACTAATTCTATTTCAACCCTTTTTAAACCCCCAGAAACCCTAACCGGTAACTACAATTTAATTCGCTTTAGCTGCCTCACTTGTCACCTCTGAAATGTTAGAAGCTCACTCATTTGAATTCTATTTTTAGATTACAATCTCTACACTCCCATCCCGATCCAGATTAATCTTACCCTCCAAAACATATATCCTATCGCCCGCCCACACCCTCAACCACCCTGTCACTTTAACTTCATCCCCATACCAACTCTTCCTCCTGTTCCTTTTCCTTCTTTTTTTTTAAATTTCCTCCCAACTCTCAAAGCGGCTATTTAAACAATCCCGTACCTCATAAACCCTCCCCCTAACCCCAAATCTTCAAACGTTTTGCCTTTTTTGTTTCATTTGGATTTAAACCTTGAACGAGATATCATCTGCCTTATTTGGTCCTGGAAGTATATAAAAAAATGGCCAATTTCTCTCTTTTCAATCCCCTTTAAGTGCGTCTGGACTCACCTATATTTTGAGCACTTTTTCCACATTGCTCCCACGCAAAGAGTTTTCTTCACATTCTACAATTCATCTGACTTCTTTTCAACGGAAATTTACCACCCGGACAATCTGCATATATTTTTCACGGAATTTTTCTTTTCATTCACTGCGTTTTTTTAAAAAAAATTCCTTTAATAATAATTTTCATATTTTTCAAATATTTGAACTTTGTTTTTTTCGAAAGCCAACTTATCCATCTGTATTTCTCCTCTGATGATAAGATTTCGATCTTTGAAAAGCCTTGGCTTAAGGAAAGAATAATAAACACTAGTTTATTACTGAATCCACCTTGCATTGAACAATTGAAATTTGAAATAAATTTGGACAATCGTCGCATATTTATCACTCTTTTTTCTTCTATCTCTACAATTGCTCTATCTCGTATATTGAGCTAATCCTCTTCACAATAGGTTCCATCTACTAAAAGTTTTTACTTTGGTTTATATTTGATCCTATATATATATATATATATATATATATATATATATATATATATATATATATATATATATATATATATATATATATGTTCGTGTATGTATGTAGAGAGATGTGTGTGCATGGTGATGGATGTATATAAGTAGGGCTTTTTATATATATAGGTCAAGTTCGGAATAACTGAACTCACCAGACCATTTCATGGTAAGAAATATCTTAAGTGGTAATAAATGAAGAAATATACATTGGGTCGTAAACCCTAGATAACCAAATAATAGAAGACAAAAGAAGGGTTGGTTGGGTAAAAATGTAATTTGATACGAGGCTTGACCGTTGAATTATGAATCCATCCTATAAAAAAATATACTAAATAATCATTTGAATTTCTATTTCGGTCTGAAGAAGTTGACTCTCTGTTGCAGAGGACAAGTGAATCATGTATGCACATATGTAACCAATGATGTTTGTATGAATAAAAATTTAACCTAAGTACAGCTCTACTTGATATTGAGCACTTTTTATAAATACTGGAGTTTCAATGGATTAACATCTATAGAAACAAATATAATACATGTACTAATATATATATATATATATATATTATATATATATATTCTATACATGCAAATTTAACACCCATACCAAGGGGACAAATTAAGATATCGGAATTTTCAGTGCCTACAAATTATTTTCACCACACCACCAATAAACATGCCATTTAAAATACAGAGATATACACGTCACATTATTACTTCAATTTAAACACTTCTAATTTAACTTTTCAAGCACGCACACACTGACACACACATACACGTACCTCCTAAAATAAATATAGAAAATTGTGCACCGCGCAATAAATATATAAGTTAACAGATTGGTATATATTTGTATGTGTATACACGTGTATATATATATATATATATATAC
>OY744518.1:139774143-139779143 GCA_963556195.1 Sepiola atlantica
GAAACAATTTACAAGTTCCTCACTTCTTACAGCGTTCTAGTTGATAATAAGGTCACCCATGACTCGCTGGGTCAGTATTTGTTATATATATATATATATATATATATATATAGGTAGAAGGATGGAAAGGAATGAGAAAAGCGACGGAGGCAGATCTTTTTTTCAATTCAGTTGCTCAATGCAAGGTATATTCCGCAAAATTACCTTTCCTAAAAGTTCGCTTTTAGTTCTCCACTTTATATATATATACCATTCTCTATATTATTAAATATATTATTTCTTAATATCCTCGATGTTGATTGATACTAATGTTTTTACAAGAAAGTATTTATTTGAAAACGGATGACGTCATGAATGATCAATGGTAGCTTTTGGCAACTAAAAACATAATTCTCATTTTGTGACGTCATCCATTTTGAAATAAATACATACAAATTCGCTTGCAGTTAAGCGTCCGATTTGAGCGTTTTTGTCTCTCGTCCCATACCGGTGTCCTTCTGATGATCGTGCCATGCTCCATATTGAGGCTCGACTTTGTGTCGCATGGCCCTCGTGAGGAGGTTAGCCGATAGGGACACGCATACAAGACACGATACGGACATTAACGTATTGTGAAAGGACGAAGATTCAATAACCTGCCAAAAATCGGAAGCTTATCTCAACCACAGGATATAAATCTCAACAAGTTATTTATCTTCCTCCCACAGCGGTAAAATGTGACACAAGGTCGGGAAAGTGGGATTTGAAAAGCCAGCGAGAAGGTGAGCACTCTGGCCTACAAAAAAAAATGTCTGGGTAGCCTCGTCGGCATTCCCCGGTAGGGGCGCATCAGGCGATTAGCAATAAACTAACTCCTTCTCAAAGGGTGAGAAGGCAAAGCCTGGGATGGTGGACCTCCTAGAACTGCACAGGACAAACCCACAGACCGGTGGAGAATCAAGCCCCGAAGGCCAAGACGATACCGGTCTATAGGGTGTAGTATCTATCGGAACAGATACTACACTTTAATGTATCAGAACCTTGTACAATTGGGGCGGATTAATAAACATTCGGTGCTAGTTTGGCTTGATAGGGTTAGGGTTAGGGTTAGGGTTAGAGTTAGGGTTTGATATCTACACGGTATAAATATTTACACCGTAAGCTTCATTTTTTTTCAATATACAAATCTTCGCGTCAATCCATGATCTTTTAATTCCTTGTGTATGTGCTCCCGTGTTGAGATCGACAAAATTTTGCTGATGATTTACTGAAAAATTACGAAAATGGAGTTGATTTAAATTAGCATAAGCTCTCTATTCGTCGGAATAGAATACTGAGCCTTCAGCGACTTCTCGTTGAATAATTAGCTGAAGTGTCGCATTGTCCTCTTCTTTGAACGTTACGGTTAAGGTTAGAGTTCCAGGATCCCTAACCACACATTCTTTCGAAACTAAGTGTTTTCTTTGCTTTTGTAACGTGTTTTATCACAATATGAGGTGTAGATCGCATACCAAAGTAGATTCATAGGATGTAGATTGCAATTTAGATGTAGATATCATACAAAAGTAGATTCATGATACGTAGATCGCAATTTAGATGTAGATATCAAAGTAGATTCATGATACATAAATCGCAATTTAGATGTAGATATCATACCAAAGTAGATTCATGATACGTAGATCGCAATTTAGATGTAGATATCATACCAAAGTAGATTCATGATACGTAGATCGCAATTTAGATGTAGATATCATACCAAAGTAGATTCATGATACGTAGATCGCAATTTAGATGTAGATATCATACCAAAGTAGATTCATGATACGTAGATCGCAATTCAGATGTAGATATCATACCAAAGTAGATTCATGATACGTAGATCGCAATTTAGATGTAGATATCATACCAAAGTAGATTCATGATACGTAGATCGCAATTTAGATGTAGATATCATACCAAAGTAGATTCATGATACGTAGATAGCAATTCAGATGTATAGGAAATAATGTGACTTGTTCGGTCACCCATTGAGCGCGGGCTAAATGGTTTGAACCAGGAAAAAGTGAGTTTGCAAAGCTAGTTAAATTAAATAATAAAAGGACAAAATTTAAAATACATCTTTCTGTTTTATTTTATATTTTGTCTTCTCTCTATTTTCTCTTTGGCTACGGTTAAATAGTACCGATAATTGTGGTGATATTCCCTATTATTCATAATGGAATATTCCGGTCTTTCGTTTTTATAATTAGTTTTATTACCTTTTACTGTTAATAAACAGAGAGAGAGAGAGAGAGAGAAAGAAAGAGAGAAAGAGAGAGAGAGAAAGAGAGAGAGAGAAAGAAAGAGAGGGAGAGAGAAGGAGAGAGAGAGAGATAGAAAGAGAGAGAGACATAAAGAAAAAGAGAAATAAAGAAAGAGAGAGAGAAAGAGAGAGAGAGAGAAAGAGAGAGAGAGAAAGAAAGAGAGAGAGAGAGAGAGAAAGAAAGAGAGAGAGAGAGAAAGAGAAAGAGAGAGTATAAAATAAGAGCTGTGGGTCAGATAATATACAGTGAGAGAGAGATAGAATAAACAGAGAGAGAGAGAGAGAGAAAGAAAAGGAGAAAGAGAGAGAGAGAGAGAAAGAAAAGGAGAAAGAAAGAGAGAGAGAGAGGGGTAGAGATAGAGAGAGAAAGAAAGAGAGAGAGAAAGAGAGACAGAGAGACAGAGAGACAGAGAAAGAAAACGAGAAAGAAAGAAAGAGAGAGAGAGAAAGAAAGAGAGAGAAAGAAAGAAAGAAAGAAAGAAAGAGAGAGAGAGAGAGAGATAGAGAGAGAGATAGAAACTTAGTGAAAGATGGGTGATTTGGTTTTAAATTACGGCTAATTCGAGCAATGGATTAAAAAACATAACTCAATCCCAAAATTAAGGAATATTTTAGTATGCATTTTGTTTGATTAAAATATATAGAACGTTAACAGAGCTTCTCAGCCCTATAGCGACGTAGTAATACGTTCTATCGTTACTACATCCTCGACAGATGTCACGATGTCGCGAAACCGAGGCAATATTTTCGCAGAACACTACAGGAATCCCGACCGGACTGTTTCTCCTAACTTGGAGCCCCCCCCCCCCGCCCTTCTTCGCCGAGAAAAAAAAAGTTAAAATCTCAACGCTATATAAAATTAAGATATTTGCTAAAAATTTAAAATCATAACACAAACATTTATCAAATCTATTGAAATTTCATGAAAAACGCCAGTATACTGAAATCATATGCCCTTAATCAAAATTCATATACACTAAATGTACAAAAGCAAAGAAATTCCCAAATTTTTACACTTTTATTGTCATTAAGGGTATGCGAGCACAACAGGGCTATGTATTTTACTGGTAGGAATTTTTCTTCGGCGCACCTCACACACTTCATCCACTCATGCATAGAGATTTATACTGTAGTGATGTGATAATGAAATAGTTTGGTTGATATGTAGTAATACCCTTAATGACAATAAAAGCTTAAAAATATGGGAATTTCCTTGCCTTTGTACATTTAGTGTATATGAATTTTCATCTTAACCCTATTAAGGGCATATGATTTCAGTATACTGGCATTTATCATGGAATGTCACTACTTTTGTAAAGGCTATGCCTCAATACAATGCCTTCTCATAAGGTTTTTTGGAGTTTTCTGGAAAACTAAGGTATATGGTAAACTGAAATTAAAATGCCATCAACTAGACCCTAGAACCTCTATCTCTGCAAAAAATCAGCTGAATCCATCAAATAGTTGATGAGATACAGGGTGGCACATACATATGTACGTACACACAGATAACATGATTTCATGATTGAACTTTCTGGATCTCTGGGTTGCCTTGACTAATGATGCTGAAATTTTACACACTTATAGAACCTATCAAATAAATATTTTGTGCAAAGTTTTAACTAATTTGGTTTATTGGTTTTTGAGTTATGATTGATCAAAGAAATGCGATTTCCAGCATAGGCCATTCGTGAAGTCTATTAAGGGATACAGCGCTCCCTTGATTCATTATTTTCATTTCTTTTACAGAATGTAAGGACACCACGACATTGCTCGACCTATTTGTTTTCATTGTATGTCATATAGCAGTTCTGCAGAAAATTGCTGCCGATCATTTGAGTTATCCAATTATTTTTCAGCCAATAAATATACCTCGAACACAGCTTTAGTAGGTGTGTTCGGATCAGTCGAGGACACATCCTCGACGATCACTCCGACAGAGAGTGAGCCATTATTGTTTATTCTGGTCTTACTCTGTCGGGCTAAGGTATGTTCTGTTCAGTCTCAGGAGGTCCGCCCTCCCAGTATTTGAGAAAAGGGTTAGTTTATTACTGATCGCCCGAGGTGCCCCTACAGGGGAATGCCGACGAGGGTTGCTCAGGTATTTATTTAATAAGCCAGAGCGCGATAATCCTAGTGCGCTGGCTTTTTTCAAAACCACACCTGGAGAGGAGGTACTATGATTTTGTTGTCTTCATCAATTCGCTGTTGAGATACCTAATTATAATACATCTTCCTATTCCAGTAACTTTATTTCTAAGAACTGCAGTATTGTGCAACTCTCTTCCTGCTGTCTGTTTTCCTTCTACCTATAGCCTAAATAGTTATAATTTCTTCAACTTTAATAAATATTCCATAGATTACCGTCCATTTACTAAATGTAAGAACACAACGACATTGCTCATATGCTACCTATTTTCTTTTTTCTTTTTTTTTTTACTGAAGCTGAGTTAATAAACGTTTTTTGACGTGATAAAGATCGTGCATATTTCCAGGCAAGGCGTCATAGCCTGGGGGTAAAGCGTCAGACTATTGACATCAACATCGATGGTTCGATCCTTGTCTAAGTTAGCCATGCTGATGACGACTGTGAGCCAGAAACGCGTGTCCAAGGATTACTTTTATGTAGGTATAGAATTAATAATAATAATAATAATAATAAATATATATATATATATATATATATATATATATATATATATATATGAAATAATTCACT
>OY744518.1:139784143-139791643 GCA_963556195.1 Sepiola atlantica
ACATGTTTCAATTATTTTAATTTCTTTCCGGACGAGCATTGGTGGGAAGAAAAAAAAGATTATATTGTGCATTTTTGTTTCGCGAAGCCATTTTTTTTTTTACCTGAATGTCCACGGAGACATCGCATATATGAATACATTTAAAAAATCTTAGTTTACGTTTGATTAAAATCAATTATATCAAATCACATTAATGCACGTGAATAACGCTTCCGGAGACGAAATTGTGACAAGCTGCCATTGTCTTCGAAATGTCTCACGCGGCGCGGGTCTCAAACTCAATCCAGTTGCAAACCTGAGATATAAAAACGGCTTTTACTTCTGCTACTGATAGGAGAAAGAAGTTGTAATGGACTAAGCCGAGCCCTCCTCCCTCCCCTAAGTAAACGGCAAAGCATCGACTGAAAAAACATCGTACATGAAAGCCTCGAACAGCAAAAGATGTAATTAAAAAAAAAGTATTTAAGGGTTAAGACAACTAAAGTCTGAACCCTTAAATGCTTTATATTTTTTCATATTGGTTTGAAAAAGTGAACAATGCTTAATCGGGGTAATATAAATAGATAAACATGGACTCCACATCCTTTAGCGTAGAAAGGGCGTCGGCAGATTTCCTAGGCACAGCGCTTTACATGATGTCGTCCATCGATCCTCGAACCAGTTGGCCATGACAGAGAGAATGGCAAACGACCTGATGGCCTGACGGTGTCCTCCCGATAGTTCTCCTTTTTTTTTTAAAACTGGTTCATTATAATGATAAGAAAGAAAAAAAAAGAAAAAAAAAAAAGAAAAAGTCATCAGCAGCTGACTGACTGCTTGACCTAGTTTCAGTGTTGTTTTTGGACAACTACCAGTATGAAGAACATTGTCTGACTCCACCGCACAAATTTGGTCTCTGATAATCACTATGGAATGTAGATTATAGCACTTTTACTGTAACAAGCTTGGTGTCATACGGAATCGGAATATTTAAGGGTTGTATGTGTATCTTCGGTAGTTTCTGACTTTTAGTCAGACAAAGACAGAAACACTTTTTTAATATATAATAGACTAGTAGAATATTCGTCACAGGACGGGTAAAATTAATTCCCCGAACAGAACAGTTTTGCACCACTTTTATGTACCCTTATGAAGATTAACATGAAGACATAATACTGCTAAACCTTATGTCTAGAATCCTTATTCCAATTTTGATCAAAATCCATTACATGATTTTGATTCTAGATAATGTCTAAAATTTATATATAATGTCTATATTTCTATATCAGCCGAAACGAAGACCCTGGACTACTGACCCTTGCCACAAAGGCCATATTCCAATTTTTATTTTAAAGTTTCAAGTTATAAATAAAATAGAGAAAATGTTATCTTTACTATTTATTATCTGGCGCTAATAAAAACCTCACAATATTTTTGTAAAAAATGTGGCGCTTTTTCGTAATACTCAACCACTCGTTTTTCTCAACTTTTTTACTGACTAATTTTTTTCTTTTTTCGGTGTACAATTATCTATCATGTTGCTAAAATATTCTGTGTTATCTGGAAATTAAAAAATTTTTTTTTCGAGGGGGTCAATTTCCTATATAAATTTAACGTGAAAAAAAAAACTTTTTCTGTGTACAATTACCTATCATGTCGCTAGAGAATACGTCTGCGAGTCCTGGTTAGACATGCGTCGAGGTAGGGTTAGTGTTAAAGTTAGGATTAGGGTTAGGTTGTACAAAAATTCAGAATAAACGCCATTGTTAGTTGTAGATGGGAAAGCAACTACTATAGTAGATGACGAAGGTGGTGCTGTGGGCAGGATCGGAAACTGCTGTTGGTCCTAGACGTCAGGATCGCTGGTTCCCGAGTACAGAGTTCACCTTTTTGGGAGCTGGATTTTCCATATTGACCTTGTGTCTACCATCAACATCGTGGTTGGGGAAGGTAAATAGCGGGCATGTCTAAAATTGTAGCAGAGTCCCGCCACCAATGAAAAAAATGATCCCCCTACCAAAACACACATAGCTCTGTCAGACCTACTTTTGTGAATCCTATCAATACATGCGTTGGGTTAGGATTACGGTTAAAGTTAGGTTCCAGGTCTCTATGTTTAGATCGATGAAACCCTCATTTCTTGCTGTACAAAATGTAGAATAAATGTCACTGTAGAACGCATCGTGGAATGGCGAACAGATATCTTTTTGAGCTTATGTGGAGGCAGAAATACAAAGGAAACGATCTTTTCATGCAGATACTCAATAATAATGTAAATAGATTCCATCCTCTTAAGTAAATAAAATGTTTATTATACTACAACCTGCATTTGTCTGGTTTTTTTTTTTGGGGGGGGGAGGTGTACTTTTTTGGTTTGGGAAGGGTCTCTTCTAAAACGATCCTACGAAAGTAATACTACTTTAGGATTCCTCGTGAATTTTGTATCAAAGAAAAGTTGTGCTTAATCTTGGTATAAAGCTTTGTTTTCAATTAAATCCCAGAGAGACAGATAGACAGACAAACAAACTGAGATACCACCGATATATTATAGACTAGCAAAATATCCTCCCTACGGTCGTATATTTTTTGCTACGCTGCTACTGCTCTTCCTCCTGTGACTGAAGAGTTCCACAGTCAACCGATCGGGTTCAGTAAATTGTTTAAGTGTGTTAATTTGAAGGATTTTAGTAAGTTCAGTCAATTAAGTCAGTCAGTAACGACTAAGACTGCCGTCCTCAGGTTCGCGGTTTCGATTCCCAGCGTCGGCGTCAAGTTTCTGTATTGTTTATTTATGTAAAATAAGTTTTTTACGTAAGAAAATTTTCCGCGGACGGGCAGATAGACAGACTTCCGGACAGACAGACAGAGAAAGTGTTCATTATATTATAAGTAGACTAGCCAAAATTTATATAAAATTAAACCCTAATACTCTTTCAGGGTCAACAGCCATCTAGCACATTTTCACACATGCACAATACAATGATGCTCTTCGACATCGAGTTAACTTCATGCGTAGATGTATACTAGGATGGATTGGTTGCTAAGAGACACGTACATTGTAGATCCTACAACCAGATTGAATTTTCATGATAAAAAATGTAAATCCTACCACTAGGCCCTTTGATCCTTTGCATGCACTGTTTATTTGTATCCTGTTCTCTTTTTTTTAATTCGTTTTGATTACTAAAACAGCTATCTGCATTTGTTTATTTATTGTCTTTTTATTTGATGGGAAGTGATCGGCATTGTATCAGCGTTTGCACATACATTTGGGCAACCCTAACCGTAACCCTAAACCTCGCCAGTTCGCCACTGTAAGTATATGGGCGCGTGTGTGTATAGGTGTCATCTGTGGAACACGTTACCATAGGATTAGAACCCTGCAGGCGGCAACATGGTCGTCTTCAAATCCAATGTCAACAAATACTTGCCATAAATCGTCCTTATAAGTAATTAAATTTTGTTCATTCCATTCATCATTTTCAATCCTCTCATAATATTCTTCATCATTCAACTGACAATCTATCAATCTCATTAACCATTTATCCTTGAGTGGATTTTAGCCATGATAAGTGGGGGTTTTCATGTATAAACGAATATGTGGTACTTATGTGTATATAGGTATCATCCCTGGAACACGTTACTACAGGATTGCTTTTCTGCTGGCGACAACATGGTCGTCTTCAAATCGAATATCAACAAATAATTGTCATGAAGTCATCAAATGTTGTTCACTGCATTCATCATTTTCAATCCTCTCATAATATTCTTTATCATTCAACTGAAAATCTATCCATCGCATTAACCCTTATCCTCGACGGGCTTTTAGATTGATGTGGTACTTAAGCGTAGCGTAAGCAACTCATTTAGGAGAAGGTAAACTCTGAATCCAGATCCGGCTATTAGTTGTAGTGAAGGCGATCTGTCTACGAGATGGAAATAGTAAACAAAATCCTTTTAGTATCCAATGACGCTGATTTGTTATTCGTTGGGGATCAATACTGATTTGCATCAAAGATCGAGTTAGAAAAACAGCATTATGTGTCAGTCTGTATTAAGTTACGTAATCGAAACTATTTCACAATATACTAGCAAGGGTTACCCGACGTTGCACGGGATTCAAATATCTTGAACATAAATAATAAGTGAGAGGGGAGAATAATGGAGGTTGTATAAAAAAGAGCGGGAAGTGGGTGTAAAACAATATAGATTGAGAGAGGGTGAGAGTAATAGATAGAAACATAGTAAGAGATGGCTGACTTGCTGATTACAAGACAATTGAAATGAATGTTTTCAAACATAACTCAATCCTAAAACCAAGGAATATTTTAACATGTATTTAGCGTGATTAAAATATATAGGACAAATACTTAGGGGGAAAACGTTGATTAACTCGTCGTCGTCAGAGCAGTACTAGTAGTACTAGTAGTAATAGTAGTAGTACTAGTAATAATAATAATAATAATAATAATAATAATAAAGAGCAGAAATTTGAATCGCAAGGAAAGACTAAATAAGAAACATGAAAAACTAAAACAAAAGATAGCAGCAATAGAAGGAAGACTTAGACGATATAGATACAAATCAGAACATCACAAACAGAACAGGACCTTTGAAAACAATAAAGGCGTTTTACAAAAACGTAAATGGGGAAAGAAAAGCAATAGAACAACCGGACCCGATAGAAACAAAACGCTTCTGGGGCAAGATATGGGGAAAGCCTTAAAAACACAACAAAAATACAAAATGGCTGAAAAACACGAAAGGAACGGAAACAAACATTAATGAAAAAACAATTAAGACAACGCTAAGGAAAATGGCAAACTGGAAAGCACCAGGCCACGATGGAATACATGTGTACTGGTTTTAAAAATTAACGATCACACATGTAAGGCTAGCGTAGAAACTGAGAGGATGTATCCACAAAACAGACGTACCAGAGTGGATAACAAAAGGAAGGACAACGCTAATACAAGATACCCGACAGGATTATTAATAGTATTAAGAAAGCAATGGAAACATGGAGACTAGAACCGACAGCTGGAGGACAACACCTGACTGAGATAATAATACAGAGAGGCATTTTCCAGGGAGACTCCCTATCTCCACTACTATTTATCATAGCCATTATGGCACTCGACTACATACCTAGGAAATGTGATGCCGGATACAAGTTTAAAGACACAGAACAAAGAATACACTACCTCATGTACATGGACGACCTGAAACTATTTGCAAAAAGCAAAAAGGAACTGGAAAGCTGATAAATACGACCAGAATCTTCAGTCAGGACATTCAAATTGAATTCGGAATAGAAAAAGAGATTAAAAGAGGAAAACTAGAGACTAGAGAGAGCATGGAACTGCCCAACCAAGAGGAGATGAGAGCGCTAGGCGAACAGGAGAGCTATACATATTTGGGAGTTCTGGAAGCAGACACCATCAAATCTACAGAAATGAAAGAGAAGATTGGAAAAAAATATTTGCGAAGAACAAGGAAACTCTAATCAAACGAAATTATATAGCAAAAATCTAGTAAAAGGAATAAACACCTGAGCAGTATCACTAATAAGATACTCTTGACCATTCATAGGCTGGACTAAAGAAGAACTCAGGCACCTTGACTAGGGGACTAGAAAATTAATGACCATGCACAACACACTACACTCAAAAGACGATAATGGCAGACTCTACATAAAAAGAAACGAAGGGAGAAGAGGACTGGTAAGTATAGAAGAGTGTGTGGAAGACACAAAAAAATAAAAGCTGGAGAAATACATAACTCAGAACACAAAACGGCTAATCAACGCAGCAAGAGAACCACCTCAACGAACAACTCGGGAAGCACCGAAAGTAGAAACAAAACAGACACGAAAAGAAAAGTGGGAAGAAAAACAACTACATGGACGCTTCAGAAGAATGACAACAGAAGACACCAACGAAAATTGCTGGGCATGGATAAGAAACGGCACTTGAATAGAGAAACGTAATCTTTACTGACGGCTGCACAGAACAATGCGATAAGGACAAACTACATTAAAGCTAAAATAGATAAAACCCAGTAAAACAGTAAATGCAGACTGTGTGGACAAAGAGACGAAACAGTAAATCAAATAAGTGCATGCAGCAAACTAGCCCAAAAAGAATACAAGAACATACATGACTGTGTGAGGAAAGCCGTGTACTGGGAACTGTGGAAACGATTGAATTTCGAACACGCAGAGAAATTGTACAAACATAAACCAGAAACAGTACTGGAAAACGCAAAAACACAAAATATGGAGATACAAACATATAAACTCATACAAGCAAGGAGACCGGATGTCATAATATTCGACAAGAAGGAAAAATTCTGCTCAGCAGACGATAGAGTGAAGATCAAGGAGACGGAAAAACGAAGCAAATACACGGAACTAGCCAGAGAAGTGAAAAGAATATGGAGCATTAAGAAAGTCAATATAATACCAATAATCGTAGGAGCACTAGGAACAGTCCCCAAAAAACTGAAGAAAAGACTAGGAGAAATTGGAACCAAAGGGACCATCGAAACCATACAAATGACGGCAATGATCAAAACAGCTGCAATCTTAAGGAAAATCCTCAAATGCGGAAACAAACCCGCATAAGCTACGAATGGTAACCAGTCACATGGAAGTCACAATCGGAAAAAAGCACAGGAAGAACACCACCACATGAACTGAAGGAACAGAACCTACAACAAATATCAAGTTGATGGCACCAGCCTCGGCTTATATC
This sequence comes from Sepiola atlantica, assembly GCA_963556195.1. Taxonomy (NCBI): domain Eukaryota; kingdom Metazoa; phylum Mollusca; class Cephalopoda; order Sepiida; family Sepiolidae; genus Sepiola; species Sepiola atlantica. The sequence continues at coordinate 139,790,878 of OY744518.1, forward strand.
ACACAAAATAGTCGTGAAGGGTCAAGAAAGATGGGAAGACCGTGGAGGGAGAGCACTAACCAGACCTCCACTGGAAGAGTGCGGAGAGTGCTGGGACCTTGGGGGGGGGGCTTATTGCCACTCAAATCCCAGGGGAGACAAATGGTCGTTGTCAGCGAGAACTCAATGGTAGGCGGCTGTTGCGATACCGCAAGATCATTAGCGGTGGTGATTGAGAGCACCGGAAATCTGGGGAGGATTGTTGTCACTCAGACTCCAGGGAACACCACCGGTTGTTGTCGATAAGCAATCACTGACGATGACTTGTGTAATAACTTCGAGTGAGTACAAATACTACTACTACTACTACTACTACTACTACTACTACTAAAAATAATATTTAATTCCATCATTTTCACTTTAGTTGCAGTGAATTAAAATCCGAGCAGAACTTATGGATATAATAAAACTCAAAACAAAAAATACATTATTTTAATTCGTTTAGGGATTGAATTTCATAGGATTGAAATCAATAGACATCTATATTCTTTTAAATGGAAGCACAGATTTAACGCGAGTTAAGTCGTAAACAGGATGTATCGTAGACATGGGTCAACAAGGTTCATTTAACAGAATCAACAAGTAACTCAAAAGAGAATAAATTACATCATTTTCAATCGTTTAGAAATTGAATTTAATAAGATTCAATGAATTCCTTTTTTCATTTCAACGGATCCATTGTTTTACGGAATATGAAAGAGGCAACACTTAATTACTCGAACGCCCT
>OY744518.1:139801643-139834143 GCA_963556195.1 Sepiola atlantica
TACATCACTTGTACGCTTAAATACTAGAGTAAATGCCACTGTATACAAGAATGTTTTAGAACAGTATGTTTTGCCAGTGTTGCACAATTCTGGTATCGAAAAGCCTGTTTTTATGCAGGATAATGCTCCCTGCCATAAAGCAAAGCTGGTCATGAATTATCTGGCTGATCAAGAAGTAGAAGTAATGGACTGGCCTGCTCAGAGTCCTGACATGAACCCTATAGAAAACTTATGGAAGACTCTAGGACAGAATGTTATGGCAAAGAATCCGGAAAACATCGAAGACTTGTGACTGAAACTGAAAGATGAATGGGCTAAGATAACTGTGGCCCAATGTCAAGATTTAGTGCAATCCTGCAGTCGTAGATGCGCAGCAGTTATTGAAAACAAAGGTGGAAGTACCAAATATTAAATCGCTTTTGCCTTTTTAATGTGATTTAGTTAAAAATGTTATTTTTTTCCTTAATTTTGGACACTTGAGATCTGTAAAATGGTGGATAACTTTAAAAATATTATTTTAATTCATCTGAAAATCTTGGTAAAAGTCCAACTACATAATGTGTATATTCAGTAGAATTTTCACAAAAATTAATATATAATTTTGTTATATATCTCTCTCTATATATATATATCTATCTATATATGTATCTATCTATATCTATCTATCTCTATATGTATCTATCTATATCTATCTATCTCTATATGTATCTATCTATATCTATCTATCTCTATATGTATATATATATATATATACCTATCTATCTATCTATTAAGTAGTATTTATAATAAATAAATATTACCTGTTCAAAGTGAAATGGAACAGGTAATATTTATTTATTATAAATACCACATTACCGAATTTTATCCTCTGACGAGAAGAGTTTTATCTTTGAAAAAACATGGTTTAAGAATTAGTGTAACTCCTTGCATCTGAACTTTCGATGCAATAAAATGTGTATCAATTTTATGTAATTTTATGCAATTTTTTCTCTTATCTTTCCTTCTTTAAAATTATATATATATATATATATATATATATATATATATATATATATATATATAGTGTGTGTGAACAAGTGAAAGTGATAACTATTGACCAACTTCTCGGCACACGCAAAACAACGTTTATATAGCAAGTAAGTAAAAATAAATGTTACCATTGAGTTGTAGCCAATGTTCTCAACAACAATGCATTTCATAATAAACGTGGCGTCTGAAAACGATTACAACGATTATTCGTTATCGATTTCCTTTCGGTCAATTGTGCTTTGTCTTGCCTCACTGATCGGCTGAATTTATTCATGATGAACAATATAAACAGATTGCGTTTAGTTGCGCAACCAAAACAACGAAAAGACACCATAATCATCATCATCATGTAATTATTGTTCATAACACACACATACATTAGGGGAGTTTGAATTACCTATTAGACACCATCATCGAGTGTCTTCGGTCTCTCTGTACAAGGGTTTGTCAGGAAAATCTGACATTAGGATACTTCACCTTACAAGGAAACCCTGATTAAATATTCAAATTAACATAGTATTCACAGCACAAATAAGATCCTCCCAGCACGGCTCATACGACTGAACTAACTACTCTTAACTAGATACTCCACCAGACCAAGCTGAACAGACGTATTTCTAAATGTAGTCCGCAAATAAATAGGGGAATTTAATTCCCTTAAAGAATACAGACATGATGAGATTTTTTCTTCCCCCCTCCTCGAATGGCTAAGGACTTAATGGACCATAGATAGCTAGGAATTAACTACGATAAAGTTGTAAATTGATATCTCCCTCAACGTTTAGTAAAACATCTCCAAGAGCGACAGAAAACTGACGCCTGAATAAAACTAATCAAAATTTAAAAGATTGTTCTCCTCCTGAATCGTGTTATGAAGGTTTTTGTTGTAGACACAGCGGACGGCGATGTTCACGGCAGTACAGAAGCGAAGAAAGAACTCAATCACTAGACGACATCGAGACGACACCCCTCCACGACGAAGAAGAAAAGGTACGAGTAATTAAAGGACTATGTAACAGTTAAAAGGGTCTCCTAGTTTGGTGTGGTCTTCGATGAAAATATATATTTAAAGTACTTATGAATAAGGGAGCTTTTCTTCGCTAGGGTGCGCAAAACAGGCAATATACATACATTTTTGTTGGATCAAGCATGGTATCTATAGACACAGAGGTATGTGTCTTATTCGGCAGGACTTCGCAAGAAGGGGAAAAGCGACTTGCTTCGGTCAACGGATGCTGGAAGTAAGAGATCGTTACTTAAAAAAAAACTGTACACGTGCCGGGGAAAGGTGGCCTGTGATTGGTTTATTTTCATCCAATCACAGAGCATATAACAAACTACTGCGTTATAATAATTTTCAATAACATCAATCGGTATAATTTACTGTTAATAATAATATTCCTTTTGAAATAATAATTTTCTCTCAGGGTCAATACTATTAATAGAAAATGGTGCTTTCTTTTACAGTAAAACTCATTGTCATCTTCAACGAACAATTCTGCTGTTAGTTGGGTGGGTCGGGGTTATTTACGTTGAGAAGGTATACGTGCAGTAAGAGCACATTTTGCTGCTAGTTGAGTTGATCGGGGTGGGGTGTTACGTTGAGCGGTACAATGCAGTAAGTTCATCGGAGCACATTCCGTTGAAGTACTTGTAAACCAAGCACAGGCATACCACATTGCGACGATGGGACAGAAGCTGGAGCTTGGTAGACAGTTCGAGACCTATTAGGTTAGAGACTCTTTTTTGCATCCTGTCCAAGATGGAGAAACTAGTGGTTGGAGCACCAGCACAGATGTGGCAACAATACTCAATGCATGGACGAATAGTGGATTTATATAGATATAGGATGCTGACAGGTGTGAGGATTTTTCTAGCCAAGCAGAGGGAGTCTACCTTCGTTGTCACAGATTTGGCAGTCTTGACGATCTCATATTAAAAAAACAATGGATGAAGTGTGATAACGTACGACTTTATCTGATTTTGGAACAATTGATTTTTAAATGGGTAAAGTCGAAATTGCTTATTTTAGCGGCATCAGATTTATTTTTTTATGAAAGTCGCTCCAGACAAGGCATGAAGCCACTTGATGCAAGGAGCTAAAAGGTAGGAGGAAAACAGTCAGCAGGAAGAGAGTTTCAGAAGCCTGCAGTTCTTTGAAAGAAGCTACTGGAATAAGAAGCTGTATTACATAACGATATATCTGAATAGCGAATTAATGAAGACCACTAGACCAACGAGTCAAACGAGCTGGAACAAAGGAAGCAGGGAATAAATCAGACAGTTTTGAAGAACCCACTTACAGAAGAGACTAATCATCACTCACTATCTTTGCTGATCGAGCGATTCTATTTTTAAAAAAGGGGTAAAAGGTTATCACATACGTACGAACATGGTATCGCCCTAGCGTATTGTTATATAGACAGCGAAAACTTTTCTATACCCACGAGTAATTCTAGTAGAATTCAAATAGCAGATAGAATTAATACCCTGGAATCTATAGTTAGCCGATATCTCTATAATACAACGACGCCTACAAGTGAAAGGTAATTCTTATATCAATACAGCTGTTGACTGGTAACACCTGATCAAGGCCTTGATTAACCATAACCCTAACCAAGTTAAAATCAAATCGATGTAATTGGCGGCAATCAACTTGAAAACACTTCGACCCCCCCTCCGGACAGATTCTTTTACGACATTTGCATATCTTCAAGTTTAACAACGAAACATATGCAAAACTCTATCGGGGATTTTTGTGGAATACCAATGTGCCTAAGCTGTTCACTCGTTAATCTTCTTCTTTGTACTCACTAGGAGTTCTCACACAGATCATCGTCAGTGATTGCTCACCGACAACAACCAGTGGTATTTCCTGGAGTCTGAGTGACAACAAGCCTCCCCAGATTTCCAGTATTCTTCACCTCTTTTTGATAACGATGCGGTATCGCAACAGCCTCTTACCATTGATTTCTCGCTGGTAAAGACCATTGGTCTTCTCTGGGATTTGGGTGGCAATAAGCCTCCCCAAGATCCCAGCATTCAACGCACTTTTCCAGTGGAGGTCTGGTATGTGCTGTCCCTCCTCGGTCTTCTCATCCTCCTCGACCCTCTACAAATATTTTGTCTGGTGTCAGCCCAGGCCGGCACCATTTAAAAAAAAAATTTAATTAATTAAAAAAATTTTTTTTTAAATGTTACATTTTGGGGGTGGGTGGGTGGGTGGGAGCTTGTAGTGTTTCTTGTAATTTCTGTCTCTTGGTTCATTTTTGTGTAGTGATAGCTGAGACCGGTGTAATTTATTGGTGGGGGGATTATGAAGTGATGTTTCTTGCAGTTTCTGTTCCTTGGTTCGTGTTGTGGTGTTCTTTGTGTGGTTTTGTTTTCTCCCTGTTGTAAATTCCTTGTGACTGGTTACTCTTTGTAGCTTATGCGGGTGGGTTGATTGGTTGGTTGGTTGGGTGGTGGTGGTGGTGGTGGTGGTGGTGATGATGATGATAATAATAATAATAATAATAATAATTATTATTATTATTATTTGTACTCACTAGGAGTTAACACACAGATTCATCGTTAGTGATTGTTCACCGACAATAACCAGTGGTATTTCCTGGAGTCTGAGTGAGAACAAGTCTCCCCATATTTCCAGTATTCTCCACCTCTTTTCGATAGGCACCGCAAATAACATTGCAGTATCGCAACAGCCGTTTACCACTGATTTCTCGTTGGTAAGGACCATTGGGATTTGGGTGGCAATAAGCCTCCTCAAGGTCCCAGCACTCTCTGCACTTCCAGTGGAGGTCTGGTTTGTGCTGTCCCTCCTCGGTCTTCTCATCCTCCTTGACCCTATGCAAATATGTTGTGTGGTGTCAGCTTAGGCTGATAAATTTATTTATTTATTTATTATTATTATTATTATTATTATTATTATTATTTGATGGGAGGTGGTATTGATAAAGTGGTTAACGACGTGGACGGAAGGACGAAAACAGGGTTCCATAAAAGGCGACCGACCGACCTCTCTCAGTTCACCAGTCAAAGAAAAAGAATTTTCTTCTTCGCCCCGTCTCATTTCGGACTTCCTGTCCGTGACGTTATATCCTAACACGTAGCTCTAACTCTAATTTTTAACTTCTAATGGAATTTTCCACTGTTCTGATTAATTTAACCTCATGTGAAAAATACCGTTTTAACATTATTTTTACACACCCAGTCCAATATCGCTTACAAAAAAGAGAGATCTTTCTCTCCTCTTCCCCACGTCTCATTTCAGACTTCCTGTCCGTGACGTCATATCCTGACACGTATCTATAAATCTAATTCTTAACTTCTAATCGAATCTGTCTCTCTCCTCCTTAGGTCCATTTTTATCACTTCCGCCCATGTTTTCCTTGGCCTTCCCCTGTCAACTGACCCTGCTACCTCAACTGTTCTACATGTACTAACCCAATAACTCTCATCCATTCTTTCTACGTGGCCATACCATCGAAGTCTTCTGTTCTGCACACATATCCCTATGCTGTCCAGATGTAATATGCCTCTGAGGTCATCAGATCTAAGCCTGTCTTTAATACCCACATTACACATCCATCACATCATTCAGTGACGTCATATCCTGCCATGAAAATCCCAAACAGACAATGGAACAATTATTTTTTTTATTTAAAGAGAATCTTGAACCGTACATGTAATTATTGGAAAACGTGTGACTGTTTCTTTTTCTTTTTTCTTCCACTTTCCGTCTCCTATTTTCTCTTTCTCCATTTCTATTTTTATATCGTTTAGTTTTTTTTTTTGTAATATATGTCATACATGAGAAAGGAACAAGAATCTCTCTCTTTCTTTCTCTTAATACTTCTTAGTCTCTAACTGTATTCCATGTTTTTTTTAACCGGTGTAAAACCGGTGTAAAAAGACGAAATCAAACTATGTGTTAAATGAACAAAGACAAAACAGAAGAAAATCTTATTCCGAAGACGAAATAAAGTGTAATTGTCGTAAAAATAAATAAGTAAGTAAGTAAGTAAGTAAGTAAGTAAGTAAGTAAGTAAGTAAGTAAGTAAATAAATAAATAAATAAATAAATAAATAAATACAAAGAAAAACAAGAACGAAATACCCGGCGTCCTACTGGATTGGATGGCTTCGTCCACGAAATCAATATACGCCATTTAAAAAAAAAATTATATACGAGGCCTGTCTAAAACGTATCCGACCTAAGCCCAGAGAAAAATATTTCAAATAAGTGACGGAGTCGGGACCCTAATCCCCTTCAAAGTGGGCCCCTTATGCTTTCACACACTTAACCCACCGATCCATCCACTGCCGGAAACACCTCTGGAAGTCTTCCAAAATAGGATGCGTCCATCCAATCTACGTGAAGGAAATTCTATTTCACACTTAAACGTGACAGACCAACGGAAATGTTATTTGAAACTTAAACGTGACAGACCACCGTAAATGCCGTTTCAGACTTAACCCTGGCAGATTGACGTAAATAATATTAAAAAAAAAACCTGTGATAAATTGACGAAAATGATACTTCAAATATAAGCGTGACACACATCCGAAAATGCTATTTCCTATTAAAAAAAAATGGTGGAATATTGCGTGAGTTCAAGGGTCAAATATTGTGTTAGGTCAAGTGTCAAATATTGTGTTAGTTCAATGGCTCTTACATGGCTCTTACAATTACAGGATGTCGAAATTGGACTCCACAGAAAGAAGACATTAAGTGGGAGTTGTAATGAGCACAATGAAAACGGCGCTTTCTAAAAGTGATTAAAGAATTCGCTGCCTTTAGACATTACTAGACATCCCCGTGACCCGTTATTACCTTCGCCATGGAAGTCATGTTTCGGTCGAGTTTGTAACTATATATTTTCGTTTGTTTGTGTACAGCATAGCGTCCACATCGCTTGATCAATCGTCACCAAACTTAGTCAAGATATCGGGCATGGTTACAAAAAGGTGAAAGTCACGCTTTTGGCGATAACTTCGGGTCTGTTTATCATAGAGACTCGCAACTTAGCCAATGAAGTCCTGAATCTTGACATTGACCTTTGACCTTCTTACCAGCTTATCCATCAGTATTCCTCTGATGATAAGAATTCAATTCTTTGAAAACCATGGTTTAAGGAAAAATAAATTCCTTGTTTTGAACAACTGAAGATGTAATAGATTTTTTTTTTTTTACATCTTTTATTCTCATCTTTTAACTTGCCTATATAATTGCTCTATCCCGTATATTGAGCATTGAATCTTTGTGATTTTGTTCCTTATATATATATATATAATATGTGTGTGCTTTGTAAAATCTTAAACTACTAAACTTAGCATTAGGAAGTATGGAATATGTATTCTAGGCAACATGGTGAGTAACAGGGGCACATATTTTTGTAAACTTTGCTATTGGGGGGGGGGGGGGGCTGCCAGCGAAATCGTACCATAACACCAAATTAGTTTTGCATTAAAACGCAAAACTAATGCTATGTTTATTGCTTATAACCGTAAGAGTGAAAAAGAACAAAATCGAACGTATTTATGTGACTTAAATTTTAAGATTTCATAAGACAGTAATTGTCTGTATCTCTGAGATGAGGCGTTTTCATTATGCATTTCAGTGTTCGAACTGACTTACTCATCTTGGCTGCCATGCTCACAACGTTTCGGCCGTTCTGCCCTCCGGCCTTCATCAGGTGTCCTGTATCGAACTCGGGAACCGTCCGTCTGGACTCTCGAACGCAATCCCTTTATTGTCACGGGGGTACTAAGCTTGGATTCCATTTTTTTTTACCCTGGGACACCCTCGTTAATTCTCCGTTGCTTTCAGTTCTGCTGCTGCTGCTTATCGCCGTATTGCCGCTGTCGCTGAATGTTACTTTCACTGCCTTCGCTCATAAGACATTCGAAAGATTTAAAATTAATAACAAGCCGCGCGTGTGTGGTCCCCCTCTGTATGTGACTCGATGTGGCGAGTGTAAAATGCAATAAATTTGGGCAATTTGGGGCAATTTTGACCCCCCTTTGACCCCCTGGGGGCGCGAAACAGAATTTTTCTGACGTCAAGGATGCTCATTTTATATCCAGAACAATTGCCTCTACATTTTGGCCAAGTTTCAGAAAAATTGAATGGATGGATCAAACGTTATGGGAGAAAAGGGTCATTTTTGCCATTTTAAGGGCTTTTGACCCCCTGGGGGCGCGAACCAGATTTTTTCCAAGGTCAGCAATACTTATTTTCTATTAGGAACAATTGCCTCCACATTTTGGCCAAGTTTCAGAGAAATTGAATGGATAGATGAAAAGGCTCCAAAATGACAAAAAATGACATTTTTTGCCATTTCGGGGCCTTTTGACCCCCTGGGGGGCTAACCAGATTTTTTTTCAAAAATCGGAGAATGTCACTTTCTAACCTGACCAAAGTTACAACTTCATGCAAAATTTCAGTGTAATTCAATGGATGGTTGCGAAGAAAAGGACGGACGGACGGACGGACGGACATGCCTCAAAACATAAGTCCCCCGATTTTATAAATCGGGGGACCAATAATGTTAGGATTCCTCAAATTTTCAAGCAACACCGGGACACGGGTCTGGCTAGTAGCGAACAACGGACTGTCAAAATCACAACTCATCCAAACTTTGCTATTCCTTCATGGTGACAGTGGTAAGGGGGGGGGGGCGGTGATGCTGTAAGGGACTACACTACACTTTCTTAAACAAGAAAAGGCGAACAAGTCTTCACACGAGAGACACACAGCGACACTTATACGACACGTGTACGACTGAAAAAAGAAATGGCGACATTGTGTCTATCCATTTACCATAAACAGTCACTCTTATAGCGCTCGTAAGTACCAAACGTATATAAAAAGTTTTTTTTATAACGTCTTAACGGTGTCGAGATGATAATTAAAAAATGTTAATTGTCTGCTCGATAAAAACAAATCCAATGTCCACATACTCCCTCCACAACGCTAATATCAAGACGTTTTCTTGTAAACGTCATCTGGGTATTACTGTCAGTAGAAGTCCGCGTTGCACAAGGTACACCTGTAAAATTGTCAAGAAGGCCAAGAGAGTCTTCCCCTAACCCAGCTAGATAAACCATTGGCTTGATCTAATAATTATTGCTTTTATTATGATTAATGTTCATTTAACACAAAATAACGACATTTGGAAGGATTTTACTTTTAAAATTTTTTTCTTATTTCTGTTTTCGTTAGCATAGGGACGGGCATTCTTCCAAATGCCAGACTATCACCTGCTATTTAGAGGCTCCAACCGAGTGCTCTTTTAAGGATTTTGGCCGTTCCCTTAAGTGCAATTATTTGGATTTCTTTTGCACTTGGTTTTCCGGGAATACTTTCCAGATACGTTTTGAAATTTTTCTTCATGAGGCCTTTAGCTCCTATTATAACTGGGATAATGTTGATGTTTTTGAGGTTCCAGTTTCTCTTCATATCATCCTTGGTATTTTGTCACCTTCTCCCTTTCTGCTCTGTTTAAGCCACTGTCATTTGGGACACTCACCTCAATCAGTGTTGCCTCTCTTTTTGCCTTATTTAATATGTCCGGTTTTACTGTTGCATTTTCCATGCTGTGAACAGTGGCTTTTGGATCGATAGCACACAAGAAGGCGAATTTTCTAATTTCCAAAAAATTTTGAACGGTCATATTTCGGTGGCTAATTGAGCGACCAAAATAAAGTTGGTACCATTGTTTATCCTTTGCAAAGACCCATGTGGCCACATTAAAAGTTTTAAGATATAATAAAAATAAAATTTTGCTTTGGCATATAAACGGGTCAATATACTGATTGACTAAAAAAAATCGCAACATTTTGTTGTTTGGTGGTTTTGTGCTAGGTTGTGTCTAGTCTACAACATACTAAAAGTTGGACAAGATCTGATTATGGGAAAGTGTCAAATTTCGAATATGACTTTTTTTGGTTTACAAGTCATTTTCCAATTACATGTGAAGCACTAACTCGGTCAGTTTTCATGATAAATCAATACATCTTGGATTTTTAGCCTAGTTTTCAGGGCCAATCTTTTACATGAAAGGGTTACCAGTGATGCCAAGTAAACCCTTATACAATATTAAATCGCAACATTTTGTTTTTGGGTGGTGTTTGTGTTAGGTTAGGTCTAGTCTACAACATACTAAAAGTTGGACAAGATCGGAATATCGGAAAGTGTAAAATTTCGAATATGACAATTTTGGTTTACAAGTCATTTTCCGTTTACATGTGAAGCACTAACTCGGTCAGTTTTCATAATAAATCAATACATATGTCGAAGACTAGACCCTGCTCCACATAAAACCACCAAAAAACAAAACTTTTGAGGTAGGGGTACACTGGCAGTATATTGACACGTCTAATAGCGAGGTTTACAATTTCTTCAACCCAATGCGTTTCAAATAATCTTACGATTTATTTATTTTTCCAATTATATAGCTTTGAATCTAGACGCCTTCGTGCGAGGTTTTTGTTTGTCTTGAGCTGTCCGTCTCATTGCCTCATCTTATTACGGTAACACTTATACAATAAACTTATTACGGTAACACTTATACAATAAACTTATTACGGTAACACTTATACAATAAACTTATTACGGTAACACTTATACAATAAACTTATTACGGTAACACTTATACAATAAACTTATTACGGTAACACTTATACAATAAACTTATTACGGTAACACTTATACAATAAACTTATTACGGTAACACTTATACAATAAACTTATTACGGTAACACTTATACAATAAACTTATTACGGTAACACTTATACAATAAACTTATTACGGTAACACTTATACAATAAACTTATTACGGTAACACTTATACAATAAACTTATTACGGTAACACTTATACAATAAACTTATTACGGTAACACTTATACAATAAACTTATTACGGTAACACTTATACAATAAACTTATTACGGTAACACTTATACAATAAACTTATTACGGTAACACTTATACAATAAACTTATTACGGTAACACTTATACAATAAACTTATTACGGTAACACTTATACAATAAACTTATTACGGTAACACTTATACAATAAATTTATTACGGTAACACTTATACAATAAACTTATTACGGTAACACTTATACAATAAACTACACCTGTTGTATTGATTTGAAAAAACAAACAAACAAAAACGCTTGCTGACCGTTAATTCAGGTACAGCAATATTGAACAAGAAATGTTAGCAATTGTGCGTGAAATGCAACGTTACGCAACATACCTACATTCAAACACATTCACAGTGACCACGCGTCACCTCGCCTATAACGGATGGTATTTAACAATACAAGGATTCAACTAACGCTGACAAAGACATGATCTTTAACACCACATAACATAACATAACATATATATGGGAAACTATTTGGAGAGTTTGAATAACCGGGAAGTTTGAATTACCTACTAGGCACCATCCTCGAGTGTCACCAGTCTCTCTGTACAAGGGTTTGTCAGTACAACCTGACATGAGAATACTTCCCCTACAAGTAACCCCTGACTAAATATTCAAAATAACATAGTATTCGAAGCCCAAATAAGATCTCCTCGACACAGCTATACACTGGCTCACAAGGAATGGTCCATCTTCTCCAAGTGATGTTACCTCAAGTAACAACACTTAGCTGGATAATCCACCAGACCAGATGAATTCTTGTTATTGAATCCGGTAAAACCAAGAGACCAAAAGAAAGATATACTATAACGTAGTTAACTGATCAATTGGGGAGAGGAAAATTAATGTTTTTAACTTATTTACTAACTCAATGTTAGAGAGATTAAGGAGAACTTTAATGGAATATTCGAATATCTATGTATCTTATATAGAGATCAAGTGTTAGCCCCAGGAAGGGCCCCCTTGATTTCTGAGAACTTCGACTGAAGTAAAACTAAACAAAAGGAAAGAGGCTCGTGCCCGTAACTCCCACTCCTTTCCTTTCCCTCTTGTCCACTATACAAATTCGTGCGCAGGTCTGACTGAATATTGTCTGTGAAGCCAATGTTTGTCCAACTTGCACTTAAAGTCGTTTATGTCTGTTGCGTCGATGACCCAGTCTGGAAAAGAATTCCAATTGTAGCCCAAACGAATACTTTATAATATTTAGCCTGCCATGTTTCTTTTCTTTTTTTTTAACATGGTTCACCCCCAAACAAGGCAGGCTGCCACTGTAGGCGTAAGGGGCTACTGAGAAAAAAGAAAAGGGGAGAAGGTGGGGGGTCAGCCTAAATTGGGATCTGCGCAACGAGATGTCTGTTTACATTAGTTTTAAATTTCTGCATGTCAGTACTGTCGGGGAAACAGGGGGCAGGGAGGGAGTTCCAGAGGCCAGCAGCACGAGGAAAGAAGCTATTTGAGTAGAAGGCTCTCCGGCATCTGGTGACCTCCACAGTAAATGAATGAGATTTAGTTGATTGTCGAGTTAGTCTAGTGAATTTACGTCGAGGGGGCACCAGAGCAGCCAATTCATCGGAGCATAGTCCATTGAAGTATTTGTAAAACAAACATAAGGATGCTACATTGCGGCGATGGGACAGGGACTAGAGCTTGGTTGACAGTGAGGGACCTATTAGGTTGGCGACTCTTTTTTGGGCCTTGTCAAGGAGGGAGAGACTAGTAGATGATGCACCAGCCCAGATGTGGCAACAATACTCTATGCATGGGCGGATGGTGGATTTGTAGAGATACAGGATAATGTCAGGTGAGTTTCAGGTTGTGACCTCTTGTTCCGGTGATCTTGCTGAGAGGTAACACTCTCTCCTGGTCCATGTTGTCTTTGCCTGTGAGGATCTTGACCGTCTGGATCATATCTCCACGTTTTCTTCCATAGTACATGGCATTTGCAGACGCAGAAAGCCGAATGGCCAACCAGGAAGAGAATAACGTGGTCGAATTAGACGAGAGGATCGATAGCAAAGACGCAAAATGAGTGTGACAAGCACCAGACTATTACGATCATTCATTTCTCGACAGAAAGACGACATCTGTTGTTTCTGGAGACAAAGACTGTATTGACTTTAGACGACTTAATAAAGTCACGAAGAAATACGCCCGAGCGCTACCAGTTATTGATGATATACTTGCCTCGTTCGGGTCAGAAAAAGTACTTTTCTAAGTTAGATTTAAAGCCTGGATACTGGCAGGTTTAACGGCGCTCTTGTATAAGCAGTAACCGATCTGAGGGACATAACTCTATTTTTCTTAGCCGCCGCTATTCTGAATTCACTTATACTTAAAAGTTATTTTGAACGCATTTAAAACCCGTAACATGTTTTTAATTGTTATAAAGTTTATAAATTTTGTGGCATAAAAGTTATTTTCTTTCATGCTGCCATAGGGTTAGGGTTAGGTTTAGGGTTTAGGATTTAGGGTTAGGGTTTTTAACGCATTTCAAAACCGTAACATGTTTTTTTTTAATTAATAAACAAAGTTATCTCCTTTGCCAAAGTATAAGCGAATTCGGAATAGCGGCGGCTAAGAAAAATAGAGTTATCTCCCTCAGATCGGTTACTGCTTATACAAGAGCGCCGGTTTCACTTCATAAATACCATAAAGAGAAAAGTGCATTTACTTGCCACCAAAGATTGTTTCCCTTTAATGTGATGCCGTTTGGACTTGCAAACACCCCCAGTGTCTTCCAGGAACTGATGTCAATTGTGTTACAGGGCCAGGGATATTTCGCTCGGGCATATTTGGATGACATTTTCATATTCTTTCATACAATGGCGGATCTGTTGGTGCATATAGATAACGCCTTAGATATTTGCGAAAGCATAACCTTAAGTTGAAACCAGCTAAGTGTGAGTTCTTTAAAAAAGAAAGTCAATACCTGGGTTTCAAAGTTAGTGAGAAGGGGATACAGACAGATTTTGATATTGTTAAGACTATAAAATCAGTTTCGACTCCAACCAATGTGAAGCAGGTGAGAGTTTTCATCAGAATGATGTCGTACTACTACCGATTTATTAGAAATTTTACTGATATTGTCGAGTCACTAGTTAAGCTAACGAAGAAATATGAGCGTTTCCAATGATACATTTCTGGCCGCTTTTGCAAACCTACGAATGACGCACGCAGAGATGTTAATACTGGCTTATCTTATTTTAGGGTAAAAAACTCATAGCACTAACAAAATTAAAAAAATTTCTAAAAGTTTTTTCAGGAGAAGATTGTCGTCGGCAAAAACACAGCTATACATCTCTCAGACACAAGTGTAGCTGGTCGTAGTTGTGATGGGTCAGTTGTAGAGATGTTGTCTCTTTCTTCTTTATTTTCTTGATGTCTAGAATAATAGAATCAATTAAAAAGAACAACGATAACTCCATTATTAACCCTGGGATTTGATTTATTTATCACACTAATTTACAGGAAGTACAGCAATATGAACTGCGTCTTTACTTTCCACCCTTCGTAGGATGGGGAGGACTCAAAAACATGATCCAATCACTTCGACCCCTAATTTTCCAGAGCCACGAACTCTCGAGCCTTTCTGCAAAGTACTTCCTGCCATGACGTCACATCCCGCCACGTAGTCCTAATTCTAAAACTTTAACTTCGAAATGGAATTTTAACCCTTCGTGGATAACCACCGCATCTAAATAATGCTGTAAGATAATGAAGAGTGGCAAAAATGAATCGTGGACGAGTCCATTGTGAGTGAGACGTCGAGAAAGAAAGAAAGCAACTTGATAACTGTTAAAAAGGAGAAGGTTCCGCAGTGCAAGCGAGACTTGAAAGACGGCGGTTTCAGAAACGCGAAGAGCCGAAGCGCTTGGTGATCGGAGTATCGAAGTACCGGAAGAATGGGAGTTTACCGATGTTTATGGCATCGATGAAACTTTATTGGCTATGGTACCAAAGCCCGTCTTGCTGTTAGGCTTTCGTGTCCGCTGACTAAAAATGCGACTGATAAGCAAGTTGGTACGGTGAAGGAATCCCATGACTTGTATTTCATCAAACAGACAATTGGAAGCGCTTGTGGAACAATTGCTTCAGTTCACGCTCGGATAGACAATGCAGAGCAAATTGCTTTCCAATCGGATGTATACATGAACGAGTTTCTAGCGGAAACCAAGTCTGTGACTTCACCAAGAAAAAGACTTTCATGAGACAAAAGTATGTCAAAAGATTTTTTTATGTGTGTGCGTAGCTGGCGTAAACGATCCGGTGATGGGAAATAAAGAAAACAAAAGTGTTTCCATATACGTTCTGTTCTTTGTCATTCTTGTTCGATCTTACCGGGTACCCCGAAAGAACGGGTAATGCAACAATTTTACATGACAACTGGCCGAACAACAACAACAACAACAACAACAACAACAGCAACAGCAACAACAACAGCAAAAAAACAAACAGTGTTAATCATTATCATGGTCTCAATTTCTGCTTCGATAAATCAATTCGAAATTTCACACACCCACATAACAAATAAAAAAAAGAAGGGTATGTTATCTTACTAACTGCGCGCCTATTAATAAACACACCGAACTACTTATGGGGAGTGTCCTGCTTATATATATATATATCGAACTAGACGAATACCCGTCCCAGGACGGGTAAAATTAATTCTCTGAACGGAACAGTTCTGCACCACTTTTATGTCGCCTTACGAAGATTATTAGACCAAGAAATATAATGCTACTATACCGTATGTCTAGAATCGTTATTCCAATTTTTATCAAAATCCATTACATGATTTTGAGTCTTAAAATGTCTACAAGGTTTAACCTTAAGGTGTCTTAAAAAGAAATTGAAATTTGGAGAATATTTATTAATTTATGTCTAATTCTTTTTGTCAAAATTTCATAAAAATCCGAGGGATTTGATTTTTCACGAAGTGTTCCTACCCTGACTTTACCCCCTGTGCATAAAACTAAATTAAACCAAATATAGCCCACATTACCTACCTTTACGCTTAACAGCTGTGTTTCAAAATTTATAATGATCGGTTTATTCATGTATATACACACATATAAACATATAAAGTAAAGATAGTCTCTTTATAGTTTCTTTGTCATCGATAGTTTTCTTCCTACAACATCAATATTTGATTCTTGTTTGTCAGTTTTTCTATTGGATCGTTGCGGCATGTTGTTCATAAGAATAAAATGTAATTCGATTTAATTCTTCCCAGAAAATACTTTGTCCGGTTTAGAATTATATTTAAATAGCTGCCATCTTAAAAAAGGGCATAAACTCGGCATTTGTTTATACAGAGTTACTTCTCTTTGATTGAAATCCGGCATATTAAAAAAAAAAGAAGCAAAACAAATTACAAGTTAATACACTTCCGGGCAAACATATAGTTTTAGATTGTTGTTGTTTTTAATTGTATTTTTGTTCTTAAATAAAATTCGAATTCACTTTTATGAGCCAATAAGATTTAACTTCAGTTCTAAGATTGTCTTCATGATGGCTATTTTTAGACAATTGTTATAAAATGATCGAATAAAACTATTTTGGTATTATTTGTATTATTCTCACAACTGTTCCTATCTTACTTGTTATTCTCACAACGTTTCGGCCGATATAACCTTCGACCTTCTTCAAGTGCATCTTTTTGAATACAGGAAAACTATTTTTTTGTATAAGTAAAAATTGGCTATCATCAATAAAACAAAGAATTAAAGTTATATTTTCAAGACTTAAAACGTAAATCAATTTTTGGTAACTTAATCCATATAATAAAGTAGAGTTATTCTGTTTTTCGACTTTTATCACCGAAAGCTGTAATCTTATTAAATTAATATTTCACTCTTTTTTTTTTCTGATAGAAATAGGAATTTACCTTGTGCTAGTTATTACATCACATCCACATGTTTTGTTTAATACTTTATTTGACTGAATTATTATTAAGTTAATTCTATACTAGTTAAATAATATTTCTTTAATACTGCGGCATTTATAGAAATATTCCTTTCCATAAAACACGTGTGAAAATATTCATTTTTAAGTATCTTTTATAATTTTATCGGCTATAGGCACTCGTCAAATATCATAATAATGTTATAAGAAACTTTATTTTATTGTTAAATATACATTCACTTTTTAAGTACGTTTTTAAAAATTTCTTTGCTTTTATTAGTGCATTTGTTTTCACTAACATTAAAAAAAATAGTGTTGTTCTATATAGTGCCCCCTCCCACCCCCAAAATCAGCACGTGTTTACTTTTCTCTGTCAGTTTCATGAGTTCGACAACGGGCATATTTAATCTTGTATTTTAAATTCTACCAACTAAAATAAAATATTTTATTCTAAATTAATGAATTAATTTGAATTAAATTTTTATTTATACTCCTCTATAAGTCCATTTAACATAGCCGTTTTCTCTACTTGAACGTTTGTCCATGTTATTAAGAACAATTAGATTCAATTCGATTTATTCCCTTTCAGCAAATCTAACTATGAATATTGTTCAGATGGCTGCCATCTTGGCAACAGCCAAGAATTTTAATTAAAATGAACGCCGTCTTTGTTCTCAGCAGCAAATGTAGCTATCAATAGTATATATTTATAATAATACATGATTGAACTTGTTCTTAACAAATAATAGTTAAATAATATAAAATTAAAATATAGACGCATAGGTGCAAAAAAAGGAAATCTACGGAAGCTTTTAAAATCAAATTAATTTTACGTTACAAGTCTTCCTTAACCGGTGTCAAATAAAAAAAATACCTTATATAACGCTATTTCGCTGATTAAACACTTTTGTTTTCATACGCACAGTGTCATATTCAACACGTATTAATATTTATAACATTGCAATTGTTAATTAAAAAAAATGTATCGAATCTTCGACTCCATGTTGCGGTAAAAATAGAGTATCGTTTTGTTGTACTTTTGACCTTCCGTATATGATTGATCCTCCATTGTCGACAGATGTCTCAGTTTTAACGCCGACAATTTTTGTAACACTCATTCATCCTAAAATATCGCAGTTGATTTTCCAAACACATTTTACTGAGAAATAAACTTACAGTTGAATGTTTCTGATTTTCTTCAATGTTAGTTTGGATTGGTCGTACGCCTTTTCTTTGTATTGAAGAAGCACAAAAACCTAACGGACGTATTATTTATTTCAACTATTTTCAACATACCATTTGTTTCGTCCATTTTAATGATTTTTTTTTTGGGGGGGGGGGGTGTGAATACAAAAACGGGTATAGTTTACAAATACGTGGTTATGCTTTAATTTAAATAAAAAAGTTAATAAATCCATAAACATTACACGTTTTAAAATTGCATACAAAAATATTCGATCAATGAATGAATAACAAATAGTAATTTTAAACATAAAGATAGAGGCAAAATGCCTTCATTAAAACCATATGCTAGATGCAGATATTTTTATTAAAATCAAAATAAAAAATCAAAACATTTTTTTTTCTTCATCTTGACTTTTTTATATTACGCGACTTCTAGAAGACTAGGAAGGATTATTACGAAAAAAAGGTTAATACCTTTTATTTGTCTAAAGCTTTGTCGAGGCTTGTTATATCAAGCGAAATATTAGATAAAAATATAAAAAAGTCAAGATGAAGAAGAAAAAAAATGTTTAAATAAATTTTTCGTGGTACAAAATTTAATTACAGCAAGGAATACAGACGTTTGTGACATTTTTGGAGTGAAATGAAATTGAAAAAGTATAAAAACGAGAGGAAATAATTAAAAAAAATCAGAGTATATACGTGGAAATAATTCAATATGACTAAAAACTTAAAAAAATAGAATGAAAACCAGTGACAAGTTTAGGAGAAAAAAAATGGGGGGGGGGTCAAAAGTTGATCACATTGAGTCCTAGAAGCCACTCCTTTTGTTTACAAAGAGAGGGTTTGACTGACTTAAAAAATGTTTTGATTTTTTATTTTGATTTTAATAAAAAATATCTGCATCTAACACATGGTTTTTATGAAGGCATTTTGCTTCTATCTTTATGTTTAAAATTCTAAAGATGCTTTAAAAAATGAACTTTCCCAAATTTAAATATTAATTTGTTTAAAAATTCCGATTATAAAATAAATGAAAAAAATGTCTTTGTATAATTTCGATTACTCGAACTACTGTTGTCATTTTGAGTATTATCATCACAACGTTTCGGCTGCTCTAACCTCCGGCCTTCTTCAGGTGTATCTTTTCGAAATCGGTAATATTTCTATCAAACTCGAACGGAACCCTTTATTTAATCCACGGGTGTAGCATGCTCTTGTTCCGTCAGTCATGACTGGGAAACGTCTTCAGTAATTCGCAATTCTTTGTACTATCTCCACTGCGCAGTGGATATAGCACTAAGTAAAATACAGTTCTAAGTGGTAGTCATCTGAAGGTTGAAGGTTCAATCCTCGGTGCGGGTGATACGAAGAATTGCGAATTACTGAAGACTTCTCCCAGTCATGGCTGACGGAACAAGAGCATGCTACCCCCGTGAATTAAATAAAGGGTTTCGTTCGAAATTCCGTCCAGATTCCCGAGTTCGAAGAGATACACCTGAAGAAGGCCAGAGATTAGAGCGGCCGAAACGTTGTGAGGATAACACTCAAGATGACAACAGTAGTCCGAATTTATAACAATTTGTTTCAAAATTGGATTTAATTTTTTATTTATTTTATAACAAAAATGTTTATTTTAAAATAAAAAGCGAAAGAAAAACGAAAGTAAAAACATCCCGGGCTACGCCGGGCAAGGACTGTTATTAAATAAAGTTGTATTTGGTGCTTGGTGAGATAACAATCCTCGGTAAATACAGTAAATAATTTTGCATTTTAATTTGATTTAATTAAATTTAGATTAATTTAATTGAATTTAATTAATTAACGGCGCCATTAATTTAATTACATTTTAATTTAATTTACATTTAATTTAATTAATTACATTAATTATGCAATTATGTAATTGCATAATTGCATGTAATTGATCATTTATATAATACATTAATTACAATTAATTACAATTAATTTAATTTAATTTAATTAATTAATGGCGCCATTAATTTAATTTCATTTAATTACATTTTAATTTAATTTACATTTTAATTTTACGTTATGCAGACTTGTTATTGTGTGGAAAATAATATTTCAATTTTAGTGAAAACAAGTTGTGAGATTTTATTTAAGATTTTTTTTTTTTTAGATGTTCTTATTTTTGGGTAGTGTGGTAGATCAAGATGTAATTCGAGCAAACGCCCCAAAAGCGATTGGCCTAAATAGCTACCCTCCTTTTTTCTCCGGTTTGTTTCGATGTGCTTTTCTCTTCACTTCCAAAAGCAAGAGAATTTTCACATGAAGGTGTGAAGTCACAATTTCTCAACCGATAAATATCGTTTCATACCCAAAATCTAACAAGCCTATGTCAAATTAACAAGCCGATGCGAACTGAGAAACCCCTATAAGAGACGGTGAAAATAAAAAGGCAAGATAGATCCGACCCGGTGCGTCTCGAAAAGAACCCACAAAAACGTACGTTTATCCCCACCCCCCACTTCTGGGCATTTGGCCGGGGAGTCGGGAAGAAAAGAGCACTTCAAAACTCACGTACAAGCTTTCCTCACCTCGCGCACATGTGCATACGCACTGACAAGAGGTCAGGCGAACAGAAGCAAATTGCTACTCACTTACACGAACTTTTCTTACTAGTGAGTAATAGAAACAACTTCTAATATTTGTAGTACAAACTGTTTTAGTATAACAGCAAAAGGGGTTTATTTAATCTATACCGTAGGTCGGCAAAGGTTAGGACAGTGTCCAAGTTAGGAAAGTAAAATGGAAAGTTCTCTGAGCTGCCGAAGATCTGCAAGCAGTTTATCTTCGAGTGAAGATAGCTGAGCTCGGGAAATCCAGGAGATTCAGGCAGGAAAGAGAGGAAGGGCTGTGTGTCCTTGGTTGCTTGTCGCAGTAGCTCTCTGATTACTCCTGCTATTACCAAAAGGGTCCAAAGTAGTTCCTCGGAGGACAGCTGAAATTAGTAGGCTCTGCAAGCTGATTGGTCAGTGTGCGATCGAATCAACCAGCAAAGAAAGTTCTCTGCATTAGGAAATAGTTCCTTATTTATGACTACAAACCTACGCATACTTACACAGCGCCACATTGTCTAATACTCACACACGCATATTCACACTAACAAATATACATAGACATACACATCCTTAGCCCTCGTGTCTTCTTATTCACTCAAGATTTTCCTACCAAAAACGCGAGTTGTATAAACTTTACCAAAGTTGTATAAACTTCACTAAAAATGACTTATATTCACGTGAACTTATAGTTTTATCGGATTGACATCCTTACATTTTATCATATCGGCGTAAACAGAAACCAACCCGAATTCACTTCAACAACAAAAGCTCAAACTGGGGCCATAAAAACCAGCTCTCAGAGACAGTCGAACAAAAAGGCGCAAAACCCCCAAAAATGTTGATCACGTGGGTTGCTTACAACTACGTCGGGCAAACCACTGGTCTAACATATAAAAAAGCATCACGCAGCGCAAAACTTCCTCTTTTTCTCTCCGTCTCTCGAAGTACCGAGAAGCCGTAATGGCTACTGCCTCATACACGTGGACTTAATATAACCCCCTCCCCCCCACACATAACTGCTTACATGTTAACTGACTTTCACACCGGTGTACAGCCACACATACTTACATACACCCACATGGACACATCCTGACACCATAGCCGGTGTACAAACATTCTATATTATGAACTATTCTCTCTCCCCTACTCATGGGAACAGCTGGCCTTGTGCCACATCTTTTGTAATTTTCCATTTTCTACTTCAAAAAAATGTATCATCCAAAAGATAAATAAATTGGCCTATTGGCTAAGATCAAAGTGTAGTATCTGTTCCGATGAATACTACACCCCATAGACCGGTATTGTCTTGGCCTTCGAGGCTTGATTTACGCCGGTCTATGGGTCTGTCCTGTGCAGTTCTAGGAGGTCAACCCTCCCAGGCTTCGCCTCCCCTCTTTGGGGAGGAGTAAGTTTATTGCTTACTGTCTGAGGCGCCCCTACCGGGGAATGCCGACGGGGCTGCATAGGCAATTTTTAAACCCCACTTTCCCGACCCGACCTTGGGTCACATCTTACTTGTGAGAGTAAGATAAAAACTGGCCTTGTGCCTAACTCCTGGAGAGGAGTAAATCAATAGGAGTAAATCAATACTCATGTCTTTTGTCTTCGTCCATACTTATGGACTAGTATGTCTCTTTTCTTTTTTGTTCACGTACTAACAAAAACGACCCAATAAAGTTGTTATTAAATGGTAGAGAGTTTGTCACTTTCATCCTACATGACAAGTTCGAATTCAGTTCGTTCACTAAAACCACTTTCACTTATATGATGTTGGCAACCTTCCCGTAGTTCCTCCCGTAAGTACATGATGTCTCTCTAGACTAGAAAAGTTATCGAGGAACCAATGACAACAATAGAAGCATCTGATTTTATTTATAAAATATCAATGAATGAATGAATCTGTGAGGTGGGAAAAAAACTTCGAAAATGGCTACCATATTATGATTCTTATTTTATGTTATGTAGAGGAAACAATATTTCAAATCTTAGTGAATTTTTATTTTATTTGAGATCTTAAAATATTTGGTATTTTTGAATACTTATTTATCCAAGAAATATAAATCCCATGAAGCTGCAAAATCGAATTTGGTTACAGCAAGAAGAGAAAGAATATTCGGTGTTTTGCGATTAAACTCTCTAGAAACTTACAGTAAAAAAGATTCCGAAAGTTCGTAAACTTTGAAAATCTATATTAATAAAAGTATGAGACAGTTTGACGTGTCTACGTAACTTCGATAATCACACATTCAAATTTACTTTATAATGAAATTTTAAAAATACGATAGCGTAAAATAAAAAAATAAAAAAATATATTTAAATGCATTTCGATTTCTTCGTAACAAGACAGTCATTTTAATCTTTTGCTAATAGCTGAAAAAGAACTTATTACTTCGTAACCGTTCGAAATTTGGGCACTTGTGCAGAAGAGGAACACGAGCCGAAATTTATTTTAGAAGAGTTCCAATGGTGTAAGGAGCAGACAACTGTCCTTTTCTCCGAAAATGGAAAATATGCATTTTTTAAATAAGAAGTCATGCAAATCAGAATGTGGGACACACACGCAAAATTTATGTGGCGGCAGAAATTTTCCGCAAGCCCCCTACAGAGTTTTTTTGAACACATTTCTGAATTCTATCCCGTTTAAAAAAAACAAAAGCAAGAGAAGAAAAAAAAAACAGAAAAATTTATTTTCTAAATTTAAAAAAAAAAAAAAAAAAAAAAAAAAAATCAAAAATGTTTTAAACCAAACCCGACGCTTGTTGGTTTTGAAATGAAAAAATAAACTGTTGATTTTCCCAAATTCTATTTTCTTCAATAAATGTTCTATCAATATACTGTTGATTTTTACAAATTGTTATTTCTTTGATAAATGTTCTATTAATTGAATTTGCATGACTTCTTATTTAAAAAAATGCATATTTTTCATTTTCGGAGAAATTGCGTACTAAAAAAAAAAAAAAGAGTTGTCTGCCTCTTACACGATTGGAACTCTTCTAAAATAAAGTTCGGTTCGTGTTCCTCTTCTGCACAAGTGCCGAAATTTGAAAGGAAATTAAAAGCATTTAAATTGTTCAATAAAAAGTTAGCAAATTAAAATGTATGTAAAGCGTTGAAAGTTTTGGAAGTTTTGCATCCAATAGTTTTTATAAATATTCATTAAAACAACCTTGGCTATGTTTTAACATCTGTCGCAGAAAGATGCCAGAATGGTAAATACCAGTCGAAGATCCATTCTCGACATCCAGTCCAACGGGAACTGATCCATTTCGGCGGCCTTTTATTTGTCGGCTGAGGTGTTAGTCCTGGGACAGTCCAACCACCTCGCCCCGACCGGAGAAGTCCAACGGGGCTGCCCAGGCTATTTTTAGGAGGTCAGAGTGCCCCTTTTTTAGGGACGCTGGCTCGATTCTCCTACCCCCCCGGGTTTGTGTCACATCTTCCTGCGGTGGGAAGGAAGTAAATGCCAACCTTTTGGCTAGGAGCAAAGTGTAGTATCTGTTCTGATACTAAACTTCATCTTTTCTGTCCTTTGTCAGACTGAGGCAATATTTGTCTTTGTTTCAATCCAGAATGCTCCTTTTGGGGGAGCTGCATTTTCCCCACATTAAACACCGACCTTATGTCTAACTCTTCCCTCGTGGGGAGGCAAGTAAATAGGAACATTAACTTCACAATTGATTAGTCATAGTTTTACAAAAATTGGTTCGATTAATGATTTAACGATTAAATGATATCGTAATAATGATGATGATGATAATAAAAAATAAAATAAATAATAATAAAAATAATAATAAAAAATAATAATAATAATAATAAAAAATAATAATAAATAATAATAATAATAATAAAAATAATAATAATAAAATTAAAAAAATAATCATAATAAAATAATAAAAATAAAAAAAAATAAAATAATAATAAAAATAATAATAAAATAAAAAAAATAATAAAATAAAAAAATAATAATCATAATAATAAAACTAAAATAAAATATAATAATAATAATAATAAAAATAATAAATAATAATAAAATAAATTTTTTTAAAAAAAATAATAAAATAAAAAAATAAAAAAAATAATAATAATAAAATAAAAATAAAATAAAATAAAATAAAAATAAAATAAAATAAAATAATAATAATAACAATACTAATACTAAAAAAAATAATACTAATACTAATACTAAAAAAAAAATAATAATAATAATAATACTACTAATACTAATAATACTACTAATACTAATACTAATAATAATACTAATACTACTACTACTACTACTACTACTACTAATAATAATAATAATCATCATCATCATGAAGGGTAAAAGAGGATGGAAAGACCGAAGAGAAAGAGCACTGACCAGACCTTCACCGGAAGAGTGCAGAGAGTACTAGGACTTTGGGGAATTTTATTGTCACCCAAACACCAAAGAAGACCAATGGATAGGAACAGCCAATCTTTAATAAATGTTGGTATTATTCAGACTTATATTCTCATCTTGGATGTTATTCTCACAACGTTCCGGCCGATGTAACCTCCTACCTTCTTTAAGTGCGTCGAACTCGGAATCTGTACGGAACCCGTTATTTAATCCATGGGTTAGATTGTTCTTGTCCTGTTAGCCATGACCGGGCACAGTTCAACAGAAAGAAAGCCATTCTTAACATAGGGAGGGGGGATTTGTTAACTATTCTGTACTTTCACAAAACGCTTGTATAAATAAATTAATAAATGAAAATTAGTACAAAACTTAGCAAACCAGAAGAGTAAGCGACCCAAAACAGGAAGTCTTTAATGTCAGAAACTAAATCTGATCGAACACCGTTTGCTGCTCACTTGTAGTCGGGTACTCTTTTGGTTTGCTGTTTTGCTTTTTTTGTAGTTACAAATATTAATAATTCTACAGAATTTGTGCTGACCTGTTTAAAATTTTTTTTTTTAACCCTAACCCTAACCTTAACCTGAACTAAGTTTTAGGTTTAGTTCGGCAAAAGTCGGTTTGGTTCGGTTCAAATACTGTAGAAGCACCCAAATATTACTTTACTGCATAATAAGGAAAGTAGAAAAAAAGAGTAGAAAGTGACTGACTTGGGTTTACTTTCGTCAGCCTCGTAACACTCGCTTCCCTTATTTTGTCGTTTAGTCCTCACATTCTATGAGCGATGTTTCTGGCAAAGGGGGAATAATTGCTGTTTTCTGGGTCGGAATATATCCATCTAACTTATCGTTGGCTAGTTTTGACCTTGAAGTAGTATATATATTTTTTTAGCTCCTAGCCTCAAGTGGCTCCATGCTTTGTCTGGAGCGATTTCCATTTAAATACAAAATTACAAGTCTGTATAACATCAAATTCGAACCATAAAATCGTAGCCATGTACGAATTCTTTTTTCAGAAAATAAGAACATTTTAAATTCAAACCAATCGACTTATTTGTTTTCACTAAAACATTAAATATTACTTTTTTCTACGCTGAATACCAAATCTGCATGACATAGAATTAGCATCGTGTTTACTGTAGTTACTGAGGATTGTTATCTTAAGCGGCACGTGTTGTGTTTATTAAACAATCTTACCTTATCCTCTCGCTCAGGTGTGGCATCCATTTTCGCGAATTAGTTTGTTCCATGTAACGCTGTATCGCACCTGCGTCCGCCTCTAATCCGGGTAAACTCTCAACGGATGGCGCCGGCATCGGCGACGGCATCGGCGCCACTTTGTTGTTTTCGAACATTTTAAGAATCTGACATTAACGATACAAAGTCTTGAAGTTGAAACGAAAGAAAACCACACCAAAAAAACTTTAAAAAAACCTTAACGATTAACTGTCAGTGGCGACTCGTCCGTAGGTACGTAGAAATGCAGCACCCCTATTATATTTCAACGCTATAAATAATTATTTAGTGATGCTTGTGACATCTATTTTTGTACGATACCCAACGTTACTTCAATTACTCTTACTCAGCGTTTGTTTATTTATTGTCTAGTGAGAGGTCAAGAAGAGACGAAAGTAATACCTTCTTCGGCATTCAAAATAAATAAATCTACATTTGAAGTTAAAATCGCATTTAAAGAAATAATTCCTATCTTTAAGTTCATGTATACTTCACTTGCAATATTTCGTAGAAAAGTTTTATAATTTTTTTATTCATATATTTTAAAACTTTTTTTTCTCACTTTTATTGAAAAAAAAAAAGTTGGCGCCGAAAGATATTTAATTTAAAAAAAAGAAAAATTAGCTTGAAACGAAAAATATTTAATTAAATATTTTTTTAAGATTTACACCAAAAATATTTACTAAAAAATTTACTTTGTGACAGAAAATATTTAATTAAAAAAAATAGTTTTCAACGAAAAATATTCAAACTAATTTTTAGGTTGCTAGGAAAAATATTCAATAAAAATTTGCAACGAAAAATATTTAACATAAAAAAAAGACTTTGCCTATAAAACTAAATTTTATGAAATTTTTTATAACATCACACAACTATCTATTACTTGAATTTAAAAATAAAGTTAAAACATTAAACATAAGTTAAAGTGATTATAAATTTTAAATTTGGTTTATATATAAAAAAAATACAATTATGATTTGACGTTTAAAATGTTCTATCAATTTTTTATATTTTATGAAACGCCATCTTCCAAAAAAAAACAAAACAAAAAAACCTAAAGTCACGAGGTGACAATTTAAAGTTTATAACGAAATGTTCCACGTCTTCAAGAAACTGAAATATGTCTTTTCTTCAGGATATATATATATATTCGTTTATTTATGAGTTTTTTTTGTTTTTTTAAAAATAAATTAATTGTTAAATACAGATAGGGTATTAGTACCGGTGGTGAATGCGATTTTATTGATCGTGGGTTGTATTTTTTTTATGTGTAAGGATCCGAAGATTTTGAGTCGATTTGTGCAATTATTCCTATGTATGATCCTGGTGTTAGTTGTTACTATTTTTCTTAGTTTTGTTGATTTTATAGTTTTTTTTGTGTGTGTGTGGGGTGATGTGTCGCTGGATGGCACTAGTCGTTTAGGTGGTGCGTAAGGCGTCGGTAGAGGGTTGTAGTCTATATGCCAATATAGGTGTTGTGTTTGTCTGTTTGGGTATATATATATATATATATATATATATATATATATATATATCGTGGTAATAAATAACGAACAAACTAGTCTTTTTAAAACGGAGATTATTTTGGTCAATCTTACAGGTCGTATTTTAAACCAAACGTATTAACAAGCATACGTTCAAGGAATGGAAGAAAAAAAAAACCCACATAAAACCCTAACCCTAACCTCCCGACAGGCTGACAGTGCATTCCACTTAAGATATTAGTGGTCATATCATAGCTCACAGCATCATCGCCAATAACTGTGGTCGCGTGAGATATATTCATAAAAGTGACTTGGTAGTGTCATTATCATAACATTTATAGTTTAAGTTAATAACTTAAAAAAAAAATGGCAAGAAGCCGGTTCCTCTTGTCAGTAAACTTAATGAAAAAGTGCTTGTATCCCCCCTCGCTGAGAGTCGCACTTTGTCGAGCAGTGAACGGACCACTGCAACACTTGTGAAGTTAGAAAAAGAAAGGCAGGAACATCTACCATTCGACCAACCAGGTGTCTCAAGTTAAAGCGCGTCAGTCCTTAACAACGTCAGTTGGCCGATAAAACTATCGACCCGCTCCTCCCCGGCCTTCTCTCCTCCCCTCTCCTATCTACTCAAAAATAATTTATTTACTGCTACTTACTTTCAAGCGAATCGCTTTTGCAAAGATAAACTGACCATTTGTCATTTATAATAAACTAGAAGTGTACCCGTCCCAGGATGGGTAAAATGAGCCCCCCCCCGAACAAAACAGTTTTGCACCACTTTTATGTCCCCTTGCAAAAATTAAAATTAAAACCTTATGTCTAGAATCCTGATTCCAATTTTGATCGAAATTCATTACATGATGATTTTGATTCTAGAAAATGTCTAAAATAAAAGGCTTAAGCTTAAGGAGTCCCAAGAAGAAAATGAAATTCAAGAAATCTTGCTTAATTTGTATCTTTAATGACTATGGATTAAATTTCATGCAAATCTGAAATATTTATCAAATTCAATCCAAATCTTAATGGGATGTTGTGTTCATATTATGACCCTTAAAACCCTTAAAAATATTTTTAAAAAAACTTAAATTTAGGGAATATTTATTAACTAGTATCTTATATAATTTCACAAAAATCGGAGGTATTTAAATTTTCACGAAGGGCTTCCATCCCCTCGTTGTCCCTTTGCATAAAACTAAACTAAATATAGCCCACATTTGGCCCCTTACACCTAGCAGCTGTCTTTCAAAATTGATAATGATTGATTAATTAGTTTAGGAGTGAATCTTTCACATAGAAATATATAAACATATACACACACGTACTACACCAGACCCGGTGTGGTAATGTGGTAATGATTGGTATCACCCTAAAAACTCGTCCAAAAGCTGATGAGCCGTTGCTCAAAACGACGAGATACTACGAGCAGACTGATTTTGAGTCCATCAGAGATCACATCAGCGACGCCCCATGGAGTGAAACCTTCTCACTCCCTGCTGATCAGTGTGCAAATGAGTTCACCGAATGGGTCAAAGCAGTCATTGAAGCCTATGTCCCCATACGAAAATTCTTCAGCAAACCCCTGTTCTCCTCAATGGTTCACCTCGGAATGTGCAGCTTTCATTGCTGAGAGACAGCAAGCATCCCAACAATTCGGCCGCCATAAGTCAACTGCGAATAGACAGAAATGTATAGTCAAGAAATAATTGTAAATCAGTGATAGGTGAAGCAAATAGAGGTATACAGAGATAACCAAAAAAACGCATTCAGTCACAGAAACTACGTACTCGCGATTTCTAGAAAATCTACAATAGTGTGGTGAACAATGGACAATCAACGATCCCCCCGCTATCAAACGACAACGATGTCGTTTGCACGACAAATGATGAGTCTGAACTACTTGCCCAGCGTTTCGCCTTAAACTCTACTTTGGACTCAGCAAACCACCCCCTCCCTGAATTCCCATTGCAGACGGAAGCCACACTTGATAACCTGGTCATCACCCCATCTCAGGTCAGGGGCATCATAAAAAACCTTGATCCCTTCAAACCGTGTGGGCCTGATCTTATACCAGTAATAGTAATAAAGAAATGCTCTGCTGAACTGGCCCCTGTCCTCTCCAAACTCTACAACAAATGCCTTGCTGAATCTTGCTTCCCTGATAGCTGGAAAATTGCCCCTGTGGTACCAGTCTTCAAGAATTCTGGCGATAGAACTGACCCTCAGAATTATCAATCCATCAGTCTACTCCTGCTCTTCGCGAAAATCTTTGAATCCTTAATCAATCTAGTGATAGTCTGTCACCTCGTTAATGCTAAACTTCTTTCTGACCATCAGTATGAATTTAGGCAAGCACGGTCTACTTCGGATATCCTAACGGTCATCTCTGAACGCATATATCATAAACTGAACAAGGCAGGTGAAGCTAGGGCGGTAGCGCTTAATGTATCCAAAGCCTTTGACAAGGTCTGGCATAAAGGGCTTCTTCTAAAAATTCACTCACAAATATTTGATATAATTAGATCCTTCCTAACCAAAAGAAAGATTCAGGTTGTACTCGATGGCCGTTCATCTAAGCAACAGAGATCCATCCTTGGACCTATACTGTTCTTGATTTTCATAAACGACCTCCCTGATGACATTGAGGCTGAGATAGATATATTTTCTGACGACACCACGCTCTACTCTCGTTATGTTGGCAAAACGGACGCGCACATATCCAAGGCAATGGCTGAATCCTTAGAAAATGACCTCCAGGATATAGTGGATTGGGCTCATAAATGGTTGATAACTTTTAATGCCGTAACGACAAAGCTCTTTTCCTTCAATAACTACGAGAAACCTCTTCAACCATCGATTTCCATGGCAAAAAAGCATCCTACCATTAAAAATCCTCGGCTTAACACTCACAGGTAACATGAATTGGAATACACATTGAAGGCATTGCCAAGGCTGTTGCAAAGAAGGTGGGTTCCTCTACCATGCTAGAAAACTTCTCACATCTGACATTATCCTTTATCTCTACAAAACCACCATCCGCCCACGCATGGAGTATTGTTGCCACATCTGGGCTGGTGCATCATCCACTAGGCTCTCCCTCTTAGACAAGGCCCCAAAAAAGAGTCGCCAACTTATTAGGTTTCTCACTATCCACCAAGCTCCAGCCTCTGTCCTATCGCCGCTCGACGATGTGTGAAGATTACGAAATTGAAAGAATAGATGAACGGTATGGTTATGGATTAATCATGCCTTTGGTCATTGGAATGTACCTATAATATATATACATATATATATATATATATATATATATATATATATATATATATATATATATATATATATATATATATTTATAAATAAATATTAATTATTTATTACCTACAGACATAGATGTTTCATGCTAACGCAATCTTCAGTGCAGGAAGTTAATTTCTGACGGTCGCCGGGCTCGAACTCCGATCACAAATCGCCACTGATTCGCAGTCAAGAGCGTTCCCCCGTCGGCTACCGCAAATTAGCTAATAATTAAGGAGGAATTTAACTTTGTAAATACTGAGTCGGCGAGTATTTTCAACGAGCAGCGAAAGTGATCTACAACAACAAACTGTGTTGGATCTCACAATGAAGCTATTAGTACTGCTTGTTATTAAACTCACTCAGAGTTATATTATATTAGTTGAAAAAAAGAAATATTCGTACACATTATATAATATTTGGATACATATATACTATTCTCTCTCCTTTATTCCATTTCTTATGTCACATTTTCTCTTCCTGTTTTTCCTCTCCTATCACGAAGGTCTAAGGCTTAGCTATCACCAATCTTTGTGAACATGATAGTCTTTTTTATTGGCATTATTTTTCTATTACTCCGTAAGTTTCGTGTCAGCGGCGACGTACAACGAACTTGTATTAAAGCACACACTTGAATCTATCCCCGGCAGTGTTTTAATGTGCAACGTTGATTTTTTTATTGCATTTTATTCATAACAAAACCCCGTGACAAGATAAAACGCGATTTTTTCTAGAGTGATTTTTCAGCGCTGAATTAAATTATTCAACCCAAACGCTTGATTTTCGCGAATTTGCAATTAGAAGTACTATTTAAAAAAAAAAATCGAATAAAAATTGTTAATTTTAATTATTTAGAACTAGCTGATTTCGTCCGCTCGCTAGTGCTTCACAATTTATTTCATATTCACTACTTGAAATCATTGAAATGAAACTAATCGATGAAAAGAAGAAGACAAAATTAAATTGATAAGAAAAAGAAGACAAAATTACATTAATCAAATAAAAATAGAAATTACCAAATTCATTTTTTTTTAAATTGAAAGTTTTTACTTTCAACAGAAAGTCTATCATTGGAATCATTACTTCCCTTTAATATTCTCGAATATTCGGCAAGCAAAGGAAAATGCTTTCAGTCTAAAAGCTTTCTTAGCTGGAATAGTCTTTTACAGAAAAAACTGAAGCGAAATAAAATATATTCGTACAAATAACTCAGTGGAAGGAAATACGAAATTTTTTTTAGGCTAGTCCAAATCAAATATCAGTATCTCGGACTGATTTCTATTTGGGTCTGACTTTGAAAGTCTGGCAAGATAACTTTATATGTTAGATGTGTTTCGAGTCTGGTGAGGTAGTACCTAACACCGGATGTTTAAGAGGAACTGGAACTGACCCCTGAACGACCTTGGGAAGTAAAGAACTGAACCAGCGCGGTTAGTAGAAAGAATGAAATACGCTATCAACTTCCGGT
>OY744518.1:139839143-139944143 GCA_963556195.1 Sepiola atlantica
CACTAAAATGTACCGTATGGTGTGGTGTTACCTCGGAAAGAGTGATCGGTCCATATTTCTTTGAAGACGAAGAAGGTGTCGCGGTGACGATAACTGCACAGCGATATCAACAAATGATTGAACATTTTTTATATGGCCAGCTGTTCAGGACAACCCAGAAATGTGGTTCCAACAAGATGGAGCTACTGCCCACACTGCCCGACAAAGTATGGCGTTCTTAAGGGGATTGTTTGGCGAGCGCTTAATTAGCAGATTTTCTGATTTTAACTGGCCTTCACGTTCACCGGATTTAACAGCCCCTGATCTTTCCCTTTGGGGTTATCTTAAGGAAAGGGTATATGTGAACAAGCCTACAACGATTCAAGAGCTTAAAAACAATATCAGACATGAAATCCAAGAACTAGAGCCAGTTATTCTAAGGACTGTAATGGAAAATGCTCTAACTAGAGCCCGTCTTTGTGAGGCCAAAAATGGTGCCCATTTAAAGAATATTATTTTAAAAACCTACTGTAACAAAATTACCAAGTAAATGTATTATTTATCAGAAAAGCCTAGTAAATTACTTTAAATGTTGTAGTTTCTATCACCTAAACAAACCAATGCGCGACTTTTGCACCACCCTATATATATATATATATATATATATATATATATATATATTAAAATAAACATAGTTTGTAGTATCCGACAATTGTTTCAGAACCTCTTCGGCTCCTCCTCAAGGATATACTGATGAGCAAAGATTAGATCCGCCAATACACAATTATAAAAAAAAGACAAAAAACAAACAGACAACTTACATTTAACATTTTTCAAACGAGAACCCCTTTTGCGTAAGATGACATTTTGACACCTACCTATCGACGCATAAGAAAGTCGGTCAGCTAAAACTATAGACAGGACTGGCTAGAATCGGCCCGTCTTCCCTTCCTTAACTCCATGCACACACACCAAGACATACCCACACTCACACATACACACACCACGCTTATACGCACACACTTATACATTTACAAACACACATACACACCTATATATAGATATATACATAAAAAAACATACATATATGTCTGCTGCATTAAATTTTGACAGTTTCTGCTTTCCTATTCCAAATTGTCTGCTGCAGTGTTTCAACAGTTTGATTCCGGTTTTTTCCGTTTTTTCGACCCTTTCGGTCTTTAATTGTAGTCTTTTGATAATGAAATAGTTTTCTTTCGAAAATGTAAGATTACCTTTTGACGAACTTTTTATTTACCTGACAGTATTTACTATTCTGGTACTTAATCAGTTTTTACGTGAAATATTAATAAATCGTTTTGAGATTCGTTTTCTCTTCTCGTTTGTTTCTGTTCACCCTCTCCACCTTCCGGCATCTACATCGCATTGCTACAGCCTCGGATTACAAACACACACACACACACACACACACACACACACACACATATATATATATATATATATATATATATATATATATATATATATATGTATATATATATTGCGTAATGTATAAAGGGATTTTAATTTTTTATTTTATCTTCTTTTTAATTCTAATCCTCATAAGCTGCCAAATAGAGTGTTATATACATTAAGACAATCGTTATTTATTAATTAATTAAAATTCTTAACAAATATCAATCATATTTACCAACGAACTAAGTTGATCCAACAATAATATTATTCCCCTAATTAATTGAGAATTAGAAACCAGGTTTTTAATATCGACTAGTTATTATTTTTATCTAATTCTTTATGATAATCTACTTCATACTTTATTATTTGTAATAATTTTGCGTTATTTTATAAAGGAATTGAATTTTTTATTTTATTTTATTTTATTTTATTTTATTTTAGATTAACTATATTCTCTCTTTGAAGTGATCTTAAATTTTGTGTCCATCTATATTGATTTAGCCTAACGGACGTTTATATATATGTTCAATTTTTAAATATTTTTAACATAAAACTATAAATCACATAAAAAGTAGTGTAATGGATTCGTCCGAACACTTTAAAATACAGCAACATTTTTGTAATTAACGGATACATTTTATTGGACACAGACGAACAACACAGGTAAGGAGGACATTTTTTTTTAAATAACTAATATAAGTTAGGAAAACGTCTATCTGGAACAAAACTTAGATCTAATATACGGAACGTTTATGTTATTGCCTTTGAAGGGAAGTGGGGTCTGATCAACTCTGCTGGGAAGCCATGAAATAGAATACTGTTTTGTTTTTAAATTCTCGAAACAGTTTTTCATGGAAAACAACTGATGATCCCTTAAATAATGTTCAGACTAGCGTAAATTCTTGGAAGCAAACTAATATAGTAACTGCTAAAAGTAAATTGACTTATAAAAGTGATTTTCCACCGAACGACTTGGGACTAAAATGTTGTTTTTTTGTTTTTTTTCTTTATATATATATATATATATATATATTAGTAGAGAATGGTAGTTTGCTTGAAGCATTGCTGGGTATAGTAGTAGTAAGTTTTTGAAAGGCTGCGGGCAATGTAAATTCCGGGTAAGATGCAAGTTGTAAGGAACAAAAACAATAAATCGAATACGAAACATGACTTACTATTTATTTTTCTTAAAATCTTACATAACAGCAAGAGTGTTTTTAGCTGTTCGTGTGATGCCCGGGTGATTAAAAATCACTATTTAATATTTCGGGAAAAAAAAGAGACTTCCCTTTGTCAAAAATAATTAAACCAGAAGAAAAATTTCTCCGGCTGTGCAGAGAAATCCTACAAAACAATATATATATATATATATATATATATATATATATATATATATATATATATATATATATATATATATATATATATATATATATTAAAAAAATCGAATTATTTAAAAACATTTTTAAGGCGTATTTATTTGTGCATGGAAGAGGAAACCCCAAAGTTATAAATGTTGTCATATGAAATGGATAAGGTAATTGATTACCATAATCTATTTAAATTGCTGTCAGCCCAGACTGCCATGTGTCGTCAACCTGTCTTTGGCACTCAGCAGATGTGGTGCGTCAAAAAACAAAAAACAAAAAAACTGTTTCCAAGTGTTTCATGACGTCACACCTCGAATCAATAAATCTCCTGGGTATCAACCAGGTGACCGCAAACGAACACAAGAAAGAGTCAAGTACGAGCGAAACATTGACTCGACACTCATTTGATGGGAATACAAACATATGACGAT
Source organism: Sepiola atlantica (assembly GCA_963556195.1). Taxonomy (NCBI): domain Eukaryota; kingdom Metazoa; phylum Mollusca; class Cephalopoda; order Sepiida; family Sepiolidae; genus Sepiola; species Sepiola atlantica. The sequence continues at coordinate 139,842,358 of OY744518.1, forward strand.
GGCTATTATTTCAAAACAATTTACTACGCCATGAAATCAGTATTTTCAAATGTTTTTTTTTTATTGACAAAAAACAAAACGAAAACAAACTACATATAATCAGCTTATTAGAAATAAAAATTTTCCCTGAAGGTTTTATACACTATAACAGAAAATCTTTATTATTTAAACAGTTGATAGGTAAAACTATATTATTGTAGGGAGAGAGAGAGAGATTGATATATATATATATATATATATATATATATATATATATATATATATATATATATAGGGAGAGAAAGATTGATATATATATATATATATATATATATATATATATATAGAGAGAGAGATTGATATATATATATATATATATATATAGAGAGAGAGAGAGATTGATATATATATATATTTGTGTTATAATGGGATAAATCCAGGAGGAAATCTGGGTATGAGAGCTCAATATAGTAAACAGAGCAAGAATAACATAAAATATAATAACACGAAATCACATAATTGTCGATGCAATAATTTATTTCAACCGTGCGGTTTTTTCAAGCATCACTCAGACAATTACACTTTTGAGACTGATCAGTCTCAAAAATGTGAGTGATGCTTGAAAAAACCGCACGGTTGAAATAAATTATTGCATCGACAATTATGTGATTTCGTGTTATTATATTTTATGTTATATATATATATATATATATATATATATATATATATATATATATATATATATATATATATATATATATATATATATAATGATGAGTCAATGAAAAATAATTAGACCTGCAAATGGAAGCAAATCAATATCTTCAGTTGTTCAGAACAAGAAGCATTTAGTGAATAAAAATATTTAATTTTCTTTCATTCCTTAAGCCAGGCTTTTCAAAGATTAAAAGTTTATCATCAGAGGAGGATAATGATCGATAAGTTGACATGTGAGGACAGTCAATATTCGAAATTTGAAAAAGGTTTTAAAAAAAGTTTTAAAGTTCAACCGGGTATGTTCCAATGTAAATGAAAATCACCAAAAAACGGAAATCCAAGTAGTATGGGGTTCAGATATATTGGTAAATCCAGAAAAATCTGTGTAGAAATCCAACGATGACGATTCCTCCCAAGTCCGTAGTCCTCGGAGGAGGGATCAGATAAAATTGAGAAAACGCAATTCTTCCTGTTTTCTATTAAACGGATTCAAAGGCAAAAGCAAAACAAGTTCTCAATAAAACCCAAGACGAACTGTTATATTGTATGGAAATTACTTGTGATTGTGGGATAGGAGAAAAAAAAGATAAAGAGGAAACACAGGACAAAATGGAGAGACAGGAGGGGGGTTGGGGGTAGGAACCAAAGAAGAAAAGAAAAAAGAAAAGAGAACGAAAAGGAAAGGCAATCCGTCAGGTGGGGGAAGGGGGTTAACAGGGGCCCAGATCAAAATGATATTTAGGCAGAAGAGGGAGAAAAAAAATAAAAATAAATTCCGAATCATAAAATGATTAGTTAAATGGCTAAATTTCTGGTCAGCACGGAGAAAGTGGGTTCCCGTGGGGTTTAAGGAATTAGATTGAGTACAGATAAGCTTCAAAGGCTAGTTCTCAGGGAAGATTTTGCTAAGATAATTATTCTAATTATTGGTAAAAATCAGGAATATATGGCGATAGGACGAAGGAAATGATATGAAAACTAAAAACTTGGGTGGGAAAATGGGGACGGGGGATTTATGGGGGTGTAAGAGGTGAAAGAGAAGGAAAAAAAGGAAAAAAATACTGGTGTCGCTAGTTAAGTTAATCAAACAAGAAAGGGGACATGTCTGTGTTATATATATATATATATATATATATATATATATATATATATATATATAGAGAGAGAGAGAGAGAGAGAGATCAACCTCTCTCTCTCTCTCTCTTTCATATCAACCTATGCTTGAAAAGTAAACATGGCGATGGAAATATGCTTATGGCAAGCAAGCTACATAACACATCACTCAACAAGTCCCGGTCTGACGCATAGATGTGGTCACTAGTAATAAAAAAACAAAATCCATATGATTTTTATAAAGTACTAACCTTCTAATCGCACGTGTCAGAATTTGAGTCGAATCGGATTATTAGTTTACAAATTACAGTTATTCGAGTGAAGCTACTGTTGCAAATTTTACAAAAAAAAAAATGGAAAAATCTGAATGACGAAATGATACCGGAAACTGAGGCGTTTTTTGAGGCGAAAGACGAATTGTTTTAGAGAAAAGTCGAATTTTGTGATGTGTTATAATGTTTGTGCTTTTGGCCATTAAGACTGGAATGTGGTTGGCTTAGCTAATACAGTAATTAGCATAATCCAGGCTTTATCGCCTATAAGTAGCCGTTTGGCCAAGATTAAAGTGTAGTATCTGTTCCGTCGGATACTGCACCCCATAGACCGGTATTGTCTTGGTCTTCGGGGCTTGATTTACGCTAGTCTATGGGTCCGTCCTGTGCAGTTCTAGGAAGTCCACCCTCCCAGGCTTTGCCTCCCCTCTTTGGGGAGGAGTAAGTTTATTGCTTACTGCCTGAGGCGCCTCTACCGGGGAATGCCGACGGGGCTGCCCAGGTAATTTTTAATGGCCAGAGTGCTCACCTTCTGGGGCGCTGGATTTTCAAGTCCCACTTTCCGACCTTGTGTCACATATTCCTATTGTGGGTAGGAGTTGTATAACTCTCTTATCGGGCTGCCACGAGAACAACGCACTGTGAACATTATAATAAAGAGCTTATCAGGTTAACAGGTTAACTTGAGGAGCACTTAGAGAGCGATATATATATATATATACATGTTGAATTAATTTAAAGATAATTGAATTATCGTTTAATAATAATCTATCGTGATAATATAAAGCTCAATATATTGAATAGAGCAATCAATTCTAGAGATGAAAGATGAGTATAAAAAATTGTAAAGATACAATATTTATTAGAACATCAGATGTTTTTGGACAGCGTCCACCCTGACTCTACGTTCTCATCTCAACATAAGACTCTTTACCTTTTGGTCTTTATTTTGTTTTATTTCATGTAAAATTTTCAAAGTTAAATGTTGCCGATAATATTTATAATTACATTGTCGGTTTTTCCCTATCCTCTGATGAAAAGAGTTTATCTTTGAAACTCTATGGATTAAGGATATGAAGCTCCTTGCTCTGAACTTTTGATGTTCTAATAAATATTGTATCTTTACAATTTTTTACTCTCATCTTTCATCTCTAGAATATATATATATATATATATATATATATATATATATATATATATATATATATATATATATATATATATATATATATACTTATCCACGGACAAGTGTTTCGCCGTTACTGCGGCTCATCAGCGTGGCTGACTATGACTGGGCTCGAACCTGCGATCATTAACCGTAACGCTAAGAAACCCTATATATATATATATAGAGAGAGAGAGAGAGACAGAGATAGAGAGAGAGAGAGAGAGAGGGATAAAGTGAGAGAATATAGAAAGAAAAAATTCACATACACATTGCAACTGTCAGCATTTATAATTTGACATAAATCTGATGTGAATTTTTTCTTTCTATAATCTATTCTTGCTCTGTTTTGTACATTGAGCCCTCTTACTCGGATTTCTTACCAATATATATATATATATATATATATATATATATATATATATATATATATATATATAATCCAGGTAAAACATCAACAAAGTAGTAATCCAAAGAATTTAAATCGGGTTTATAAAAAGTGCTCAATATCAAATAGACCTTTTATATATGATTATTTTTATTTACAGACATGTACAAAATCTGCGACACTGGCATGTCGATGTTATCGATCAACAGCTATTATAACTGAGATCTCATCAGGAAGAGTTAGAATCCGATCTTAACCTTAGATCATATTTGGAAAGAATGAAATGGTAAAAGAAAAGAAATTAAAAATTAAAATTTTGGAAAATCACGTGGGACCGTTAAGTATCTAAATCGGAAGTTTTAATTCATACAATAAAAAAAAATCACTGACTATTCATTAAAATGATAACTTTTCGTTTTAAAAATCACTGTTGACTATTTTGAGAAAGTTTTAATTCATACAATAAAAAAAAATCACTGACTATTCATTAAAATGATAAATTTCGTTTTAAAAATCACTGCTGACTATTTTGAGAAAGTTTTAATTCATACAATAAAAAACACATTTTTATTATTTTTATAAATTTTAAAATTATTAAATAAAATATTTTCATATTCAATAACGATACATTGTTCGCTGTTATTATTCTTCGCTGTTAATATTGTCATTTTGAATAAAAACATCTAATTCGGTTACTTCCGGTTGGTTGTCTGCCCCTGCCTTCAAAAGAGGAAAACAAATTAAGTCCAAGTGACGGTTGAAATGCAGAAGTGCCAAATCGAATTTTTCGGTAAAAACAGTGCATTATTCATTAACAAACAGCTGTTTCGTCCGCAGAAATTCATAACTGTTTGTTAATTGCATTTAACATTTATTTTGTCCTGCCAAAAGTAATTAAGAGTTTCTGCGGGCGAAACAGCTGTCTGGTGATGAAGAATAAACTGTTTTTACCCCCAAAATGAATAATATACTGATAGTTCGAAAAATAAATATGGCGGCCATTTTGGAAAAACAAAAAAGGTTACCCGTTCTGTTCTTCTACGTGGTCAAGATACGAGTTATCAATAACGCTTTTGGTCCGGAAGTGGGTGATCATTTTACAATAATATTAACCAACATATAAAGTCTAAAATATTTTACTAATTTTTTCCAGATATTTCCAAGGTGTTGACGTGTAATCTCATTTTTCATTTTTCCGTTGACAACGTTGGGGCAAAGGTTAAAATTTGACCAAACATGTAATGTACAGGGTGTCTACGATGTCATTTTTAGAATGGATGCGTCAACATTCTTTATAAAATCGTATCTTAGTAGTAATATAATAACATTTATAAATTGTTTAATATTAATTTGAAATGTTCTCCTCTCTGTTGAGACACATTTTGCGCATGAAAATGAAACAAAAAAATGGTTGAATAAAAATCTTCACCTAAAAAATGTTCATTATTTCACCCCAAAGTCCAAGGGAAGTAACTCTCTTCATAATAATTTCAAGGTTTCTAGCAAATATGAATTTGAGTTATTTCCCTTTGATTTGGTTCGGAGTTTTTTCTTTTCATAATTTCACATTTTATTTAAAAAAAAAAAGGAAGAATACAAGAAGTTACTTCTTGAAAAAAGTGAAAGACTTCAAACAAAACGCACACCAGCCTTACTTACATACACTTATTTTTTTATTACGATATACTAGTAGGATTACCCGGTGTTGCCTGTGTATTATATATATATATATATATATATATATATATATATATATATATATATATATATATATATATATATATGTTCTTTTTAAGAAGATCCCCGCCACTAGTGCTAAAGTTAGTCGGCCTCTAAGAATAACCCCGCTTCCAAGGGAGATAACTTTTCGACTTGCTAAATTCTCTACGCGTTAACCCTTTTCACACGTGTTTGAGTGCACCTTTCCTTATGAATTTTCTAAGCCTGGTCCACGACAAGGTGTCTGCTGTAGTTTTTTTTTTGCAAAACCACGGATTACTACACCAGCAACGCTCCTGGATGTCATTCGTACATTGCTCTCTCGGATCTATCATTATTTCCGATATGTGGCCCGCCTACGCCGGCATCGAAAATATGATGGGTATGGCCTACACGCACCAAACAATCAACCACACAACGAATTTTTTAATCCTGTCTCCGGAACTCACACAATTGAGTCGTGTTGGAACACATGTAAAATGCAAAATAAGCGGCAATGTGGCACCCAATCACACGCTTGTTGACAGCTACCTGTGCGAGTTCGTGTGGAGGCAACGATACCGGGAAACCGACCTATTCGCGCAAATCATAACTGATTTGACACAATTTTATCCCCTCAATAAACAAAAAAAACATGCCTTATACATTCTTATTTTGTTCATTTTTTTAAGCAAAAGTGGCTGAAAAGTTGTCTTCCTTGAATAGCGGGGCTATATTTAGTGGCGGGGATCTTCTTAAATATATATATATATATATAGTCTCGGAAGTTTCTCAACCATTAAAACTATATTAAAAAAAAAAAAAATAAATAAATAAAAAAACAAACTTATAGTCCCAAGTCTTTCAGTGGAAAATCACTCATGTAAGTCAATTTATTTTTTACAGTTATTATATTAGTTTGTTTCTAACACTATTTTAAGGGATCATCAGTTGTTTACCATGAAAAACTGTTTCGGGAATTATATATATATATATATATATATATATCATGGACGCCCCCCCCACTTTATGATCATCAATAATGAAGTTATATATGTATGTGTTTAACCGGACCCCCACTTTTTAGGAGAGCCCCCCCCCCACTTTTATAACTGTCCCGCCGGCCCTATATATATATATATATATATATATATATATATATATATATATATATATATATATATATATACTTATATTTTTATATATATATATATATATATATATATATATATATATATATATAATACAAGTGACTAATCAAAAGATTATCTAATCGTCTAAGCTTACCATACAAATACACAATTCCCATAACTTCAGTTATGATAAATTTATTCTGTAAGTAATTACGATTATGTTATTAACTCCAATAATAGAAAGAAACTCTGAAGACAAGCCATTTGAGTTACTTTATAATGGTGTGACGAACAATGCGCAAGTTTGTAGAAATATTAAATCGATTCATAACGTTGTCAGAAGGTTTAGTGGTTCGAGGTCACTAAGTTCATTCCTTCATTTCGTATGAATCAGATGATTCTATCGTTAGCATTGGTTTCCATCATATCTTTCTAGTTAGAATTCTTTCTAGAGAGATATAGGGCACTTACGGGTGGGGGTCACGTGAAGGTTGCCAACATCCTAAGTGAAAGTGTTTCTATGAAACGAATTGGATTCGAACTTGGCACACCCAGTTCGTCAGTCGTGTCGTGAACCACTTAACCACCGCCACCACCAGTTCGAAAATATACGTCGGAAGATGTTACATCGGCCGAAACGTTGTGAAAATAACAACCAAGATGAGAATAGTAGTCCCAATAATCCAAATAATTAAACATTATGAATCCTCATGAAATAAAATTGCGAAGCAAAAATAAATTATTATTACGTATAAAATCAATTCCTAAAACAATACCAAAAAGTCTCTTTTGAATAAATAAATAGCACGAAGTAATTTGTAATTGTATTCTTAATAGCGTCTATACTCAGGATTGAACCTTTAACCCCAGAAGACTGTCACGTACTTTTTCCGTTGCGCTACGGAGGTTACATCGGCCAAACCGTTGTGAGAATTACACAAAAGATGAGAACAGTAGTCCGAATAATTCAAATAAATATCTGTTTTGTAGAACTATTTCAAAGATAATTAGGAGATTAATATGTTAATAAAGTTTATTTATTTATTTATTATTATTATTATTATTATTATTATTATTATTATTATTATTATTATTATTATTATTATTATTATTATTATTATTATTATTATTATTATTATTGTTGTTGTTGTTGTTGTTATTATTATTATCGTCAACCCACTAGGAGTTCTCACACAAGTCATTATCAGTGATTGCTCATTGATAATAACCGGTGGAGTCTGAGTAACAACAAATCCCCCCCCCCCAATTTCCAGTAGTCCATACCTGCTTCGATAACCATTGCAAATGACTTTGCGTAATCGCAACAGTCGCTTACCATATATTTCTCGCTGGCAACGACCATTGATCTTCTCTGGGATTTGGGTGGCAATAAGCCTCCCTTAAGTCCCATTACTCTCTGCACTCTTCCAGAGGAAGTCTGGTTAGTGCCCCCCCCCCTCCTTGATTTCTTCTTTCCCCTCCTCCCCCTCCATCATCATCATCATCATCATCATCATCATCATCATCATCATCATCATCATCATCATCATCACCACCACCACCACCACCACCACCACCACCACCACTATTATTATTATTATTATTATTATTATTATTATTATTATTATTATTGTTGTTGTTGTTGTTGTTGTTATTATTATTATCGTCAACCCACTAGGAGTTCTCACACAAGTCATTATCAGTGATTGCTCATTGATAATAACCGGTGGAGTCTGAGTAACAACAAATCCCCCCCCCCACCCAGTTTCCAGTAGTCCATACCTGCTTCGATAACCATTGCAAATGACTTTGCGTAATCGCAACAGTCGCTTACCATATATTTCTCGCTGGCAACGACCATTGATCTTCTCTGGGATTTGGGTGGCAATAAGCCTCCCTTAAGTCCCATTACTCTCTGCACTCTTCCAGAGGAAGTCTGGTTAGTGCCCCCCCCTCCTTGACTTCTTCTTTCCCCTCCTCCCCTCCATCATCATCATCATCATCATCATCATCATCATCATCATCATCATCATCATCATCATCATCATCATCATCATCATCATCATCATCATCATCATCATCACCACCACCACCACCACCACCACCACCACTATTATTATTATTATTATTATTATTATTATTATTATTATTATTATTATTATTATTATTATTCAGGACCGGCGGAGGGGGGGGGCTCTCCTAAAAAGTGGGGAACCCGGTTAAACACGTGCATATATAACTTCATTATTGATGACCGTAAAGTGAGGGGGGCAAGTCAAAAAGTGTGTGTGTGTGGTGGGGGGGGGGGGGCGTGTGCCGCCGTCCATTTTATTATTATTATTATTATTATTATTATTATTATTATTATTATTATTATTATTATTATTATTATTTAGATTTTACTTAAAATACACTTTTCGCCACCAAAAACATTGAAGTTGCAGTCATAATGAAACTCCGACAAAACCAGATTGTCTTCCGATTTTCTTTTTATGATCGGAATTAACAAAACTTAATCATAATTACGTACAAAACAATCTCACATCACTGGAGTTATGGGAATTATTGATATTTTGGTGCAATTTTACTTATAGGCCAATCAAGTTAATTGTTTTCATGTAAAAGCATTATTTTGTACTTACTCAGTCATATTTTATCTCTCACGCCCCGAAAAAGAATTTAAAAATATCAAGCAGAACTTTAATTAGAACGATTTTTCCATTTTCATAAGGGCGAGATGAAATGTAGAATCTGACATTTTCGGAGTGGCCGGTTAGCGAACTAAGGGCAGATAAGTGTCGCGAAATTGGGTCCCCTAGGTAGGCACGTCGTGGAAAGTATCCCGTTGAATAAATTAAAAATAATTATTTAATTTTCTATTTTTTTTATTTAATACATATATATTTTATTATCCATATTTGGTCGCTGTTACCATGTAAATATGAAAAAAAAAAACAAAAAAAAAAAAACAAGAAAATTATATCGTGGCAAGTATCCCGGTGAACAAAGTAAAAATAATTATTTAATTTTCTATTTTTTTATTTAATAAATATATATTTTATTACTATTGCTTATGTGTTTCTTTCTTTTTATAATTCTAAAAATAAAAACGGAGTTAATGCCCTTGTCTATTCTACCAACCGCTCACAGCCCAAAATGTCGGCCCTCTCACAAATACAGGTTGTTTATGAAAATGGAAAAATCGTTCTAATTAAAGTTCTGCTTGATATTTTTAAATTCTTTTTCGGGGCGTGAGAGATAAAATATGACTGAGTAAGTACAAAATAATGCTTTTACATGAAAACAATTAACTTGATTGGCCTATAAGTAAAATTGCACCGATATTTTTACTCTAGGCTCATACGATTCGATAATCCTTATTTTTATATAATAAACGGGCAGCGTCCGGTTACCTGCTAATATATCATAATCAAAAGATAATGTATATAATTAAGGTTGATGTTATGCTAAGATTGAAGTTTTGGTTGGCTTTTAATGAGACGTAACATCTTGCTTGATTTTCATATAATTGAAATTTACTACATATAAATGCGAAATTATGAATTACCTGGAAAAAAGAAAAGTAACAACAAAAATAATGGAAAACTAAATCAAAGGGAAATAACTCAATTTTTTTCAGTAACTTTGACGTTAATTTGAAGAGAGTTATTTCCCTTGATGATATAATTTAAACATTTTTCTTTTCCTTCCACGAAATCTGTCTCAATAGAGAAAAACGTCAATTTATTATTAAAATAATTTATATATTTTATAAAATTAATAGTACAAAAAGAAAGAAAATTTTTTTTTTATATGTTTTATGAAATTTATAGTTAAAAAAAAAAATAATTTATAAATTTTATGAAATTTATAGTAAAAAAAAATAAAATAGAATAATTTAGAAATTTTATGAATTTATAGTTAAAAAAGAAAAGAAAATAATTCATAAATTTCATAAAATTTATAGTACAAAAAGAAAGAAAAGAAAATAATTCATAAATTTTATGAGATTTATATTAAAAAAAAGAAAAGAAAATAATTTATATATTTTATCAAATTTATAGTACCAAAAGAAAGAAATCAAAATTATTTATATATTTTATGAAATTCATAGTAAAAAAAAATACAATAAAATAATTTATAAATTTTATGAAATTCATAGTTAAAAAAGTAAAGAAAAGAATTCATAAATTTTATGAAATTTATAGTAAAAAAAGAAAGAAAAGAAAATAATTTATAAATTTTATGAAATTTATAGTAAAAAAAGAAAGAAAAGAAAATAATTTATAAATTTTATCAAATTTATAGTTAAAAAAAAAGGAAAGAAAATAATTCATAAATTTTATGAAATTTATAGTAAAAAAAGAAAGAAAATGAAAATAATTTATAAATTTTATCAAATTTATAGTTAAAAAAAAAAAGAAAAGAAAATAATTTATAAATTTTATGAAATTAAAATTAAAAAAAAAAAAAATAATTTATAAACTTTATGAAATTCATAATAAAAAAAAGAAAATAATTTATAAATTTTATGAAATTTATAGTAAAAAAAGTAAGAAAAGAAAATAATTTATACATTTTATGAAATTTATAATAAAAACAGAAAGAAAAGAAAATAATTTATAAATCTTATGAAATTTATATTAAAAAAATAAAATAAAATAATTAATAAATTTTATGAAATATATAGTAAAAAAAAAAAAAATAAAATAATTTATAAATTTTATAAAATTTATAGTTAAAAAAGAAAAGAAAATAATTTATATATTTTATGAAATTTATAGTACAAAAAGAAAGAAAAAGAAAATTATTCATATATTTTATGAAATTTTTAGTAAAAAAAAAAAATAAAATAAATTATAAATTTTATGAAATTCATAGTAAAAAAAGAAAGAAAAGAAAAGAATTTATAAATTTTATGAAATTTATAGTAAAAAAAGAAAGAATAGAAAATAATTTATAAATTTTATCAAATTTATAGTTAAAAAAAAGGAAAGAAAATAATTTATAAATTTTATGAAATTTATAGTAAAAAAAGAAAGAAAAGAAAATAATTTATAAATTTTATCAAATTTATAGTTAAAAAAAAAAGAAAAGAAAATAATTTATAAATTTTATGAAATTTAAATTAAAAAAATAAAAATAATTTATAAACTTTATGAAATTTATAGTAAAAAAAGTAAGAAAAGAAAATAATTAATAAATTTTATGAAATTTATAGTAAAAAAAGTAAGAAAAGAAAATAATTCATACATTTTATGAAATTTATAATAAAAACAGAAAGAAAAGAAAATAATTAATAAATTTTATGAAATTTATATAAAAAAAGAAAAGAAAATAATTTATAAATTTTATGAAATTTATAGTAAAAAAAATAAAATAAAATAATTTATAAATTTTATAAAATTTATAGTTAAAAAAGAAAAGAAAATAATTTATATATTTTATGAACTTTATAGTACAAAAAGAAAGAAAAGAAAATTATTTATATATTTTATGAAATTTTTAGTAAAAAAAAAAAATAAATAAATTATAAATTTTATGAAATTCATAGTAAAAAAAGAAAGAAAAGAAAATAATTTATAAATCTTACGAAATTTATAGTAAAAAAGGAAAGAAAAGAAAATAATTCATAAATTTTATGAAATTTATAGTAAAAAAAGAAAGAAAAGAAAATAATTTATAAATTTTATGAAATTTATAGTAAAAAAACAAAGAAAAGAAAATAATTTATAAATTTTATGAAATTTATAGTAAAAAAAAAGAAAATAAAATAATTTATGAATTTTATGAAATTTATAGTAAAAAAACAAAGAAAAGAAAATAATTTATAAATTTTATGAAATTTATTGTTAAAAAACAAAGAAAAGAAAATAATTTATAAATTTTATGAAATTTATAGTAAAAAAAGAAAGAAAAGAAAATAATTTATAAATTTTATGAAATTTATATTAAAAAAAGAAAAGAAAATAATTTAGAAATTTTATGAAATTTATAGGAAAAAAAGAAAGAAAATAAAATAATTTTTAAATTTTATGAAATTTATATTAAAAAAGAAAAGAAAAGAAAATAATTCATAAATTTTATGAAATTTATATTAAAAAAAGAAAAAGAAAAAGTGTATTTCAGTGTTTATGTCTTCATTGTAATAATCTCGAGAGTCCCAGACTTCGGGGAAACCATGTATATTAAAAGTTTGGTTTCATTTTACCTTTTGCCCCCTCGCTGTCAACTAGGTATTTTATATTTACCTCCTCTCCAGGAGGTTACACATAGGGTCAGGTGTGGGTTTTGATGAAAGTGTTTCTGTGGATTCGAACCCAGGTTCTCAGTCCGCATCGTTAATCCAAAAAGTGGGGATGTAGGGGTCATAAACATAGACATATTTACTCCCTCTGAAAAATGTCCCCATTGAGTGAGCGGGTCACACACTGACCAATCAGCCAGCAGGGCGTATTGATTTTACCTTCTGTCAGCTGAAGAACTATTTCAGCCCCTTTGGGAATCAGGAGCGGTCCCCAGAAAGAGACCCCGGCAAGCAACAAGGGAACACTTCTTTCACACACACACACACACACACACACACACACACACACACACACACACACACACACACACACACACACACACACACACACACACACACACACACACACACACACACTCTCTCTCTCTCTCTCTCTCTCTCTCTTTCTCTCTATTTCTCTCTACCTCTCTCTGTCTCTCTGTCTGTTTGTCGGTCTCTCTATCTTTCTCTCTATCTTTCTCTCTCTCTCTCTGTCTCTCTCTGTCTATTTCCCCATCTCTTTCTCTCTCTCCTGCCCCTGTTCACTGGACGCTCACAACAAAAACTATCTTCGCCCGAAAATAGTTGCTAACAGACCTCAGGCAGCTCTAAGAACTCTTAATTTCTTCTTCCTCTCTCGGCACTGTCCAAGTTTGTTTCTACCTATACCAAACGGTATGGGTAACCTTTGTGAATAAACCCTTTTCGTTGTTGTTATAAAGAGGTTTTGTTAATTCATTTCATGTTGGATAACGCCCCCTTCTTTACAGGGTTTATTTATCTACCTCCCACAGCGGTAAGATGTGACACAAGGTCGGAAAGTGGGATTTGATAAGTGAGCACCCTAGAGGAAGAGCACTCTGACCCTTAAAAATTGCCTGGGCAGCCCCGTCGGCATTCCCCGGTAGGGGCGCCTCATGCGATTAGCAATAAACTAACCCTTTCTCAAAGGGTGCGAAGGCAAAGCCTGGGAGGGTGCATCTCCTAGAACTGCACAGGACAAACCGACAGACCGGCGTAAATCAAGCCCCGAAGGCCAAGACGATACCGGTCTATGGGGTGCAGTATCCATCGGAACAGATACTACACTTTGATCTTAGCCAAAATGTCCCTTCTTTACAGGGAATCGCAAAAACTTAAAAACAAATTCAGTTAAAAAAAACAACTGGTCGGATTTTAATAAAAATCTCCAGTATATGAAAGTAATGAAAGAAACGCTTTTGTTGAAATAAATGTCTGCTGTAAATCTAAAAGGCAAAACGCGTTTTTTCTTAGTTTTTCTTTCCCTCTAGCTTTCTGGTAATGGCGTTGATGTGGTGAAATGACTTTTATAGCATTGGAAAAAAGAACAGAATGAAGGAATATATAAGAAAGAAAAATAAATAATCGATTAAATAATAAGATCGATAGTATTTAAAAAAAAACTTAAATCCCGTATTAAAGACATTATCTTTCTGGTACTAAAAAGGACTATAGAGGCTTATAGTATCAAAGGTAATTGATGCTCGTCTCACTCCTTTGATTAATGATGGAATGTTCTACATTCGTGTATATATTAAGAGTGAGTATTGAATACTATTTGTGGCAATAAGCAACGAATAATTAAATAAAACTTATCCTTAAGTTATGTTCGGCTTCCAGTTTTTATTACAAGGCTAATGAGAGAATTCCCTGAACAGAACAGTTTTGCACCACTTTTATGTCCGCTTTACGAAGATTAAAATCAACATATAATCCTACTAAAGCGTATGTATAGAATACTTATTCCAATCTTGCAGAAAATTGTACTCTATAGGGAAACATTCCCACGATAACGTGTTCCACAGGTGGGAAGTTTTTAGAAAGAAACTCTGTTCATGGAAGTTCGGTTTGATTTTAGGTACACAGAGGAAAGAAGATATTTTCAGTGTTGCTAGGAAGACGAGTTCTTGCTGAGAAGATATTTCGGGGATGGGGGAAAAGAGCTTGAAGCTCAGTTGAGCACCTAGCATGGAAATATCGGTAGAGTAGAGAAAGACTAGCAACGTATCTTCTGTGAGAAAGGGGCCGCAGGGAAGAGAAGGAATAATCTCCCACTAGATTGCCAAGTCGATTTTGTACTCTGTCAAGGCAAGGAAGGGGTCATCTGAGGGTCACCTCCCCAGAAGTGGCAGCAGTCAGAAAAAGCGAAAAGAAAATCAGTACACAAAAAACTTGTAAAACTTTAAAATATTCACAAGTTGAATTTACTAAAAAAACACAGCAGATGATAAAAGTGTTATATTTCGTTTATTGAACAAAATCTCGCATCGCGTATCTGGTTTTTAATCGGATTTCATAGTTTTCACTTGTCGATGCTTTTTAAGTAGCCCAAACAGATTTATTAAACTGCCACGTGCCAGCGTGAAAGTTGCAACACTCGGACTTACAAACAAAGAACTAAATAAAACTAACTCGATTGCTATCGGGAGATTTCGTGATTGCTGATCAGTGTCGCCGATAAAAAGATCTTGATTATGAAAAAAGAAAACAACAAAAAAGTAAAGATGTATTTTTAAATACATCTGAATATGACATGTTTATGTCTAATATATGATTTAAATAAAAAATAATAAATGTTTCATTTATTGAAAAAATATCGGATCGCGGATCTGGTTTTCAATCACTCTGATTTCATAATTTTCACTTGTCGATGCTCTTTAAGTAGCCCAAACAGATTTATTAATACATCATCATGGTTTTTGATCACCTCTGGAGGAGGAACTCCTCTCTGGTTTCTTTCCACGTTGTCTTCTCCCTCGCTAGGTGTGGCCATTTAGGACCCAGTTGGCTGTCGAGGTCGTCTCCTCAACGGGGTTTTGGCCTTCCTCTTGGTCTTCTCCATTGCCGCTGTAGATGCCCACCAGTTGTCTGCATACTTCGAAAGGTGACCTGCCTATCTATGTTAAGCCGTTCGCTATGGTGGGGATGATGTCGTTTATAAAATAATATATGCATAACACATTTCAGACAATGCTCGTACACATGAATTAATACCCTAACCCTAAACATGACCCTAACCCTAACCTAAACCCTAACCTTAACCCTAACCCTAACCCTAAATTAATGCTAACCCTAACCCTAACTCTAAGCATAACCCTAAGCCTGGCCCTAACCTTAACTCTAAGCAAACCCTAACCCTACCCTAACCCTAACTCTAATCATAACCGTACCCTAAACCTAACCTTCACTCTAAGCATAACCCTAACCCTAACCCTAACCCTAACTCTAAACATAACCGTACCCTAACCCTAAATCTGAGCATAACCTTAACCCAAACCCTAACCCTAACCCTTCTCCTTGTCCGGCTTGATTCTGGTGTTGGCATTGGTTTCCAAGATGTCTTCATGTATTTACAGGCGGGGCCACGAGCAGGTTGCGAACATCTATCCATTCATATAAAAAGTGATGCTATGGAGCCGACTGGATTCGAACTTGGTGCATGGTAAATTGTTCCATGGTAAATTGCTGATGTGTTGGTGAAAGTTTAATTAGTTGGTTAAGCCGTGTGTTGCTGGTGCGTTGGTGAAAGTTTAATAAGTTGGTTAGGCCGTGTGTTGCTGGTGCCTTGGTGAAAGTTGATTAGGTTGGTTAGGTCGTGTGTTGCTGATGTGTGAGTGAAAGTTAAATAGGTAGGTTAGGTCGTGTGTTGCTGATGTGTTGGTGAAAGTTTAATAAGTTGGTTAGGCCGTGTGTTGCTGGTGTGTTAGTGAAAGTTAAATAGGTAGGTAAGGTCGTGTGTTGCTGATGTGTTGGTGAAAGTTAAATAGGTCGGTTAGGCTGTGTGTTGCTGATGTGTTGGTGAAAGTTTAATAAGTTGGTTAGGCCGTGTGTTGCTGGTGTGTTAGTGAAAGTTAAATAAGTTTGTTAGGTCGTTTGTTGCTGGTGTGTTGGTGAACGTTTAATAGGTTGGTAAGGCCGTGTGTTGCTGGTTCTTAGGTGAAAGTTTAATAAGTGGGTAAGGTCGTGCCTTGCTGGTGTGTTGGTGAAAGTTTAATACGTTAGTTAGGTTGTGTTTTGCTGGTGTTTTGGTGAAAGTTTAATAGGTTTATTAGGCCGTGTGTTGCTGGTTTGTTGGTGAAAGTTTAATAAGTAGGTTAGGTCGTGTTTGGTTCGTGTTTAGGTTAAAGTTTAATAAGTTGGTACGACCGTGTGTTGCTGGTGTGTTGGTGAAAGTTTAATAAGTTGGTTAGGCCGTGTGTTGCTGGTGCTTAGGTGAAAGTTTAATAAGTTGGTTAGACAGTGTGTTGCTGGTGTGTTCGTGAAAGTTTAATAAGCTGGTTAGGTCGTGTGTTGCATGTGTGTTGGTGGAAGTTGATAAGTTGGTTAGACCGTGTGTTGCTGGTGTGTTGGTGAAAGTTTAATAAGTTGGTTAGGTCGTGTGTTACTGTTGTGTTGGTGAAAGTTTAATAACTTGGTAAAGTCGTGTGTTGTTGGTGTGTTGGTGAAAGTTTACTAAGTAGGTGTGACCGTGTGTTGCTGGTGTGTTGGTGAAAGTTTTATAAGTTGGTTAGACCGTATGTTGCTGGTGTGTTAGAGAAAGTTTAATAAGTTGGTAAGGTCGTGTGTTGCTGGTGTGTTGGTAAATATTTAATAAGTTGGTTAGGTCGTGTGTTGCTGGTGTTTTGGTGAAAGTTTAATAAGTTGGTTAGACCGTGTTGCTGATGTTTTGGTGAAAGTTTAATAAGTTGGTTAGACCGTGTGTTTCTGGTGTGTTGGTGAAAGTTTAATACGTTGGTTAGGCCGTGTGATACTGGTTTGTTAGTGAAAGTTTAATAAGTATGTTAGGTCGTGTTTGGCTGGTGTTTAGGTGAAAGTTTAATAGGTTTGTAAGGCCGTATGTTGCTGGTGTGTTGGTCAAAGTTTAAAAAGTTGGTTAGGTCCTGTGTTGCTGGTGTGTCGGTGAAAGTTTAATAAGTTGGTTAGGCCGTATGTTGCTGGTTTATCGTTGAAAGTTTAATAAGTTGGTGTGACCGTGTGTTGCTGATGTGTTGGTGAAGGTTTAATAGGTTGGTTAGGCCGTGTTTTGCTGGTTTGTTGGTTAAAGTTTTATAAGTTGGTTAGGTCGTGTGTTGCTGGTGTTTTGGTGAAAGTTTAATAAGTTGGTTAGGTCGTGTGTGGCTTGTGTGTTGGTAAAAGTTTAATAAGTTGGTTAGCTCGTGTGTTGCTAGTGTGTTGGTGAAAGTTTTATAAGTTGGTTAGGCCGTATGTTGCTGGTGTGTTAGTGAAAGTTTAATAAGTTTGTTAGGTTGTGTGTTGCTGGTGTGTTGGTGAAAGTTTTATAAGTTGGTTAGGTCGTGTGTTGCTGGTGTGTTGGTGAAAGTTTAAAAAGTTGGTTAGGTCCTGTGTTGCTGGTGTGTTGGTGAAAGTTTAATAAGTTGGTAAAGTCGTGTGTTGCTGGTGTGTTGGTGAAAGTTTAATAAGTTGGTACGACCGTGTGTTGCTGGTGTGTTGGTGAAAGTTTAATAAGTTGGTTAGGTCGTGTGTTGCTGGTGCTTAGGTGAAAGTTTAATAAGTTGGTTATGCCGTGTGTTGCTGGTGTGTTGGTGAAAGTTTAATAAGTTGGTTAGACAGTGTGTTGCTGGTGTGTTCGTGACAGTTTAATAAGTTGGTTAGGTCGTGTGTTGCATGTGTGTTGGTTAAAGTTGATAAGTTGGTTAGCTCGTGTGTTGCTAGTGTGTTGGTAAAAGTTTAATGAGTTGGTAAAGTCGTGTGTTGTTGGTGTGTTGGTGAAAGTTTGATAAGTTGGTTAAGTCGTGTCTTGCTGGTATGTTGGTGAAAGTTTGATAAGTTGGTTAGGTCGTGTGTTACTGGTGTGTTGGTGAAAGTTTAATCAGTTGGTTAGGTCGTGTGTTGCTGGTGTGTTGGTGAAAGTTTAATGAGTTGGTAAAGTCGTGTGTTGTTGGTGTGTTGGTGAAAGTTTAATAAGTAGGTGTGACCGTGTGTTGCTGGTGTGTTGGTGAAAGTTTTATAAGTTGGTTAGACCGTATGTTGCTGGTGTGTTGGAGAAAGTTTAATAAGTTGGTAAGGTCGTGTGTTGCTGGTGTGTCGGTGAAAGTTTAATAAGTTGGTTAGGCCGTATGTTGCTGGTTTATCGTTGAATGTTTAATAAGTTGGTGTGACCGTGTGTTGCTGATGTGTTGGTGAAGATTTAATAGGTTGGTTAGGCCGTGTTTTGCTTGTTTGTTGGTTAAAGTTTTATACGTTGGTTAGGTCGTGTGTTGCTTGTGTGTTGGTAAAAGTTTAATAAGTTGGTTAGCTCGTATGTTGCTAGTGTGTGTTGGTGAAAGTTTAATAAGTTAGTTAGGCCGTGTGTTGCTGGTGTGTTAGTGAAAGTTTAATAAGTTTGTTAGGTTGTGTATTGCTGGTGTGTTAGTGAAAGTTTTATAAGTTGGTTAGGTCGTGTGTTGCTGGTGTGTTGGTGAAAGTTTAAAAAGTTGGTTAGGTCCTGTGTTGCTGGTGTGTTGGTAAAAGTTTAATAAGTTGGTTAAGTCGTGTGTTGCTGGTGTGTTGGTGAAAGTTTAATAAGTTGGTTAGACCGTGTGTTTCTGGTGTGTTGGTGAAAGTTTAATAGGTTCGTTAAGTCGTGTGTTGTTGGTGTGTTGGTGAAAGTTTAATAAGTTGGTTAGACCGTGTGTAGCTGGTGTGTTTGTGAAAGTGTAATAAGTTGGTTAGGCCGTGTGTTGCATGTTTGTTCGTGACAGTTTAATAAGTTGGTTAGGTCGTGTGTTGCATGTGTGTTGGTTAAAGTTGATAAGTTGGTTAGCTCGTGTGTTGCTCGTGTGTTGGTTAAAGTTTAATGAGTTGGTAAAGTCGTGTGTTGTTGGTGTGTTGGTGAAAGTTTGATAAGTTGGTTAAGTCGTGTCTTGCTGGTATGTTGGTTAAAGTTTGATAAGTTGGTTAGGTCGTGTGTTACTGGTGTGTTGGTGAAAGTTTAATCAGTTGGTTTGGTCGTGTGTTGCTGGTGTGTTGGTGAAAGTTTAATGAGTTGGTTAGACCGTATGTTGCTGGTGTGTTGGAGAAAGTTTAATAAGTTGGTAAGGTCGTGTGTTGCTGGTGTGTCGGTGAAAGTTTAATAAGTTGGTTAGGCCGTATGTTGCTGGTTTATCGTTGAATGTTTAATAAGTTGGTGTGACCGTGTGTTGCTGATGTGTTGGTGAAGGTTTAATAGGTTGGTTAGGCCGTGTTTTGCTTGTTTGTTGGTTAAAGTTTTATACGTTGGTTAGGTCGTGTGTTGCTTGTGTGTTGGTAAAAGTTTAATAAGTTGGTTAGCTCGTATGTTGCTAGTGTGTGTTGGTGAAAGTTTAATAAGTTAGTTAGGCCGTGTGTTGCTTGTGTGTTAGTGAAAGTTTAATAAGTTTGTTAGGTTGTGTATTGCTGGTGTGTTAGTGAAAGTTTTATAAGTTGGTTAGGTCGTGTGTTGCTGGTGTGTTGGTGAAAGTTTAAAAAGTTGGTTAGGTCCTGTGTTGCTGGTGTGTTGGTAAAAGTTTAATAAGTTGGTTAAGTCGTGTGTTGCTGGTGTGTTGGTGAAAGTTTAATAAGTTGGTTAGACCGTGTGTTTCTGGTGTGTTGGTGAAAGTTTAATAAGTTCGTTAAGTCGTGTGTTGTTGGTGTGTTGGTGAAAGTTTAATAAGTTGGTTAGACCGTGTGTAGCTGGTGTGTTTGTGAAAGTGTAATAAGTTGGTTAGGCCGTGTGTTGCTGGTTTGTTGGTGAAAGTTTAATAAGTATGTCAGGTCGTGTTTGGCTGGTGTTTAGGTGCAAGTATAATAAGTTGGTTAGGCGGTGTGGTGCTCGTGTGTTGGTCAAAGTCTAATAACTTGGTTAGACCGTGTGTTGCTGGTGTGTTGGTGAAAGTTTAATAAGTTGGTTAGGCCGTGTGTTGCTGATGTGTTGGTGAAAGTTTAATAAGTTGGTGTGATCGTGTGTTGCTGATGTGTTGGTGAAGGTTTAATAGGTTGGTTAGGCCGTGTTTTGCTGGTTTGTTGGTTAAAGTTTAATAAGTTAGTGTGATCGTGTGTTGCTTCTGTGTTGGTGAAAGTTTAATAAGTTGGTTAGGTCGTGTGTTGCTGGTGGGTTGGTGAAAGTTTAATAAGTTGGTTAGGCCGTGTGTTGCTGGTGTGTTGGTGAAAGTTTTATAAGTTGGTTAAGTCGTGTGTTGCTGGTGTGTTGGTGACAGTTTAAAAAGTTTGTTAGGTCGTGCGTTGCTGGTGTGTTGGTGAAAGTTTAATAAGTTTGTTAGGTCGTGTGTTGCTGGTGTGTTGGTGAAAGTTTAATAAGTTGGTTAAGTCGTGTGTTGCTTGTGTTGGTGAAAGTTTAAAAAGTTTGTTAGGTCGTGCGTTGCTGGTGTATTGGTGAAAACTTAATAAGTTTGTTAGGTCGTGTGTTGCTGGTGTGTTGGTGAAAGTTTTATAAGTTGGTTAAGTCGTGTGTTGCTTGTGTTGGTGAAAGTTTAAAAAGTTTGTTAGGTCGTGCGTTGCTGGTGTGTTGGTGAAAGTTTAATAAGTTTGTTAGGTCGTGTGTTGCTGGTGTGTTGGTGAAAGTTTAATAAGTTGGTTAGGCCGTGTGTTGCTTATGTGTTGGTGAAAGTTTTATAAGTTGGTTAAGTCGTGTGTTGCTTGTGTTGGTGAAAGTTTAAAAAGTTTGTTAGGTCGTGCGTTGCTGGTGTGTTGGTGAAAGTTTAATAAGTTTGTTAGGTCGTGTGTTGCTGGTGTGTTGGTGAAAGTTTTATAAGTTGGTTAAGTCGTGTGTTGCTTTTGTTGGTGAAAGTTTAAAAAGTTTGTTAGGCCGCGTGTTGCTGGTGTGTTGGTGAAAGTTTAATAAGTTGGTTAGACCGTGTGTAGCTGGTGTGTTCGTGAAAGTTTAATAAGTTGGTTAGACCGTGTGTTGCTGGTGTGTTGGTGAAAGTTTTATAAGTTGGTTAAGTCGTGTGTTGCTTGTGTGTTGGTGAAAGTTTAATAAGTTCGGTTGGCCGTGTGTTGCTGGTGTGTTTGTGAAAGTTTGATAAGTTGGTTAGGTCGTGTGTTTTTGGTGTGTTGGTGAAAGTTTAATAAGTTGGTTAGGCCGTGTGTTGCTGGTGTTTTGGTGAAAGTTCGGCAAAATTAGGAAAATGTCGGTGATGCAGTGTAAGGGTTCAATTGGAAAGTTTTTGAGTGTTGGGTTTTTAATATTGGCATACATATGTGGGCATGGCTAGAATAATAATGAAACTGTCTCATCTTTTGGTGTCTTCGTTTAGATAAAAAGTAAAGACAAGAAAACAAAAAAGCTCTTCTGAAACCTTAACCCTAACCCTAACCCCTAAACCTTTACCCTAACCCCTTTATTGCATCAAACTCGTCGAGTGTTTCTGAGTCGGATGCTTTGTCGTACTGACATTTTGTCTGTCATCTTATTTGAATTGCATGTCTATAATAGGGACTGTCCGATTGTATGGCGGTTCATCGTTTCATCACGCTTAAATTTGAAATATCATTTTTTGTCTGTCACACTTTACAGTTACAAATAGCATTTTCTTTTGTTGTTCACGCTTAAGTTACAAATAGCATTTTATTTTGTGCGTCACGCTTAATATTAAATAGCATTTTCGTTGGTCTGCCACGTTTAAATTTTCAAATAGCATCTTCATTTTTTTAGTCACGCTAACATTTTCTTTAGCCTCTCATGATCAAGTGAAAATAGCATTTTCGCTGGTCTGTCAACCGTTAGTTTTTAAATAGCATTTTTCCTGCGCTTAAAGATATTTTATTTTGTCTGTCACGTTTAAGTTTCCACTCGAGGATTAGGGTCAATCAGATGGAATGATTGTGAGTCGAAAGATGAGAAAGAATCACTCGTATGAAATGAGTTTGATAACTCATTAGCCGGTTTCTGATAAGCATTTGTGGACAATGGTCTTGAAGATGCCCATTTTGTAATCTGCAGAGAAGTAGCCCCGCAGTAACGTGTTCCATAGACGGAAGTCCTTACAAAGAAGCCCTATCCATGAAAATTCCGCCATACGTTAGGCACGTGGAGGAGGAAAGGGACATCTCTTTGCAGTTGTGGTAGTAAGACATGTTCTTAAGATGGGGAAAACGAGATTGGAGCTCAGTCGAGCGCAATTCATGTAAATGACGATAGAGTAGCGAGAGACTATCACCATATCTTCCAAGAGAAAGGGGCTTTAGGGATCATCTTCCACTGAATTGTGAAGTCGATTCTGTACTCTGAGCGGCACCTCCCCAGATGTGGCATCAGCGGCACCTCCCCAGATGTGACATCAGTGGCACCTCCCCAGATGTGACATTAGTGGCACCTCCCCAGATGTGGCATCAGTGGCACCTCACCAGATATGACATCAGTGGCACCTCCCCAGATGTGACATCAGTGGCACCTCCCCAGATGTGACATCAGTGGCACCTCTCAAGATGTGGCATCAGTGGCACCTCCCCAGATGTGACATCAGTGGCACCTCCTTAGATGGGACATCAATGGCACCTCCCCAGATGTGACATCAGTGGCACCTCCCAAGATGTGGCATCAGTGGCGCCTCCCCAGATGTGACATCAGTGGCACCTCCCCAGATGTGACATCAGTGGCACCTCCCCAGATGTGACATCAGTGACACCTCCCCAGATGTGACATCAGTGACACTCCCCAGATGTGGCATCAGTTGCACATCCAAAGATGTGGCATCAGTGGCACCTCCACAGATGTGACATCAGTGGCACCTCCCCAGATGTGGCATCAGTGGCACCTCACCAGATGTGGCATCAGTGCGCATCCCCAGATGTGACATCAGTGGCACCTCCCCAGATGTGACATCAGTGGCACATCCCCAGATGTGGCATCAGTGGCACCTCCCCAGATGTGGCATCAGTGGCAACTTCCTCAGATGTGGCATCAGCGGCGCCTCCCCAGATGTGGTATCAGTGGCACCTCCCCAGATGTGGCATCAGTGGCACCTCCCCAGATGTGACATCAGTGGCACCTCCCCAAATGTGACACCAATGGCACCTCCCAAGATGTGACATCAGTGGCACCTCCCCAGATGTAACATCAGTTGCACCTCCCCAGATGTGACATCAGTAACACCTCCCCAGATGTGGCATCAGTTGCACCTCCCAAGATGTGGCATCAGTGGCACCTCCACAGATGTGACATCAGTGGCACCTCCCCAGATGTGGCATCAGTGGCACCTCCCCAGATGTGGCATCAGTGCGCATCCCCAGATGTGACATCAGTGGCACCTCCCCAGATGTGACATCAGTGGCACATCCCCAGATGTGGCATCAGTGGCACCTCCCCAGATGTAGCATCAGTGGCAACTTCCTCAGATGTGGCATCAGCGGCGCCTCCCCAGATATGACATCAGTGGCACCTCCCCAGATGTGGCATCAGTGGCACCTCCCCAGATGTGACATCAGCAGCACCTCCCCAGATGTGACATCAGCGGCACCTCCCCAGATGTGATATCAGCGGCACCTCCCCAGATGTGACATCAGCGGTGCCTCCCCAGATGTGACATCAGCGAGGCCTCCCTAGATGTGACATCAGTATTCCGTGGTAGGACGTTAAAATAGTTTTCGTTGGTCAGTGATGCTTCAGTTTGAAATTGCATGTTCTTTTGTCTGTCACGTGTACTTTTGAAATAGCATTTTCAGATTCGTCCATAGATGCGTCCTATATAAAAAAAGTTCCGTCTATTCGTCAGTCTGTCACATTTTTGTTGGAAATAGCAAATTCATTGCTAAACGCCCGAATTGAATGGAAGTGAGAAGTTAGTCTGGGGAATTTCGTAGTGTGAAGTGCCCGGCCCACAACTTTTATCTGTTTTCATCTACGCCATTAATTTTTGCAGATTCATGTGTGAAACTGATTTATGCGTCATACAATTTAACACGATTCGATCATTTCATACAACGAAGGCCTTGTCATTTCCCTTCTTCTGCATCTGTCAGCTTACAACGTTGCAAAGCCACTCGAGGATGTGCTCGGACTGATGATTACGCGTACCTCACGCAAATATTGGGTTGGTTGCTAAGTTTCTGCCGTTATTTTATTTGAATTTAAAAAGTTTATTTTTATGGAAATCGCTCCAGACAAGACATGAAGCCACTTGATGTAAAGAGCTAACAAGAACGAAATATGATTATCGCAATGACAGAAGATGCCCATTGGCGTTAGTCTTGAAAAGACCAAGGCTATAGGTAGAAAGAAAACAGTCAGCAGGAAGAGAGTTCCACAAGCCAGCGGTTCCTGGAAAGAAGCTACTGGAATAGGAAGCTGTATTACAATGAGGTATATAAAAAGGCGAATTGATGGAGACCACTAAACCAACGAGTCAAACGAGCTGGAACAAAAGAAGCGGGGAATAGATCACATAATTCTTAAGAACACATGCCATAATAGTATTTATAGAAAAGACTGAGACTAGCAACTGTTATCATTATTTCAAGCAACATCAATTCTGTGAGAGAGGGTGCAGAGAATAAAGGGTGGGGCCAATCAAATTACAGATACGCCTTACCTTATCAAGAAGCCTCAAATGGGACAGAGATTCACCAGCCCAAATATG
This sequence comes from Sepiola atlantica, assembly GCA_963556195.1. Taxonomy (NCBI): domain Eukaryota; kingdom Metazoa; phylum Mollusca; class Cephalopoda; order Sepiida; family Sepiolidae; genus Sepiola; species Sepiola atlantica. Next base: position 139,867,684 of record OY744518.1, read on the forward strand.
AGAGAATCGACTTTACGAGAAGCAGAAAGAGCAATGGATCTAATGTATGAAGTCCAAGAAAGATTTGATGAGAAAGTAAGACCAAGAAGTTTCAGGGTCGATTTCTTCTGAAGAGCAGAGCCATCCATGAGAATCTCAGGAATAAAATGAACATGTCTACGATTGAAAGACACGAGCTGAATCTTAAAAGGATTAAACAAAACAAGCCATTTCGTACCCCAATCCATAACTGAACTCAAGTTAACTTTTAGATCAGCTGCATATTTTAACTGATAGGCGATTAGCAACATCAGAATAGACATAAATGTTAATTTTATGAATAATATTCTCTGGAAGATCATTGATATAGAGAAGAAACAGTGTTGGACCTAGAATAGAGCCCTGAGGAACATCAGCATTGGTAGGAAAAAAGAATGAAGATACATTGTCCAAAGTTAGTTGCAAGCTTCGATCAGAAAGAAAAGACCTAATAAGGTCAAGAACCTCACCACCAATACCATAACCCTGAAGTTTCTGTAGGAGACTAGAATGCCACACTCTGTCGAATGCCTTCGAAATGTCAAGCACAATGGCTATATCCTCTCTGAATGATCCATAAACTGACAGATCCGCCCAGTAACAGTAGTTAAAAGATCTGCAGTTGAATGAAAACCACGAAAGTCACACTGAACATCACTGAAGAGACCATCACTTTCAAGAAAATGAACCAGCTTGCTGTTTACCAACATTTCAAAAACTTTGCTAATAAAAAAGAGGGTAGTAACAGAACGATGTTTAGTTGGGTCAAACCGGTCACCAACATTCTTGAAGATAGCGACAATAAAGGACTCCCTCCAATAAAAAAGAAAACAGGACTGAGATAAACAGCGATTGAACAATTTCCGAGGAAGTCCAGAAGCATAACGTTTGAAAACGACAACAGGAATTGAATCAGAACCGGAAGCCTTAGACTAGTCAAGATCAGAAAGAAACCTGACAACCATATTGCCCCTGTAGAATAACCGTCCCAGAACGAATAAAACAAGCCGCGCGTGCGTGGTCCCCCTCTGTATGTGACTCGATGTGGCGAGTGTAAAATGCAATAAATTTGGGCAATTTGGGGCATTTTTGACCCCCCCCCTTTAACCCTCTGGGGGCGCGAACCAGAATTTTTCTGAGGTCAAGGATGCTCATTTTATATCCAGAACAATTGTCTCTACATTTTGGCCAAGTTTAAGAAAAATTGAACGGATGGATCTAACGTTATGTGAGAAAAGGGTAATTTTTGCCATTTTAAGGGCTTTTGACCCCCTGGGGGCGCGAACCAGATTTTTTCCAAGGTCAGCGATACTTATTTTCTATTAGGAACAATTGCCTCCACATTTTGGCCAAATTTCAGAAAAATTGAATGGATGGATGAAATCAGATTTTTTTTCAAAAATCGGAGAATGTCACTTTCTAACCTGACCAAAGTTACAACTTCATGCAAAATTTCAGAGAAATTCAATGGATGGTTGCAGAAAAAATCCGGACGGACGGACGGACGGACGGACGGACATGCCTCAAAACATAGGTCCCCCGATTTATAAAATCGGGGGACCAATTAATACTCTGAACAGAAGAGCTGGCACCACTTTTATGTCCTCTTACGAAAATTAGAAGCAAGATGCAATGATACTAAACCTTATGTCTAAAATCCTTATTCTAATTCTGATCCATTACATGATTTTGATTCTAGAAAATGTCTGAAATTTAAGGCCTAAGCTTAAGTAGTCTTAAGAATGAAATTAAAATTCAGGGATTCTTGCTTAATTAGTGTCTATAGCCCCTAAACACCTCGTAACAGGCTCAAAAGAAACTTAAATTTTGAGAAATTTATTAATTAATTTCTAATACTTATTAAAATATCACAAATATCGGAGGTACCTGAATTTTCCCGAAGAGCTTCCACCCCTTTCTACCCCCTTTGCATGAAACTAAATTAAACTAAATATAGCCCACATTACGACCTCTTACACGTAGCAGCAGTGTTCCAAAAATCCATAATTATCGGGTGATTAATTGTAGTTGATCCTATACATAAAAATGTACAAACATATACACATAACTTTGCTTTATATATTAGATTAATACTGAAAATTTCATTAAGATCTCTGATGTTTTAGTGATTTTTATTTTTACGTAACATGTCCGAATCCTGCCGACGCGAAGTTCATGGAAACTGGTTCATATTCGATATAAGTAACCCTACTTCTAACCCTAACCCTAACCCTAACCTTAACCCTAACCCTAACCCTAACCCTAATTCTAACCCTAACCCTAATTCTAACCCTAACCCTAAACCCGACTGGTTCATATTCGATATAAGTAACCCTAATTCTAACCCTAACCCTAACCCTAATTCTAACCCTAACCCTAACCCTAAACCCGACTGGTTCATATTCGATATAAGTAACCCTAATTCAAACCTTAACCCTAACCCTAATTCTAACCCTAACCCTAAACCTGACTGGTTCATATTCGATATAAGTAACCCTAATTCTAACCCTAACCCATACCTTAATTCTAACCCTAACCCTAACCCTAAATCCGACTGGTTCATATTCGATATAATTAACCCTAATTCTAACCCTAACCCTAATTCTAACCTAACTCTACACCCGACTGGTTCATATTCGATATAAGTAACCCTAATTCTAACCCTAACCCTAACCCTAACCTTAACCATAACCCTAACCCTAACTCTAATTCTAACCCTAACCCTACTTTTAACCTAACTCTAACGCTAACCCTAAACCCGACTGGTTCATATTCGATATAAGTAACCCTAATTCTAACCCTAACCCTAACCCTAACCTTAACCCTAACCCTAACCCTAACCCTAACCCTAACCCTAATTCTAACCCTAACCCTAATTCTAACCCTAACCCTAATTCTAACCCTAATTCTAACCCTAACCTAACCCATAGCCGACTGGTTCATATTCGATATAAGTAACCCTAATTCTAACCCTAACCCGACTGGTTCATATTCGATATAAATACCAAATTACATTTCATTTCAAGGACGAAATAATATTATTATACCCGTAGTCGAAACTCGGTGACTATCTTTAAAAATAGATATCACCCTGATGGTGCGAAATGAAAAAAAATTAATGGCAGCTCGCTAGAATATGATACGAAAAACTGGATATGAAAACACAAAAAGGTCTTGTGAACTTTAAAGACTTTAAAGCCGCTTTAACATCTTGTTCATTCGTACCTTTGTAATGGTGGTCAATGAGTCAATGCGTTTCGACTATGGGTACAAAAGACGTATTTTGTCATTGCAATGAAAGGGGGAAAGTAAAGTCATTTAAGTGACCATATATCGAATAATACGCTAAGACAATTTTATATTGTTACGTACGTTCTAACCCTCCATTCCTTTTTGTTAAAGATGGAATGCAAAAAAATGAAAATAATTTACAAATTTAATCTGATGACGCTTTTGTGTCGAACGTAAAACTCGAACTAAAATTCTATTTTATTTGCCTTCGTGTTAGGATAAAAATGTATTTTTTTGGTCCAAATATGGTCAAATAATATCGTGGGGTCTGCGTTATGAAATTCATAGTAAAAAAAAGAAAAGAAAAGAAAATAATTTATAAATTTTATGAAATTTATAGTAAAAAAAGAAAGAAAAGAAAATAATTTATAAATTTTATGAAATTTATATTAAAAAAAGAAAGAAAAAAAAATTTATAAATTTTATGAAATTTATATTAAAAAAAGAAAAGAAACGAAAATAATTTATGAATTTTATGAAATTTATATTAAAAAAATAAAAATAAATAATTTATAAATTTTATGAAATTTATGGTAAAAAAAGAAAGAAAAGAAAATAATTCATAAATTTTATGAAATTTATAGTATAAAAAGAAAGAAAAAAAAATAATTGATACATTTTATGAAATTAATAGTAAAAAAAGAAAGAAAAGAAAATAATTTATAAATTCTATCAAATTTATATTAAAAAAAGAAAAGAAAAGTAAATAATTTATAAATTTTATGAAAGTTATATTAAAAAAAGAAAAGAAAAGTAAATAATTTATAAATTTTATGAAATTTCTAGTAAAAAAAGAAAGAAAATAATTTATAAATTTTATGAAATTTATATTAAAAAAAGAAAAGAGAAGAAAATAATTCATAAATTTTATGAAATTTATATTATGAAAAAAAGAAAATAATTTATAAATTTTATGAAATTTATAGTATAAAAAGAAAGAAAATAAAATAATTTATACATTTTATGAAATTAATAGTAAAAAAAGAAAGAAAAGAAATAATTTATAAATTCTATCAAATTTATATTAAAAAATGAAAAGAAAAGTAAATAATTTATAAATTTTATGAAATTTATAGTAAAAAAAGAAAGAAAAGAAAATAATTTATAAATTTTATGAAATTTATAGTAAAAAAAGAAAGTAAAGAAAATAATTTATAAATTTTATGAAATTTATATTAAAAAATAAAATAAAATAATTTATAAATTTTATGAAATTTATAATAAAAAAAAAATAAAAGAAAATAATTTATAAATTTTATGAATTTTATTTTAAAAAAAGAAAAGAAAATGATTTATATATTTTATGAAATTTATAGTACAAAAAGAAAGAAAAGAAAATTATTTATATATTTTATGAAATTTATAGTAAAAACAAAATAAAATAAAATAATTTATAAATTTTATGAAATTCATAGTTAAAAAAGAAAAGAAAATAATTTATAAATTTTATGAAATTTATAGTAAAAAAAGAAAGAAAAGAAAATAATTTATAAATTTTATGAAATGTATAGTTAAAAATAAAGATAAAATAAAATAATTTATAAAGTTTATGAAATTTATAGTAAAAAAAAGAAAGAAAAGAAAATAATTTTTAAATTGTATGAAATTTATATTAAAAAAGAAAATAAAATAATTTATAAATTTTATGAAATTTATATTAAAAAAAGAAAAAGAAAAGGTGTATTTTAGTGTTTATGTCTTTATTGTAATAATGTCGAGAGTCCCAGACTTTGGGGAAACCATGTATATTAAAAGTTTGGTTTCATTTTACCTTTTGCCCCCTCGCTGTCAACTAGGTATTTTATATTTACCTCCTCTCCAGGAGGTTACACATAGGGTCAGGTGTGGGTTTTGATGAAAGTGTTTCTGTGGATTCGAACCCAGGTTCTCAGTCCGCATCGTTAATCCAAAAAGTGGGGATGTAGGGGTCATAAACATAGACATATTTACTCCCTCTGAAAAATGTCCCCATTGAGTGAGCGGGTCACACACTGACCAATCAGCCAGCAGGGCGTATTGATTTTACCTTCTGTCAGCTGAAGAACTATTTCAGCCTCTTTGGGAATCAGGAGCGGTCCCCAGAAAGAGACCCCGGCAAGCAACAAGGAAACACTTCTTTCATACACACACTCTCTCTCTCTCTTTCTCTCTATTTCTCTCTCCCTCTCTCTGTCTCTCTGTCTGTTGTCGGTCTCTCTATCTTTCTCTCTATCTTTCTCTCTCTCTCTCTGTCTCTCTCTGTCTCTCTCCCCATCTCTTTCTCTCTCTCCTGCCCCTGTCCACTGGACGCTCACAACAAAAACTATCTTCGCCCGAAGATAGTTGCTAACAGACCTCAGGCAGCTCTAAGAACTCTTAATTTCTTGTTCCTCTCTCGGCACTGTCCAAGTTTGTTTCTACCTATACCAAACGGTATGGATAACCTTTGTGAATAAACCCTTTTCGTTGTTGTTATAAAGAGGTTTTGTTAATTCATTTCGTGTTGGATAACGCCCCCTTCTTTACAGGGTTTATTTATCTACCTCCCACAGCGGTAAGATGTGACACAAGGTCGGAAAGTGGGATTTGATAAGTGAGCACCCTAGAGGAAGAGCACTCTGACCCTTAAAAATTGCCTGGGCAGCCCCGTCGGCATTCCCCGGTGGGGGCGCCTCATGCGATTAGCAATAAACTAACCCCTTCTCAAAGGGTGCGAAGGCAAAGCCTGGGAGGGTGCATCTCCTAGAACTGCACAGGACAAACCGACAGACCGGCGTAAATCAAGCCCCGAAGGCCAAGACGATACCGGTCTATGGGGTGCAGTATCCATCGGAACAGATACTACACTTTGATCTTAGCCAAAATGTCCCTTCTTTACAGGGAATCGCAAAAACTTAAAAACAAATTCAATTAAAATAAACAACTGGTCGGATTTTAATAAAAAATCTTCAGTATATGAAAGTAATGAAAGAAACGCTTTTGTTGAAATAAACGTCTGCTGTAAATCTAAAAGGCAAAACGCGTTTTTTTTAGTTTTTCTTTCCCTCTAGCTTTCTGGTAATGGCGTTGATGTGGTGAAATGACTTTTATAGCATTGGAAAAAAGAATAGAATGAAGGAATATATAAGAAAGAAAAATAAATAATTGATTAAATAATAAGATCGATAGTATTTAAAAAAAAAACTTAAATCCCGTATTAAAGACATTATCTTTCTGGTACTAAAAAGGACTATAGAGGCTTATAGTATCAAAGGTAATTGATGCCCGTCTCACTCCTTTGATTAATGATGGAATGTTCTACATTCGTGTATATATTAAGAGTGAGTATTGAATACTATTTGTGGCAATAAGCAACGAATAATTAAATAAAACTTATCCTTAAGTTATGTTCGGCTTCCAGTTTTTATTACAAGGCTAATGAGAGAATTCCCTGAACAGAACAGTTTTGCACCACTTTTATGTCCGCTTTACGAAGATTAAAATCAACATATAATCCTACTAAAGCGTATGTATAGAATACTTATTCCAATCTTGCAGAAAATTGTACTCTATAGGGAAACATTCCCACGATAACGTGTTCCACAGGTGGGAAGTTTTTAGAAAGAAACTCTGTTCATGGAAGTTCGGTTTGATTTTAGGTACACAGAGGAAAGAAGATATTTTCAGTGTTGCTAGGAAGACGAGTTCTTGCTGAGAAGATATTTCGGGGATGGGGGAAAAGAGCTTGAAGCTCAGTTGAGCACCTAGCATGGAAATATCGGTAGAGTAGAGAAAGACTAGCAACGTATCTTCTGTGAGAAAGGGGCCGCAGGGAAGAGAAGGAATAATCTCCCACTAGATTGCCAAGTCGATTTTGTACTCTGTCAAGGCAAGGAAGGGGTCATCTGAGGGTCACCTCCCCAGAAGTGGCAGCAGTCAGAAAAAGCGAAAAGAAAATCAGTACACAAAAAACTTGTAAAACTTTAAAATATTCACAAGTTGAATTTACTAAAAAACACAGCAGATGATAAAAGTGTTATGTTTCGTTTATTGAACAAAATCTCGCATCGCGTATCTGGTTTTTAATCGGATTTCATAGTTTTCACTTGTCGATGCTTTTTAAGTAGCCCAAACAGATTTATTAAACTGCCACGTGCCAGCGTGAAAGTTGCAACACTCGGACTTACAAACAAAGAACTAAAAAAAACTAACTCGATTGCTATCGGGAGATTTCGTGATTGCTGATCAGTGTCACCGATAAAAAGATCTTGATTATGAAAAAAGAAAACAACAAAAAGTAAAGATGTATTTAAAAACCTGAAGATGACATGTTTATGTCTAATATATGATTTAAATAAAAAATAATAAATGTTTCATTTATTGAAAAAATCTCGGATCGCGGATCTGGTTTTCAATCACTCTGATTTCATAATGTTCACTTGTCGATGCTCTTTAAGTAGCCCAAACAGATTTATTAATACATCATCATGGTTTTTGATCACCTCTAGAGGAGGAACCCCTCTCTGGTTTCTTTTCACGTTGTCTTCTCCCTCGCTAGGTGTGGCCATTTAGGACCCAGTTGGCTGTCGAGGTCGTCTCCCCAACGGGGTTTTGGCCTTCCTCTTGGTCTTCTCCATTGCCGCTGTAGATGCCCACCAGTTGTCTGCATACTTCGAAAGGTGACCTGCCTATCTATGTTTAGCCGTTCGCTATGGTGGGGATGATGTCGTTTATAAAATAATATATGCATAACACATTTCAGACAATGCTCGTACACATGAATTAATACCCTAACCCTAAACATAACCCTAACCCTAAACATAACCCTAACCTTAACCCTAACCCTAACCCTAAATTAATGCTAACCCTAACCCTAACACTAACTCTAATCATAACCGTACCCTAAACCTAACCTTAACTCTAAGCATAACCCTAACCCTAACCCTAACCCTAACCCTAACCCTAACTCTAATCATAACCGTACCCTAACCCTAACTCTGAGCATAACCTTAACTCTAACCCTAACCCTAACCCTTCTCCTTGTCCGGCTTGATTCTGGTGTTGGCATTGGTTTCCAAGATGTCTTCATGTATTTACAGGCGGGGCCACGAGCAGGTTGCGAACATCTATCCATTCATATTAAAAGTGATGCTATGGAGCCGACTGGATTCGAACTTGGTGCATGGTAAATTGTTCCATGGTAAATTGCTGATGTGTTGGTGACAGTTTAATAAGTTGGTTAGGCCGTGTGTTGCTGGTGTGTTAGTGAAAGTTAAATAGGTTGGTTAGGCCGTGTGTTGCTGATGTGTTGGTGTTAGTTTAATAGGTCGGTTAGGGCGTGTGTTGCTAGTGCGTTGGTGAAAGTTTAATAAGTTGGTTAAGCCGTGTGTTGCTGGTGCCTTGGTGAAAGTTAAATAAGTTGGTTAGGCCGTGTGTTGCTGGTGTGTTGGTGAAAGTTTAATAGGTTGGTAAGGTCGTTTGTTGCTGATGTGTTGGTAAAAGTTTAATAGGTTAGTTAGGCCGTGTGTTGCTGGTGCGTTGGTGAAAGTTTAATAAGTTGGTTAGGCCGTGTGTTGCTGGTGCCTTGGTGAAAGTTGAATAGGTTGGTTAGGTCGTGTGTTGCTGATGTGTTGGTGAATGTTTAATAGGTTGGTTAGGCTGTGTGTTGCTGGTGTGTTGGTAGAAAGTTAAATAGGTAGGTTGAGTCGTGTGTTGCTGGTGTGTTGGTGAAAGTTTAATAGGTTGGTTAGACCGTGTGTTGCTTGTGTCTTTGTCAAAATTTAATAAGTTGGTTAGACCGTGTGTTGCTGATGTGTTGGTGAAAGTTTAATACGTTGGTAAGTTCGTGCGTTGCTGGTGTGTTGGTGAAAGTTCAATACGTTAGTTAGGTGGTGTGTTGCTGGTGATTTGGTGAAAGTTTAATTAGTTTGGTTAAGCCGTGTGTTGCTGGTGTGTTGGTGAAAGTTAAATAGGTTTGTTAGGTCGTGTGTTGCTGATGTGTTGGTGAAAGTTTAATAAGTTGGTAAGGCCGTGCGTTGCTGGTGTGTTAGTGACAGTTAAATAGGTTGGTTAGGTTGTGTGTTGCTGATGTGTTGGTGAAAGTTTAATAGGTCGGTTAAGCCGTGTGTTGCTGATGTGTTGGTGAAAGTCAAATAGATTGGTTAAGTCGTGTGTTGGTGGTGTGTTAGTGAAAGTTAAATAAGTTGGTTAGGCCGTGTGTTGCTATAGTGTTGGTGAAAGTTAAATAAATCGGTTAGGCCGTGTGTTGCTGGTGTGTTGGTGAAAGTTTAATTAGTTGGTTAGGCCGTGTGTTGCTGGTGTGTTTGGTGAAAGTTTAATAGGTTGGTAAGGTCGTTTGTTGCTGATGTGTTGGTAAAAGTTTAATAGGTTGGTTAGGCCGTGTGTTGCTGGTGTGTTAGTGAAAGTTTAATAAGTTGGTTAGGCCGTGTGTTGCTGGTGTGTTAGTGAAAGTTAAATAGGTTGGTTAGGCCGTGTGTTGCTGATGTGTTGGTGTTAGTTTAATAGGTCGGTTAGGCCGTGTGTTGCTAGTGCGTTGGTGAAAGTTTAATAAGTTGGTTAAGCCGTGTGTTGCTGGTGCCTTGGTGAAAGTTAAATAGGTTGGTTAGGCCGTGTGTTGCTGAAGTGTTGCTGAAAGTTTAATAGGTCGGTTAGGCCGTGTGTTGCTGGAGTGTTGGTGAAAGTTAAATTAGTTTGGTTAAGCCGTGTGTGGCTGGTGTGTTGGTGAAAGTTAAATAGGTTGGTTAGGTCGTGTGTTGCTGGTGTGTTGGTGAATGTTTAATAGGTTGGTTAAGCCGTGTGTTGCTGATGTGTTGGTGAAAGTCAAATAGATTGGTTAAGTCGTGCGTTGCTGGTGTGTTAGTGAAAGTTAAATAGGTTGGTTAGGCCGTGTGTTGCTATAGTGTTGGTGAAAGTTTAATAAATCGGTTAGGCTGTGTGTTGCTGGTGTGTTGGTGAAAGTTTAATTAGTTGGTTAGGCCGTGTGTTGCTGGTTGTTGGTGAAAGTTTAATAGGTTGGTTAGGTCGTTTGTTGCTGATGTGTTGGTAAAAGTTTAATAGGTTTGTTAGGCCATGTGTTGCTGGTGTGTTAGTGAAAGTTTAATAAGTTGGTTAGACCGTGTGTTGCTAGTGTGCTGGTGAAATTTGAATAAGTTGGTTAGATCGTGTGTTGCTGGTGTGTTGGTGAAAGTTTAATAAGTTGGTAAGGTCGTGCGTTGCTGGTGTGTTGGTCAAAGTTTAGTGGGTTGGTTAGACCGTATGTTGCTTGTGGCTTTTGTCAAAATTTAATAACTTGGTTAGACCGTGTGTTGCTGATGTGTTGGTGAAAGTTTAATACGTTGGTAAGGTCGTGCGTTGCTGGTGTGTTGGTGAAAGTTTAATACGTTGGTAAGGTCGTGTGTTGCTGGTGATTTGGTGAAAGTTTAATAAGTTGGTTAGGCCGTGTTTTGCTGCTGTTTTGGTGAAAGTTTAATAAGTTTGTTAGGCCGTGTGTTGCTGGAGTGTTGGTGAAAGTTTAATTAGTTTGGTTAAGCCGTGTGTTGCTGGTTTGTTGGTGAAAGTTAAATAGGTTGGTTAGGTCGTGTGTTGCTGATGTATTGGTGAAAGTTTAATAGGTTGGTTAGGCCGTGCGTTGCTGATGTGTTGGTGAAAGTTTAATAGGTCGGTTAAGCCGTGTGTTGCTGATGTGTTGGTGAAAGTCAAATAGATTGGTTAAGTCGTGTGTTGCTGGTGTGTTAGTGAAAGTTAAATAGGTTGGTTAGGCCGTGTGTTGCTATAGTGTTAGTGAAAGTTTAATAAATCGGTTAGGCCGTGTGTTGCTGGTGTGTTGGTGAAAGTTTAATTAGTTGGTTAGGCCGTGTGTTGCTGGTGTGTTGGTGAAAGTTTAATAGGTTGGTTAGGTCGTTTGTTGCTGATGTGTTGGTAAAAGTTTAATAGGTTGGTTAGGCCGTGTGTTGCTGGTGTGTTAGTGAAAGTTTAATAAGTTGGTTAGACCGTGTGTTGCTTGTGTGTTGGTGAAATTGGAATAAGTTAGTTAGATCGTGTTTTGCTGGTGTGTTGGTGAAAGTTTAATGAGTTGGTAAGGTCGTGCGTTGCTGGTGTTTATGTGAAAGTTTAATAAGTTGGTTAGACCGTGTGTTGCTGATGTGTAAGTGAAAGTTTAATAAGTTAGTTAGGTCGTGTGTAGCTGGTGTGTTGGTGAAAGTTTAATAGGTTGGTTAGACCGTGTGTTGCTTGTGTCTTTGTCAAAATTTAATAAGTTGGTTAGACCGTGTGTTGCTGATGTGTTGGTGAAAGTTTAATAAGTTGGTTAGACCGTGTGTTGCTGGTGTGTTGGTGAAAGTTTAATACGTTGGTAAGGTCGTGCGTTGCTGCTGTTTTGGTGAAAGTTTAATAGGTTTGTTAAGCCGTGTGTTGCTGGTGATTTGGTGAAAGTTTAATAAATATGTAAGGTCGGTTTTGGCTCGTGTTTATGTGAAAGTTTAATAAGTTGGTTAGACCGTGTGTTGCTGGTGTGTTGGTGAAAGTTTAATAAGTTGGTTAGGCCGTGTGTTGCTGGTGTGTTGGTGAAAGTTTAATAAGTTGGTTAGACCGTGTGTTGCTGGTGCTTAGGTGAAAGTTTTATAAGTTGGTTATGCCGTGTGTTGCTGGTGTTTTAGTGAAAGTTAAGTAGGAATGTTAGGTCGTTTGTTGCTGATGTGTTGGTGAAAGTTGAATAGGTTGGTAAGGCCGTGTGTTGCTGGTGTGTTGGTGAAAGTAAAATAGGTTGGTTAGGTCATGTGTTGCTGGTGTGTTGGTGTAAGTTTAATAGGTTGGTTAGGCAGTGTGTTGCTGGAGTGTTGGCGAAAGTTTAATTAGTTTGGTTAAGCCGTGTGTTGCTGGTGTGTTGGTGAAAGTTAAATAGGTTGGTTAGGTCGTCTGTTGCTGATGTGTTGGTGAAAGTTTAATAGGTTGGTTAGGCCGTGCGTTGCTGGTGTGTTGGTGAAAGTTTAATAAGTTGGTTAGGTTGTGTGTTGCTGATGTGTTGGTGAAAGTTTAATAAGTTGGCTAGGTCGTGTGTTGCTGGTGTGTTGGTGAAAATTCAATGCGTTAGTTAGGTCGTGTGTTGCTGGTAATTTGGTGAAAGTTTAATAAGTTGGTTAGGCCGTGTTTTGCTGCTGTTTTGGTGAAAGTTTAATAGGTTTGTTAAGCCGTGTGTTGCTGGTTTGTTGGTGAAAGTTTAATAAGTATGTAAGGTCGGTTTTGGCTCGTGTTTATGTGAAAGTTTAATAAGTTGGTTAGACCGTGTGTTGCTGGTGTGTCGGTGAAAGTTTAATAAGCTGGTTAAGCCGTGTGTTGCTGGTGCTTAGGTGAAAGTTTAATAAGTTGGTTATGCCGTGTGTTGCTGGTGTGTTGGTGAAAGTTTAATCAGTTGGTTAGACCGTGTGTTGCTGGTGTGCTGGGAAAAGTTTAATAAGTTCGTTAGGTAGTGTATTGCTGGTGTGTTGGTGAAAGTATAATAAGTTTGTATGTCGTGTGTTGTTGGTGTGTTTGTGAAAGTTTAATAAGTTGGTTAGGTCGTGTGTTGCTGGTGTGTTGGTGAAAGTTTAATCAGTTGGTTAGGCCGTATATTGCTGGGTTGTTGGTGAAAGTTTAATAAGTATGTTAGGTCGTGTTTGGCTGGTGTTGGGGTGAAAGTTTAATAAGTTGGTTAGGCCGTGTGTTGATGATGTGTCGGTGAAAGTTTAATAAGTTGGTTAGGCCGTATGTTGCTGGTGTGTTGTTGAAAGTTTAATAAGTTGGTCTGACCGTGTGTTGCTGATGTGTTGGTGAAGGTTTAATAGGTTGGTTAGGCAGTGTTTTGCTTGTGTGTTGGTGAAAGTTTAATAAGTTGGTTAGGTCGTGTGTTTCTGGTGTGTTGGTGAAAGTTTAATAAGTTGGTTAAGTCGTGTGTTGCTGGTGTGTTGGTGAAAGTTTAATAAGTTCGTTAGGTCGTGTGTTGCTGGTGTGTTGGTGAAAGTTTAATAAGTTGGTAAAGTCGTGTGTTGTTAATGTGTTGGTGAAAATTTAATAAGTTGGTTAGGCCGTGTGTTGATGATGTGTTGGTCAAAGTTTAATAAGTTGGTTAGACCGTGTGTATCTGGGGTGTCGGTGAAAGTTTAATAAGTTGGTTAGGCCGTATGTTGCTGGTGTGTTGTTGAAAGTTTAATAAGTTGGTGTGGCCGTGTGTTGCTGATGTGTCGGTGAAGGTTTAATAAGTTGGTTAGGCCGTGTTTTGCTGGTTTGTTTGTTAAAGTTTAATAAGTTGGTTAGGTCGTGTGTTTTTTGTGTGTTGGTGAAAGTTTAATAAGTTGGTTAGGTCGTGTGTTGCTGGTGGGTTGGTTAAAGTTTAATAAGTTGGTTAGGCCGTGTTTTGCTGGTTTGTTGGTTAAAGTTTAATAAGTTGGTTAGACCGTGTGTTGCTGGTGTGTTAGTGAAAGTTTAGTAAGTTAGTTAGGTCGTGTGTTGCTGGTGTGTTGGTGAAAGTTTTATAAGTTGGTAAAGTCGTGCGTTGTTGGTGTGTTGGTGAAAGTTTAATAAGTTGGTTAGACCGTGTGTTGCTGGTGTGTTGGTAAAAGTTTAATAAGTTGGTTAAGTCGTGTGTTGCTGGTGTGTTCGTGAAAGTTTAATAAGTTGGTTAGACCGTGTGTTGCTGCTGTGTTGGTGAAAGTTTAATAAGTTGGTTAAGTCGTGTGTTGCTTGTGTGTTGGTGAAAGTGTAATAAGTTTGTTAGGCCGCGTGTTGCTGGTGTTGGTGAAATTTGATAAGTTGGTTAGGTTGTGTGTTTTTGGTGTGTTGGTGAAAGCTTAATAAGTTGGTTAGGCCGTGTGTTGCTGGTGTGTTGGTGAAAGTTTGGCCAAATGAGGAAAATGTCGCTGATGCAGTGTAAGGGTTCAATTGGAAAGTTTTTGAGTGTTGGGTTTTTCATATTGGCATACATATGTGGGCATGGCTAGAATGATAATGAAACTGTCTCATTTTTTGGTGTCTTCGTTTAGATAAAAAGTAAAGACAAGAAAACAAAAAAAAGCTTTTCTGAAACCTTAACCCTAACCCTTACCCCTAAACCTTTACCCTAACCCCTTTATTGCATCAAACTCGTCGAGTGTTTCTGAATCGGATGCATCGCACATGCCATGCAGATACCCAAGGTATATTATTTGTTGATGACTGAAAATTTAATGCCAGTTCAAAAATAATTTTAATAACAGTCGATGGCCAATTATTGGTTTATAAGTAACCTTGGCAACAATGCATCCCCCATCTAAATAGTAAGGCCCCAGTCAAGGGTTTCAGTGGTAAAATGCGTCGACCTTGCTGCTAGTACACATACGAAATATCGAATAAAAATCACTTTCTTGTGATATTCGAAGTATTCGCCACGAATAAAGCTCGATATTTTTTTTCTTTCTCTCATGATACATAAAAACAAATCTTTTCTTCGCCCATGATACATAAAAAACAGATTGTTACCCAAGCGGAAACCCATTGTCTACGATTTTGTCACATGACCGGAAGGATGACACAATGAGAAGGGTAAATTGCTGAATCATTGGATTATGGAAACTGATGGACTTTATTGGCTTGTGAACGATTTCTTTTATGAATTAAAATTTTCTTTAGTCGACCCCCCTCCCCCCCTCTTCGATCCCCCTCCTTCGGCCGAACTTACTTTTCTATTTTTATTATTCATCAAAGATACGTCCTCCTTTTTCAATAAGAGGCTTTGTCGTACTGACATTTTGTCTGTCATCTTATTTTTACTCGCGAGAAGTTCGCATTTGAATTGCACGTCTATAATAGGGACTGTCCGATTGTTTGGCGGTTCATCGTTTTATCACGCTTAAATTTGAAATATCATTTTTTGTCTGTCACACTTAAGTTACAAATAGCATTTTCTTTTGTTGTTCACGCTTAAGTTACAAATAGCATTTTATTTTGTGCGTCACGCTTAATATTAAATAGCATTTTCGTTGGTCTGCCACGTTTAAATTTTCAAATAGCATCTTCATTTTTTTAGTCACGCTAACATTTTCTTTAGCCTCTCATGATCAAGTGAAAATAGCATTTTCGCTGGTCTGTCAACCGTTAGTTTTTAAATAGCATTTTTCCTGCGCTTAAAGATATTTTATTTTGTCTGTCACGTTTAAGTTTCAAATAGTTCTAAACTATTAGGTTAACACACATAATGGCCAAGAACCACTCGAGGATTAGGGTCAATCAGATGGAATGATTGTGAGTCGAAAGATGAGGAAGAATCACTCGTATGAAGTGAGTTTGATAACTCATTGGCCGGTTTCTGATAAGCATTTGTGGACAATGGTCTTGAAGATGACCATTTTGTAATCTGCAGAGAAGTAGCCCCGCAGTAACGTGTTCCATAGACGGAAGTCCTTACAAAGAAGCCCTATCCATGAAAATTCCGCCATACGTTAGGCACGTGGAGGAGGAAAGGGACATCTCTTTGCAGTTGTGGTAGTAAGACATGTACTTAAGAGGAGGAACACGAGATTGGAGCTCAGTCGAGCGCAATTCATGTAAATGACGATAGAGTAGCGAGAGACTATCACCATATCTTCCAAGAGAAAGGGGCTTTAGGGATCATCTTCCACTAGATTGTGAAGTCGATTCTGTACTCTGAGCGGCACCTCCCCAGATGTGGCATCAGCGGCACTTCCCCAGATGTGACATCAGTGGCACCTCCCCAGATGTGACATCAGTGGCACCTCCCCAGATGTGGCATCAGTGGCACCTCCCCAGATGTGACATCAGTGACACCTCCCCAGATGTGACATCAGTGGCACCTCCCCAGATGTGGCATCAGTGGCACCTCCCCAGATGTGACATCAGTGGCACCTCCCCAGATGTGACATCAGTGGCACATCCCCAGATGTGGCATCAGTGGCACCTCCCCAGATGTGACATCAGCGGCACCTCCCCAGATGTGACATCAGCGGCACCTCCCCAGATGTGACATCAGCGGCACCTCCCCAGATGTGACATCAGCGGTGCCTCCCCAGATGTGACATCAGCTATGCCTCCCTAGATGTGACATCAGTATTCCGTGGTAGGACGTTAAAATAGTTTTCGTTGGTCAGTGATGCTTCAGTTTGAAATTGCATGTTCTTTTGTCTGTCACGTGTACTTTTGAAATAGCATTTTCAGATTCGTCCATAGATGCGTCCTATATAAAAAGGTTCCGTCTATTCGTCAGTTTGTCACATTTTTGTTGGAAATAGCAAATTCATTGCTAAACGCCCGAATTGAATGGAAGTGAGAAGTTAGCCTGGGGAATTTCGTAGCGTGAAGTGCGCGGCCCACAACTTTTATCTGTTTTCATCTACGCCATTAATTTTTGCAGATTCATGTGTGAAACTGATTTATGCGTCATACAATTTAACACGATTCGATCATTTCATACAACGAAGGCCTTGTCATTTCCCTTCTTCTGCATCTGTCAGCTTACAACGTTGCAAAGCCACTCGAGGATGTGCTCGGACTGATGATTACGCGTACCTCACGCAAATATTGGGTTGGTTGCTAAGTTTCTGCCGTTATTTTATTTGAATTTAAAAAGTTTATTTTTATGGAAATCGCTCCAGACAAGACATGAAGCCACTTGATGTAAAGAGCTAACAAGAACGAAATATGATTATCGCAATGACAGAAGATGCCCATTGGCGTTAGTCTTGAAAAGACCAAGGTTATAGATAGAAAGAAAACAGTCAGCAGGAAGAGAGTTCCACAAGCCAGCGGTTCCTGGAAAGAAGCTACTGGAATAGGAAGCTGTATTACATAAGGTATATAAAAAGGCGAATTGATGGAGACCACTAGACCAACGAGTCAAACGAGCTGGAACAAAAGAAGCGGGGAATAGATCACATAATTCTTAAGAACACATGCCATAATAGTATTTATAGAAAAGACTGAGACTAGCAACTGTTATCATTATTTCAAGCAACATCAATTCTGTGAGAGAGGGTGCAGAGAATAAAGGGTGGGGCCAATCAAATTACAGATACGCCTTACCTTATCAAGAAGCCTCAAATGGGACAGAGATTCACCAGCCCAAATATGAGAGAATCGACTTTACGAGAAGCAGAAAGAGCAATGGATCTAATGTATGAAGTCCAAGAAAGATTTGATGAGAAAGTAAGACCAAGAAGTTTCAGGGTCGATTTCTTCTCAAGAGCAGAGCCATCCATGAGAATCTCAGGAATAAAATGAACATGTCTACGATTGAAAGACACGAGCTGAATCTTAAAAGGATTAAACAAAACAAGCCATTTCGTACCCCAATCCATAACTGAACCCAAGTTAACTTTTAGATCAGCTGCATATTTTAACTGATAGGCGATTAGCAACACCAGAATAGACATAAATGTTAATTTTATGAATAATATTCTCTGGAAGATCATTGATATAGAGAAGAAACAGTGTTGGACCTAGAATAGAGCCCTGAGGAACATCAGCATTGGTAGGAAAAAAGAATGAAGATACATTGTCCAAAGTTAGTTGCAAGCTTCGATCAGAAAGAAAAGACCTAATAAGGTCAAGAACCTCACCACCAATACCATAACCCTGAAGTTTCTGTAGGAGACTAGAATGCCACACTCTGTCGAATGCCTTCGAAATGTCAAGCACAATGGCTATATCCTCTCTGAATGATCCATAAACTGACAGATCCGCCCAGTAACAGTAGTTAAAAGATCTGCAGTTGAATGAAAACCACGAAAGTCACACTGAACATCACTGAAGAGACCATCATTTTCAAGAAAATGAACCAGCTTGCTGTTTACCAACATTTCAAAAACTTTGCTAATAAAAAAGAGGGTAGTAACAGAACGATGTTTAGTTGGGTCAAACCGGTCACCAACATTCTTGAAGATAGCGACAATAAAGGACTCCCTCCAATAAAAAAGAAAACAGGACTGAGATAAACACCGATTGAACAATTTCCGAGGATGTCCAGAAGCACAACGTTTGAAAACGACAACAGGAATTGAATCAGAACCGGAAGCCTTAGACTAGTCAAGATCAGAAAGAAACCTGACAACCATATTGCCCCTGTAGAATAACCGTCCCAGAACGAATAAAACAAGCCGCGCGTGCGTGGTCCCCCTCTGTATGTGACTCGATGTGGCGAGTGTAAAATGCAATAAATTTGGGCAATTTGGGGCATTTTTGACCCCCCTACTTTAACCCTCTGGGGCGCGAACCAGAATTTTTCTGAGGTCAAGGATGCTCATTTTATATCCAGAACAATTGTCTCTACATTTTGGCCAAGTTTAAGAAAAATTGAATGGATGGATCAAATGTTATGTGAGAAAAGGGTAATTTTTGCCATTTTAAGGGCTTTTGACCCCCTGGGGCCGCGAACCAGATTTTTTCCAAGGTCAGCGATACTTATTTTCTATTAGGAACAATTGCCTCCACATTTTGGCCAAATTTCAGAAAAATTGAATGAATGGATGAAACCAGATATTTTTTCAAAAATCGGAGAATGTCACTTTCTAACCTGACCAAAGTTACAACTTCATGCAAAATTTCAGAGAAATTCAATGGATGGTTGCAGAAAAAATCCGGACGGACGGACGGACGGACGGACGGACAGACGGACGGACGGACGGAAATGCCTCAAACCATAGGTCCCCCGATTTTATAAATCGGGGGACAAATTAATACTCTTAACAGAAGAGCTGCCACCACTTTTATGTCCTCTTACGAAAATTAGAAGCAAGATGCAATGATACTAAACCTTATGTCTAAAATCCTTATTCTAATTCTGATCCATTACATGATTTTGATTCTAGAAAATGTCTGAAATTTAAGGCCTAAGCTTAAGTAGTCTTAAGAATAAAATTAAAATTCAGGGATTCTTGCTTAATTAGTGTCTATAGCCCGTAAACACCTCGTAACAGGCTCAAAAGAAACTTAAATTTTGAGAAATTTATTAATTAATTTCTAATACTTATTAAAATATCACAAATATCGGAGGTACCTGAATTTTCCCGAAGAGCTTCCACCCCTTTCTACTCCCTTTGCATGAAACTAAATTAAACTAAATATAGCCCACATTACGACCTCTTACACGTAGCAGCAGTGTTCCAAAAATCCATAATTATCGGGTGATTAATTGTAGGAGTTGATCCTATACATAAAAATGTACAAACATATACACATAACTTTGCTTTATATATTAGATTAATACTGAATATTTCATTAAGATCTCTGATGTTTTGGTGATTTTTATTTTTACGTAACATGTCCGAATGCTGCCGACGCGAAGTTCATGGAAACTGGTTCATATTCGATATAAGTAACCCTAATTCTAACCCTAACCCTAACCCTAACCTTAACCCTAACCCTAACCCTAACCCTAATTCTAACCCTAACCCTAATTCTAACCCTAACCCTAACCCTAAACCCGACTGGTTCATATTCGATATAAGTAACCCTAATTCTAACCGTAACCCTAACCCTAATTCTAACCCTAACCCTAACCCTAAACCCGACTGGTTCATATTCGATATAAGTAACCCTAATTCAAACCCTAACCCTAACCCTAATTCTAACCCTAACCCATACCTTAATTCTAACCCCAACCCTAACCCTAAACCCGACTGGTTCATATTCGATATAATTAACCCTAATTCTAATCCTAACCCTAATTCTAACCTAACTCTAACCCTAACCCTAAACCCGACTGGTTCATATTCGATATAAGTAACCCTAATTCTAACCTTAACCCTAACCCTAACCTTAACCCTAACCCTAACCCTAACTCTAATTCTAACCCTAACCCTAATTCTAACCTAACTCTAACCCTAACCCTAAACCCGACTGGTTCATATTCGATATAAGTAACCCTAATTCTAACCCTAACCCTAACCCTAACCTTAACCCTAACCCTAACCCTAACCCTAACTCTAACCCTAATTCTAACCCTAACCCTAATTCTAACCCTAACCATAATTCTAACCCTAAACCTAACCCTAAGCCCGACTGGTTCATATTCGATATAAGTAACCCTAATTCTAACCCTAACCCGACTGGTTCATATTCGATATAAATACCAAATTACATTTCATATCAAGGACGAAATAATATTATTATACCCGTAGTCGAAACTCGGTGACTATCTTTAAAAATAGATATCACCCTGATGGTGCGAAATGAAAAAAAATTAATGGCAGCTCGCTAGAATATGATACGAAAAAATCGGATATGAAAACACAAAAAGGTCTTGAGAACTTTAAAGACTTTAAAGCCGCTTTAACATCTTGTTCATTCGTACCTTTGTAATGGTGGTCAATGAGTCAATGCGTTTCGACTATGGGTACAAAAGACGTATTTTGTCATTGCAATGAAAGGGGGAAAGTAAAGTCATTTAAGTGACCATATATCGAATAATACGCTAAGACAATTTTATATTGTTACGTACGTTCTAACCCTCCATTCCTTTTTGTTAAAGATGGAATGCAAAAAAAAGAAAATAATTTACAAATTTCATCTGATGACGCTTTTGTGTCGAACGTAAAACTCGAACTAAAATTCTATTTTATTTGCCTTCGTGTTAGGATAAAAATGTTGTATTTTTTTGGTCCAAATATGGTCAAATAATATCGTGGGGTCTGCGTTCGCGCCGGACGTGGATACAATGGAAATACGTCACAAACTCTTACAAGTGTTTCGGAGATAGACCCCCCCCCATAAGCAGATATATTCTGAAACTACATGAGCCAGAGTACTTAGGTAAGTAGGTTTCAGTTTGAACAAAGGCGGCACAATAATATCGTGGGGTCTTCGTTCGCGCCGGGCGTCTATAGAATGGAAATATTTTAAAGCCCGGCAGCAAGTTGCAACAGATGAACGATGCCACTGTAAAAATTTCAGCGGGTCCCTCTAAGAATTAATAAATATTCAAAATGTAATTACGATTTGATAATTGTCTGATTTTTTGGTTGATTTTTTTTTTTTTCAATCAGAAGTTGTTCTTTTTTTTTTGGTTAAAAAACAAATTACTTTCACTTGTATTCTCTGTCACTAAAAAAAAAATCTTAGCATCGTTTCAGTTGAAGTGGCGGGAGTGGGCGGTTGCGTTGGTTGTGGACACGTCTGGTCTGGTGGGCGTTATATTATGGATTTACGAAATCCTTTCAAGTTTTGGTTTGAACGGAACACACAAAAAAAAAAAACGTACGTGATTTATCAATGATCAACGTTTCTCACATGGAACAACTGACTCCGAACACACACGAAAGAATCTACTTGCGGGACTGCATGTGGGTGTCTCTTCAATTGCCTATATATTTGTTCATTTTCAAATCCATGCACGTACATGTTACGAATATATATATATATATATATATATAGTATATATTATATATAGTATATTATATATATATATATATATATATATATATATATATATATATATATATATATATATATATATATATATATATATATATGGATATGGTGGTGGGACATTTTGACGACATTCGCTTTGATGTCTATTAGTGATGACGTAACCACCCACGCCGGGAGTGATTCGGGGGATAAACGATACAAAGTGATTTAATTTAAACCTAACCCTAACTCGTAATGAGAAACCATCCTCATTTAAATAAATAAAAAAAGAAACGGGTATTTTTAAGATGCGCCCATTTAATCTGCGCGGTTAAAGCCGAAGATGCTAGTTCAAACCTATGCGGGGCAGACAGAGAGACAGAGAGACAGAGAGAGAGAGAGAGAGAGAGACAGACAGACAGAGAGACAGATAGACAGACAGAGTGACAGAGAGAGAGAGAGAGAGAGAGACAGACAGACAGACAGACAGACAGACAGATAGACAGACAGATAGACAGACAGATAGACAGACAGAGTGACAGAGAGACAGACAGACAGACAGAGAGACAGATAGACAGACAGACAAACAGACAGACAGACAGAGTGACAGACAGACAGACAGAGAGACAGATAGACAGAGAGACAGACAGACAGACAGGGTGACAGACAGACAGACAGACAGAAAGACAGATAGACAGACAGAGTGACAGACAGACAGACAGAAAGACAGATAGACAGACAGACAGACAGACAGAGTAACAGACAGACAGACAGACAGACAGATAGACAGACAGACAGAGTAACAGACAGACAGACAGAGTGACAGAGAGACAGACAGACAGATAGACAGATCGACAGAGAGACAGACAGACAGACGAACAGAACTATTTTTATACTATTGGGTTAATACTTATCAAGGCCAAGATCCACTCGAGGATAAGGGTTAATGAGGCGGATGAATATCACTCGAAAGGTGAGGAACACTATGGGAGTACGGTACTTCTACAGAATACAAACCAAACTAAACTAAACCGACTCTTACCGAAGCAGATTTCCGGAAACAGCCGAAGCACTTAATCGGAAGCCGCGAAATAAATGTGTGGCAGACGACAATTAAAGAACTGAAATGAAAAATGTAGAGAGACGACGATTCTTTTCTTTTTGTACACTATCCTGACCCTAACCTATGTACTAAGTGAGTGTTTGTAGACGTCCGAGAATCTTTCAAACAACAACAACAGCAACAACAAAAAAGGAAGAGTATTTTTTTTTGAATCATTAAAAAATTATTCGGGGGGAAAAAAGAAAGAAGGAAAAGTTCTTTAATTTTTTACCTTCGTCCGAAAAAATACATTTAGGTGAGTGTTTTTTTTTTTTTACATAAAAACACTTTTTATTAAAACCAAGGGGTAGATTGTTCTTGTTCCGTCAGCCCTGACCCGTGGCACAATGGTTAAAAGCGTTGATTAACAATCAATTCTAAATGATAGTCTTCTAAAGGTAACTAAGAATAACATAATAATTAACAGTTCTACCCGGTCATGACTGACGGAACGAGAACAATCTACCCCCGCGGATTAAATAAAAAGTTGTGTTCGGAATTCCGTATAGGTTCCCGAGGTCGACATAAAGTTTCCCAAGGTAAAAAAAATGCACCTGAAGAAAGTCGAAGGATGCATCGGCCGAAAGGTTGCGAAACGAACAACCAAGATGAGAATAGTAGTCCGAATAATCCAAATTATACATAGATCGATTTTATCGAACATTTGGGCAAAATATCAACTGAGATATTATAAAAAAAAGGGCAAATTCTCTTTTCTCCTAAAAAATTATCTCCCGGCGTTCACCATGACGACAAGTTAACTCCCTTGATTTTTGAAATTTTCCAATTTGATTGGCCGAGGCAATTCTCCTTGACTAATCAACAAACAGCTAATTTTGGCGGGATGGATGTAAAAATCCTTCGTTCGTCCTCCTTATAATCTAGTCGGGATTTTCTCCTTAATTTGAATGCGACTTAATTGAATACAACATATTTTTTGTGGGGGGGGGGGGGGGTCGTTTATAAACGGACGTTAAAACGAACTCTTTTTATTTATAGTTGGGCTTCTTCTAAGCCGCAAATACAATTAGTTTTGCAAAGACTTTTATATATTATTGTTTAATTTGATAATATTAATACATATTATCCTTTATCTATGTTTTCTGTAGTCTTTCTTACAGCATTTTTTTTACTTCCACACGCAACAAGTGAACAGTTCTTTACCAAATAACTTTAATATTCTAATAGTCTCTATAATACAATTGAACCAATTGCTTTATCGGTTTTTCTGGAAATTGATCGATTCTTTCGTCTAACTTGCTAAATTGACTAAATGACTGACCCCATTTCTTTACAAAAGGTCAACATATATGAAGTCCCACTGATGGGCAAAGTACTCCCACGTGTGATTTTGACACATGATTGAATTCATTTCGGTCATCATCAATTTCATCGTATTTTTTTCTCGTTCGGCGGAAGGAGGCGAAACGTTTTTTGGTTTAGTTTTTTATTTTAATATCCGCTGACAAATTGAGGGAAAATGTGTCAAAATTGTCAACCATTAAGATACATTAAAAGCCATCCGGACGCTAAATGAATAAATAAATAAACAACAAATGCGAGTTCAGCGATAAACTAATAGTGACAGACTTAAGTGTGACATACAAATAAAAATCTTTCAAACTGAAGTGTGACAGACCAATGAAAAAAAAATCAAATTTAAGCCTGACAGACCAACGGACAAAAATGCTATTTCAAACTTAAGCCTGACAGACCAACGAAAAAATGATTTCACACTTTAAGCCTTAGAGGCTGACGGAAAGTTCTATTTCAAAATCTGACAAACAAGAATGCTATTTCAAGCTTTAGTGTAACACCCCTCCTACGTGACAGACTGACGGACGGACAGGTACCCTTAATGAGATCCGTGAAAGGATCTAAACATTTTAAATTTAAGAGTGACAAAACTTTGGTCTCTAACTTTGGTCTGTCACGTTTAAGTTTGAAATAGCATTTTCTGTCTGTCACGCTTAAGTATGTTTTTTTAATGTGTAAGTGGAGTAACTTTTCTGTTTAGATATGTATGTGTAAATTGTAGTTGCAAAATGTTTAGTTGGTTGTGTGCATCTGTCTGTCGGACATCGTTTTAAGGGTATAAAGCAAAGTGATGCCCTTTCAACGCTTCTATTCTGCATTGTTATCGCATCGGTTATTTGGAAAAACAGAACAACAATGGAGCTTTGGTTTTTTTTCGATTGGTGGACATCTTTTGTCTAATCTGAGCATCTGCAACCAGTGACTCCATCTCTGATTTTCAGTTATTTCTGGATAATTTTGTGAAATACTCGAAAACCTTCCTTCCTGGCCTTTTGGCTAAGATCAAAGTGTAGTATCTGTTCCGATGGATACTGCACCCCATAGACTGGTATTGTCTTGTCCTTCGGGGCTTGATCTACGCCGGTCTATGGGTCTGTCCTGTGCAGTTCTAGGAGGTCCACCCTCCCAGGCTTCGCCTCTCCTCATTGGGGGGGGGGTAAGTTTATGGCTTACTGCCTGAGGCACCCCTACCGGGGAATGTCGACGGGGCTGCCCAGGCAATTTTTAAACCCCACTTTCCCGACCCGACCTTGGGTCATATCTTACTTGTGGGAGTAAGATAAAAACTGGCCTTGTGCCTAACTCCTGGAGAGGAGTAAATCAATAATCGAAAACCTTCCCTCCTGGCCTTTTGACTAAGATCAAAGTGTAGTATCTGTTCCGATGGATACTGCACCCCATACTGGTGTTGTCTTGGCCTTCGGGTCTTGATTTACGCCGGTCAATGGGTATGTCCTGTGCAGTTCTGGGAGGTCCACCTTCCCAGGCTTTGCCTCCCCTCTTTGGGGAGGAGTAAGTTTATTGCTTACTGCCTGAGGCGCCCCTACCGGGGAATGCCGACGGGGCTGCCCATGCAATTTTTAAATCCCACTTTCCCGACCCGACCTTGGGTCACATCTTACTTGTGGGAGTAAGATAAAAGCTGGCCTTGTGCCTAACTCCTGGAGAGGAGTAAATCAATACTCGAAAGAAGTTAGTCTTTCTATTAACACGTCCCAACCTAAACTAAATGCATGACCACTGATAAAAATAAACTCCTCTTAACATCAACAGCCAACAAATTGTAAAAGTCACAGAGTTTGTTTACCTTGGGCACAATCTGTCTTCATCTAACGACGGGCAAACCACTGTAAATCATAGGACCGTTTAGGTTGGGCCACCTTCACAAGAAGAAAACCGCCCTAACTTCTAAACGCATATCATACAAAATGATACTAAAACGAAAATCTATAACGCATAGGTTCTTCCTGTAGTTTTATACGAACTTGAATGTGTCAACTGGACTGTAAAATTATGTCAGAAAGTAGAAACTTTCCAAAGCCACATCATGTGCTTCATTACTGATCATAAACTATATGATCACATCAGTATTGCAGAGTTGTGAAAACTCACTGACATCCCGTCAATATTCTCTGTCATCAAATATAAATTCTGATATAGGCACATCACTCCCAATCAAAACCCTAAAGCACTTCTATTCTGCATTATTATGGCATCAGTCATTTGGAAAACAGAACAACAATCTAGCTCTGATTTTTTAATTGGTGGCCATCTTTTGTCTGATCTGAGCCATGCGGATGACATACCTGCGACTAATGACTCCATCTCTGATTTTCAGTTATTTCTGGATAATCTTGTGAAGTAGTCGAAAGAAGTTGGTCTTTCTATTAACACGCCCAAGACTGAATGCATGACAACGTATAAAAAACAAACTCCTATTAACATTAACGGTCAACAAATCGAAAAAAGTTAGAGTTTTTTTTTTACTTTGGGCACCAGTTGTCTTCATCTAACGACGAGCAAACCGCTGTAAATCATAGGATCGGTTTAGGTTGGGCGGCCTTCACAAGAAACAAAACCGCCTTAACTTCTAAACGCATAATATACAAAATGATACTAAAAACGAAAATCTATAACGCACATGTTCTTCCTGTAGTCTTATACGGACTTTAATGTGTCAACTGGACTGTAAAATTACGTCAGAAAGTAGAAAACTTCAAAAGCCACATCATGCGTTTCATTACTGATCATAAACTATCTGATCACATGAGTATCGCAGAGTTGCAAAAACTCACTGGCATCCTATCAATATCCTCTGTCATCAAATATAAAGTCTTGAGATTATTTGGCCACATTTAAGCATTCCAGTGTGGAGCTATGCAAAATATGCGTTGAAGGCATAACACAAGGAAGTCGGTCGAAAGGTAGACAAAAGAAAAGATGGATAGACAACGTTTGTGGATGGACGAACATGAACATGAACCAAGCGAACATCTTGGCCTTGGAGAACACTCTGCCATGTTAGTGCATATTCTGCAGCTAGCGGAGAAAACGTTTAATAATAATTTATCTGTTCCTCAAACGACATCATGCAAAGCATCAGTAGCAGCTAACTTGAAGTATCAGTAGCAGCTAACGTGAAGCATCAGTAGCAGCTAACTTGAAACATCAGTAGCAGCTAACTTGAAGCATCAGTAGCAGCTAACTTGATGTATCAGTAGTAGCTAACTTGAAGTATCAGTAGCAGCTAACTTGAAGTATCAGTAGTGTTTGTAAACATGTGTTTTTTCCAAGTGACTTCTAACATATGCAGTTATCATGTGAGATTTTAAAAGTTGGACCGAAATAGGATTTAAACCAGCATATCAAACTTTGATTCTGACTAGCCAACTTTCATTTGTTATTGTTGTACAATGTTATTGGCACTAAAATAGTGTATTTGGTTTATTCAGAAATTTATTTAATTCCGATAGGAAAACTATTAAAATGGAAACATTTTTCAATTATGACCAAAAAAGGGAATAACTAATATTTGTATTGAAAAATATAAAAAGAGTTGTTTCTCTTACAACTAAAAATGATTTATTTTCCTGTAAATAAATAAAAATTATAAATAAAAATTAGTTCTCTAAATCCTGGACAGCACCGGGTAGATACAGATGTGTATCATATTTTTTTTCAGTAAGTTTAGAAGCAATGAAAAATAATTTTCATTTGTTATTGTTGTAGTATGTTATTAGCACTAACTTCGCCACAGTTTTGCTTTTCTTTTTAAAGATTATGTAGTCCCATCCGAAGAACTATTAAAATGGAAGCATTTTTCAATTGTAACCGAAAAAGAAAAATCATCTCAATTTATAGGGAAAAAAATAAAAAAGAGTTGTTTCCCTTAAAACTAAAAATGTATTTCTTTTCTCGGAAATAAATAAAAGTTATAAATGAAAACGAGTTCACTGCATCCCGGACAGCGCCGGGTAGACAGAACTAGTAAATTGTAAAGTTTTCGGTAGATTAAAAAAAAGCGATGAAAATATACGTCGCCATCTTTGACAGCACGCGCGAACCAATTAAAATAATAACGGACAAACCTTCTTATTTTTATACAGGGTGGCGCAAAAGTCACGAATTAGTTTGAATCAGTAACAACTAATTCAAACTAATTCGTGACTTTTGCGAGATTGTTTGGCGAGCGCTTAATTAGCAGATTTTCTGATTTTAACTGGCATTCACGTTCACCGGATTTAACAGCCCTGACTTTTTCCTTTGGGGTTATCTTAAGGAAAGGGTATATGTGAACAAGCCTGCAACGATTCAAGAGCTTAGAAACAATATCAGACATGAAATCCAAGAACTAGAGTCAGTTATTCTAAGGAGTGCAATGGAAAATGCCCTAACTAGAGCCCGTCTTTGTGAGGCCGAAAATAGTGGCCATTTAAAGGATATTATTTTAAAAAAACTACTGCAACAAAATTACCAAGTAAATGTATTATTTATCAGAAAAGCCTAGTTTCTATCACCTAAACAAATCAATGCGCGACCTTTGCGCCACCCTGTATATAAGTTTAATACAAAAAATATACGGAAAAAAAAACTAAAACTCTTTGGAACTCGCGATGTATTAGTTAAGTAGCTTTTATTCTAAGTAGGTCCATATATTTGTGGGATTTTTGTAACGAGAGAAAATACTTGTGTGTGCGTGTGTGCGTGTGTGTGTGTGTGTGTGTGTGGATTGACGGAAGGGCGTGTGAGGGGGAAGTCGAAAGGAAGAGGAATTAGGTCAGCCTGTGCTACCCAGATGTCTCATTTCCAAATGAGATGCCTGCCTTTGACACACGGGGAGGACGAGCCTGACGGGAACACACGTCTCATAATGGCCATTGACACTTTTACAGTTGCCAACACTGTTCCACTGACATCTTTTATTCGCCTGGTGCCACAGCCCTGGCGTCTCGTTGACGCTGCAGGCCGACGGTGTCAGCCAGCGATGTCTGCACACACTCACACGCGCAAACCGTCAACCGTGGCCCAGCTGTTGATACTGGGCCACGGTCGACAGTATCGAATTGGGCCACTTTTAATTGTGCGTTGGGCCCGAGCAATTCAGCTGTACTCAACATTTAGTCACGATAACCGCGTGCCTCTTCATTTGTTGTGTAACTATAAGGGGGCTGTCATTCATAATTCTGAGATATAGGAAATATAGTCCAATAATACTTATGCTCTGATAACAATAACGTATGTTCTCAAATACCTTACGCACCTTGCACTATACCAAACATCATGTGGAATGAATACCGCCTATCACACATAAACTTCTTTTCTAGTTATTTTTATACTAAATTATAGATCTTCGGAAAAAAAGATCGAGCGCTTTAGGTAGTTGTTAATGCGAACGTGAACAAATATATGCGTTCTTCAGAATTATGTGATCTATTCTCTGCTTCTTTTGTTCCAGCTCGTTTGACTCGTTTGTCTATTGGTCTCCATCAATTCGCTGTTTTGATACCTCATTGTAATACAGCTTCCTATTCCAGTAGCTTCTTTCCAAGAACCGCAGGCTTGTGGAACTCTCTTCCTGCTGACTGTTTTCCTCCTGCCTATAGCCTTGATCTTTTCAAGACTAAGGCCAATAGGCATCTCCTGTCTTTGCGATAATCATCTTTCATTCTTGTTAGCTTCTTACATCAAGCGGCTTCATGACTTGTTTGGAGCGATTTCCATAAAAAATATATATATAAATATTATAGTGTTTCTTTACTTAATAACGATCCTAATGGTTAAAATATCAAAACTGCTGTGCCAACGGTCGGGTTTCAAATCTACGCTTGAAACACAGACTACGTCTAGCCACACCTAAGAGCCGTGTTACAGCGAAACAGCTCTGTGTGAGTGATTATCTATCTATATACTACTAAAACTCTGTGGCTGATCTTGCGTGTTATCTTGTCATCTTATTATGTTGTCTTCGTGCACAAAAAATGACGTCATCCGTTAAAACAAAGAGATAAAGGGAGAAATTCTTGATGACGTCATAACATGATAATATGATCACATAACATTTAAATTCTCAGTTCCTTTTATAGTCAAGCAGTGTCTACTCTAAAATGCATACATTTAGCCTGACCATTCTCTTCGGGAATGATACACAAATATTTCTGTGTAGCTCACTTGTCGTAAGTATATTTTATACTATACTGACTTGGCCGGAATTATTTAGTTTACTTTCCAATTTATTTTATTAACTACGCTCATGGAAAATTCTGTTCAGTTACCGGTTAAAAATTAAGATGGGGCTGTTTTTAAGCCAACACCGATAGCTAAAGATGATGGCGCTCCTGGATAAGCCGTAACCGATCTAAGGGAGATAACTCTATTTTTCTCAGACACCGCTGATCCGAATCCGCTGTAACTTTGGCAAGTGAGATAACTCTTCTCTTTTTTTATCGCAGCATGAAAGAAAATGCGAATGTTTTTATAAATGTCCGTCTTTATTTACATGTCACAAACTTTATAAACTTGATAACAATAAATTAAAAAATGTTACGCTTTTTAACTCAAAGAAAGAAAATGCGACGCTAATTTTTAATAAAGTCTCCATTTTTAAATATCACAAAGAGGCCATAAATAGCGTAGCATATTTCTCTGGGACTGGCCATAAAAAGGGTTGAATCACGCACTGTGACCGGGTCACTGTAGGGTTTATCACACTCCATTGGTCGATCAAATTATAGAATTAGGATACATGTGAATCGTATGGGAATTTAATATTCAAGCGCTTTCGGCTATTTCAGTAAGCATTTTTTCAGATTTTAAAGCAAACGAAATGGCAAACTTAGGATGTGCTCACATAACTATAGTGGACCATGTGTTCACTCCACAAGAAATAAAAGATGTAAAATGGAGTTTTACTTCTATTTTATCAAATTTAATGGAAGACGAAGTCCACTTTGCAGACTTGCAGACTCAGTGGGTTTGATAGCTAATTCTAGCACATGTGAGGCATTTTAATACCGAGGTCTTTGATAAAAAATTCTAGCACATGTGAGGCATGTTTAATACCGAGGTCTTTGATAAAAAAATTCTAGCACATGTGAGGCATGTTTAATACCGAGGTCTTTGATAAAAAAATTCTAGCACATGTGAGGCATGTTTAATACCGAGGTCTTTGATAAAAAATTCTAGCACATGTGAGGCATGTTTAATACCGAGGTCTTTGATAAAAAATTCTAGCACATGTGAGGCATGTTTAATACCGAGGTCTTTGATAAAAAATTCTAGCACATGTGAGGCATGTTTAATACCGAGGTCTTTGATAAAAACATTCTAGCACATGTGAGGCATGTTTAATACCGAGGTCTTTGATAAAAAATTCTAGCACATGTGAGGCATGTTTAATACCGAGGTCTTTGATAAAAACATTCTAGCACATGTGAGGCATGTTTAATACCGAGGTCTTTGATAAAAAATTCTAGCACATGTGAGGCATGTTTAATACCGAGGTCTTTGATAAAAAATTCTAACACATGTGAGGCATGTTTAATACCGAGGTCTTTGATAAAAAATTCTAGCACATGTGAGGCATGTTTAATACCGAGGTCTTTGATAAAAAATTCTAGCACATGTAAGGCATGTTTAATACCGAGGTCTTTGATAAAAAATTCTAGCACATGTGAGGCATGTTTAATACCGAGGTCTTTGATAAAAAATTCTAGCACATGTGAGGCATGTTTAATACCGAGGTCTTTGATAAAAAATTCTAGCACATGTGAGGCATGTTTAATACCGAGGTCTTTGATAAAAACATTCTAGCACATGTGAGGCATGTTTAATACCGAGGTCTTTGATAAAAAATTCTAGCACATGTGAGGCATGTTTAATACCGAGGTCTTTGATAAAAAATTCTAACACATGTGAGGCATGTTTAATACCGAGGTCTTTGATAAAAAATTCTAGCACATGTGAGGCATGTTTAATACCGAGGTCTTTGATAAAAAATTCTAGCACATGTAAGGCATGTTTAATACCGAGGTCTTTGATAAAAAATTCTAGCACATGTGAGGCATGTTTAATACCGAGGTCTTTGATAAAAAATTCTAGCACATGTGAGGCATGTTTAATACCGAGGTCTTTGATAAAAAATTCTAGCACATGTGAGGCATGTTTAATACCGAGGTCTTTGATAAAAAATTCTAGCACATGTGAGGCATGTTTAATACCGAGGTCTTTGATAAAAATTCTAGCACATGTGAGGCATGTTTAATACCGAGGTCTTTGATAAAAAATTCTAGCACATGTGAGGCATGTTTAATACCGAGGTCTTTGATAAAAAACAAACTTGCAGATGGTTACCAATGGAAATGCAAAGATTGCAACTATCGTCGACTTTTCTTTCATTCTGTTAAAGACACTGACATTTTTTTTAATATTACAAAATTTGTGACATTTAAAAACGGAGACTTTATTAAAAATTGGCGTCGCATTTTTTTCTTTCTTTTATTTTTATTATAAAGGGAATCGCGAAAGCGCTCTATCCATTAATAGACTTCAAAAACAGCCTATGCTAGAAATCTCATTTCTTTGATCAATCGTGAATCAAAAACCAATACACCAAATAAGTTAAAACTTTGCACAATTTTTTTTTGATAGGTTCTATAAGTGTGTAATATTTCAGCTTCATTAGTCAAGGTCACCCAGAGATCCAGAAAGGTCAGGAACGATTTAGTGTTATCCGTGTGTACGTACGTACGTATGTGCCACATTGTATCTCATCAACTATTTGATGGATTCAGCTGATTTTTGGCAGAGATAGAGCTTCTAGGGTCTAGTTGATTGCATTTTAATTTCAGTTTACCATATACCTTAGTTTTCCAGAAAATTAAAAAAAAACCCTTAAAAATGACCATTGTATTGAGGCATAGCCTTTACAAAAGTAGTGACATTCCATGAACAATGCCAGTACAATGAAATCATATGCTCTTAATAGGGTTAAGATGAAAATTCATATACACTAAATATACAAAAGCAAGGAAATTCCCAAATTTTTACACTTTTATTGTCATTAAAAGTATGCGAGCACAACAGGGCTATGTATTTTACTGGTAGGAATTTTTCTTCAGCCCACCTCACACACTTCACCCACTCATGCATAGAGATTTATACTATAGTGATGTGATAATGCAATGGTTTGGTTGATATGAAGTCATACCCTTAATTAATGACAATAAAAGTGTGAAAATTTGGGAATTTCCTTGCTTTTGAACATTTAGTGTATATGAATTTTTATCTTCACCCTATTAAGGGCATATGATTTCAGTATACTGGCATTTATCATGGAATTATTATAAAGTTTATAAAGGTTGTGACATTCATAAAAAATTAGCGTCGCATTTTCTTTCTTTCTTAGAGTTAAACAGCGTAACATTTTTCATTAATTGTTATAAAGTTTATAAAGTTTGTGACATTTATCAAAAATTAGCGTCGCATTTTCTTTCTTTCTTTGAGTTAAAAAGCGTAACATTTTTTATTAATTGTTATAAAGTTTATAAAGTTTGTGACATTAATCAAAAATTAGCGTCGCATTTTCTTTCTTTCTTTGAGTTAAACAGCGTAACATGTTTTATTAATTGTTATAAAGTTTATAAAGTTTGTGACATTTATAAAATTTAGCGTCGCATTTTCTTTCTTTCTTTGAGTTAAACAGCGTAACATTTTCATTAATTGTTATAAAGTTTATAAAGTTTGTGACATTTATCAAAAATTAGCGTCGCCTTTTCTTTCTTTCTTTTAGTTAAACAGCGTAAAATGTTTTATTAATTGTTATAAAGTTTATAAAGTTTGTGACATTTATAAAATTTAGCGTCGCATTTTCTTTCTTTCTTTGAGTTAAACAGCGTAACATTTTCATTAATTGTTATAAAGTTTATGAAGTTTGTGACATTTATAAAATTAAGCGTCGCATTTTCTTTCTTTGAGTTAAAAAGCGTGACATTTTTTATTAATTGTTATAAAGTTTATAACGTTTTTGACATTCATAAAAAATTAGCGTCGCATTTTCTTTTTTTCTTTGAGTTAAAAAGCGTAACATTTTTTATTAATTGTTATAAAGTTTATAACGTTTTTGACATTAATCAAAAATTAGCGTCTCATTTCCTTTCTTTCTTTGAGTTGAACAGCGTAAAATTTTTTATTAATTGTTATAAAGTTTATAACGTTTTTGACATTTGTAAAATTAAGCGTCGCATTTTCTTTCTTTCTTTGAGTTAAAAAGCGTGACATTTTTTATAAATTGTTATAAAGTTCATAAAGTTTGTGACATTTATCAAAAATTAGCGTCGCCTTTTCTTTCTTTCCTTGAGTAAAAAACGTAACATTTTTTTTATTTATTGTTATAAAGTTTATAAAGTTTGTGACATTTATAAAATTTAGCGTCGCATTTTCTTACTTTCTTTGAGTTAAACAGCGTAACATTTTTCATAAATTGTTATAAAGTTTATAAAGTTTGTGACATTTATCAATAATTAGCGTCGCATTTTCTTTCTTTCTTTGAGTTAAACAGCGTAACATTTTCATTAATTGTTATAAAGTTTATAAAGTTTGTGACATTAATCAAAAATAAGCGTGGCATTTTCTTTCTTTCTTTGAGTGAAACAGCGTAACATTTTTTATTAATTGTTATAAAGTTTATAAAGTTTGTGCCATTAATAAAAAATTAGCGTCTCATTTCTTTCTTTCTTTGAGTTAAACAGCGTAACATTTTTCATTAATTGTTATAAAGTTGATAAAGTTTGTGACATTTATAAAAAATTAGCGTCGCATTTTCTTTCTTTCTTTGAGTGAAACAGCGTAACATTTTTCATTAATTGTTATAAACTTCATAAAGTTTGTTACATTTATAAAGTTTTGCGTCGAATTTTCTTGCTTTCTTTGAGTTAAACAGCGAAACATTTTTATTATTAATTGTTATAAAGTTTATAAAGTTTGCGACATTTATCAAAAATAAGCGTCGAATTTTCTTTCTTTCTTTGAGTTGAACAGCGTAACATTGTTTATTAATTGTTATAAAGTTTATTAAGTTTGTGACATTTATCAAAAATTAGCGTCGCATTTTCTTTCTTTCTTTGAGTGAAACAGCATAACATTTTTCATTGATTGTTATAAACTTCATTAAAGTTTGTGACATTTATCAAAAATTAGCGTCGCCTCTTCTTTCTTTCTTTTAGTTAAAAAGCGTAACATTTTTTATTAATTGTTAAAAAGTTTATAAAGTTTGTAACATTAATCAAAAATTAGCGTCGCATTTTCTTTCTTTCTTTGAGTGAAACAGCGTAACATTTTTCATGAATTGTTATAAAGTCAATAA
Source organism: Sepiola atlantica (assembly GCA_963556195.1). NCBI lineage: Eukaryota > Metazoa > Mollusca > Cephalopoda > Sepiida > Sepiolidae > Sepiola > Sepiola atlantica. Next base: position 139,903,116 of record OY744518.1, read on the forward strand.
AGTTTGTGACATTTATAAAATTTAGCGTCGCATTTTCTAGCTTTCTTTGAGTTAAACAGCGTAACATTTCTTTTATTAATTGTTATAAAGTTTATAAAGTTTGCGACATTTATCAAAAAGAACCGTCGCATTTTCTTGCTTTCTTTGAGTTAAACAGCGTAAACTTATTTCATTAATTGTTATAAACTTCATAAAGTTTGTGACATTTATCAAAAATTAGCGTCGCCTTTTCTTTCTTTCTTTTAGTTAAAAAGCGTAACTTTTTTTATTTATTGTTATAAAGTTTATAACGTTTGTAACATTTATCAAAAATTAGCGTCGCATTTTCTTTCTTTCTTGGAGTTAAAAAGCGTAACATTTTTCATTAATTGTTACAAAGTTCATAAAGTTGTGACATTTATCACAAATTGGCGTCGCCTATTCTTTCTTTCTTTGAGTTAAAAAGCGTAACATTTTTTATTAATTGTTATAAAGTTTATAAAGTTTGTGACATTTATAAAATTAGCGTCGCGTTTTCTTTTTTTCTTTAGGTTAAACAGCGTAAATTTTTTTTATTAATTGTTATAAAGTTTATAAAGTTTGTGACATTTATCAAAAATTAGCGTCGCATTTTCTTTCTTTCTTTGAGATAAACAGCGTAACATGTATCATTAATTGTTATAAAGTTTATAAAGTTTGTGACATTTATAAAAAATTAGCGTGGCTTTTTCTATCTTGTTTTGAGTAAAAAGCGTGACATTTTTTATTAATTGTTATAAAGTTCATAAAGTTTGTGACATTTATCAAAAATTAGCGTCGCATTTTCTTTCTTCCTTTGAGTGAAACAGCGTAACATTTTTCATTAATTGTTATAAACTTTATAAAGTTTGTTACATTTATAAAGTTTTGCGTCGAATTTTCTTGCTTTCTTTGAGTTAAATAGCGTAACATTTTTCATAAATTGTTATAAAGTTTATAAAGTTTGTGACATTTATCAATAATTAGCGTCGCATTTTCTTTCTTTCTTTGAGTTAAAAAGCGTAACATTTTCATTAATTGTTATAAAGTTTATAAAGTTTGTGACATTTATCAAAAATTAGCGTCGCCTTTTCTTTCTTTCTTTTAGTTAAACAGCGTAACATGTTTTATTAATTGTTATAAAGTTTATAAAGTTTTTGACATTTGTAAAATTAAGCGTCGCATTTTCTTTCTTTATTTCTTTGAGTTAAAAAGCGTGACATTTTTTATAAATTGTTATAAAGTTCATAAAGTTTGTGACATTTATCAAAAATTAGCGTCGCCTTTCTTTCTTTCTTTGAGTAAAAAACGTAACATTTTTTTTATTTATTGTTATAAAGTTTATAAAGTTTGTGACATTTATAAAATTTAGCGTCGCATTTTCTTACTTTCTTTGAGTTAAACAGCGTAACATTTTTCATAAATTGTTATAAAGTTTATAAAGTTTGTGCCATTAATAAAAAATTAGCGTCTCATTTCTTTCTTTCTTTGAGTTAAACAGCGTAACATTTTCATTAATTGTTATAAAGTTGATAAAGTTTGTGACATTTATAAAAAATTAGCGTCGCATTTTCTTTCTTTCTTTGAGTGAAACAGCGTAACATTTTTCATTAATTGTTATAAACTTTATAAAGTTTGTTACATTTATAAAGTTTTGCGTCGAATTTTCTTGCTTTCTTTGAGTTAAACAGCGAAACATTTTTATTATTAATTGTTATAAAGTTTATAAAGTTTGCGACATTTATCAAAAATAAGCGTCGAATTTTCTTTCTTTCTTTGAGTTGAACAGCGTAACATTGTTTATTAATTGTTATAAAGTTTATTAAGTTTGTGACATTTATCAAAAATTAGCGTCGCATTTTCTTTCTTTCTTTGAGTGAAACAGCATAACATTTTTCATTGATTGTTATAAACTTCATTAAAGTTTGTGACATTTATCAAAAATTAGCGTCGCCTCTTCTTTCTTTCTTTTAGTTAAAAAGCGTAACATTTTTTATTAATTGTTAAAAAGTTTATAAAGTTTGTAACATTAATCAAAAATTAGCGTCGCATTTTCTTTCTTTGTTTGAGTGAAACAGCGTAACATTTTTCATGAATTGTTATAAAGTCAATAAAGTTTGTGACATTTATAAAATTTAGCGTCGCATTTTCTAGCTTTCTTTGAGTTAAACAGCGTAACATTTCTTTTATTAATTGTTATAAAGTTTATAAAGTTTGCGACATTTATCAAAAAGAACCGTCGCATTTTCTTGCTTTCTTTGAGTTAAACAGCGTAAACTTATTTCATTAATTGTTATAAACTTCATAAAGTTTGTGACATTTATCAAAAATTAGCGTCGCCTTTTCTTTCTTTCTTTTAGTTAAAAAGCGTAACTTTTTTTATTTATTGTTATAAAGTTTATAACGTTTGTAACATTTATCAAAAATTAGCGTCGCATTTTCTTTCTTTCTTGGAGTTAAAAAGCGTAACATTTTTCATTAATTGTTACAAAGTTCATAAAGTTGTGACATTTATCACAAATTGGCGTCGCCTCTTCTTTCTTTCTTTGAGTTAAAAAGCGTAACATTTTTTATTAATTGTTATAAAGTTTATAAAGTTTGTGACATTTATAAAATTAGCGTCGCGTTTTCTTTTTTTCTTTGAGTTAAACAGCGTAAATTTTTTTTATTAATTGTTATAAAGTTTATAAAGTTTGTGACATTTATCAAAAATTAGCGTCGCATTTTCTTTCTTTCTTTGAGATAAACAGCGTAACATGTATCATTAATTGTTATAAAGTTTATAAAGTTTGTGACATTTATAAAAAATTAGCGTGGCTTTTTCTATCTTGTTTTGAGTAAAAAGCGTGACATTTTTTATTAATTGTCATAAAGTTCATAAAGTTTGTGACATTTATCAAAAATTAGCGTCGCATTTTCTTTCTTCCTTTGAGTGAAACAGCGTAACATTTTTCATTAATTGTTATAAACTTTATAAAGTTTGTTACATTTATAAAGTTTTGCGTCGAATTTTCTTGCTTTCTTTGAGTTAAATAGCGTAACATTTTTCATAAATTGTTATAAAGTTTATAAAGTTTGTGACATTTATCAATAATTAGCGTCGCATTTTCTTTCTTTCTTTGAGTTAAAAAGCGTAACATTTTCATTAATTGTTATAAAGTTTATAAAGTTTGTGACATTTATCAAAAATTAGCGTCGCCTTTTCTTTCTTTCTTTTAGTTAAACAGCGTAACATGTTTTATTAATTGTTATAAAGTTTATAAAGTTTTTGACATTTGTAAAATTAAGCGTCGCATTTTCTTTCTTTGAGTTAAAAAGCGTGACATTTTTTATTAATTGTTATAAAGTTTATAACGTTTTTGACATTCATAAAAAATTAGCGTCGCATTTTCTTTTTTTCTTTGAGTTAAAAAGCGTAACATTTTTTATTAATTGTTATAAAGTTTATAACGTTTTTGACATTAATCAAAAATTAGCGTCTCATTTCCTTTCTTTCTTTGAGTTGAACAGCGTAAAATTTTTTATTAATTGTTATAAAGTTTATAACGTTTTTGACATTTGTAAAATTAAGCGTCGCATTTTCTTTCTTTCTTTGAGTTAAAAAGCGTGACATTTTTTATAAATTGTTATAAAGTTCATAAAGTTTGTGACATTTATCAAAAATTAGCGTCGCCTTTTCTTTCTTTCCTTGAGTAAAAAACGTAACATTTTTTTTATTTATTGTTATAAAGTTTATAAAGTTTGTGACATTTATAAAATTTAGCGTCGCATTTTCTTACTTTCTTTGAGTTAAACAGCGTAACATTTTTCATAAATTGTTATAAAGTTTATAAAGTTTGTGACATTTATCAATAATTAGCGTCGCATTTTCTTTCTTTCTTTGAGTTAAACAGCGTAACATTTTCATTAATTGTTATAAAGTTTATAAAGTTTGTGACATTAATCAAAAATAAGCGTGGCATTTTCTTTCTTTCTTTGAGTGAAACAGCGTAACATTTTTTATTAATTGTTATAAAGTTTATAAAGTTTGTGCCATTAATAAAAAATTAGCGTCTCATTTCTTTCTTTCTTTGAGTTAAACAGCGTAACATTTTTCATTAATTGTTATAAAGTTGATAAAGTTTGTGACATTTATAAAAAATTAGCGTCGCATTTTCTTTCTTTCTTTGAGTGAAACAGCGTAACATTTTTCATTAATTGTTATAAACTTCATAAAGTTTGTTACATTTATAAAGTTTTGCGTCGAATTTTCTTGCTTTCTTTGAGTTAAACAGCGAAACATTTTTATTATTAATTGTTATAAAGTTTATAAAGTTTGCGACATTTATCAAAAATAAGCGTCGAATTTTCTTTCTTTCTTTGAGTTGAACAGCGTAACATTGTTTATTAATTGTTATAAAGTTTATTAAGTTTGTGACATTTATCAAAAATTAGCGTCGCATTTTCTTTCTTTCTTTGAGTGAAACAGCATAACATTTTTCATTGATTGTTATAAACTTCATTAAAGTTTGTGACATTTATCAAAAATTAGCGTCGCCTCTTCTTTCTTTCTTTTAGTTAAAAAGCGTAACATTTTTTATTAATTGTTAAAAAGTTTATAAAGTTTGTAACATTAATCAAAAATTAGCGTCGCATTTTCTTTCTTTCTTTGAGTGAAACAGCGTAACATTTTTCATGAATTGTTATAAAGTCAATAAAGTTTGTGACATTTATAAAATTTAGCGTCGCATTTTCTAGCTTTCTTTGAGTTAAACAGCGTAACATTTCTTTTATTAATTGTTATAAAGTTTATAAAGTTTGCGACATTTATCAAAAAGAACCGTCGCATTTTCTTGCTTTCTTTGAGTTAAACAGCGTAAACTTATTTCATTAATTGTTATAAACTTCATAAAGTTTGTGACATTTATCAAAAATTAGCGTCGCCTTTTCTTTCTTTCTTTTAGTTAAAAAGCGTAACTTTTTTTATTTATTGTTATAAAGTTTATAACGTTTGTAACATTTATCAAAAATTAGCGTCGCATTTTCTTTCTTTCTTGGAGTTAAAAAGCGTAACATTTTTCATTAATTGTTACAAAGTTCATAAAGTTGTGACATTTATCACAAATTGGCGTCGCCTATTCTTTCTTTCTTTGAGTTAAAAAGCGTAACATTTTTTATTAATTGTTATAAAGTTTATAAAGTTTGTGACATTTATAAAATTAGCGTCGCGTTTTCTTTTTTTCTTTAGGTTAAACAGCGTAAATTTTTTTTATTAATTGTTATAAAGTTTATAAAGTTTGTGACATTTATCAAAAATTAGCGTCGCATTTTCTTTCTTTCTTTGAGATAAACAGCGTAACATGTATCATTAATTGTTATAAAGTTTATAAAGTTTGTGACATTTATAAAAAATTAGCGTGGCTTTTTCTATCTTGTTTTGAGTAAAAAGCGTGACATTTTTTATTAATTGTTATAAAGTTCATAAAGTTTGTGACATTTATCAAAAATTAGCGTCGCATTTTCTTTCTTCCTTTGAGTGAAACAGCGTAACATTTTTCATTAATTGTTATAAACTTTATAAAGTTTGTTACATTTATAAAGTTTTGCGTCGAATTTTCTTGCTTTCTTTGAGTTAAATAGCGTAACATTTTTCATAAATTGTTATAAAGTTTATAAAGTTTGTGACATTTATCAATAATTAGCGTCGCATTTTCTTTCTTTCTTTGAGTTAAAAAGCGTAACATTTTCATTAATTGTTATAAAGTTTATAAAGTTTGTGACATTTATCAAAAATTAGCGTCGCCTTTTCTTTCTTTCTTTTAGTTAAACAGCGTAACATGTTTTATTAATTGTTATAAAGTTTATAAAGTTTTTGACATTTGTAAAATTAAGCGTCGCATTTTCTTTCTTTATTTCTTTGAGTTAAAAAGCGTGACATTTTTTATAAATTGTTATAAAGTTCATAAAGTTTGTGACATTTATCAAAAATTAGCGTCGCCTTTCTTTCTTTCTTTGAGTAAAAAACGTAACATTTTTTTTATTTATTGTTATAAAGTTTATAAAGTTTGTGACATTTATAAAATTTAGCGTCGCATTTTCTTACTTTCTTTGAGTTAAACAGCGTAACATTTTTCATAAATTGTTATAAAGTTTATAAAGTTTGTGCCATTAATAAAAAATTAGCGTCTCATTTCTTTCTTTCTTTGAGTTAAACAGCGTAACATTTTCATTAATTGTTATAAAGTTGATAAAGTTTGTGACATTTATAAAAAATTAGCGTCGCATTTTCTTTCTTTCTTTGAGTGAAACAGCGTAACATTTTTCATTAATTGTTATAAACTTTATAAAGTTTGTTACATTTATAAAGTTTTGCGTCGAATTTTCTTGCTTTCTTTGAGTTAAACAGCGAAACATTTTTATTATTAATTGTTATAAAGTTTATAAAGTTTGCGACATTTATCAAAAATAAGCGTCGAATTTTCTTTCTTTCTTTGAGTTGAACAGCGTAACATTGTTTATTAATTGTTATAAAGTTTATTAAGTTTGTGACATTTATCAAAAATTAGCGTCGCATTTTCTTTCTTTCTTTGAGTGAAACAGCATAACATTTTTCATTGATTGTTATAAACTTCATTAAAGTTTGTGACATTTATCAAAAATTAGCGTCGCCTCTTCTTTCTTTCTTTTAGTTAAAAAGCGTAACATTTTTTATTAATTGTTAAAAAGTTTATAAAGTTTGTAACATTAATCAAAAATTAGCGTCGCATTTTCTTTCTTTGTTTGAGTGAAACAGCGTAACATTTTTCATGAATTGTTATAAAGTCAATAAAGTTTGTGACATTTATAAAATTTAGCGTCGCATTTTCTAGCTTTCTTTGAGTTAAACAGCGTAACATTTCTTTTATTAATTGTTATAAAGTTTATAAAGTTTGCGACATTTATCAAAAAGAACCGTCGCATTTTCTTGCTTTCTTTGAGTTAAACAGCGTAAACTTATTTCATTAATTGTTATAAACTTCATAAAGTTTGTGACATTTATCAAAAATTAGCGTCGCCTTTTCTTTCTTTCTTTTAGTTAAAAAGCGTAACTTTTTTTATTTATTGTTATAAAGTTTATAACGTTTGTAACATTTATCAAAAATTAGCGTCGCATTTTCTTTCTTTCTTGGAGTTAAAAAGCGTAACATTTTTCATTAATTGTTACAAAGTTCATAAAGTTGTGACATTTATCACAAATTGGCGTCGCCTCTTCTTTCTTTCTTTGAGTTAAAAAGCGTAACATTTTTTATTAATTGTTATAAAGTTTATAAAGTTTGTGACATTTATAAAATTAGCGTCGCGTTTTCTTTTTTTCTTTGAGTTAAACAGCGTAAATTTTTTTTATTAATTGTTATAAAGTTTATAAAGTTTGTGACATTTATCAAAAATTAGCGTCGCATTTTCTTTCTTTCTTTGAGATAAACAGCGTAACATGTATCATTAATTGTTATAAAGTTTATAAAGTTTGTGACATTTATAAAAAATTAGCGTGGCTTTTTCTATCTTGTTTTGAGTAAAAAGCGTGACATTTTTTATTAATTGTCATAAAGTTCATAAAGTTTGTGACATTTATCAAAAATTAGCGTCGCATTTTCTTTCTTCCTTTGAGTGAAACAGCGTAACATTTTTCATTAATTGTTATAAACTTTATAAAGTTTGTTACATTTATAAAGTTTTGCGTCGAATTTTCTTGCTTTCTTTGAGTTAAATAGCGTAACATTTTTCATAAATTGTTATAAAGTTTATAAAGTTTGTGACATTTATCAATAATTAGCGTCGCATTTTCTTTCTTTCTTTGAGTTAAAAAGCGTAACATTTTCATTAATTGTTATAAAGTTTATAAAGTTTGTGACATTTATCAAAAATTAGCGTCGCCTTTTCTTTCTTTCTTTTAGTTAAACAGCGTAACATGTTTTATTAATTGTTATAAAGTTTATAAAGTTTTTGACATTTGTAAAATTAAGCGTCGCATTTTCTTTCTTTATTTCTTTGAGTTAAAAAGCGTGACATTTTTTATAAATTGTTATAAAGTTCATAAAGTTTGTGACATTTATCAAAAATTAGCGTCGCCTTTTCTTTCTTTCTTTGAGTAAAAAACGTAACATTTTTTTTATTTATTGTTATAAAGTTTATAAAGTTTGTGACATTTATAAAATTTAGCGTCGCATTTTCTTACTTTCTTTGAGTTAAACAGCGTAACATTTTTCATAAATTGTTATAAAGTTTATAAAGTTTGTGACATTTATCAATAATTAGCGTCGCATTTTCTTTCTTTCTTTGAGTTAAACAGCGTAACATTTTCATTAATTGTTATAAAGTTTATAAAGTTTGTGCCATTAATAAAAAATTAGCGTCTCATTTCTTTCTTTCTTTGAGTTAAAAAGCGTAACGTTTTTTATTAATTGTTAAAAAGTTTATAAAGTTTGCGACATTTATCAAAAACAACCGTCGCATTTTCTTGCTTTCTTTGAGTTAAACAGCGTAAACTTATTTCATTAATTGTTATAAACTTCATAAAGTTTGTGACATTTATTAAAAATTAGCGTCGCCTTTTCTTTCTTTCTTTTAGTTAAAAAGCGTAACTTTTTTTATTTATTGTTATAAAGTTTATAACGTTTGTGACATTTATCGAAAATTGGCGTCGCATTTTCTTTCTTTCTTTGAGTGAAATAGCTTAACATTTTTCATTAATTGTTACAAAGTTCATAAAGTTGTGACATTTATCACAAATTGGCGTCGCCTCTTCTTTCTTTCTTTGAGTTAAAAAGCGTAACATTTTTTATTAATTGTTATAAAGTTTATAAAGTTTGTGACATTTATAAAATTAGCGTCGCGTTTTCTTTTTTTCTTTGAGTTAAACAGCGTAAATTTTTTTTATTAATTGTTATAAAGTTTATAAAGTTTGTGACATTTATCAAAAATTAGCGTCGCATTTTCTTTCTTTCTTTGAGTTAAACAGCGTAACATGTATCATTAATTGTTATAAAGTTTATAAAGTTTGTGACATTTATAAAAAATTAGCGTGGCCTTTTCTATCTTGTTTTGAGTAAAAAGCGTAACATTTTTTATTAATTGTTATAAAGTTCATAAAGTTTGTGACATTTATCAAAAATTAGCGTCGCATTTTCTTTCTTCCTTTGAGTGAAACAGCGTAACATTTTTCATTAATTGTTATAAACTTTATAAAGTTTGTTACATTTATAAAGTTTTGCGTCGAATTTTCTTGCTTTCTTTGAGTTAAATAGCGTAACATTTTTCATAAATTGTTATAAAGTTTATAAAGTTTGTGACATTTATCAATAATTAGCGTCGCATTTTCTTTCTTTCTTTGAGTTAAACAGCGTAACATTTTCATTAATTGTTATAAAGTTTATAAAGTTTGTGACATTTATCAAAAATTAGCGTCGCCTTTTCTTTCTTTCTTTTAGTTAAACAGCGTAACATGTTTTATTAATTGTTATAAAGTTTATAAAGTTTTTGACATTTGTAAAATTAAGCGTCGCATTTTCTTTCTTTCTTTGAGTTAAAAAGCGTGACATTTTTTATAAATTGTTATAAAGTTCATAAAGTTTGTGACATTTATCAAAAATTAGCGTCGCCTTTTCTTTCTTTCTTTGAGTGAAACAACGTAACATTTTTTTTATTTATTGTTATAAAGTTTATAAAGTTTGTGACATTTATAAAATTTAGCGTCGCATTTTCTTACTTTCTTTGAGGTAAACAGCGTAACATTTTTCATAAATTGTTATAAAGTTTATAAAGTTTGTGACATTTATCAATAATTAGCGTCGCATTTTCTTTCTTTCTTTGAGTTAAACAGCGTAACATTTTCATTAATTGTTATAAAGTTTATAAAGTTTGTGACATTTATCAAAAATTAGCGTCGCATTTTCTTTCTTTCTTTGAGTCACCCAGCGTAACATTTTTTATTAATTGTTATAAAGTTTATAAAGTTTGAGCTATTGATCAAAAATTAGCGTCTCATTTTCTTTCTTTCTTTGAGTTAAACAGCGTAAATTTTTTTATTAATTGTTATAAAGTTTATAAAGTTTGTGACATTAATCAAAAATAAGCGTGGCATTTTCTTTCTTTCTTTGAGTGAAACAGCGTAACATTTTTTATTAATTGTTTTAAAGTTTATAAAGTTTGTGCCATTAATAAAAAATTAGCGTCTCATTTCTTTCTTTCTTTCTTAGTGTTAAAAAGCGTAACATTTTTTATTAATTGTTTAAAAGTTCATAAAGTTTGTGACATTCATAAAAAATTAGCGTCGCTTTTTCTTTCTTTCTTTGAGTTAAACAGCGTAACATTTTTCATAAATTGTTATAAACTTTATAAAGTTTGTTACATTTATAAAGTTTTGCGTCGAATTTTCTTGCTTTCTTTGAGTTAAACAGCGAAACATTTTTATTATTAATTGTTATAAAGTTTATAAAGTTTGCGACATTTATCAAAAATAAGCGTCGAATTTTCTTTCTTTCTTTAAGTGAAACAGCGTAACATTGTTTATTAATTGTTATAAAGTTTATTAAGTTTGTGACATTTATCAAAAATAAGCGTCGCATTTTCTTTCTTTCTTTGAGTGAAACAGCGTAACATTTTTCATTGATTGTTATAAACTTCATTAAAGTTTGTGACATTTATCAAAAATTAGCGTCGCCTTTTCTTTCTTTCTTTTAGTTAAAAGGCGTAACATTTTTTATTAATTGTTAAAAAGTTTATAAAGTTTGTAACATTAATCAAAAATTAGCGTCGCATTTTCTTTCTTTCTTTGAGTGAAACAGCGTAACATTTTTCATGAATTGTTATAAAGTCAATAAAGTTTGTGACATTTATAAAATTTAGCGTCGCATTTTCTAGCTTTCTTTGAGTTAAACAGCGTAACATTTTTTTTATTAATTGTTATAAAGTTTATATAGTTTGCGACATTTATCAAAAACAACCGTCGCATTTTCTTGCTTTCTTTGACTTAAACAGCGTAAACTTATTTCATTAATTGTTATAAACTTCATAAAGTGTGTGACATTGATCAAAAATTAGCGTCGCCTTTTCTTTCTTTCTTTTAGTTAAAAAGCGTAATTTTTTTTATTTATTGTTATAAAGTTTATAACGTTTGTGACATTTATCAAAAATTAGCGTCGCATTTTCTTTCTTTCTTGGAGTTAAACAGCGTAACATTTTTCATTAATTGTTACAAAGTTCATAAAGTTGTGACATTTATCACAAATTGGCGTCGCCTCTTCTTTCTTTCTTTGAGTTAAAAAGCGTAACATTTTTTATTAATTGTTATAAAGTTTATAAAGTTTGTGACATTTATAAAATTAGCGTCGCGTTTTCTTTTTTTCTTTGAGTTAAACAGCGTAATTTTTTTTTATTAAATGTTATAAAGTTTATAACGTTTGTGACATTTATCAAAAATTAGCGTCGCATTTTCTTTCTTTCTTTGAGTTAAACAGCGTAACATGTATCATTAATTGTTATAAAGTTTATAACGTTTGTGACATTTATAAAAAATTAGCGTGGCCTTTTCTATCTTGTTTTAGTAAAAAGCGTAACATTTTTTATTAATTGTTATAAAGTTCATAAAGTTTGTGACCTTTATCAAAAATTAGCGTCGCATTTTCTTTCTTCCTTTGAGTGAAACAGCGTAACATTTTTCATTAATTGTTATAAACTTTATAAAGTTTGTTACATTTATAAAGTTTTGCGTCGAATTTTCTTGCTTTCTTTGAGTTAAACAGCGAAACATTTTTATTATTAATTGTTATAAAGTTTATAAAGTTTGCGACATTTATCAAAAATAAGCGTCGAATTTTCTTTCTTTCTTTGAGTGAAACAGCGTAACATTTTTCATTAATTGTTATAAAGTTTATAAAGTTTGTGACATTTATAAAATTTAGCGTCGCATTTTCTTTCTTTCTTTGAGTTAAAAAGCGTAACATTTTTTATTTATTTTTATCAAGTTTTTGACATTTATCAAAAATTAGCGTCGCATTTTCTTTCTTTCTTAGTGTTAAAAAGCGATACATTTTCTTTATTAACTGTTATATAGTTTTTAAAGTTTGTGACATTTATCAAAAATTTAGCGTCGCATATTCTTTCTTTCCTTGAGTTAAAAAGCGTAACATTGTTTTTATTGATTGTTATAAAGTTTATACAGTTTGGTACATTTACAGAAAATTAGCGTCGCATTTTCTTTCTTTCTTTGAGTTAAAAAGCGTAACATTTTTTATTAATTGTTGTAAAGTAGATAAAGTTTGCGATACTTATCAAAAATTAGCGATGCATTTTCTTTCTTTCTTTGAGTTAAAAAGCGTAACATTTTTTTTATTAATTGTTATAAAGTTTATAAAGTTTGTGACATTATAAAAAATTAGCGTTGCATTTTCTTTCTTTCTTTGAGTTAAACAGCGATACATTTTTAATTAATTGTTATAAAGTTCATAAAGTTTGTGACATTTATCAAAAAATAGCGTCGCATTTTCTTTCTTTCTTTGAGTTAAAAAGCGCAACATTTTTTATTAATTGTTATAAAGTTTATAAAGTTTGTGACATTCATAAAAAATTAGCGTCGCATTTTCTTTTTTTCTTTGAGTCAAAAAGCGTGACATTTTTCTTATTGATTATTATAAAGTTTATAAAGTTTGTGACATTTATCAAAAATCAGCGTCGCCTTTTCTTTTTTTCTTTGAGTTAAAAAGCGTTACATTTTTTTAATTAATTGTTATAAAGTTTATAAAGTTTGTGACATTTATCAAAAATTAGCGTCGCATTTTCTTTCTTTCTTTGAGTTAAACAGCGTATCATTTTTCATTAATTGTTATAAAGTTTATAAAGTTTGTGACATTTATCAAAAATTAGCGTCGCATTTTCTTTCTTTCTTTGAGTTAAACAGCGTAACATTTTTTATTAATGTTTATAAAGTGAATAAAGTTTGTGACATTTATAAAATTTAGCGTCGCATTTTCTTTCTTTCTTTGAGTTAAAAAGCGTAACATTTTTATTATTAATTGTTCTAAAGTTTATAAAGTTTGTGACATCTATAAAAAATTAGCGTCGCATTTTCTTTCTTTGAGTTAAACAGCGTAACACTTTTTATTAATTGTCATAAAGTTTATAAAGTTTGTGACATTTACAAAAATTTAGCGTCGCCATTTCTTTCTTTCTTTAAGTTAAAAAACGTAACATTTGTTATTAATTGTTATAAAGTTTATAAAGTTTGTGACATTTGTAAAATTTAGCGTCGCATTTTCTTGCTTTCTTTGAGTTAAAAAGCGTAACATTTTTATTATTAATTTTTATAAAGTTTATAAAGTTTCTGACATTTATAAAAAAATAGCGTCGCATTTTCTTTCTTTCTTTGAGTTTAAAAGCAGTACATTTTTTTTATTAATTGTTTTAAAGTTTATACAGTTTGGTAAATTTATAAAAAATTAGCGTCGCATTTTCTTGCTTTCCTTGAGTTTAAAAGCGTATCATTTTTTATTAATTGTTTTAAAGTTGATAAAGTTTGCGACATTTATCAAAAATTAGCGATGCATTTTCTTGCTTTCTTTGAGTTAAAAAGCGTAACATTTTTTTTATTAATTGTTATAAAGTTTATAAAGTTTGTGACATTTATAAAAAATTAGCGTCGCATTTTCTTTCATTCTTTGAGTTAAAAAGCGTAACATTGTTTTTATTGATTGTAATAAAGTTTATACAGTTTGGTACATTTATAAAAATTTAGCGTCGCATTTTCTTTCTTTCTTTGAGTTAAAAAGCGTATCATTTTTTATTAATTGTTGTAAAGTTGATAAAGTTTGCGACATTTATCAAAAATTAGCGATGCATTTTCTTTCTTTCTTTGAGTTAAAAAGCGTAACATTTTTTTTATTAATCGTTATGAAGTTTATAAAGTTTGTGACGTGTAAATAAAAACGGACATTTATAAAAACATTCGCATTTTCTTTCATGCAGCCATAAAAAAGAGAAGAGTTATCTCCCTATTCCTAATTTACAGCGAATTCGGAATAGCGGCGTGTATGAAAAAAAGAGTTATCTCCCTCGAATCAGGAATGCCAAGATGCCATGTTATCATAAAAGCAACCTTAAATTCGAATTCTGTAAAACATTTTAACAACAAAAAAGTTAATCTGTTGGTTGAATGTTGTTTTTCGCTTCCATCAGTGAAACAACGCATTTTTGGATAATATTTGACGGTTTTCCGACATTTTAAGTTCGAATTAAATCGTATCGACGTCAGGGTAAAAAAAAGAAAGACACCATTTTGTTAATCTATCTCTCTATATAAATGTCAAAGTGTGCCTGTGTTCCCTATAGAAAGAAAGGTTAGAGAATCTACATAAAATCTATTCTGATGTAAAATTTACTGGGGAAGACAATGGAAGTCATATCGAATCTCTAAGTGTACTGCTAAGTGAGGTATAAGGGCAGAACCTTAAATATGTCATGTATAACATTGTCCATGTATAACAATGGAAGCGGTCCCCAATCTCTAAATATATTCCTAAGGGACATATAGGAACCGAACATCCCTTTAAAAGTTCAAATATATCCAATTTTGATTAAATTTAATCATATGTATAACATTCTCTAGGGAAGACACTAGAAGTGGTCTACATGTTCGCTTGTGCGCTGAATTTCTACGTGCACCCACAGGGAGTAATGGGGAGTATTGATTTACTCCTCTCCAGGACCTCCTAGAACTGCACAGGACCGACCCATAGACCGGCGTAAATCAAGCCCCGAAGGCCAAGACAATACCAGTCTATGGGGTGCAGTATCCATCGGAACAGATACTACACTTTGATCTTAGCCAAAAGGCCATAATGGAGCCGTAGAACCCCCTTAAAACTTCAAATATGTCTATCTGATTCTAATGAAATTTAAACCATATGTATAAGACGCTAAATGAGAGAGTTTAAAAAAATTTCCCAAACAATTTTTGCCGAGCGGATGCTTGATTTTCATTTTATCTACTTTCTATTTCTGGGAGTGTTCAACCTGAATCGACCCCATGAAGGTGGACAGTAAAGAGGACACTACCAAGTAGGAGACACCTATTTTTAATTCTTCAACCATTTTCGATTACTTATCGTCCGCAGTGACACGCGTGTAAGTCTCTGTTTGCCGGAAGTGGCCGTTTGTAACGCATTGTTTGGTGTCAGATTCATCTTTCACATCTTCCGTTTTGACAACGCGCGTGTTAAGTGTTCACTTGTTGTCGAGACCTTTTAGCGCTCCCCGCCCAATAAAAAAGAACTGAATTTTAAAGATGTCAGCAGCGGACACAACACGAGAAAAGGGAATGCGATTCATATCAAACTTTATCTTTTAAATTCGCGCTCTAATCAATGGCAGTGTATGTCAGAAGTTATATTGTGTCTGTAATCAGATTATGGACAAGATAGCAATAAATTGTGTCTAACTATTTATGCACATGTGATATACGAGAGAGAATGTCTCTCTGCAAGTTTTGGACTCGTCTGACGAATAAAGGGATACAGATACTAACTACACCAAATACTAGTTGCCTTGCTGAAAACAGTGAGTGGAGATTTTCAATTCCATATTGTCATTTGTCAGAGGGAATCTTAGAGAGTTAGATTATAGCGATAACGAGATGGAAGAAAAGGTGAAGATTTATATGCCTTTGTACGTCAGACTGGTCCAAATTTTCTCCCCATAACATATACATCAACGAATAGTCGGATAATACACACTCAGAAATACATAGATACGTAGATACAAATATGCAGACACAAACACAGGGACACATGAATCGATAAATATACACACACGACCAAACTGTGTGCTTGTCAACAACACCAAATAACTTCTGACATGCCACCGACATTGATTGAGAGAGGTTAAGATGAAGTTTGACATGGTTCTAGTACCCTTTCCATCTTTTATGCCCGTTACTCACACCTTTAACAATTTCATGAATGCTGTTCGTCCTACCCTAACCATAACCCTAACCCTTTCATGGATACTGTTCATCCTACCCCTAACCATAACCCTAACCCTTTCATGGATACTGTTAATCCTAACCCTAACCCTAACCCTTTCATGGATACTGTTCATCTTAACCCTAACCATAACCCTAATCCTTTCATGGATACTGTTGGTCCAAACCCTAACCATAACCCTAACCCTTTCATGGATACTATTCATCCTAACCCTAACCCTAACCCTAAACCTAACCCTAACTCTAACCCAAACCATAACCCTTTCATGTATACTGTTGGTCGTAACCCTAAAAATAACCCTACCACTTTCATGTATATTGTTGGTCTTAACCCTAACCACAACCCTAACCCTTTCATGGATACTGTTGGTACTACCCCTAACCATAGCCCTAACCCTTTCATGGATACTGTTCATCCTAACCCTAACCCTAACCCTTTCATGTATACTGTTGGTCCTAACCCTAACAATAACCCTAACCCTTTCATGGATACTGTTCATCCTAACCCTAACCATAACCCTAACCCTTTCAGGGATACTATTCATCCCAACCTTAACCCTTACTCTAAACCTAACCCTAACGCTAACCCAAACCATAACCCTTTTATGTATACTGTTGGTCCTAATCCTAACAATAACCCTAACCCTTTCATGTATACTTTGGTCCTAATCCTAACAACACCCCTAACCTTTCATGTATACTGTCCATCTTAACCCTAACCCTAACCTTTTCATGGATACTGTTGGTCCTAACCCTAACAATATCCTAACCTGTTCATTGATACTATTCATCCTAACCATAACCCTAAACCTAACCCTAACCCTAACTATAACCCTAACCCTTTCATAGTCACTGTTGGTCCTAACCCTAACCAGAATCCTAACCCTTTCATGGATACTGTTGGTTCTAACCCTAACCATACCCCTAACCCTTTCATGGATACTGTTGGTCCTAACCCTAACCATAAGCCTAACCCTTTCATGGATACTGTTCGTCCTAACCCTAACCATAACCCTAACCCTTTCATGGATACTGTTGGTCCTAACCCTAACCATAACCATAACCCTTTCATGGATACTATTCCTCCTAACCCTTACCCTAACCCTAACACAAAGCATAACCCTAACCCTTTCATGGATACTGTTGGTCCTAACCCTAACAATAACCCTAACGCTTTCATGGATACTATTAATCCTAACGGAAAGCCTAACCCTAACCCTTACCCTAACGATAACTCTAACCCTTTCATGGATACTGTTGGTCCTAACTTTAACCATAACCCTTACCCTTTCATGGATACTATTGGTCCTAACCATAACCACAACCCCAACCCTTTCATGGATACTGTTGGTCCTAACCCTAACCATAACCCTAACCCTTTCAGGGATACTGTTGGTCCTAACCCTTACCATTATCCTAACCATTTCATGGATACTGTTGGTCTAACCCTAACTATTACCCTAACCCTTTCATGGATACTGTTGGTCCTAACCCTAACAATAACCCTAACACTTTCATGTATAATGTTGGTCCTAACCATAACCATAACTCTAACCCTTTCATGTATACTGTTGGTCCTAACCCTAACCATAACCCTAACCCTTTTATGGATACTGTTGGTCCTAACCCTAACACTTACCCTAACCCTTTCATGTATACTGTTGGTCCTACCCCTAACCATAACCCAACCATTTCATGAATACTGTTGGTCTTAACCCTAACCATAACCGAACCCTTTCATGGATACTGTTGGTCCAAACACTAACCCTGACTCTTTCATGGATACTGTTGGTTCTAACCCTTACCATAACCCAACCCTTTCATGGATACTGTTGGTCCTAACGCTAACCATAACCCTACCATTTTATGGATACTGTTGGTCCAAACCCAAACCCTAACCTTTTCATGGATACTGTTGGTCCTAACCCTTACCATAACCCAACCCTTTCATGGAAACTGTTTGTCCTAACCCTAACTATAACCCAACGTTTTCATGGATACTGTTGGTCCTAACCTTTATAATAACCCTACCGCTTTCATGGATAATGTTGGTCCTTACTCTAACCATGGATAATGTTGGACTTAACTCTAACCATGGATACTTTTAGTCCTAAATCTTACATTGGATAATGTTGGTCCTAACTCTAACAATGGATACTGTTGGTCCTTAGTCTAACCATGGATACTGTTGGTCCTAACTGTTACCATGGATAATGTTGGTCTTAACTCTAACCATGGATAATGTTGGTCCTGGCTCTAACCCTGGAGAATGTTGGTTCTAACTTTAACCGTGGACAATGTTGGTCCTAAATCTAACCATTTATACTGTTGGTCCTAACTCTTACCATAGATAATGTTGGTCTTAACTCTAACCAAGGATACTGTTGTTCCTAACTCTAACCATGGATAATGTTGGTCCTAACTCTTACCATAGATAATGTTGGTCCATACTCTAACCATGGATAATGTTGGTCCTAACTCTAACCATGGATAATGTTGGTAATAACTCTAACTAATGATACTGTTTGCCCTAACTCTAACCATAGATATTGTTGGTCCTAACTATAACCATGGATACAGTTGGTCCTTACTGAAACCATGGATAATGTTGGTCTAAACTCTAACCATGGATACGGTTGGTCCTAACTCTAACCATGGATAATGTGTGTCCTGGCTCTAACCCTGGAGAATGTTGGTCCTAACTTTAACCGTGGATAATGTTGGTCTTAATACTAACCATTGATACTGTTGGTCCTAAATCTAACTATGGATAATGTTGGTCTAAACTCTAACCATGGATACGGTTGGTCCTAACTCTAACCATGGATAATGTGTGTCCTGGCTCTTACCCTGGAGAATGTTGGTCCTAACTTTAACCGTGGATAATGTTGGTCTTAATACTAACCATTGATACTGTTGGTCCTAAATCTAACTATGGATAATGTTGGTCTTTACTCTAACCATTGATAATATTGGTCCTAACCTTAACCATGGATACTGTTGGTCCTAACTCTGACCATTGATACTGTTAGTCCTAAATCTTACGATGGATACTGTTAGTCCTAACTGTAACCATGGATAATGTAGGTCCTAACTCTAACCATGGATAATGTTGGTACTAACTCAAACCATGGATAATGTTGGTCCTAACTCTAACCATGGATACTGTTCGTCTTAACTCTTACCATGGATAATGTTGGTCTTAACTCTAACCATGGATAATGTTCGTCCTAACCCTAACCATGGATATTGTTGGTCCTAACTCTTACCATGGATAATGCTGTTTTTAATCGAACTATGGATAATGTTGGTCCTTACTCTAACATTGATAATGTTTGTCCTAACTTTAACCATGGATACTGTTCTTCCTTACTCGTACCATGGCCAATGTTGATCCTAACTCTAACCATGGATAACCTTTTCATGGATACTGTTGGCCCTAACCCTTTCCATAACCCACCACTTTCATGGATATTGTTTGTCCTAACCCTACCCATAACCCAACGCTTTCATGGATAATGTTGGTCCTCACCCTTACTATAACCCTAACCCTTTCATGGATAATGTTGGTCCTTACTCTAACCATGGATACTGTTTGTCTTAACTCTAACCATGGATAATGTTGGTCCTAACTCTAACCAGGGATAATGTTGGTCTTAACCCTAACCATGGATATTGTTAGTCCGAACTCAAACCATGGATAATGTTTGTCTAAACTCTAACCATGGATAATGGTGGTCTTAACTCTAACCATAGATAATGTTTGTCCTAACTTTAAAAATGGATACTGTTCGTCTTAACTCTTACCATAGATAATGTTTATCTTAACTCTAACCATGCATAATGTTGGTCCTTACTCTAACCATGGATACTGTTCGTCCTAACTCTTACCATGGATAATGTTGGTCCTTACACTAACCATAGATACTGTTTGTCCTAACTTTATCTATAGATACTGTTCGTCCTAACTCTAACCATGGATATTGTTAGTCCTAACTCTAACCATGGATACTGTTGGTCCCAACTCTAACCATGGATACTGTTGGTTTAAACTCTAACCATGGATACTGTTGGTCCTAACTCTAACCATGGATAATGTTGGTCTAAACTCTTACCATGGGTACTGTTGATCAAAACTCTCACCATGGATACTGTTGGTCCTAACTCTTTCCATGGATAATGTTGGTCTTAACACTAACCATGGATACTGCTGGTCCTAACTCTAACCATGGATAATGTTGGTTTTAACACTAACCATAGATAATGTTGGTCCTAACTCTAACCATGTATAATTTTGGTCCTAACTCTTACCATGGATACTGTTGGTCATAACTCTTACCATGAATACTGTTGGTCTTAAATCTTACCATGGATACTGTTGGTGCTAACCCTAACCATAACCCTACATTTTCCTGGATACTGCTGGTCCAAACCTAACCCTTACCCTAACCTTTTCCTTGATACTGTTGCTTCTAACCCTAACCATGACCGGAACCCTTTCATGGATACTGTTGGTCCTAAGCCTAAAAATAACCCTGACCCTTTCATGGATACTGTTGGTCCCAACCCTAACCATAACCAAACCCTTTCATGGATACTGTTGGTCCTAACCCTAACAATAACCCTAACTCTTTCATGTATACTGTTGGTCCTAACCCTAATTACAACCCTAACCCTTTCATGGATACTGTTGGTCCTAACCCTAACCATAACCAAACTCTTTCATGGATAGTGTTGGTCCTAACTCTAACCATACCCCAACCATTTCATGGATAGTGTTGGTCTTAACCCATACTATAACCCTAACCCTTTCATGTATACTGTTGGTCCTAACCCTAACTATAGCCCAACCCTTTCATGGATACTGTTTGTCCTAACCCTAACCATACCCGAACCCTTTCATAGATACTGTTGGTCCAAACACTAACCCTGACTCTTTCATGGATACTGTTGGTCCTAACTATAATCATAACCCAACCATTTCATTGATACTGTTGGTCCAAACCTAAACCCTAACCTTTTCATGGATACTGTTGGCCCTAACCATAACTATAACCCAACCCTTTCATGGATACTGTTTGTCCTAACCCTAACCATAACCCAACGCTTTCATAGATAATGTTGGTCCTTACTCTAACCATGGATACTGTTGGTCCTGACTCTTACCATGGATAATGTTGGTCCTAACTCTAACCATGGATACTGTTGGTCCTAAGTCTTACCATGGATAATGTTGGTCCTAACTCTAACCATGGATAATGTTGGTACTTACTCTAACCATGGATAATGTTGGTCCTAACTCTAATCATAGATACTGTTGGTTCTAACTCTTACCATGGATAATATTGGTTCTAACTCTAACCATGGATACTGTTCGTCTTAAGTCTAACCATGGATAATGTTGATCCTAACTCTAACCATGGATAATGTTGGTCCTAACCCTAACCATGGATATTGTTGCTCCTAACTCTAACCATGGATAATGTTGGTCTTAACTCTCACCATGGATAATGTTGGTCTCAACTCTATCCATGTTTAATGTTTGTCCTAACTTTCACTATGGATAATGTTTATCCTAACTCTAACCATGGATAATGTTGGTCCTTATTCTAACCATGGATACTGTTGGTCCTAACTCTTACCATGGATAATGTTGGTCCTAACTCTAACCATAGATACTGTTGCTCCTAACTCTAACCATGGATAATGTTGGTCCTTACTCTAACCATAGATACTGTTTGTCCTAACTTTAACCATGGATACTGTTCGTCCTTACTCTAACCATGGATACTGTTGGTCCCTACTCTCACCATGGATACTGTTGGTTTAAACTCAAACCATGGATACTGTTGGTCCTAACTCTAACCATGGATACTTTTGGTCCTAACTCTAACCATGGATACTGTTGGTCCTAACTCTAACCATGGATACTGTTGGTCTTAACTCTTACCATGTATACTGTTGGTCCCCAACCTAACCATTACCCTTACCCTTTCATGTATACTGTTGGTCCTAACCCTAACCATAACCCATACCCTTTAATGTATACTGTTGGTCATAACCCTAACAAAAACACTAACCCTTTAATAGATACTGTTGGTCCTAACCCTAACCATAACCCTTTCCCTTTCATGGATACTCTTGGTCCTAACCCTAACAATAACTCACACCCTTTCATGGATACTGTTGCTCCTAACCCTTACAATAACCCTAACCCTTTCATGGATACTGTTGGTCCTAACCCTAACCATAACCCTAACCTTTTCATGGATACTGTTGATCCTTACCCTAACACTTACCCTAACCCTTTCATGTATACTGTTCGTCTTAACCCTTACCATTACCCTAACCCTTTCATGGATACTGTTGGTCCTAACCCTAACAATTACCCTAACTCTTTCATGGATACTGTTCGCTATTACCCTAACAATAAGCCTTACCCTATCACGTATACTGTTGGTACTAACCCTAACCATAACCCTAACCCATTTTAATGTATACTGTTGGTCCTAACCCTAACCATTACCCTAACCCTTTCATAGATACTGTTGGTCCTAACCCTAACAATAGCACTAACCTTTCATGTATACTGTTGGTCCTAACCCTAACCATAACCCTAACCCTTTCATGGATACTGTTGGTCCTAACCCTAACCATAACCCAAACCCTTTCATGTATACTGTTGGTCCGAACCCTAACCATAACCCTAACCCTTTCATGGATACTGTTGGTCCTAAGCCTAACCATAACCCTAACCCTTTCATGTATACTGTTGGTCCTAACCCTAACCACAACCCTAACATTTTCATGGATGCTGTTAGTCATAACCCTAACCATAAGCCTAGCCCTTTCATGGATATTGTTGGTCCCAACCCTAACCATTACCCTACCCTTTCATGGATACTGTTGGTCCTTACCCTAACAATAACCCTAACCCTTTCATGGATATTGTTGGTCCTTACCCTAACCATGACCCTAACCCTTTCATGGATACTGTTGGCCATAACCCTAACACTAACCCAACCGTTTAATGGATACTGTTTGTCCGAACCCTAACCATAACCCAACTATTTCATGGATACTGTTGGTCCTAACCCTAACCATAACCCTAACCTTTTCATGTTTACTGTCGGTCCTAACCTAACCATAACCCAATCCTTTAAAGGATATGTGGGTCCTAACCCTAACCATTAACCGAACTTTTTCATGGATACTGTTGGTCGAAACACTAACCCTGACTCTTTCATTGATACTGTTGGCTTAAACCCGTACCATAACCCAACCCTTTCATGGATACTCTTGGTCCTAACCCTACCATTTCATGGATACTGTTAGTCCAAACACAAACCCTAACCTTTTCATGGAAATGTTGGTCCTAACCCTAACCATAACGCAACCCATTTATCGATACTGTTTGTCCTAACCCTAACCATAAACATACGCTTTCATGGATACTGTTGGTCCCAACCCTTACCATAACCCTAACCCTTTCATGGATTATGTTGGTCCTTACTCTAACCATGGATACTGTTGGTCCTAACTCTTACCATGGATAATGTTTGTCCTAACTCTAACCATTGATACTGTTGGTCCTAACTCTAACCATGGATAATGCTGGTCATAACTCTAACTAATGATACTGTTGGCCCTAACTCTAACCATAGATAATGTTTTACCTAACACTAACCATGGATAATGTTGGTCTTTACTCTACCCATGGATACTGTTGGTCTTTACTGTTTCCATGGATAATGTTGGTCGTAACGGTTACCATAGATACTGTTGCTCCTAACTCTTACCATGGATAATGTTGGTCCTAACTCTAACCATAGATACTGTTTGTCCTAACTTTAACCATGGATATTGTAGGTCCTAACTCTAACACTGGATACTGTTGGTCCTAACTCTCACCATGGATACTGTTGGTCTATCCTCTAACTATAGATAATGTTGGTCTTAACTCTAACCATGGATACAGTTGGTCCTAATTCTAACCATGGATGATGTTGGTTTTGACACTAACTATGGATACTGTTGGTCCTAACTCTAACCATGTATAATTTTGGTCCTAACTCTAACCATGTATACTGTTGGTCTTAACTCTTACCATGGATACTGTTGGTCCTAACCCTAACCATAACCCACCATTTTCGTTGATACTGTTAGTCGAAACCTAACCCTAACCCTAACCCTTTCCTGGATAGTGTTGTTCTTACCCTAACCATGACCGCAACCCTTTCATGGATACTGTTGGTCCTAACCCTAACAATAACCCTGACCATTTCATATAACCCAACCCTTTCATGGATACTGTTAGTCCTAACCCTAACAATAACACTAACCCTTTCATGTATACTGTTGGTCCTAACCCTAACCACAACACTAACCCTTTCATGTATACTGTTGGTCCTAACCCTAACCAAAACCCTAACTCTTTCATGTATACTGTTGGTCTGAACCCTAACAATAACCCAACCCTTTCATGGATACTGTTGGTTCTAACCTTAACCGTAACCAAACAATTTCATGGATACTGTCGGTCCTTACCCTAACCATAACCCTAACCCTTTTATGTATACTGTTGGTCCTAACCCTTACCATAACCCAACAGTTTCATGGATACTGTTTGTCTTAACCCTTACCATAACCGAGCTTTTTCATAGAAACTGTTGGTCCAAAAACTAACCCTGACTCCTTCATGGATACTGTTGGTCCTAACTCTAAAATTAACCCAACCATTTCATTGATACTGTTGGTCTAAACCCAAACCCAACCTTTTCATGGATACTGTTGATCCTAATCCTTACCATAACCCAACCCTTTCATGGATAATGTTTGTCCTAACCCTTACCATAACCCAACGCTTTCATGGAGACTGTTGGTCCTCACCCTTACCATAACCATAACCCTTTCATGGATAATGTTACTCTAACCATGGATACTGTTTGTCTTAACCCTTACCGTGGATAATGATTTTCCTAACTCAAACCATGGATACTGTTGGTCCTAAGTCTTACCATGGATAATGTTGTCCTAACTCTAACCATAGATAATGTTAGTACTTACTCTCACCATGGATAATGTTGGTCCTAACTCTAATCATGGATACTGTTGGTTCAACCTCTTACCATGGATAATGTTGGTCTTAACTCTAACCATGGATAATGGTGGTCCTAACTCTAACTATGGATAATGTTTGTCCTAACTTTAACCATGGATACTGTTCGTCCTAACTCTTACCATGAGTAATGTTTATCCTTAATCTAACACTGGATACTGTTGGTCCTAACTCTTACCATGGATAATGTTGGTCCTAACTCTAACCATAGATACTGGGGCTCTTAACTCTAACCATGGATAATGTTGGTCCTAACTCTAACCATAGATACTGTTTGTCCTAACGTAAACCCTGGATACTGTCTGTCCTAACTCTAACCATGGATACTGTTGGTCCTAACCCTAACCATAACCCTAACCCTTTCATGGATACTGTTTGCCATAACCCTAACCATAACCGAACCCTTTCATGCATACTGTTGGTCCAAACCTAAACCCTAACCTTTTCATGGATACTGTTGGTCCTAACCCTAACCATAACCGAACCCTTTCATGGATACTGTTGGTCCAAACCCAAACCCTAACCTTTTCATGGATACTGTTGGTCCTAACCCTAACCATAACCCAACGCTTTCATGGATACTGTTGGTCTTCACACTTTCCATAACCCTAACGCTTTCATGGTTAATGTTGGTCTTTACTCTAACCATGGATACTGTTGGTCCTAACTCTTACCATGGATAATCTTTGTCCTTACTCTAACTATTGATACTGTTGGTCCTAAGTTTTACCATGGATAATGTTGGTCCTAACTCTAACTATGGATATTGTTGGTACTTACTCTAACCATGGATAATGTTGGTCCTAACTCTAATCATGGATACTGTTGGTTCTAACTCTTACCATGGATAATGTTGGTTCTAACTCTAACCATGGATACTGTTCGTCTTAACTCTAACCATTGATAATGTTGGTCCTAACTCTAACCATGGATAATGTTTGTATTAACCCTAACAATGGCTAGTGTTGGTCTTAACTCTAACCATGGATAATGTTGGTCCTAACTCTAACCATGGATAATGTTTGTCTTAACTCTAACCATGATAATGTTTGTCCTAACTTTAAAAATAGATACTGTTCGTCTTAACTCTTACTATGGATAATGTTTATCCTAACTCTAACCATGGATAATGTTGGTCATTACTCTAACCATGGATACTGTAGGTCCTTACTCTTACCATAGATAATGTTGGTCCTTACACTAACCATAGATACTGTAGGTCCTAACTTTAACCATAGATACTGTTCGTCTAAACTCTAACCATGGATACTGTTGGTCCCAAATCTCACCATGGATACTGTTGGTTTTAACTCTAACCATGGATACTGTTGGTGTTGACTCTTACCGTGGATACTGTTGGTCCTAACCCTAACCATAACGGAACATTTTCTTGGATACTGCTAGTCCAAACCTAACCCTAAGCCTAACCCTTTCATGGATACTGTTGCTTCTAAACCTAACCATGACCTCAACCCTTTCAGTGATATTGTTGGTCCTAACCCTGACAATAACCCTGACCCTTTGATGGATACTGTTGGTCCAAACCCTAAGGTAATGCAACCGTTTCATGGATACTGTTGGTCCTAACCCTAACAATAACCCTAACTCTTTCGTGTATACTGTTGGTCCTAACCCTAACCGCAACCATAACACTTTCATGGATACTGTTGGTCCTAACCCTAACCATAACTCAACCCTTTCATGTATACTGTTGGTCATAACCCTAACTATAACCCAACCATTTCATGGATACTGTTTGTTCTAACCCTAACCATAACCGAACCATTTCATGGATACTGTTGATCCTCACCCTTACCATAACCCTGTCTCTTTCATGGATACAGTTGGTTCTAACCCTTACCATAACCCAAACCTTTCATAGATACTGTTGGTCCTAACCCAAACCCTAACCTTATCATGGACACTGTTGGTCCTAACCCTAACCATAACCCAACCCTTTCATGGATACTGTTTGTCCTAACCCTAACCATAACCCAACGCTTTCATGGATACTGTTGGTCCTCACCCTTACCATAACCCTAACCGTTTCATGTATAATGTTGGTCCCAACCTTCACCATGGATACTGTTGGTCCTAACTCTTACCATGGATAATGTTTGTCCTAACTCTAACCATAGTTACTGTTGGTCCTAAGTCTTACCATGGATAATGTTGGTCCGAACTCTAAACATAGATACTGTATGTCCTACGTCTAACCATGGATACTGTTGCTCCTAACTCTAACCATGGATAATGTTGGTCCGAGCTCTTACCATGGAAACTATTGGCCATAACTCTAATCATGGATAATGTTGGTCCTGACTCTAACCATGGATACTGTTGGCCCTAACTCTAACCATGGATAATGTTGGTCCTTACTCTTACCATGGATAATGTAGGTCCTAACTTTAACCGTGGATAAGGTTGGTCCTAATACTAACTATTGATACTGTTTGTCTTAACTCCAACCATTGATACTGTTGGTCCTAACTCTTACCATGGATAATGTTGGTCTTAACTCTTACCAGGAATACTGTTAGTTCTAACTCTAACCATGGATAATGTTGGTCCTAATTCTTACCGTTGATAATGTTGGTCCTTACTCTAACCATGGATAATGTTGGTCCTTACTCTAACTATAGATAATGTTGGTCATAACTCTAACTAATTATACTGTTTGCCCTAACTCTAACCATGGATAATGTTGGTCCTTACTTTAACCATGGATAATGTTGGTCTTAACCCTAACCATGGATACTGTTTGTCCTAACTCTGACCATGGATAATTTTGGTCCTAACTCTTACCATGGATACTGTTGGTCCTAACTCTTACCATGGATAATGTAGGTCCTAACTCTAACCATGGATAATGTTGGTACTAACTCTAACCATGGATTATGTTGGCCCTTACTCTAATCATTCATACTCTTGGTTCTAACTCTTACCATGGATAATGTTGATTCTAACTCTTACCATGGATACTGTTTGTCCTAACTCTTACCATGGATAATGTAGGTCCTAACTCTAACCATGGATAATGTTGGTACTAACTCTTACCATGGATAATGTTGGCCCTGACACTAATCATTGATAATGTTGGTTCTAACTCTTACCATGGATAATGTTGATTCTAACTCTTACCATGGATACTGTTCGTCCTAACTCTAACCATGGATAATGTTGGTCCTAACTCTAACCATGGATAATGTTGGTCCTAACCCTACCCATGGATATTGTTGGTCCTAACTCTTACCATGGATAATGTTGGTCTTAACTCTAACCATGCATAATGTGGGTCCTAACTTTAACCATGGCTAATGTTGGTCCTAACTCTAACCATGGATACTGTTGGTCTTAACTCTAACGATGGATACTGTTGTTATAACTCTAACCATGGCTAATGTTTGTCCTAACTCTAACCATGGATAATGTTGGTCCTAACTCTAACCCTGGATACTGTTGGTCTTAACTCTAACCATTTATACCGTTTGTACTAACTCTCACCATGGATACTTTTCGTCCCAACTCTCACCATGGATACTGTTGTCCTAACCCTTTCATGGATAATGTTGGTCTTAACTCTAACCATGGATAATGTTGGTACTTACTCAAACCATGGATACTGTTGGTCCCACCTCTCACCATGGATACTGTTAGTCCTAACTCTTACTATGGATAATGTTGGTCTTAACTCTAACCATGGATACTGTTGGCCTTTACTCTAACCAGGGATACTGTTGGTCCTAACTCTAACCATGGATACTGTTGGTCCTAACTCTAACTATGGATACTGTCGGTCCTAATTCTAACCATGGATTCTGTTGGTCCACAAAAAACAAATAGAAAAGTTGTCATTAATCATCATAAACTTTGACTTGACCTATCATTGAGCGATACGTCTTGCCTCCATCGTGAGTCGGTTTCAGAAGTCGACTCAACTTGAAGTCATATGATTCAAGAACAACTTAGATCAGCTACGTAGAATTCCTGTAAAAAAATGATGTATGGAAAGCGTTAACATTCTGTTCGGGTTAACACTAAAAAAGTCTCGATACAAGTGAACACGCACATTGTCATAACTGAAGAGTTAAAAGATTAGCTTGACACAAAACAATATGTTACAACTTACACGTAGCCAGGGGGCGGGGGCAAAGAAATTATCTCCAATCGCAAAAAATGGGTTACATGCCATAAAATGTTAGAATGGCCCGGAAACGGGGGATAATTTTATGTTACAATTATATGCAAAACTGACCCCCTTAATCTGCATTCTAAAATAATTGTAGCTTTTATGGGGTCCTAGAAAGTGCAAAAAAAACGAATCAAATTTAATTAAAAACTGAATTAGCGACAACGCTTTGAAGGTGCCGCGAGTGATCGAAATGTGACTATAACAATATCATACACATATAATATTGATATCAGACACAGACTGCCGTATGTGTATGATATCAATATTAGTTTTGCACCCCCCATAACCCCCCCCCCCCCCCCCGAGTTTGAAGTCTGGCTACGAGCCTGTGTTACAAACGGTCAGTTCCGGACCATAAGCAATGAGAACATATTTTAAGAATTAAAAATAGGTCTCTCCGACTGTGTAGGGTCGTCTTTACTGTCCATCTATATGTGATCGATTCAGATTGAAACCTCCCCCATAAAATAGAAAGTAAAAAAACTTGTTTTGGATAAAGAAAACTTGAAATTGTAATAGTTTTTGATTCTAGTTCGTCCCTTCTCTCTTTCTCTCTCTCTTTATTTCTCTCTTTATCTCTCTTTTTCTCTTTCTCTCTCTCTATCTCTCTCTTTCGCTTTCTCTTTTTCTTTCTTTCTTTCTTTCTCTCTTTCTCTCTCTTTTTCTTTTTCTCTTTCTCTTTCGTTCTCTTTTTCACTCTCTCTTTCTCTTTCTCTCTGTCTCTTTCTTTCTCTCTTTCTTTCTTTCTCTCTTTTTATTTCCCTCTTTCTCTGTCTCTCTTTCATTCTTTCTTTCTCTCTTTCTCTTTCTCTCTTTCTTTCTCTCTTTCTTTCTTTCTTTCTTTCTCTCTTTCTTTCTCTTTTTCCGTCTTTCTTTCTCTTTATTTCTTTGTCTTTTTCTTTCTCTCTCTCTCTCTCTTTCTCTCTCTTTCTCTCTCTTTCCCTATTTCCTTTATTCTCTCTCTTCCTCTCTTACTTTCTCTCTTTCTCTCTTTCTCTCTTTCTTTCTCTCTTTCTCTCTCTTTTTCCTTCTTTCTCTATCTTTCTCTCTCTTTCTCTCTTTATTTGTATCTTTCTTTCTCTGTTTCTTTCTCTCTTTCCCTCTTTCTCTCGTTCTCTACTACTCTCTCTCTTTTTCTCTCTCTTTCTCTCTTTATTTTTCTCTTTCTTTCTCTCTGTATCTCTCTTTCCTTCTTCCTCTCTTTCTTTCTCTCTTTCTCTCTCTCTCTTTATTTCTCCCTTTCTTCCTCTCTTTCTTTCTATCTTACTCTCTCTTTCTCTCCCTCTTTCTCTCTCTCTCTCTTTCTCTCTCTCTTTCTTTCTCTTCATCTTTCTCTCTTTCTATCTCTAATATCTTCTTTAAAAACTTCGGTTGTTTATTGCTATAACAGTGACCTTCTTTTTAGTTAGGCACAAAGTGAAGTATCTGTTCTGATACCACACTTCTGTCTTCGATCAGTGAAGGAGACACCTTTCTAGACTGAGGCAATTTATTGTTGTCCTAATCCAGAGTGCCGACCTGCTGTCTAACTCTGTCCTCGTGGGGAGGCAAATAAATAGGTACATTAAAGCGCTTTTTTCATATGCAAAATCTAAGAACTTAATATTCCTCATCTACTCAACATATGGCCTTTTGGCTAAGATCAAAGTGTAGTATCTGTTCCGATGGATACTGCACCCCATAAACTGGTATTGTCGTGGCCTTCGGGGCTTGATTTACGCCGGTCTATGGGTCTGTCCTGCGCAGTTCTAGGAGGTCCACCCTCCCAAGCTTCGCCTCCCCTCTTTGGGGAGAAGTAAGTTTATTGCTTACTGCCTGAGGCGCCCCTACCGGGGAATGTCGACGGGGCTGCCCAGGCAATTTTTAATGGCCAGAGTGCTCACCTCTCGGGCGCTGACTTTTCAAACCCCACTTTCCCGACCCGACCTTGGGTCACATCTTACTTTTTTTTTTAACATAGTTCACCCCAAACAAGGCAAGCCGCCACTGTAGACGTAAGGGGCTACTGAGAAAAGAAAACGGGAGAAGGAAGGGGAGGTCAACCTAACTTGGGAGTAAGATAAACTGGCCTTGTGCCTAACTCCTGGAGAGGAGTAAATAAATACTCAACATGTTCACGCGATATAACTAATTTGCATATTGATTTACAAAATCACATCCCATTAATTAACTATTCTTTATTATTGTTTTATAATTTACTGACTGCTTTCATTCTATCATTGCACAGAGTCCTATTCACGCATACGTTTTACATCGTGGATAGAAGGTTTTGTGTTAGTAAGTTTTTTTCCCCGACTATTTTCAGATCAACTTTCGTCTTGGGATTACGATCTAGGTAAACAAAGCCCCCCCCCCCCCGAAAAACACACACATACACAAACCGCGGCAAAGTAAACAATTCAGTTAGCTTTCCTCGCCTCTACATTTATTTCATTACGAAGTAATTCCACCAGAATGCATTTCAATTCTGTCGTACAAAGATCAGCGATTTTATTCTTTTGTTAAATTGTACATCATGAAAAAAGCCTTCATTCGCAAAACACCGCAGCCGAGCACAACGATCAGTGACCCCCCCCCCACAAAACATGTATTTCTTTACGAAATTAAATTCAGCCATAATGCATTTCGGTTCATCAATACACCAGTTAGAGTTTCATTCTTTTGTTATATTGCAAGTAAAAAAAACAAAGTATCTTCCCACAAAATATATAGGCAAAAAAAGCATTAGGAAAACGAACGTTGATTGACTCATCATTAGTATGATATTAGATTTATAAAGTAAAGTAAGTTTTTACTTATATTAACGTTAGTTTTTCGTTTTTCTATACAAATGTCATGAACAATTATTCCCCAAACTAGACTTAATAGAAATTAGTTCTTTTAAGCAACCAAACAACAAATTAGTTATTTAAGGCAACCAAACAACAAATTAGTTCTTTTAGCCAACCAAACACAAATTATTTCTTTTAGGCAACCAAACAACAAATTTGTTCTGTTAGGCAACCAAACAACAAATAATTTCTTTTAGGCAACCAAGCAACAAATTAGTTCTTTTAGGCAACCAAACAACAACTAAGTTCTTTTAGGCAACCAAAAAACAAATTATTTCTTTAAGGCAACCAAACAACAAATTTGTTCTTTAAGGCAACCGAACAACAAATTTGTTCTTTTAGGAAACCAAACAACAAATAATTTCTTTTAGGCAATCAAGCAACAAATTAGTTCTTTTACGCAACCAAACAACAAATAAGTTCTTTTAGGCAACCAAACAACAAATTAGTTCTTTTAGGAAACCTAACAACAAATTATTTCTTTTAGGCAACCAAACAACAAATTAGTTCTTTTAGGAAACCAAACAACAAATTAGTTCTTTTAGGCAACCTAACAACAAATTATTTCTTTTAGGCAACCAAACAACAAATTAGTACTTTTAGGCAACCAAGCAACAAATTAGTTCTTTAAAACAACCAAACCACAAATTTGTTCTTTAAGGAAACCAAACAACAAATTATTTCTTTTAGCTAACCAAACAACAAATTAGTTCTTTTAGGCAACCAAACAACAAATTATTTCTTTTAGGAAACTAAACAACAAATTAGTTCTTTTAGGCAACCAAACAACAAATTATTTCTATAAGCAACAAAACAACAAATTATTTCTTTTAGGCAACCAAACAACAAATTAGTTCTTTTAGGCAACAAAGCAACAAATAAGTGCTTTTAGGCAACCCAACAACAAATTAGTATTTTTTAGGCAACCAAACAGCAAATTAGGTATTTTAGGCAATCAAACAACAAATTAGTACTTTAAGGCAATCAAACAAAAAATTTGTTCTTTAAGGCAACCAAACAACAAATTTGTTCTTTAAGGCAACCAAACAACAAATAATTTCTTTTAGGCAACCAAGCAACAAATTAGTTCTTTAAGGCAACCAAACAACAAATTAGTTCTTTTAGGCAACCAAACAACAAATTAGTTTTTTTTAAGCAACCAAACAACAAATTATTTCTTTTAGGCAACAAAACAACAAATTAGTTCTTTTAGGCAACCAAACAACAAATTAGTTCTTTTAGGCAACCAAACAACAAATTTGTTCTTTTAGGCAACGAAACAACAAATTAGTTCTTTTAGGCAACCAAACAACAAATTATTTCTTTTAGGCAACAAAACAACAAATTAGTTCTTTTAGGCAACCAAACAACAAATTAGTTCTTTTAGGCAACCAAACAACCAATTATTTCTTTTAGGCAACCAAACAACAAATTAGTTCTTTTAGGCAACCAAACAACAAATTATTTCTTTTAGGCAACTAAACAACAAATTAGTTCTTTTAGGCAACCAAACAACAAATTATTTCTATAAGCAACAAAACAACAAATTATTTCTTTTAGGCAACCAAACAACAAATTAGTTCTTTTAGGAAACCAAACAACAAATTAGTTCTTTTAGGCAACCAAACGACAAATTAGTGTTTTAGGCAACCAAACAACAAACTATTTCTTTTAGGCAACCAAACAACAAATTAGTTCTTTTAGGCAACCAAACAACACTGGTCAACACAATATTTTTGGCAGGCAAAGTAAGACTGGTTTCTGGGGTTTTCAAGGGCGCTGAATCCGAATCTGACATTAGTTTTTTCTAAATTGGCTCTAGTTTTTGAGTTATCACAGGGGGGTCGTTTGTCTGAAATCACCCATTCACGACCATAGCTAAACGTACAAAAAACGGCTAAATAGTGCATAAATGTCAGATATTGATTTTTATGATGATCTTAAACCACAAAGACAGTGTAAAATCTCAATCTAACAAGTTAAGTTAGATATAACATCATTTCATTTATCCTATAACTGAACACTTTTCATAGATTTCGAGGATATACAAAAAATTTGCTAAAAATTTGCTGAATTTTAATTCTCCAAGTGAAAAAAAACATTTACATAATCAGTTATATATCATAAATTAACGCAAAGCATTATACACTAGATTCTTAGTTACAATGAACACACAAAACAATATTTTATTCACAAAACTAAAATTGACGTTTATACGATTTTCGCTTGTGAGCAACTTTTGGGCAGTCTCTCAAAAGGTTCCAGCAGTAGTCTGCCATCATGTGCTCATCCCATTTGCCTTGATACCTCTCTTCCATTGTTTTGATGTCTTGATGGAATCTCTCTCCCTGCTCCTCACTGTAATCACCAAGATTACCAGGAAATCTGTCGAGGTGGCTAAACAAGAAATGAACTTTAATGCTCATATTTGCCCCTAGTTTTCCGTATGCAGTAAGCATCTTACGGACCAATTGCTTGTAATTGTCAGCTTTGTGATTTCCCAAAAAGTTTGTCACTACATCTGTGAAGGACACCCAAGCATTTAACTCAACCGTGTTCATATGATTAGTGAAGTCAGAATCCCTCATGAGCGTTCGAATCTGAGGTCCATCGAAGATGCCACCTTTAGCTTTTTCGATGGAAAGACCTGGAAATTGCCTGCATATGTACTTGAAGCAATCCCCATCCTTGTTCAACGCCTTAACAAACTGCTTCATGAGCCCTAGTTTTATGTGCAATGGAGGGAATATGATTCTATCCCTGGGTACCAAAGGCTCATTGATGACGTTGGCTGTGCCGACTTCGAGACTTTCTCGTTCTGGCCAGTTCTCCCTTCTCCAGTGCTGGATTCTTGCTCTGCTATCCCACAAACAAAGAAAGCAGGGATACTTTGTGTACCCACTTTGCTGACCAAGCAGAAAATTCACCATTGTCAAGTCCACACAAATCAGCCATTTATGATTGTTGTAATTCAGCTTTTCAAGAACAAATTTGATAGCATCATACTCTTCTTTCATCTTGGTAGAATGGCCAATTGGTACAGGAGCAAACTTATTGCCATTGTGCAAAAGTACAATTTTTAGACTTGCTTTCGAGCTATCTATGAAGAGACGCCAATCTGCTGGGTCATATGATGAGATCCCCATGCAGTTAAGAAGTGCAGAAACGTCATTACAAAAGACCAGGTCGTCTTCTTTAGAAAAGAAACGAAGCAAGCTGCCTTCCCTTGTCCTATAGTATGTTACTTTTGTGCCAGAATCAAGAATGTTTTTCTCTTGGAGTCGTGATGCAAGAACTTCAGACTGCTCCTTCGACAAACAAAGGTCTCGCACTAGGTCATTAAGTTCAGATTGATTGAAAAGCTGAGGGCCATTTGAGGGTTCTTCATAGTCACTACAGCTATCATCACTTGATATTGAAAGATCAGCTGGAATCTCTTCGGTTTCATCGATTTCAGGCAAACTGGTGAAAACAGGCACAAGTACATCCTCAGAGTGCGCAACAGGACGGATAGCAGAATCCAGGCTCGGATACTGCCAATTTGCTTTCTTGTGCTTGTTAAACCCCGTCATGTCATTGAGACAGAAGTAGCAGTCATCAAAATGATTGTTGGGCTCTCTCCACACCATTGGTACAGCAAACTTCAACTTCAGCTTACCGTTGGTCCAACCGCGGAGACTTTCTACACAGGTTTTGCACACCATATGTGGGGCCCAAGACTTGTCTTGGTCACCAAGTATCATATCGAAGTATGCTTTGTACGCCCTCTTGACAAAGTCTGTAATATTCCTCTTTTGTTGTGCCATCATATACTGTCCACAGATGTAACAAAAGACATCCGGTTCATATCTGCAACATCTTCTAGAAGAACTCATTTTCTCTCTGGAACTCATTTTCAACTGTGGAATTAAAAAGAAAATTCTTAATTACTGTTTAATTTATACTGCAACTATATTTATGGAACATGTTATTAAGTAATTACAGTATATAATTATATAAAAATTCTCCCTGAAATACTTCAATATATACATAATCATTATAATGATTCAATAATATCAGAAAATTATTATTTACTGCTTCTATATTGAAGTATTTCAGGGAGAATTTTAGCAGTTTAGGCTTCTTTGGGGCTATCAGTATCTTTTAAACTAGAACCAATCTGGCAAAACCAATGTTATATTCGTAATCAGCGACCTTCAAAACCCCAGAAAACACTCCTAGATGGTCTGCCAAAGAAAAAAAATAAAAATTTGTTGACCAGCAACAAATTATTTCTATAAGCAACAAAACAACAAATTATTTCTTTTAGGCAACCAAACAACAAATTAGTTTTTTAGACAAACAAACAAATTTGAAAATTTTATACTGAAAAAAGTTGTTTGCTCTATTGATTGCTTTTTTACATTAATCTCGTGGGTTCAGGGTTCGCGTCGGACAACAATAACCCACAAATAATTCAATAATTCAGGGTTGAGGACAGGAGTTTCTTGGATAAAGTTTAATATATGTAATTTACCGGTTAAGTTTAATATATGTAATTTACCGGTTATTTTTTGTCAGTAATATACGTAATTTACCGGAAATTATTATTATTTTTTTATTTTTTTATTAATGTACGTTATTTACCAGCCAATTATTTGATTAATATACGTGATTTACCGGCCAATTCTTTGATTAATATACGTGATTTACCGGCCAATTCTTTGATTAATATACTTAATTTACCGGCCAATTCTTTGATTAATATGCGTGATTTACCGGCCAATTCTTTGATTAATATACGTGATTTACCGGCCAATTCTTTGATTATATACGTAATTTACCGACAAATTCTTTGATTAATATACGTAATTTACCGGCCAATTCTTTGATTAATATACGTAATTTACCGGCCAATTCTTTGATTAATATACGTAATTTACCGGCCAATTCTTTGATTAATATACGTTATTTACCGGCCAATTCTTTGATTAATATACGTAATTTACCGGCTAATTCTTTGATTAATATACGTGATTTACCGGCCAATTCTTTGATTAATATACGTAATTTACCGGCCAATTCTTTGATTATATACGTAATTTACCGGCCAATTCTTTGATTAATATACGTAATTTACCGGCTAATTCTTTGATTAATATACGTAATTTACCGGCCAATTCTTTGATTAATATACGTAATTTACCGGCCAATTCTTTGATTATATACGTAATTTACCGGCCAATTCTTTGATTAATATACGTGATTTACCGGCCAATTCTTTGATAAATATACGTAATTTACCGGCCAATTCTTTGATTAATATACGTGATTTACCGGCCAATTCTTTTATTAATATACGTAATTTACCGACCAATTCTTTGATTAATATACGTGATTTACCGGCTAATTTTTTTTATTAATATACGTGATTTACCGGCCAATTCTTTGATTAATATACGTAATTTACTGGCCAATTCTTTGATTAATATACGTAATTTACCAATAATATATGTAATTTACCGGCCACTTTTTAAATTAATGTACTAAATTTACCGGCATTTTTTTGTATTAATATACTAATTAACCGGCCAATTTTTTTTTTCGTTAATATACATAATTTAACTTTTCTATTTGTTTTATTAATATACGTAATTTCCGTCCGATTTTTTAATTAATATACATAATTTACTTTTCCATTTTTTAAAAGTAATTTACATAATTTATTTTCCCATTTGTTCTATTAATATACGTAATTTAGCGGCTGATTTGGCATAATGGTTAGTGTTTGCGAATGTGTTGGGAGACCGGGGTTCACTCCTCGGTCGAGTCTTACCAAAACTTAAAAAATAGTACTTCATGCCTTCCTGATTAAACACGCAACATTATAAGGTGAGGTTCAAGAGTAAGTTAATTAATCAAGAGAAAAGGGGGGCGTTCTCCCCTACATCTTGGTTTACGAAATTAGAACCCCGAGCGAAGCCGGGTAGCCGTGCTAGTATGCCAATCTAAATCCGGACATTTGCTGTGTCAGCCGATAAGAACAGGAAAAAACAAAACCTAAAAAAACTCAGAACAAAGGAAGGAAAACTAAATCTACAAAAATCTACGATTGAAAACCCCGGGCGATTGTTTTTGTCACTTTCTATGGGGGTGGATTCATTGGTTGCATCATGCCGGATGAACAAACCACCCAAGCGAGTAACTCGCGCGCTCTAATTTGATTGATGCTTGCAAGTCACGTGTTGCCGCCTACGTCATCTGTTCGCTTGCGCCAATTATGCGCATAATCCGGATAAATGAATAAACAAGGCAGATTCTCATAATTATATTATTACGAAGCTGTTATTTATACAACATCTTTAGCCATACTGTACAGCTGTGTAATACGGCGGTACAGTTGTCTGTGGATGATCATATTTTCATTGGTTGAGCTCTCTGGTAAGAGAATAAACTGTTGCTACTTAGCGTAAGGCATAGCTCTTCATAAAAGAATTGAGTACTCCAGACAGTCGATGATGCGAATGTAAACATATATAAGTATTATTATTTCCCATACTTGGTAGCGTAGGGGTAAGAGGCCGTGACTGTTTACAAATCGGGTTGGGTGCTCTATCCATACGGCAAAACAGGTGTCGGTCACTATCAATATAAACTTACTTCTGTGTATAAGTTTATATATTTGTATATACAAACTAATTAACCGATCATTGCGGCGATGGGATAGAGGTTTGAGCTTGGTGGATAGTGAAAGACCTATTAGATTAGCGACTCTTTTTTTAACCTTGTCTAAGAGGGAGAGACTAGTGGATGGTGCACCAGCCCAGATGTGGCAACAATACTCCATGCATGGGAGTATGATGGCTTTGTAGAGATATAGGATACTTTCAGGTGTGAGAAGTTTTCTAGCACGGTAGAGGGAGCCCACCCTCTTTGCAGCAGCCTTGGAAATGTCTTCAATGTATTTTTACTAATTCATGTTACCTGTGAAGGTTAGGCCAAGGAGTTTGAATGTTGGACTTTCAGGTACGCTGTTATTTGCTATGGCAATCGGTGGTTGAAGAGGTTTCTTGTTGTTGTTGAATGAAAGGAGCTTTGTCTTTTCGGCATTAAAACTTACCATCAATTTTAAAACAAGATGACGTAGACAAAATGATAGAAACATCTTAAAATTTAAAACTAATTTAATATGGCTTAATACTGTTTTTGGCAATAGTTACTAGATTGTCTGTGGTTAGGGTGTGGGGTTAGAGTTAGGGTTAGAGTTAGGGTTAGGGTTAAAGTTAGGGTTAGGGTTAAAGTTAGGGTTAGGGTTAGGGTTAGGGTTAGAGTTAGGGTTAGGGTTAGAGTTAGGGTTAGGGTTAGGGTTAGGGTTAAAGTTAGGGTTAGGGTTAGGGTTAGGGTTAGGGTTAGGGTTAGGGTTAAGGTTACTACGTAACACTTTTTTATAAAGGAATTTTTGTCAATTCTTCAGCTAAAGCAATTCTGTAAATTCCTGTAGCGAAAATGGTGGAGGATATCGATTCCTTATTTTCCAGATCCATTTATCGTTATTCATGGAAAACATTTTTCAAATCACGTAAGTAAATTTTGCGTGTTATTAAAATTAAATCATCAGCCTGAATTCTAAAAGAGCAACACGTCAAAACACACACCCTAACCCTACATCTAAACATTAACCCTAACCCTAACCCTACATCTAAACATTAACCCTAACCCTAACCCTAACCCTAATCCTAACCATAACCCTAACCCTAATCCTAACTCTAACCCTAATCATAACCCTAACCCTAACCCTAACCCGAACACTAACCCTAACCTTAACCCGAACACTAACCCTAACAACCTAACCCTAACACAAACACTAATCCTAACCCTAAGTCCACGCCATAACCCTCACCCCACACCCTAACCCTAAACCCTAACACCTTAACCCTAATTCTAACCCTACCCCACACCCTAATCATAACCCTAACCCCACCCCCTAACCCTAAATATAACCCCACACCCTAACCCTAACCCTAACCCCACACCCTAACCCTAACCCTAACCGTAACCGTAACCGTAACCCTAACCCACACCTTAAACCGAACCCTAAACCCTAACCCTACATCTAAACCGTAACCCTAACCCTATACATCATTTAGTTAAAAATATATAAAAAAAAACAAGCCTACAAACACTACAAAAAAGAAGAAAACTACTTGTAATCTTCCTAGAAATGAGAATCAACTACTTTGATGTAAAAATATGACAAAAAAATAAAAAATAAAAAATAAAAAATAAAAAATAAAAATAAAAATAAATGTCGATAATTGGAATAACAATCTATTTCGCATTTGTGTTTGCATGTTGATCACAGATGATCGCAAACTGTTTTTCAACACGCAGCTCTTTTCATTGCATACACCTACGCACGTGTAAGGGTGAATTTATAAGGATTGCTACCAAGGCAATCCATAATACAGGCCTGGCAAACATGCCACTCGTGTCTACGACTGGGGGGGGGGGGACATGTGAAGACCAAAATTACTACTCAATTATAATTATCGAGAAAAGTTTTAGTAAGAAATTTCTTAGTAATGTTCAGAAATTAGCAACTAGACATATTATTAGGAAGCAGCTTACAATAATTGATTTATTTCCATCAAATCAAATGTAAAAAGTACAAAAATATAAAAACTAAATTAACACAAAATTAATTT
Source organism: Sepiola atlantica (assembly GCA_963556195.1). NCBI lineage: Eukaryota > Metazoa > Mollusca > Cephalopoda > Sepiida > Sepiolidae > Sepiola > Sepiola atlantica. The sequence goes on from OY744518.1 coordinate 139,943,929, forward strand.
ATTCACCATAAATGAGACACATTTTTGATATTTCAAAAATCATGAGTCAATTTGTTTATATTGACGAATTGATTATAGAAAATATAATCACATAATACAATCAGAGAGAAAATTCAACATTTTACAAAATCAAATACTTTATGAATAAATTAATGTTGGGAGAAACAATTTTGATAAGTTTTACAAAATTTGTTATGTTTGTTACATATATAATT
>OY744518.1:139949143-139951643 GCA_963556195.1 Sepiola atlantica
GCATTTCTGGGATAAAAGCCTGGTAGTAATTTGCTAGGCCCAGAAAACTCTGTAATGTCATGACGTTTTCTGGCGCCGGCATGTTTTTTATTGCGGTAGCCCTTTCTGGGTCTGGTCTTCTGCCGTCCTTGTCGATCACATGACCCAGATATTTTATTTCCTCCAGGAAAAAATCACATTTTTCTTCTTTTACTGTGAACCCATAATCTTGGATTCTCGCAAACACTTGATTTACATGTTCTTGGTGTTGTTCGATATCTTTGCTGTTAATCAAGATGTCATCGAGATACGCTATTGCGAAATCCAGTCCGCCCAGCATTGTGTCTATTACTTGTTGGAAAATGACTGGTGCGACCTTAACTCCGAACGCTAATCTTTCGAATTTATATAAACCACGATGTGTGTTTATACATAACAGTTTAGAACAATCTTTATCCACCGGTATTTGTAGGTATGCCTCACTTAGGTCTATTTTTGAAAAAAATCTTCCTCCATTTAAGCTTGCAAACACTTCTTCCGGGGTATGGAGTGGGTAGTGATACTCCGCGAGGGCAGTATTCAGTCCTGTTGAAAAATCTGCACATACACGAATCTCATTAGATTTTTTCTTTACATAAACCGTGGGTGCTGCCCACTGGCTGTGTTGTACTTTTGATAAAATACCCATCTTTACCAGTCGGTCTAATTCAGCGTTTATTTTTTCAATCGAGGCGAAGGGTACTTTCCTTTCTTTTCTAAATACCGGCAGTACATTTTCTTTTAGACGGAATTTTGCAGTCATTTTAGTGCAGCATCCAAGACCGCCAGAAAAAACCTCTGGAAACGATTTTTTTAATTCTCGTTGTAGTTTTTCCGATTCTGTTGCGCGACTATTTATTTTTTTTACAAAATGTATTTATCGGCAACTTCCATAAATCAAATGCCTGCATAAAATCTGAACCAAAAAGATTATTCGAATCCTTCAGTACCAGTAGTTTGAGTTTTTTAGTATTTCCCATTAGGGATACATTTGTGATTAATTCTCCTTCAAATGTAATTCTTTTACCAGTAACTGTGCTTGCCAGCCTGTTTGTTCTTGATAGAGTAGGTTTATTTAATCTTCTCCATGTATGTAAATTTATAATGGAAACGTCTGAACCAGAATCCAATTGCAATTTTATATTTTTATCCAGGATTTTCACCTGTACATATTTTCTTATGTTCATGCATTTTTCCTTCTTTGTCCTAGTGGCTTGAATCCGCATTTTATTTCCTCTGCCCGTTCTGCAGTGCGAACTTTTATGTCCAACTTTTTTGCATTTCATACAGGTTTTAAAACAGAATGGGCACTCATTGTACCAATGTGGATTACCACAGCGTGAACAAGGGCTTGGTGGCAATTTATTATTTTTTTTACTGGTTTGGTTTGTCTTTGTTACATCAAAATTATTATTTCTTATTTTTCTATAAGGTTGAGCTTTTGTTTTTTGATGTACCTTTTTTATATGCGCAATGCCGGACAATTCAATGTCTTTTGCGTCCTGTTTTACATTTTTTTGGTCACTGCGCGATATTGTTTGTATCAGAAATTCCAATCTTTCATCATACCTCTTTTTGTGTAATAAAATATTCTGGTTCTGTTCTAATAAAAACTTTTGAAATCTTTCCTCAGTTTGTTGTTGCTGGGAGATTTGGAATTTGGCTAGTTCGGCGATTATAGACTAAATATCTTCCATATTCAACCATTTAGTTTCTGATTTTATTTAGAAAATTAATATTTTCTCATTATCTTATGATTTTATAAGAGTTCTTTTCTTTAAATTAGCGTTTGCTAGGCGCCGTTTTAATTATGAAAAGATTATGAAACTTTTCCTTTTCTCTATATACGCGTATATTCACTTATTTTTTATTTTTTATTTTGAAAATTAATATTTTCTCGTTATTTAATGAATTTTCAAAAAGTTCTTTTCTTTAAATTAGCGCTGGCAAGACGCCCTTTTAGTTATGAAAAGATTATGTAATGTTCTTTTCTTATACACGTTTTTAATTTTAACGAAGAGAAAAAAAAATCTGTTTCACAATTAATTCTTTCTGCATTTTAAAATATTTCAGTACAAGTCGGAAAAGAGAGAGACAAAATAAAACTGACCTTTTTTTTTATCGTGCGTCTTTTTTTATGGAGTATCGCACGTGTGATTCATTTCATGTTTTGTTTCTTAAAATGAAGCACGTGGTGTCGGTTTCATTTTTTTTTTTGTGTGTGCTCGTCAAAAAAAAAACTCGCTGTGACGTTCGTCTCAAAAAAACAATGCTCGCTTCCTTCGTGTTCGGTATTCTTTTTCTTTTTTTCTTAGTTTTCCAAACCAGAGGAAAAAAACGCGCATTCAATTTCAGTTGTTTTTGTTTTTTGTTTTTTTTTAACTAGTTTTACCAAACTAGAGGAAACGCGCACCCAATTTCAAGCTGGTTTTTTTTCGATAAGCAGTTTTCAAACTTAGAGCACAACATGTCCATTTCAGTT
>OY744518.1:139954143-140009143 GCA_963556195.1 Sepiola atlantica
CCACTACTTCTGTCTGAATCAACATTTATCTATCTTTTTATCCTACCCTTTTTATTATATCCCTCTCTTTACACTTTATTTTATTTTATTTTATATTTGGATTTTCTTCTAAACGGTCCGAACCACGTGACTTCCCAAACTTTGAAATTTTTAATTTCTTTTCTTCTTTATTTTCCCCATTTCATTCTTTCCAAATATGATCTAAGGTTAGGATCAGATTCTAACTCTGCCTGATGATATCTCAGTTTATAATAACTGTTGATCGATAACATCAACATGCCAGTGTCTCAGATTGTGTACATGTCCGTGTAAATACAAATAATCATATATAAAAGCACTATTTGATACTGAGCACTTTTTATAAACCCGATTTAAATTCTTTGGATTACTACCCTGTGGATGTTTTACCTGGATTATATATATATATATATATATATATATATATATATATATATATATATATATATATATATATATATATACTTCTTTGTAATATGGCAGGAAAAATCCCAGAAGAGTGCTCGATTAATTGAGAATTAAAGTTAAAAATTAAAAATTAAGAGCGTAATATTTATTTATTTTGGTACAGGAAAATTAGTACAACATTCGTACCGTCGGTTTCAAGTACAGAAGAGCTTAGCCATTCGGCTCTCTTCAGCTTCTGTTGTCATCTGTTTCGGAAATGTGAAGTCACGTGTCACTCTTGTTTGGACGCGTTATTTGCTTAGAGTGTTATGTATGTTTGTTTAAATTTGGTGTAAGGAAGTTTTAATAAGGTTTGAAAAAAAGGGAAGGGTGAAAAGTAACAGTTGAGATTTAAACCGGAGAAGTTTTAACAAGATATAAATAAAATAAAAAAATATTTCTATATAAATCCCGTGAGCCAATATTATGAGTATCGTATATTTGGCCGTTACTGTTTTGGGGTGTAATGATGTGTCTTCTAAAGGAATTAGGGAGAGAAATGGGTTTAAGGATTAAAAAGGTTAAAAGGAACCACACAATTAATGTGGTTCCTATATATATATATATATATATATATATATATATATATATATATATATATATATATATATATATATATATATGGGAAAATGAAAAAGGAAAACCAAAAAATGGATGTTTTTTTGGTTTTCCTTTTTTATTTTCCCATCACGTCGGATTACTTTCATCCTTCTCTTCCCATATATATATATATATATATATATATATATATATATATATATATATATATATATATATATATATATAAAGAGAGAGAAAGAGAGTAAGATGATAGTTTAAAGATATAAATAATATCTTTAACAAGTAGACTATCAAGATAAAAACAAAGCTCAATATAGTGTATAAAGCAATAATATTAATGGATAGAATGACCTAATAAAATGAGAAATTAATCAGATTTTATTAAAGTTCAAAGATAAGGAATGCTACTGGGCCCTTAACTTATGAGTTTTCAAAGAAAATCTTCTCCTCAGAGGACCATTAGCGCAATGACATTACTGCAAGTAATAAAATTAAGCTTTTAAAATATATAAAACTATATATAAAAAATATATAAAACATCAAATATATTAACCAAAAACACACTGTTTTGTTTAACTTATACAGTTCATCCAAGTCAGAAAGTTTAAAACAATTTCAAGAAAAATGTCAAAAAAGTCGATTAAAAAACAATCCAGGTGGTGAATGTTAATCCAAAAAACGAAAAAGTTATCCAGCCGGGAAATTTGCTTTCTATCGATGCAGTAGATGACAATGAAGAGTGTATTCAGGGTGTATGTAAATTGATAACAAAACCATTGAAAATGTTCAGAAGACTCACTCGGTGTTGAATATTTTAATGTCCAATTAAGTGTTCTTAGAGGCTGATAGTAGGCATGTTGCAAGCCATAACTTCCTGGTCTGTCGTATATAGAGAAAATGATGGAGTAGAAATACGCAGTATAATCCGATCAAAAAACAATGGTTAGTCCATTAACTCATTTTATTATGTCCTTCTATCCATTAACACACACACACACACACACACACACACACACACACATATATATATATATATATATATATATATATATATATATATATATATACATATATATAGTCAATATCGATAAATGAAGGAAGAGAGATAAAAATGTGCGAATGACAAATCTATTTCATCTTCGATTGTTCAATGCAAGGTGTACTCGATAAAAGCATGTTTATTTTTCTTTCCTTAAGCCAGGTTTTTCAAAAACAATGGTTAGTCCATTAACTAATTTTATTATGTCATTCTATCCATTAATATATATATATATATATATATATATATATATATATATATATATATATATATATATATATATATAGAGAGAGAGAGAGAGAGAGAGAGAGAGAGAGAGAGAGAAAGAGAGGGAGAGAGAGAGAAAGAGAGAGAGCTTTGAGTAAGCTGCAGGCTGGCTAAAGTGTTAATGTTGCCCAACTTTTCCCAATCACCACCCGGTGGTGTTGGCGATCTTTTCAGCCGCCATCCCCGACGCGCTTCTCACTAACCACCAGATTTATTTGTGGGTTGTACTGACAACACCCAGAGAATGAAATTCCTGCGCTTTTCGACATATTTTCCGTCATTGCAAGACTATGCTCGGAATGCCGGAGCACAAAATGTTTAGTTTACGGTTTCTGATCAACACCCCCCACCCCCTAACCCTTCTTCTTTCACAGTACCTCACCTACAACCCCGACAGACAGGAGAAGCACCACCACATACAACTTTCTCCTTCTTCTTCTTCTTCTTCTTCTTCTTCTTCTTCTTCTTCTTCTTCTTCTTCTTCTTTTATATCCACGCCTTACCCCTATCCTTCTCCCCTCACTTCTCTTCTTCTTCTTCTTCTTCTTCTTCTTCTTCTTCGCCTTCTTCTTCTTCGCCTTCTCCTCCTCCTTCCCCCTCCTCTTCCTCCAACTGATCATAATCATCGTCTTCTTCTTCTTCTTCTTCTTCTTCTTCTTCTTCTTCTTCTTCTTCTTCTTCTTCTTCTTCTTCTTCTTCCATATTTCCATTCATCCACTGCGCAACAACAAAACAATCAACTCTTTTACTGCCAATAAATAACATTAAAAAACCCCTGAACTGACCCCCACTTCGCCTCCTCCCCTTCTCTCACATGTTGCAGTTGTTGTATGTCGAGGAGCAGGATGGGCAGTGGTGGGTGTTTGGTGTTTGGCGTAACTTGTGAACGGCGCTTCGTGTCCGATGTGGTCTTCATGTGAAGATGAATGCGAGACGAGTTGATGGGGAAAAGCTGGGCAAAAAGGAATTAGAAAAAAAGGAAGAAAAAAGATTTGCCAGGAAACAATTATAAATCTTGTAAAACATACGAGATACACATAAAACATACGAGATACACATAAGAAAACATACGAGATACACATAAGAACGGGCATTATTATGACATGTTTTAAACATAAGCGTGACAGACCAACAAACAGGTTATTAAAAAAAAAGCGTGACAGATAAACAAACACGTTATTGTTTAGAAGAACGCTGTTATGTTTAACAATGTTTGCTTAATATATATATATATATATATATATATATATATATATACACACACAAAATATAAGAACTCATTTTTTAAACCAAATTCGATGGCAAAAAATTTTTGATACAAATTAATCAAATATTTCGGCCAACACAGGCCTTCATCAATGAATTATAGACATTGTTCTTTCCTTTTTTCCCATTGTCGAACTATAACGACGAACGCCGAGAATAGCCGATTTCCCCTGGTGTTAAATGGAGATTGTTGTTTATGTGTAGATTTGTGGTGAGAGACGTTGGTCACGTGTGTATGTAATAGATCCAATATTTCTTGATTAGAAGGCACAGTAGAATGAAAAAAAAAGAAATCATATTAAAAACCTTATTCAATGCCAAACGATTGTTTGCCTTTATATATATATATATATATATATATATATATATATATATATATATATATATACACACATTCAATAAATTAAAACATTACAATTGTTCCAAGAATTAGAACATCAAGTCCAGTATGGCGTACGATCGTTTCCAAAACATTTTGGAAATACTTTATTTTATTTTATTTTATAAATTAATAAAGCTAATCCAAAACGTCTCTTAAGCAGCGCCTTTAACAACACGTCTTACAGAAGGTCAGAGAAAAAATAAAAAGCTCGTTGTAGAGAAACATCCACTGACAGAAAGAGTTACCGGTTGATATGTTAGTAGTATAGGGGGGGAGAGAACACAATGGTACCTATCAACCAAAACACTGGTACATACAGAAGAAATAAGCCAATATTTTCCATAGATTTACGCTTTCAAATTATGTAATAAATTAATTAAAATTACAAATTCTTTTGTCAGAGGGGTAGTGAAAACAATAGAATAGAAATAATAAGAGCAATAAAATAATAAAAAAGAATAAGATAAAAATAAAAAATAAAATAATAATTAAAAAAATAATAAAAAATAAAAAATAAATAAAAATAAAATAATAAAATACAAAATAAAAATGAAAATAAAAATTAAAAATACAAAATAAAAATAAAGAAATGAAATAAATAAAATAAAAATAAAAATACAAATTAAAAACAACATTAAAATAGAAATAAAATAATAAAAAAGAATAGGATAAAAATATAAAATAAAAAATAATAAAAAATAAAAAATAAAAAAATAAAAAATAAGTAAACATTGTTAAACATAACAGAATTCCCCTGCTTGATTATATTTTTATATATTTTATTTATCCATAAAATTTTACAAAAAGTTCACAGTATTTTCTTTATAAAATTAGATCTGGCACAAGGCCAAAATTTCAGTCACCAAAATACCACATTTACTCTATGGGTAAAACCGACCTAACATTATCCGCAATGGTTTGATGTTTTTTTATTTACAAAAATATATATACAAATTCATCAGTTAAGGGGGGCGCGAAAAAATAACAGATATTGCTGAAAAATAAATAAGATGCTAAGTGTGGTGGTTAGTAGGACCCTTCCCAAATCTATCTAGATGTGAGGTGCTCACTGTTTTTCGGCTTGTTTCAAGAGCCGAAAACAAGCAAGACAGTTTCTAAGTGGGAGACAACAGGGGAGTAGGGCTCATTAGACTTTGCTAACTGGGATTGAGCCTGATAAGACCTCAGGTTGGTGTGCACCATGCTTAGGCAGGGTACACGTACTCAAACTTGGTTCGTCCAAACCCACATAAACTAGCACCTTTTTTAAACAGCGAAGTGAGTAGTCTCCTCCTATCACATCTGATATTGACTTTAAGCTGATGTTTAAAGTGAGAAATGAGATCGTGATCAGAAGGAGACTCACACCCGTTCCTTATGTCTAAGCGTGAGGTTTACACTACAAGTCTGGCTACGATCGCGAGAAACACCATTGGTTTCTCCCTGGCCATGAAGACATCACATTGTACACTAAAGATGTTACATCTAGGGGTAACAACTGCTCGGGGACGATAGGAGCCGTCACCTCGTTGACATACTTCCAAAGCTTATGCAGCTTGCAGCAATTGAAGAAGACGTGCTCGGCCGTTTCTTCCTCAACATCCGTGCAGCGCAGGCAACAAGGGCTTAGGTGGGTTTTTAGCTTTTAAGAGTTTGTCATTAAGGGGCAGTGCACCCCGGACCAATCGTCAGATCAGACAGAACTTAGAGTTATAGAGATGACTCCGGCCTGGCACTCAACTCCGCTAAGAGCGGATCTTCTCCTCCGACCATCCCAACCGCTCCCCAAGCGGATCCGAAGCGGTCTCCGCCACTAGCTCCCGATATAGCGTCTTTCTAGATCGTGCATGGTCACTGAACCCCGGCAGTGATATGAGCGCAGGTCATCATTCGTTGAAGAACTGTCCTTGCCCCCTTGGTCTACGTCGGCCTTCAACCAAGTGGTTGGGTATGAGGTTGGGAAAGGCCTTCTTAACCACAGGACCCCATGCAAATTCCCTTATCAAGTATCTCGGTATGTCGACAACTTGCAACGTCGGGCATCCCCTAACCCTCCTCATTCTGACGTTGATTACTAGGAAAGTAGGAAGTTTCTAGGGATTATCAAAGTCACATGCGGTCGCCAGTCGCATGTGTATCGATGTCAGGGGAGATGACGACGTTAGGTTTTACAATTCTGATGTCCTCCTATATACAGCGCTTGTATTCCCAAATAGTAACCCATCTGATATTGGCCAGGCTCAACGTTGCTTCACTTCGGTGACCTAACTGTTGACTTGACTTGACTTGGTCCCTTAACCCCCTCCTGGGTCGTAGGGGCGCTGCACCAATGAACTCCACACCAGCTGTCTCCACTTCTGACGGTCATGGGCAATGGACTGGGTTGTAGCGAAGTTGTAGCCCGTCCACTCTTTGATGTTGTCCGTCCATCTTTTGTGTTGTCTACCCCTCCTTCTCTTGCCTTGCACTGCTCCCTGCAGGATGGTTTTGGAGAGACCGCTGCCCCTTGTCACGTGACCATACCATCCAAGCTTTCTTTTTTTTACAGTTGTCAGCAAATCTTCGTAGTTGTTCAGATTTGCGTTGATGAGCGCGCGAACTTCTTCGTTTGTGACACGGTCTGAGTACGAGATGCCAAGCACTCTTCTGTAGCATCTCATTTCTACCGTTTGGATTTTTCTTTGGAGCTCGGCTGTCAAGGTCCATGACTCGCATGCATACAAAAAGATGGATAATACTAGTGTATGCAGCAGCTTCAGTTTGCAACGGAGACTAATGTTTCCGTCTTTCCAGATTGATTTCAGTTTTGCAAGTGCTGCTGCCGTTTGTGCTGCTCTTGCCAGGATTTCAGTCTTGGATCCTTTGTTGCTGAGTATAGCGCCAAGGTATTTGAACTGGTTTACGGTTTCCAGTTCTTGGCCGTTGGCTGTTATCGTTGTTGATAATGGTTGTCCACTATTCGTCATCAGCTTCGTTTTTTCAGCATTGATCTCCATTCCGTACCTCGTGGATGTTCTGTCGAGGCGGCTCACCAGACCAGAAAGTTCTGTTTGATTTCCGGCAAGTCCATCAATGTCATCGGCGAATCTGAGGTTTGTGATGGTTCGTCCACCAATGCTGACTGTGCCCACGTGACCATCCAGGGCATCTGACATGATTCGTTCAAGGAGGATGTTGAAGAGTGTTGGCGACAACAGACAGCCCTGGCGAACACCAACCGCAGTGTGAAACCAATCCCCCACTGAACCCTGAACGAGAACTGCACTTGTGGCTTTAGTATACAACTCCTGTATTATTTTGATCATTTTTTGACCCATGTTGTATTTCTTCATTGTTGATCACAGTGCGTCATGCCAGACCCTGTCGAAGGCTTTCCTGAAATCAACAAATACATGATATAATTCTTGTTGTTCTTGTCTGTACTTCTCGCTCAGAACTCGTAGATTGAAGATTTGTTCTGTGGTGCTTCTACCCCTACGGAATCCAGCTTGTTCTTCAGCGATGATCTCTTCTGCTTGTGGTCTAAGTCTGTTCAAAATGACCCTCAGCATTACCTTGCTGGCATGGCTGATAAGACTAATGGTCCTGTAATTTTGACACAGCTGTAGGTTACCTTTCTTGGGTAGAGTGATGATGAGTGACTGTGTCCAACTTGATGGCCACTCTCCAGTCTGCCAGATTTTGTTGCAGATTTGTGTTAGGATATCGGTTACTGTTGTTCCTCCCTTCTTAATCATTTCGGCTGGGATGTTGTCTACTCCTGTTGCTTTTCCCGTTTTCAACGATTTAATAGCATGTACTACTTCTTCTCGTAGGATTGGGTGGTCATCACTGTTCGTTGACTCCTGACTGGTTAAAACACTGATATCACCGTTGTTCTGGTGGTTGTACAGCTCTGAGCAGTATTCTGTCCACCTGTTCAGGATGCATTGATTTTCTGTTAGGCATCGGCCCTCTTTGTCGTGGATAGTGTTGGCTCTTGATGGTTTCTGCTTCGTCAGGTCTTTCACTATTTGGAAAGCCTTCTTGCTATTGTTGTTGTTTAGGTTCTCTTCGACTGAAATGCATTGTTTGTCTATCCAGTCTTCCTTTGCCTCTCTCATTCTTTTCCGGATTTGCTTGTTGATCTTTCTGTATGCTATCACTCCTTCTTCAGAGTTCTTGGTTTTCTTGAGCTCTCTCCTAGAGTCGCACATATCGAGGATTTCGTCTGTGACCCATGGTTGAGTTTTCCGGCGCTGTTTCCCCAAGACTTCGTTCGCTGTTTCGGTCATCACTTTGTTGAATTTGGTGGTCAGTGCTTGCGTATCTTCTTCAAGCTTGAGGAGAGCAGCAAATTTACCGCCAATTGTTGCTTGAAAAGTTTCGAGTATGTCGGGATCTTTCAGTCTGTCTAAATTGAACTGTTGCATACCTTTAAATCCTCGTACCTTATCTTCCTCCTCGCTTGGAGGGGTGCCGTCTCGATGTCGTCTAGTGGTTGGATTCTTTCTTCGTTTCTGTCTGCACCCATGAACATTGCCGTCCCTGTGTCTACAACAAAAACCTTCAAACTACATTTCAAGGCAGGCACACAATCTTTTAATTTGATTTGTTTATTTCAGGGTTCAGTCTGTCGATCTGGAGATGTTTCAGAAACGTCAGGGGAGAGACCAAATTACTACGCTATCGTAGTTAATTCCTAGCTTAAGTCCTTAGCCATTCGAGGAGGGGGGAAGAAGGAATCTCATGCCTGTATTCTCTTCGGGAATTTAATTCCCTTTTTCATTTCGGACTACATAAAGAAATACGTCTGTTCGGCTTGCTTCCAAAACCCAGACTGCAAAACTCTGTTTCCCACACAAAAGCCTGCGACGTTACAGAACCCCTATGCGCAGGTGCACCTTGACCCTTGACTTGAGGTCTCGTCAACGTGGTAGCTCTGTCAACGTTTGTGAGCTCCAACTGTGAGAACCAGTTTATTTTGCACTCAACTGTACGGGTTCACCCGCACTAAATCGCGCCAAACTATTTCCCACAGATACGTCCACTTTAAAATACGCCCGGCCTCACAGGGCCATTATCCAACATAACGAGAACCCGTGTGTCAACGTGATTATGCAGTATATAGCTAGTTTACTCTCCCAATATTTAACATTATTTTAGATATAAGTGTGACAGCCCAACGAATATGTTATTTCAAACTTAAGCATGACAGACCAAGGAAAATTCTATTTCAAACATATACGCGACAGACCAACAAACCTGTTACTTCAAACTTAAGCGCGAGAGATCAATGAAAATGCAATTTTAAACTTAAGAATGACAGACCAACTGATATTTCAAACTTGTCAGATCGGGGCTAGTGCAACAACCATTAGCCTTCCCCCTAACATCCCTAAAAAAGAGTCTCTAATCTAATAAGTCCCACACTATATAACAAGCTTCAGCCTCTGTCCCAATGCCCGCAATGTTGCATCCCTGTGCTTGTTTTACAAGTACTTTAATGGAATGTGCTCCGATGCACTTGGTGCACTGGTGCCCACTCTACGTAAATACGCTCGATCAACCTGTCAGTCAGCAAGATCCCACCCCTTCGCTGTAAGGGTTTATACTCTAATAGTTTCTTTCCTTGAACGGCTAACCTTTGGAATTCCCTTCCTGCTTCTTGTTTTCTTGACTGTACCAATATGCAGAACTTTAAATGTGAACAAGCATCTTGCTACAAAACTCCCCACTTAGGATGCTCCTAATTCACAATAGCTCATTACATCTCAGTGGCATTTGGGCATTGTTTGGGATGCACTTAAGTAAAACAAGTCAGATGCATCCATTCTATCTGCGCGTTTATCGCTGGGGCAAAGTTTTATCATAAACATCGTCATTGACATCGTCATCGTCATCGTCATCATCATATTCACCATTGACATCGTCGTCATCCTGGTCATTATCACACTCGTTATCATTATCATCCTCGTTATTATCATCACACTCGTCATCAGACGAGAGCCGAGTCGAAGCATAGTGCTCACTTCTATTTCACCATTTTTCACCTCTGCAACGCATGAATAGATTGGCAGACTCGGAAGATACGATAAAGTGATATAGGTAGACACGTGCTCTCTCCAGTCTGCATTAGATTATCGCGAGGCCATTTCGAATAAAGCAAAACAATTTTAATCATAACAATTTTAATGAGAAATCTTTTGAATAATCCAGAGCATATAAAGAAAATTCGATTATTTAAAATATTTTTATAAAATAAACTAGAAGAATACCAGGACGGGTAAAATTAATTCTCCGAACAGTTTTGCACCACTTTTATGTCCCCTTACAAAGTTATAATGCTACTAAACCCTATGTTTCTTTCTTATCTTTCCCGCCTCCTTAATGATATAATGAAACTTATATTTATTTTAATGTATTGCCGGGAGATGCTGAGTTAAATTTTTTTTATTAACATAGTTCACCCCAAACAAGACAGGCCGCCACTGTAGACGTAAGGGGCTACCGAGAAAAAAGAAAAGGGGAGTAGGTTGGGGGTGGGGTCAACCTAAATTGGGATCGGCGCAGCGAGATGTCTGTTTACATTAGTTTCTAATTTCTGCATGTCAGTACTGTCGGGGAAACAGGGGACAGGGAGGGAGTTCCAGAGACCAGCAGCACGAGGAAAGAAGCTATTTGAGTATAAGGCTCTCCGGCATCTGAGGACCTCCACAGTGAATGAATGAGATTTAGTTGATTGTCGAGTTGTTCTAGTGAATTTACGTCGAGGGGGCACCAGAGTAGCCAATTCATCGAAGCACAATCCATTGAAGTATTTGTAAAACAAGCACAATGATGCTACATTGCGGCGATGGGACAGGGACTGGAGCTTGGTTGACAGTGAGGGACCTATTAGGTTGGCGACTCTTTTTTGGACCTTGTCAAGGAGGGAGAGACTAGTAGATGATGCACCAGCCCAGATGTGGCAACAATACTTCATGCATGGGCGGATGGTGGCTTTGTAGAGATACAGGATAATGTCAGGTGTGAGGAGTTTACAAACACGGTAGAGGGAGCCAATCTTCTTTGCGGCAGTTTCTTGTATACCCCTCCTCAATCAAGCATATGCCACATTGAAAATGGACTACTGTATTATTGCACACATCTGCTCTACCTAGGATATTGAGCACTGACTTCCGAGCAACGCAGGGTACCTTTTCTGGTATACAATAGTATAACAAAATACAGTGAAAATCTTTCTCCCGGGCAACGCGGCGTTTGAAACACCTGCTCTATGTAGGATTGCTCTATCCAGGATATTAATGACTCCCAGGCAACGCCGAATAAACACATCTGCTCTATCTATCATATAAAGCACTTTGGATTACAAATATAATACTGTATTATTACTATTACGACTCCTAGGCAACACCGAGTTAACAAAAGATAGAGAAGTTTTTTTTCCCGGGTGACGCTGTATTTAAACATATCTGCGCTATCTAGGATGTTGAGCACTTTTGGATTACTATATACCACTTACCAAATGTAATACTGTAATCTTACATTTATTGCTCTAAAACAACCCTTCCCAAGTTTCTTGCCCCCCCCTTCCCTAGTTCGAAGAGAAGCTTACGAAAATGCTGAGCGGAAAGAATACATTGAAATTACAGTTTTTCTTTTCCAAATTATGAAACACTCGACCTCCCCTGAATAAACCTGTTCTATTGCCCTCTTAGGGGTGCACTTAGCGATTTGGGAATACTTCAATTATCTTCCCCGGTTGATTTTACACGTTTAGATACTCTAAACGTTTTTATAGAGCACACACAGACATTGAGTTTTATATATATATATATATATATATATATATATATATATATATATAAATTACGATTCCTTGCGCCTAGCAGATATGTTCTAAAAGTACTAATTAGTGTAGGAGTTTACCATATGCATAGAAATATATAAACATATAAGCAAACCTAACGTTATATATATATATATATATATATATATATATATATATATATATATATATATATATATATATATATATATATAGTGTGTGTGTGTGTTAGAGTGAAATAAATACCATTAAGAAAATCCGGGTATGAGAGCTAAATGTAATAAACAGAGCAAGAATAAATACAATTATAATTATTAGTATTACTATCTCCATTATTATATAGGTGTACATTTGAGATACCTCAACTTCCTTCCCAACTCCCTACATTCCGTCCGAGGTAAATCAGACAATTCCCCTCACTCTCTCTATATATATTGCTTTCATTCCCCCTCACTGTATTGCTTTCCGTTATAAATCGTACAACCGCCCCCTCTCTCTCTATATATATCAAATATGTTGTCACTCTCCCCTCCCTTAATATACGTTTTAAATAGTTAATTTCCCCCTTTCTCAAGATATGTATTAAATATGTTGTCGCTCTCTCTATATGTATATTGAAATTGTAAGTGTGATTTTCTCTTTTTTTCATTTTCAAAAATGTAATCACCTCGCTTGAATGCTTGACAAGACCACAGAGTCGAAATAAATTATTGCTCCGGTGATTATGTGATTCCGTGTTATTATATATATATATATATATATATATATATATATATATATATATATATATATATATATATATATATATATATATATATATATATATATATATATATATATATATGGTCGTGAAGATAGGGCGACTGCTTGTAGATACTAGGCTGACTCTGTGAACTGGGTTCTGACCGACTGAAATTGTTACTTTCCAACACTGATGAGAGCAATAAGATTGAAACACTAGAATCTGTAGGTTATAAATAATTTAATATTTACTTATAAATATTATTATAATAAGCCCTTTTAAGAAATTAATGTCGAGAACTCCCGGGGATGTTAAAAATAGACTGTCAATCAGCTTTAAAACAAAGTTCCGAATACGTTTGTCGAACTTAATTAAGATTCTGTCCGCTGACTTCTTCTAGGCACATACATATCTTAATTGAACCTGACTTTATATATATATATATATATATATATATATATATATATATATATATATATATATATATATATATATATATATATATATATATATATATGCATCGTTCCTTTCATTAAAGTCGAACGCTCTATGACGTGTTAAAATTATCACCGTTTATTCGCTGTTCAACATGGGCCGTGTGGTTAAGGCGTCGGATTTGAGTTGCAAAATACTCGTAATTCAGGGTTTCAAATCGCATGTAGTGAATAGTCATATCTCTATGCTGATTAGTATTTACTTCAACAGTGCTCGATACGTATACGTACATAGATAATAAACAATAACAAATATTATATATATATATATATATTTATATATAAATAATATAAATATATAAAATACAAAAAAAACCCTAATTAATAGAATTAACTTTAATATCAGTAATAATATTCTAAAATGTCTATAGATCCAAATATAGTTTCGTATTTAGTACATAATTCCCGCCAAAACCTTCTATAATACTAACACATGGCCTGTACCTGATTAACCTCATTCCCCTGAAAATGGACCCGGATGGGTCTGAAAGTACTTGGGAGACAAATCCAAACTATGGCAAATTCATCAGCCAATTCCCCTCCGAAACAAAGATCCTGATTCGGACTATTGAAAGGATCTATCAAAGGATATCGAGACATGAGTTGTCCCTTATATTCAACAATACTTGCCTGCAAGAGAAGATGCTGCCTATATATATATATATATATATATATATATATATATATTTAATTCTGGCTTTCCACACATTGTGTACGATTTCACGTGGTAATTTAAGTATGTGTATGTGCATATATATCTGTGTGTCTAAATGAGTATATGTTTGCAGGGCTTTACTACTTTTGGAGCTGCTCCCGCTCCTGCTCCAACGCCGAAAATTGGAGCTGGATCCTCTCACGCTTCCCATTTTCAAAAAGGAGCCGCTCCTGCTCCAACTCCTATAAAAAATGAGCGGCTCTTTTTCAGCGCTCCATAATGAAAATGTACCTTCTTTCATAAACGTTCTATTCTGCCAATGAATTGTCGAAGTATAAGGGTGGGCGTCAAAGGATCTCATCGATATGTGTTGGGATGTCACTTTAAGTGTAAGACCGTAAGATAATATTTAACAAAATGTCGCTAATATTTTGAGAGTTATAGGAGAACATGTCGGACGAAGTATAAGATTATACGTAAATTCTCGTTTCCTGAGGTAAAAATAGAAATAGAAACATCCCTGAAGCATTTTAAAACAATTTTAATTTTCATTACATTAACAACCTATTTTTTTAGGAAAGGAAAATTTGACCCGATATTTTTTCTTTTGTTTTAAGTAAATAAAGTTTTACTTTTAAACATTATTAGTGATTATTTTCTCTTTAAAGAAAACATTTCTCTGGAAAAGGAGAGACAGCCAGGGCAACATTACTCGTCATGTTGTTGTTTAATATTTGTTAGTTTTACGAACGTAACTATATCGTATAATGTATATTATTATTTATAACAGAGAAACGCGCAAGTTCTTTCAAACAAATCGATTCATCCATTTTTATCTATAGTACAATTTGGGGCGAAAAAAAACGAATGAAGTTTATTTTTTAAGGATTGAATAAAAAAAATAGTTTTTATAAGTTGCCCCCAAAATATCAATAAATTGTCAATAAACAATTCAGAGATCCATTTAATGTCTTAAAATTTCATACAAAATATCTGGCCTAAATCTTGGGAGTTGAAAAAATATTGGGTCACCCCCCCCCCCAAAAAAAAAAAACATTAACTGGAGCAAGTTTTCCTAGGTCGGGCAAAACATTTATTAAAATTAAAAATTTGAAAAAAAAAGCTGAAAACATCTATATTTGAAATCTCTAACAAAAGCAAACTGTTTACAATTCTAATATTCGATAATAGATTTTTTAAGATAAAGAAAGATATCTAATCTACTTTCGGTTCTAAAAAAACAAAAAATTTGCCAGAAAATCTAATTATTTGCTTTTTAAAATTAAAATTTAAGATATTTTCTTTAATTTAAGTAAGTTTAAACATCGGTTTAATTGTAGAATAGGGACCGCTGTTTTCTTTCGCTCATTTCGCTTGGTTTTCGCCCAAATTTAGGATGAAACTGATTGCTGGTATTAATTGTATTTTTGGTCCTGAAATAAAGGTCTCATTTACTTTTTAAAATGTTGAGAATCTAACTTTAATTCCAGGTTTTAATCGCTGGCGGCCATGTTGGTTTTTATTGTTTTTTTCCTTGGACTAAATATATTTTTTCCTTGGACTAAATATATTTTTACTGCTTTCACATTTTATTATATACAAAAAAAAAACTTTGAACATTCTATTTACAAAAGCAAGTTTTAACGGAATTTAACGAATTTAAAAGCAAACATAAAAAGAACACCAACAGCGGGTAAAATGCGGCATAACAATTCAATTTGATATACGCTAAAAAATAAATTAGAATTTTTTGTCAGGACAAAATGTACCATTTCACTCCCAAAATCGATTTTATCGAATATTTGGGTGAACACCGAGCGAAATGGGCGAGAAATCCAACGGCCCCTATAGTATAATTGAACCTAAAATTCTTCATTTAAAAACACGAATTAAAAGAAAAATTGGCTTATTTATTCAATCACAATAAAACCCGTTGTCATAAATAAAAAATTTCAAATCTATAAGAAAATAACTTCAAAAACGTCTATAGACTTACTGGCGCCTTTAAAGACATTTGGTGACAAATTGTCTGTCTTCTGCCTTAAGAAAATGTCCCATCAAAAATTTAACACATAGATGTAAAAATCTGAGTACTTCAAATATTCTCCTTTCTCCCTGTCTCTCCCTCCCTCTCCCTCTCCCTATCTCATATACATTTACCAGATATAATTTTTAAAAATAACTCAGAGTAAACTCTGAGACATTTTTTTCTTTTCCTTTATATTGCTGAATAAAAAACTAATGTTTAAAAGAAAAAAATATCAAATAATTTTGGAGCGAGGAGCGCGGAGCGCTAAAATCACCGCTCTTTAGTCTCAAATGGAGTTGCTCCCGCTCCACTCCCGCTGAATATAAAATGAGCCCTCATCTCCTTCGCTCCAGCAAAAAGGAGCGCGCTCCTTTTTGGAGGGCTCCGTAACGCCCTGTATGTTTGTATGCTCACATACATATATGTAGGTGTCAAATATGGACACCTTCCCACGCCTGATCTTGTTTCTCACCCTTACACCCGCCTTCGCTCTCATCACTTCCTACACCGTCCAAGTACACGATCATAACATAGTAACTTCCCGTTTTTCTCATCTCAAGGCTGAATTAAAAAAAAGATTCAATGGCATATCTCGTATCCTCACTTTCTTCATAATGTAAATTAATCTGATCCGCTACCAACGTACGCCCCACTCCATCCGCATTTATTGTAACAGCCCTCCCACTTACTAATGATTTTATACTCCAACCGCCGCTTGTAACTGCCACTTTCTATTTGTATCTCATAATTTGATTTTTTTGTTTAAGCGGCGGCAGGCTTTGAGCCGGCAGCCGTCGCCACCTATCCATTCTAAACATTTTGTAGGTGTGTGATGTTTTTATCAGACAATCATCCCGAGGAAGTCTTATAATAAAGACGTAAC
Source organism: Sepiola atlantica (assembly GCA_963556195.1). Lineage (NCBI taxonomy): Eukaryota > Metazoa > Mollusca > Cephalopoda > Sepiida > Sepiolidae > Sepiola > Sepiola atlantica. Next base: position 139,970,737 of record OY744518.1, read on the forward strand.
GTTGATGAATACATAAATATTTTTTGGTTTTCCTATTTCAATTTCCATATATATATATATATATATATATATATATATATATATATATATATATATATATATATATATATATATATATTTATATGTGTGTGTGTGTGTGAGTGAGTGTGTGTGTGTGTGTGTGTGTGTGCAGAGTTGAATGGTTTCGATGGGAATCCGAGTAAGAAAGCTCAATTTACTTATTAACAGAACAGGAATGCATTTAAAGGAAATAAACTAAACACTACATTATAAATTATAATTATTTCGACCTAGCTGTGTCTCATCAGACGCGTAACCATATATATATATATATATATATATATATATATATATATATATTACTATTTCATGTATACAAATACAATTTTATATGGGGATATAATTTTTTATGTATCAATTTTTAGTATTTACTTCAACAGTGCTCGATACGTAAGTAGAGCTAGGTAGTAAGTTATGAAAATATATTTATGGCAATTAAGCTACACAGAGCGTCTGTGTAGCTTAATTGCCATAAATATATTTTCATAACTTACTATATATATATATATATTTATATATATATATATATAAATTTAGGAAAGTTCATTTTTTTAAGCATCTTTAAAATTTTAAACTCAAAGAAAGAGGCAAAATGCCTTAAAAAACCATGTGTTAGATGCAGATATTTTTTATTAAAATCAAAATCAAAAAATAAAAACAATATATTTTTTTTCTTTTTCATCTTTTTTATCTAATAATTTCGCTTGATATAACAAGCCTCGTCAGATAAATAAAAGGTATTAACCTTATTTTTTTCCGTAACAATCCTTCCTAGTCTTGTAGATACTAAGTCCGATGTTGTGTGGACTTAACGGTTTAAATGTCTCTTGCAAATTTGAACATGTTCGCTGATAGGTATAAATTTGGTAAAGTTCATTTTTTTAAGCATCTTTAAAATTTTAAACTCAAAGAAAGAGGCAAAATGCCTTCATATATATTAATTTTAAGTAAATAATATTAAATTATTTTTGACCTACATGCGCCAGCGTTTCAAGCCTTCGCTCTCATCAGTGTAGGGATGATAATCTCAGACGGTCGCAAGGTTCGAACCCCTGCCACAGAATCCACCGAGACTCCGCAAGCAAGAGTCATACGTTGGAGGCTAAAATTAGCGCTAAACACATAGCACTTTTAATTACAGGACAGTACGCCCATATTCTCAATATTTCTCGAGTTTCAAGATCTTATTACAGATACACAAACACTGAGGGTTTTTTTTTTCACTTCGTTAAAGCATAGGGCATAATGAGATTAGCTAAAAATATGACAAATGCTTCATTTTACCAGAAACGTGAGTCATTTCGGCCCGGCGATCTCATGCAACTGATAAAGCGTAATCATTTCAGTCAACTAAACGAACCCCTTCATACGGCGCGCTCGGCCCGCTTTAAGAATTGCCGGTCGACTAAAAATAAACGGACTCATTGCTAAAAGCGATGCTGGTATCTATAATTAAAATACTTACACGCTCCTTATTTGTTTTGACAAGACAAGAAAAAAACAAACAAAAAAACACAGATTTGCTGGTTTAAAATATAAAAAAAAATGGACGTAGAATAAAAGGGTCTGTTTTTTAGAAGAAGAATCCTGTCAAAAAATAACCCCGCCATCTCCCAAAATAGACAAACTGTGGATTGTAGTAAGAAAGAAGAAAAAGGTTTTATTACTTACACTAACCCTAACCCTAACCCTAACCTTAACCCCTAAACCCTACACCACGATGATGGAACCCATTCATATTATTGAGTGTTTGCATAAAAAGATCGTTTTTTAATTTTTTTTCTGCGTCCATACACACCTAGATAGCTGGAAACGATTCCGCGATGCGTTCCACAGTGGCGTTTATTCTGCATTTTGTGCAGATATCAGAAAGATTCAATTCTTTTAGCGTGTGCCGCGGTGTCAAATTTATGCTGAACACCCGTTATATAAGAATAATGATACATCGATACTACTACTACTACTACTACTACTACTACTACTACTACTACTACTAATAATAATAATAATAATGATAACAAGAAGAAGGATAATAAAGTAAAAGAATCTGTAAAGAAGAATCTCGTTAAAGAAATACCCCCGCCACTCCCAAAACAAACAAACTGCGAATTTTTGTGAACCCCCCCCCTCCTAAATATTAATGACTTACTTAAAATTATGGAATCTTATCGACTATTTGCATAAAATACCGTTTTCTTTCATACCTATGTCTCCACCTAAATTCACATCGATAGATGACCACTATTCCGCGATGCTTTCTACAGTAGCGTTTATTCTGCATTCTATATAGAAAGATTCAATGCTATTAGTGTGTGCCCAGAGCTCTAATGGAAAAAATTGGTCCCCAGATCCTGATCATAACTCTAATTCTATTCTAACACTTACCCAACTCATGACGAGACAAGACTCACAAAAGTGGAGCAAGGGCATGTGCGCGCACTGCGCATGGATGGCGGAAATATTTATTTTGCAAAACTCATTTTTCATTAGTGAAGAAAACCTCAAACTGGAAAGTTTCAAAAAGGAAAGAGAAAAAAGTGGGACAATAAACTTCTTTTATTATAATACGCGTTTGCTATTTCTATTCAAACTTAATTACAACCTTATTAATTGCCCCCTTTTTTGAAGGATACAACAGTGTCGACTGGAAGATTGCAACAAATATGAAAACGTTTAATAACAATCATTTTTTTGCAAAATTCGAAAATGGCTTGATACATCATGTTTATTTATACCGTATTAATTAAATTTTATATTTAAAAAATAGACAGTCACAAAAAATATATTATATTTCAAATTTTTTTTTTAAAGTGAGCACAAATTCAAGTAAAAGGACTCCCGGGCAACGCCGAGTAGTTACAATATCATAAAATTAAATATTGAATACTTACAATTACGTCCGATAAATTTAAAATTAATACGATTTTATTTTATATTTCCTACTAACACATTTACTTTTTGTGAATATGGCCATACATTTTTATAAATAGATGTATCAAGTTTAACTACGCGGAATATAAAAAAAATGAACAATGGAGTCAAATTAAAGCAATCGCTTCACGATCTCTGCCTTTAAATGCAGCGACGAAAACGAATTGGCCGATGCGACAAGTTTAAATATTTGAAATGGTTCAAAAATATAAATATATGTTTGCCTTCTTTTTTCATTCGAATGAGAAATCAAGTCAGACTGTTTTAAATTTGTTTATACGTATTCTTGCTTTTCTCTCTGTCTCTCTTTATCTCTCTGTTTATATCTCTTCCTCTCTATCCCTCTATCTCGCTAATTTTCTCTATCGCCCTCACTCTTTTTAAAAATTGTATGCATTTTTAAAAATAAAGAGAAATAAGCAAATGTAAACGATTTTAGATTTTTCTCTTTAAACCATTTTGAGAAAGTGCGTAAGCGGTTATTAAGGAGATATATGTATCCTAATTTTAAGAAACACAAGTGTGCACTTCCTTTTTATTTGTTTATATTTAAACGTGATAAGATAATTTTATGTAAGGCTATTATGTATTATTTGTAGGAAACCAAATTAATGATAAGAATTATATGGTTTAATAATTATAATGTAAACGCATGTACGATAGCAAAATATGGAAACTTGTTTTTATTAAAGGCTTAAGCTTTTTAGGTGAGTAACTTAAAATGTCAGTATTTTATTCATGATCCGATCCGGCATAATTATTATCAAAAAGAAACTTAAGCGAACTAAATTATATTCGAACCAATAACATATTGGAAGAAAAGAAGAAAAACGGCTAGTTAGAATCAAGTATCGATTTTTCAGATGCAGTCCTATCTAGGTCTGGCTTTGAAATGTAACGTTATCCCCCCTTTTTTTACTCTTGTCTCCTAAAATATATATAATCGGAAAAAGAAACGATTTTATATAACGTCCGTTCACTTCAGTTGTCAAGTCTACTCTGATGTTTTTCCCGATCTTCTGCTGATCGATGACGTGCCTCTGCAATCGTTTTTAATAATTCCTCAAATCGCCATATGTCAAAATAAAAACAATAATATGCTTTCAATTTTAATTTTAGTCTCAACCTTGAAATAATAAAAACAATCACAGTCGCATTCCAAACGCAACACCTACATCTCATTACAATCTAGGTCATAACTAATATAGTACTCCTACTATTCTGCCATTTTCGATAACCCGGGGTAATTTATTTTAACAGAAAGTCTGACCTACTTAATTTTATTTATTAGAAGGCGGGGAATAGGTATTATGCATAGTCGACGCTGTCTCGGTTCTTTTCTAGAATAGTGACCCATTCGAGCAATATGGTTCAACACAAATGAGCTATAATACTTGACTTTGACGTAAATTGTGACCAGAAATTACTTTATAATTGAGAGTTTACAGGTTTCACTGTCGAATTTCGAACGATCACGAAGAAATCACCGTGACGACCATTTTTATGTATAACTAGAAAGCCTCGCTGTCTATTCGCAATTTAATTTTATTCATTACTTGAAATCATTGAACCGAAACTAATCGATAAGACAAAAGAAAACAAATCCTTCTCCTTATTTCACTCTCTATCGACAAGAAAATAAGACGAAACTAATTGATAAGAAGACAAAACTAATCGATAAGAAAAAGAAAACAAAACCTCTTTCTTATTTCTCTCTCTATCGATAAGAAAATAAGACAAAACTAATCGATAAGAAGACAAAGCTAATCGATAAGAAGACAAAACTAATCGATAAGAAAAAAGAAAACAAAACCTCTTTCTTATTTCTCTCTCTAGCGATAAGAAAATAAGACAAAACTAATCGATAAGAGAAATACAAAACTCTTATAATAATTTGTGTGTCTCTATTATTGAAAAAAAATCTTTCTTTTCTTTTTATTATTATCATATATTATTGAGATTAAGCCTCTCGTTTTTTCTGCTTATAAAAATTAAATTCACGTAGATTATTATTGAAATGAGCCGGATATACGAACGTTCACTTTTATTGTATAGAAATAATGAAGTAAAACGAAACCGTGTTCATTTTATGACCCTCGACATTCGAAAGTGAGTTTAAAGCTTTTAAGCTGTCAATTCGAAAGTCATTTCTCGTAGAATTCCCACATTTGATTTGCCCAAAATCAATAAATATTGCTACTGTGATAGGTATAAGATTTATAGATGAAAAAAGTGGTAGCAAGATATTCACATTACATTTAAATTCCTACATATTGGCACGGTCGGGGAAACAAGGAGCAGGGAGGTAATTCAAAGCGGTCTGAGGAAATAAGCTATTAGAGCAGAACATTATCCGGCATCTAAAGACTTCTGAAGTGAAGGGGTGAGATTTTGCTGCTAGTCAGGTGGGTCGGAGGTATTTTCGTGGAGGGGGTACGAGTGTATTAAGTTAACCGGAACACATTCTGTGGAATTACTTATAGAATAAGTGTAGAGATGCAACACTGCGGCGATGTGACAGGGAATGGAGCTTGGCAGACAGTGCGGATCCTATTAGGTTAGAGAATCTTTCTTGCACCCTGTTCAAGAGGGAGAAACTAGTATTGATTTACTCCTCTCCAGGAGTTAGGCACAAGGCCAGTTTTTATCTTACTCCCACAAGTAAGATGTGACCCATGGTCGGGTCGGGAAAGTGGGGTTTAAAAATTGCCTGGGCAGCCCCGTCGGCATTCCCCGGTAGTGGCGCCTCAGGCAGTAAGCAATAAACTTACTCCTCCCCAAAGAGGGGAGGCGAAGCCTGGGAGGGTGGATTTCCTAGAACTGCACAGGCCAGACCCATAGACAGACGTAAATCAAGCCCCGAAGGCCAAGACAATACCAGTCTATGGGGTGTAGTATCCATCGGAACAGATACTACACTTTGATCTTAGCCAAAAGGCCAAGCGAAGATGTGGCGATAATACTCCATGCAAAGTAATTCTGAAGTCTTTAAATTGCCATATAAAAAGTAATTCCTGCCTATAGTTCTTTTGTGCAATATAAACCAAAAGAACACAATATTTTGCGACCGCGCCACTATTCTATCATTGAGCCTCTAATTTTATCCCACGCAGAGATTAATTTCTGTCCCTAACCGCCAAATACATTAAAAGCATCTGTAAAATTTTAATCTCCGTAGCAGATATAAGTGTTCAGCTCCCTGGTGCATACGATTTATGCAATCTACTGTAATAAACGTTAATATCTAACGACTGAGTCATGTTATCAGATTAAAAAAAAAAATTGAGTTTACCCCAGACAAAATGGCTACTCTGGTTTAGGAACCAGAAATTAAAGGGGACATCCTAAGTGAGAAGTTGTGCAGCAAAATATTTGTTTACTTTACATTTAATTTTTTTTTGCATGTCGGTACAGTCAGGGAAACAGAGAGCAGGGAAGGAGTTTCAAAGGCCGGCAGCTCGAGGAAATTAGCTATTAGAGTAGAAAGCCCTCCGGCATCTGGGGACCTCTACAGTGACTGGATGGGATTTAGCTGTTTGTCGAGTTGGTCAGGTTTATTTACGCCAAGGGGCACCAGAGAAGATTTACTGAGAATACTCGCTTATTAACTAAATTTTCAAGTTTAAATTATATATATATATATATATATATATATATATATATATATATATATATATATATACGATCCGAATATGTTCGTTGATCACTCTAACTTCTTGTGTAAATTTAGCCACCGATTCGATATTTACAAAGTTAAATTCCTCCCTAATTATTAACTAATTGTCTATGGCCGAGGGGTTAAGACTCTTGACTACAGATCAGTGGCGATTTGTGATCAGGGTTCGCGCCCGCCGACCGTTGAGAAGTAGCTTGCACTGAAGAGTGCGTTAGCATGAAACATCGATGTATGTAGGTATTAAGATAATAAATATTTATTTATAAATATTATTATTATACATATATATAAATATATATGTATATATATATTATTAATGACAATATATGTATTAGCATATACTATCAGTGTCCTTTGCAGTCTCCTTAAAAGATTCAGCTCGATGATTGTCAATTAGTGACAACAGAGCAAATATAAGTCAGGTTCATATTATATTCCAATAACCATGTTTTTATTTTATTATTTTTATTTTTATTTTTTCACATTTCCAAAAAACATAACATTTTTGTGAGATATATTTTTTACGGTCCGTTTCATTTGTCTTGTGCCAAACAACATTCTTATGTCAATATCGTCTCTGCAACATATATATATATATATATATATATATATATATATATATATATATATATATATATATATATATATATATTGCTTTAATGAGGTATGGTTCTGTATAGTCCTAGGGGGTCGAATTGTCCCAGACCTTGCCTTTTTTAAAGAAGGGGTCACTTTATTGCTAATCGCACGAGGCGCCCTTACCGTGCATGATAATATTGTTGTCACAGCTAGACTGGTGTACAAACCACTAGAACTCCTCCTCCTCCTCTTCCCCCTCCTCATCCTCTGCCTCCTCCTCCCCCTCCTCTCTCTTGGCAAAGTACAAAAAAGAGTTTCTAACTTAATAAGTCACGTACTATCTGCGATGCTCCAGTATTTCCACGTAACGTGCTCCGATGAACTTAATGCACTTGTGCACTCTCGACGAACATACCTCCCCCCACCTGACTTGCAGCACTTTAGAAGTACCTACACGCCGGAAAACCTTCCTTGCATTTGGAATTCGCCCCCCCCTCTTTGCACTTTGTTTCCTTGATCGTACTAACATGCAAACATTTAAATCAAATGTGAACAAACATCTTGCTGCCTAACTCGTCTTATGGTTGCCCCTCTATAAATCTAACACAGTAGCTCCTTATGTCTCTGAAAATATGCCTTGTTTAGCGTGAATAAAAGTTTTTAAAAGCCTACGGGGCTGCTCAGGCATGTTTTGTAAGCCAGAGTGCACTTTTTTTTAGTGCGTTGGCTTTTCAAAATCATACCTGACCTTTTGTCTAACCTCCTGGCACTGAGGGAAATAAAATAGGAAATAGTACCTCGGGTTACCGACTTAATTAGTTTTTGTAACTGAAATACTGTGTTAAATATTCGGGCCGGGTGCACTGAAACGTTTATTTGACAGAAGTAGTTGCACTTAGCACGGACACGCATCTGGTCGGAAGAAAACAACATAACATGATCGATTGTCAAAAATGAAATAATCGTTGGTTGAAGTCGAGACACCTGGCTGGTAAAACAAATATGGTGGATTGTCAAAAATAAAATAATTGTTGATTGGTACAACCTGCAAAAGTTAACGACAGAATGAAACCCACCGTTGCCGAATAAACTGTCATGAGGGTGTAGCTACATTTGCAGCGAAGTCTCAGGGTGGGCGTTTGCAGGTGGAGGCGGAAGGTCACACATTGTTATATAATAACAACCCGAAATTGATATCGGCAGTGGATCGGTGATTTGGACCCGAGGAAAAAATCATTATTGTACGTGCGTCTTCCTTCCTCACTAACCCACACTCCTTCACCGCCACCGACAATTAAGATATACGATTATATTTTCATACATCAGTGTATCGTCATTCTTTTAAGCAATACAAAATGTTTGCTCAATGGTTTATTATTTTATTCATTACGCAAGCTTCAACACGGGGAAAAGAAAACAGAGCTTCGAAAATAAATATCCGAACATAACCCGCTTACACGCCAAAAGAAGAAATATATTTATGTCTTCTTCGCCACGTCACATTTCGGACTTCCTGTCCGTGACGTCATATCATGACGCGTAACTCAAACTCTAATATTTAACTTCTAATGGAATTTTCTATTCCTCGTCTTAACTTAATCTTATGTGGAAAATACAGTTTTTAATGACGTTGGCAAACCGGTTCTCGTTAGATCACCGAAGTTAAGCAACGCTGAGCCTGGTTAGTACAAGATGGGTGACCATTTAGGAATACGTATGTATGTAAGAAGATGTCGACACCTCTCTACGGGAAATGCAAAAACTTAACGTTGTCATCTCCCCTAACAGGGATATACATGCGACTGAGGACCGCTTATGAATTAGATATTCCCTAGAAACTTCCAACTGCGGAAGAAGCCGGTTCAACCCGCCTCGAATGAATGCAGATCCATTCATTCTTGTCGCAGAAACCGCCTTTCATTAATCCATACTATTCAAGATCAGCTGGTAAATATCTATCCCATTTGAGGGTTCTTGATAAGGTGCAGAAACGTATCTGTAAATTGATTGGCCAAACCCTTCCTTCTTTGCTGCAACCTCTCTCTCTCTCTCGCAGACGTAATGCTAGTCTCAGTCTTTTGTATAAATACTATTATGGATGATGGACGATTTCTCAATCAGGATCCCTTGACCTTAGAATTGACTTCCAGGAGATATAGAAAATGCGCTTACGACGCAGCAATTCATTGTTTCTGTAATATTTTTTATCTGCTATTCGCTTACCATTATTCCTCTGCCTTTGTTTATTTTTCTAGAATAAACATTAATTCTTGCTTTAAGCTGACATTTTCTATTCCTTTAAGTGCATCATGAATTCTTCGTAAGACTGTGTTTTGGTATGACTACTTTATTCACTTTTTCGCTTTTAGTCACGAATCCATTTTATACTGACAGACATTCTTTCAAAGATCAGTACCATCCATTTATTATTACAGGCTTAAGAATGTTAAATTCTTTGTCTTTTGTCTGTAGCTTTTTTTACGTACAAACAAGTCACCGCTTGTCAAGGCCCAAACGCCACTCGAGGATAAGGGTTAATGGGCGACTGTATCCTCTTCCGCGTAACACTCTTCTACTCTTGGCAACTGAAGTTTATTTTTTTATTTGCAAAATTATTGAATTGAATTAAAAATGCCGCTACTACAACTAGCATCAAATCGTATACATTAGATCGGCATTAAATAAATGAATGAACCCCCCCCCCCTAAAAAAAATCTTGATTTGCAAATAAACAATGGAAAGAAAACAAGATGCCACATCTATACGATGGAATAACTCTGTGGGTTCATGTAAAATTCGAATCTCGTTGTATTTCGTTTCGTTTGTGTGTTTAGCAAATGGCGGAACGTATCACACGAAGTAGCAACAACCGTTATCTCTAGAACTGGCACGCGACGAGCGATGACGAACAGTTTAGAAAGGCGTTCGAAATTAACGGAAAATCACGCGCATACATAATATGACTATTTATTTTTTCTGTGTAAAGTTCAAGGATACGTGGGGGAATCACACACACACACACACACACACACACACACACACACACACACACACACACACACATATATATATATATATATATGTATATATACGTAAATAGAACAATGCTTGTCTCTTACTATGTTTATACAAATATGTAGGGCTTATTTTTCTTGCATTTGAAATGTGTCTGTCACAACGCTTGATCCGAGTTATTAGGGGCTGGGGTACGAGTCTTTCCACCAGCGGTACAGTCACATTATTCATACTGATAATTGTTGATAAACATGAAACATATATGTCTATAGATATAAGGAAAATATTTATTCATAACAATAATATATATATAAGTTAAGTGTGTTAGATATGTGCATCTATCTATCTATCTATCTATCTATCTATCTATCTATCTATCTATCTATCTATCTATCTATCTATCTATATATATCCTCTCTCTCTCTCACTCTCTCTCTCTCTCTCTCTCTCTCTCTCTCTCTCTCTCTATATATATATATATATATATATATATATTTCTATTTACAGGATAATCTCTTAAACAATGAACCGACTATTATGCATATGAAAATATATAATTCAGGCAACACGGTGAGTAACATGAGCACATTATTATTTTTCATTACCAACAACTTTTAGAGGGTGCATATATATATATATACACACACACATATATATATATATATATATATATATATATATATATATATATATATATATATATATATATATATATATATATATACCCTTGTACATGATAAAACTACTAAACTAATGAACCGATCATTATGAATTTTGGATCATATATATTCTCAGCAACACGGTGAGTAACATAAGTACATAATTATTTTTTTAATTGTAACATTAAGGGGATACATATATATAAACACATATATATATATATATCGTTGTACAGGATAAACTCCTAAACTAATGAACCGACCATGTTTTTATTATTCAATTAAAATATAGGGTGAATCTCCGTAAGTTTCTATTACTGAAGGATTCGTCGGATAGGATAGAAGATGTAATTGATAAAATTGATTGGAATTTCTTATTTTATGTCAAGAAATAACACTGAAAAATTCCGTAGTGAGTGACAGGGGTTCTTTAGACGCAGTTAAGACAAGCAGTATATCTACACGGAATGGCGAAGCGGTAGAGAAAAAGAGACACACCACAAAGAATAGGACCTCATAACGTAGGTCCCCGACTTATTTAATCTGTTAAACACTGTAGTGAGGGACAGGGGTTCTTGTTGACAGTTAATACATGATAGATTACATTTTGCAGTATGTCTAGAAGGAATGCTGGAAGGGTAAAGAGAAAGAAGCAAACAACGTAGAAGATGACCTGATAACGGGTTAATTAATCAGTTAAACAATGTAGTGAGGGGTATGGTTTTGAGTTATGCAAATTTATTTATTCTTTTCCATACAGCCCATAAATTGTATTATAGATGTAAACATGTTAAATACTGCATGTTTATTTGCAATGCATGCGAACGACAGGCTTGCAATGGGAGAAATACTTTGCCAAGGGAAGACCACCCAAGAAATGGGCTGACTTTTGAAATAGTAATATCTTCTTAGATACGATGTTCCATGTTGTGCGTATTATGGACTTGAAGTTGGAAAATGCCCTTCCAGATACAAGAGCAGCTGGTGAGTAACTTTTTTATGTCTATGGATTTTCAAGTAGGTAGCTGGGTAGTCTACTACAAATGGCATCAATATCTCTCTCTATATATATTCAGGCAGAACAGGCTACGGGGGTCAGTTAGGTTTCTGTGGTTTTCAGGAACAGATGGCAAATGTGTCTAGAAGGAATTGTAAAAGGATACAAATAATAGCTGTAAAAAGGTGCCCGTTAGGGTTAGGGTTAGATTTAGGGTTAGGTTTAGGGTTAGAGTTAGATTTAGGGTTAGGGTTAGGGTTAGGGTTAGGGTAAGGGTTAGGGTTAGGGTTAGGGTTAGGGCTAGATTTAGGGTTAGGGTAAGGGTTAAGGATAGGGTTATAGTTAGGGTTAGGGTAAGGGTTATGGTTATGGTTAGGGTTAGGGTTAGATTTAGAGTTAAGGTTTGGGTTATGTTTAGGGTTTGGATTATGTTTAGGGTTTGGGTTAGGTTTAAGGTTATGGTTGGGGTTAGATTTAGGGTTAGGGTTAGGGTTAGGGATAGGGTTAGGTTTAGGGTTATGGTTATGGTTAGATTTAGGGTTAGGGTTAGGGTTAGGGTTAGGGTTAGGTCTAGGGTTAGGGTGAGGGTTAATGTTAGGGTTAAAATTTAGTTAGGTATTTTAAAGGGCGTAGAAATTGATGCGTTTAAATTTGACAATGGTCGGTCCAGAACTGTTTGAATTATGCAAATTTATGTGATTTTCATAATCTCTACAGCCAGGCTGTATAGACATTGTCCTCTTTCAATACGTATATTCATAAGCATGGACAATGAAAGTCAACATAGATAATTTCTAGATACATATTTCATAGTATGTATGAAGACTATTACACCCCCACATTATATATATATATATATATATATATATATATATATATAATATTTAGGTCACCATACCGAGACATGGGCGACACCTGGCAGGTGTGCAGTGCACAAAGAAGAAGAATTGAAACCTCCTCGTGTCAACGGGCAACGGTTTACCAGCTTTCATTCGATTGGCTGTCCACTCCGTCATTGAACCAGTCAAAAAGTGTGACTCATATATTCCAATTCTATTCACTGAAATCTTTTTCGTCTTTCCACCCGATATTTAAAGCACAATTTGACCCGATATTTGTACTTTTATTCGACAAATATTTACTGTTGTTATTCGATATTTGGTTCGAGCGCCAACACAATTTGATCCGGAATTCGGATTGTCGTCGTCAAGGTGTGTGCGTGTAATTCTATTATGAAATGCGCGCTAATAAAACAAGCAAAGCATTAGTTGTTTCCCTTTGCGATCACTGTTACTTGAATGATGTGAATACAAATCACAATAAATTAATTAAGGTTGGGAATTTTTTAGATTAGGATGGATAACTGGTACTATTTGGGTTATTCCGACTACTTTTCTCATCTTGGATGTTATTCCCACAATGTTTCGGTCGATGTAACCCCCGACCTTCTTCAGGTATATATATATATATATATATATATATATATATATATATATATATATATATATATATATATATATATATATGTATGTATAGTAAGTTATGAAAATATATTTATGGCAATTAAGCTACACAGAGGTTCCCGCGTTTCATCCCCGGGGGAATCTTCGGGGATGAAACGCGGAAGCGTCTGTGTAGATTAATTGCTATAAATATATTTTCATAACTTACTACATAGCTCTACTTACGTATCGAGCACTGTTGAAGTAAATACTGAAAATTGATACATAAGAATTATATCTCCTTATAAATTTTTATGTGGATAGAGCAATTATATAGATAAACGAAAGAAGAGAAATAAAAAAATGTAAGAATACAAATCTATTTCGTCTTCAGTTGTTCAAAGCAAAGTGTATTCAATAAAAGCATGTTTATTTTTTCTTTCCTTAAGCCAGGCTTTTCAAAGAATGGTATCTTATCATCAGAGAAAGTAAATATATAGATAGGTTAGCGGGGAATAACCAAAACTTATCATTTGAATAATTTGAGAAAATTATTAAAAAATACATGTGAGTGTGTGAGAAGGTTGTTAAAATGCAAAATGTCCGATCAAGAAAGTGTCCAGTCACAAAAAACGTCTAGTGAAGACAAGGTTCAGAATGGAAAGACACAAATTCACCGTTAAAAGGTTCGTAAAGACTGCATCAATAGAGCTTTGATATATGATTATTTTTTTTATTTACACAGACATGTACAAAATCTGCGACACTGGCATGTCGGTGTTATTGATCAACAGCTGTTATAAACCGCATCAGTAGGGTCAAATACTCTATACCCAGGAGGAATTAATCCAACAGAATAATATGTGGTTCATTAAAAAAAAGAAATATTAACTTTATTATTGAATTAAATATTAAATTAATCTAATAACAAATTTTGTTATTGTATTTTTTGTCTGGTCAAAATGTAAAATGGCCGTTTTTGGTTTTTGAATTTCATCAAATGTTAAACTTTTTTCTTTAAATGAAGGCATTTTTTTAGATTTTGTTTTTTTTAGGAATTAAAAATTTTTGGTAATTGTCACATTGGATCAAGAGTACAATAAGGACCCCAGTTCATTAACACAACACGCGGAACATATTCCGGAAGTCACCGGCGTCTTCCGGTTAACCTCGCAATACACGTGGTCGCTATTTACAAAACAACTTATAAATAAAATAAACGAAATATATACGCATTTTAAAAAAACGTCTGACTTGTAATCTTTCGTTTTGAAATATACAAAACAATTTATCGTTTTTTTTGTTTTACTTTAATTTACTAAAAAGAAACAAATTTTAAACGCAGAGCATTCTATATTTCGTGTTGTGTATTTTAAGATAAAAGTGTATTGCGAGGTCAACCGGAAGACGAACCGGAAGACGCCGGTGACTTCCGGAACGTGTTCCGCGTGTTGTGTTAATGAACTGGGGTCCTTATTGTACTCTTGCTCCGTCACATTTATTTGCAAGTCTGCCACACAGCAGTCGGTAAATTGAATTATTCTGCTCGAAGTTCCTTCAATCAATCGGCTATCAGGAAACTAATCGATGACGATTGCCTCAATGAACCTAATCGATGACAATTGCTTTTTAATGTGCAAATCGCTAACATAGGATACGATTAGTGTCGACAATTTTGCGCTGTTGTTAATAACGAAGTCGGCGACAAATCCTGGATATCTAGCAGCGGCAGTAAAGAACCACAGACGATCAAAATACGCATTTGTATTCCAACTGATCGACGGGGAGACGAGTGGAGCGATTGGCATCGCCACGTTTCTGAACAGTCTCTATCTATTCACGATGCGTCACACCGACTGTGGTCTACGAGCGTCGTTCCATCGCTATTATTCAGGGGAACACCTTGGGACTGCTCTCAGACTGCCAAGTCAGCTTCCTGTTTTTCTGAATATAGGCATTTTGAATTTGGTGTTTAAAATTTTTTTTTCATGCGTTTTGAATTTAAGTCTTATTATATATTTATTGAATATATTTTGGTTATTCGTTAAATTGTAATTCACCTTTTTATTGATAATTCTTCTGCCTAATTTAATCGTAATTCTCCTTTTTGCTAATCAAAATTTCATTGGGGGAATCAATGAGTTAATCTAAACAATATTTATCTTTGGTTTTGTTGTGGACCTGTAAAGGGCTCGGAAAGAAAACACAAATAAATTTGTTGATCAAGGTTAAGTGGGGTACATGAAAGGAAAATGAGTGGAATCCTCCCCTTCATCTTGGTGCAATAGCAAAAAAAAGAAGGGGAGGGATGATGATTTTAACTCAAGTGTGTTGATTCCTCCCCCCCTTTTTTACCCCCCCTCTCTTAGCCTATAATATTTATTTTTCGGCTGGTGAATATTTCGTTTTCCGTCATTTCCAATATGTAACTGTTCTGTTAGCATTCTGAGGAAATTAGGAAGTCGAAATAAATTATAAATGCTAACAGTTGCAATGTGTATTATATATATATATATATATATATATATATATATATATATATATATATGTATATATATATATGTATATATATATATGTATATATATGTATGTATATATATATATATATATATATATATATATATATATATATATATATATATATATATATATATAATAAACTATATATATCAGCTGTATGCGGGGGGAATTTGTATTTTGCCGACTTTTGAGTGAAGCATCCTTTGTTTTTTGAATGGAGGAAATCTGTAAAAGTGCTAATGAGTTTTTGTTACAAGAAAAAAGAATTCTTTTTTTTTCTTGGTTGCTTTGTTCTCTAACTTCTATCTTTCTGTCTTTATGTTTCCTCCCTCTCTCTCTTTCTCTCTCTCTTTCTCACTATTTCTCTCTCCCTTTCTCTCTCTCTTTCTCTCTCTTTCTCTCTTCCTTTCTCTCTCTCTCTTTCTCACTCTTTCTTTCTCTCTCTCCCTCTCTCTCTCTCTCTCTCTCAACTTTTGTCCCGTTCAATTTAAATTATAGTGAAATCATGTCGGTTGAAAAATATGTTTTTTGATAACAAAGAAAACGGAAGAAGACACGTGGGAACCAACGGAAGAAGAAGAAGAAGAGATGAAGAAGAAGAAGAAGAAGAGTGAATAACAATAATAACAGTAATAATAATAACAATAATAATAATAATAATAATAACAGTAATAATAATAACAATAATAATAATAATAATAATAACAATAATAATAATAAATAATAATAATAATAATAATAAGAAGAAGAAGAAGAAGAAGAAAATAATAATACGAAGAATAAAAATAAGAAGAAGAAGAAGAAGAAGAAGAAGAAAAAGAAGAAGAAGAAGAAGAAGAAGAAGAAGAAGAAGAAGAAGAAAAAGAAGAAGAAAAAGAAGAAGAATGAATAGTTACAAAAGAAAGATGATTTGAGTGTCGCAAAAATGCTAAAAACAAGTTGGCAAAAAAAAAAGGGAAGCGGGAATATCTGAGAGGACAAACCAACAAGGAATACAGATTAGCATGTGTTAAAAGTTAGGGAGAACGAAACGCAACAGCAACAGCAACAACAACAAAAACGTTATGTTCATCGTCGCTTAATTATATTTCTCAGAGATAATCTGAAAATAGAGACGTTTGAGAGTCCACCATTCGGGGGGGGGGGGGGCGTCTCTTTTCTTTTCCTGTTTTTTTTTTTACGTTTTTTTACGTTTTTTTCGTTTTCGCATTTTTCTTTTCAAGCGGCAATATCGTCTCTTCCGTGTTTGTGTAGATTTATTTCCAGGCTGCGTTGACATCTGCTGCCGGGACACAAATTAAGAAGAAAGAAAACCTCTTGTCTTTCCTGTTTTATGATATTTAGTTGTTGTTGTTGTTGTTTTTTAAAAGAAAAAAACATTGTTAAGCTATTTTTATTACCAAGAAAAAAGACAGCGTTGTTGTTTGATTATTTTTGATTATTATCCTGGTACTTGGTACCTGGAACCTGGGACGGGTATTGGCTCGTTTATTTATGCATCTTATATATATATATATATATATATATATATATATATATATATATATATATACATGATAATTTATTTCATTTTGACTACAAAATTGATTTTGTTTCACGAGAGCGGTTTGTGTGGCTCCCGTTCTTCAGGTCTTAAAATAAAATTATGAAATAAATTATCATTTATATTTATATTTCTGCTCTATATTTTTATTGAGCACTCTCATAAACCCGGTTCAACTCCCCTGGATTTATACCCTGTGGATCTATACCATACTCGGATTATATATATATATATATATATATATATATATATATATATATATATATATATATATATATATATATATATATATATATATATATATATATATATACTAAGCCCCTTTAAGAAATTAAAGTTGAGCACTCTCGGGGATGTTAAAAATAGACTGTAAGAAAGGCTCTAATGCAAAGTTCCGAATACGTTCGTCGAACACTCTCGACTAGTCTTCTATCTGCGCCCGCTTCTAGGTACATATAAATCTTAATTTCCCTTAATCATGTGACAGTTTCTGTTGACCGAGTGGATATGGCGACTGCTTGCAGATTCTAGGCTGACTCTGTGAACCGGGTTCGCGCCTCCCGACTGTCGTAAATTGTTACTTTCCTGCACTGATGAGAGCAATAAGCTTCAAACGCTAGCGTCTGTAGATATTAATAATTATATATATAAAAGAATGGTAGTTTGTTGGTAAGGTGAGAATTCCGTCAATGTTGAGAACCGGAAGGTGGAATATGGGACCAACAAAAATAAATGACAGTAGACGGTAAATCTCAGATCAGTTCAATATATATATATATATATATATATATATATATATATATATATATATATATATATATATATATATATATACAGCGGCTGTCAATTCGACTATGACCACTTTTTGCGTATCGACGTGATATTAGAGTAAAACCTCCCGATGAGCGACGCGGATATGGCTCTTGAGGCCTGTCAGACTTCTACAGACCATACCACAGAAGTGGCAGGTGTTGTGATGATCTGAAGGGATGCCATAGTTTAAGCCACCTCTTCTTGTCCGTGCCTGATTCTACAGCACATGCACTCGTTGGTGATTGAACAAATCTGCACGTGACATTGTTACCAAATTGCAAGCTTGGCATGTTAGATGTTCCACATTTCCTCCATTGGCTAAGGAGTTCACGTCCCGTCTCTTCCTTCAGCTGTTGGTGTTTTGTCCTATTCTCTTCAAAAAACTTTCTGCCTTCAAAAATCGCTTTCCTTCACATTAACCTATCTACAGCCATCCCATGCCATTTTCTTACATCAATGCCAAATCACTTCAAATCTTTGAGACAATCTTTGGATCGCTTACGTGCTTATTCCCAGTTAGTTCCCCATAAATCACCTACTTGGCCAGTCTGTCATTAGTAAGACGAACAAGATGACCAGCCCAACGAAGTCTGCGTTTTCTAAGACATTTTCTAGGCCTTTCTTTTTTTATCGTTGTTCTTTCTTGTTTTTTAATTTTAACTTTTATTTTTATTTTTTTCCTCTTCTCTTCTTAAGTGACCTCAACTATTGCAACGCCACATTGTGTATTGTCGGCAGTTGAAACCCTTATTCCAGACATTTAATTTCTCTGATGATCTGCCAAGCAAGTACCTGCTTGGTAGTGAAACACGTGTAGGAAAAACATTTAATTTGAATAAATAATATTTGTAAGAAAAAATCTTTAATGGTGATCATTGGTGTCCTGAAAGGAATGCTTTGGTATGCCTCCATAAAATCGCATATATATATATATATATATATATATATATATATATATATATATATATATATATATATATATATATATATATATATATATATATATGTACTGGGCTTTACGGAGCCCTCCAAAAAGGAGCGCGCTTCAAGAGCACGCTCCTTTTTGCTGGAGCGAAGGAGAGGA
This sequence comes from Sepiola atlantica, assembly GCA_963556195.1. Taxonomy (NCBI): domain Eukaryota; kingdom Metazoa; phylum Mollusca; class Cephalopoda; order Sepiida; family Sepiolidae; genus Sepiola; species Sepiola atlantica. The sequence goes on from OY744518.1 coordinate 139,990,056, forward strand.
GGGCTCATTTTATATTCAGCGGGAGTGGAGCGGGAGCAACTCTATTTAGGACTAAAGAGCGGTGGTTTTATCGTTCCGCGCTCCTCGCTCCAAAATTAGATTATTACTATGAACATCAGTTTTTTATTCAGCAATAAATAGGAAAATTAAAGAAAGTCTCAAAGTTTACTCTGACTTATTTGTTTAAATTATATCTCTGGTAAATGTATATGAGATAGGAAGAGAGAGAGAGAGAGAGAGAGGGAGAGAGGGAGAGGAAGAGGGAGAGGAAGGGAGAGAGAGGGAGAAAGAAGGAGAACATTTTAAGTTGTCAAATTTTTCATCGACATGTTAAATTTTTGATGGGACAATTTTCTTTAGGCAGGAGACAATTTGGCAACAAATGTCTTTAAATGCACCAGTGAGTTTATAGAAGTCTTTGAAGTTATTTTCTTATAGATTTGAACTTTTTTTTATTTATGACAAGGATGTTTTTTGCTGATTGAATGAATAAGCCAATTTTTCTTTTAATTCATGTTTTTAAATAAAGAATTTTAGGTTCAATTATACTATAGGTGCGATTAGATTTTCTCGACCATTTCGCTCGGTATTCACCCAAATGTTCGATAAAATCGATTTTTGGGGTGAAATGGTACATTTTGTCCTGACAAAAAATTATAATTTATTTTTTAGCATATATCAAATTGAACTTTTATGCCACATTTTTACCCATCGTCTTTTCGGCGACTTTTTGTTATTCTTAAATTCATGACTAGTATGTTTTAACCTTTTCATGTTTGCTTTTAAATTCGTTAAATTCCGTTAAAACTTGCTTTTGTAAATAGAATGTTCAAAGTTATTTTTGTGTGTAATAAAATGTGAAAGCAGTAAAAATATTTTTAGTCTAAGGAAAAATATATTTAGTCCAAGGATAAAAACAATAAAACCAACATGGTCTCCAGCGATTAAAACCTGGAATTAAAGTTAGATTCTCAACACTTTATAAAGTAAACGAGAATTTTATTTCAGGACCAAAAATACAATTAAGACCAACAATCAGTTTTATTCAAAATGTACGCGAATACCAAGCGAAATGAGCGAAAGAAAACAGCGGTCCCTATTCTACAATTAAACCGATGTTTAAACTTACTTAAATTAAAGAAAATATCTTAAATTCTAATTTAAGAAAACAAATAATTAGACTTTCTGACTAATTTGTTGTTTGTTTAGAACTGTAAGTAGATTAGATATATTTCTTTATCTTAAAAAATCTATCATCGAATGTTAAAATTGTAAACAGTTTGTTTTTGTTAGAGATTTCAAATATAGATGTTTTCACCTTTTTTATTCAAATTTGTAATTTTAATAAATGTTTTTGCCCGACTAGGAAAACTTGCTCCAGTTAATTTTTCGGGGAAGGAAAATTTGACCCGATATTTTTTCAACTCCCAAGGTCTAGGCCAGATATTTTGTATGAAATTTGAAGACATTAAATGGATCTCTGGATTGTTTATTGACAATTTATTGAAATTTTTTGCCCAACTTATGAAAATTGTTTTTTATACAATCTTTAACAAATAAACTTAATTGTTTTTTTTCGCCTCAAATTGTACTATTGAAAAAAATGGATAAATCGACTTGTTTGAAAGTACTTGCGCGTTTCTCTGTTGTAAATAATAATATACATTATACAATATAGTTACGTTCTTAAAACAAACAAATATCAAACAACAACACGACGATTAATGTTGCCCTGTCTGTCTCTCATCTCCCAGAGAAATGTTTTCTTTAAAAAGAAAATAATCACTAATAATGTTTAAAAGTAAAACTTTATTTACTTAAAACAAATCTAAATTCCCTTCCAAAATGAATAGTTAATAAAATAGGGTCAACTTTTCCTTTCCTAAAAAAATAAGTTGTTAATGTAATGAAAGTGAAAATTGTTTTAAAATACTTCAGGGATTTTTCTATTTCAATTTAATTCCTCAGGAAACGAAAATTTACGTATAATCCTATACTTCGTCCGACATGTTCTCCTATAACTCTCAAAATATTAGCGAGTTTATGTGAAATATTATCTGACATCTCAACCCATATTGGCGAGATCCTTTGATGCCCACCCCTATTCTTCGACCACTCATTAGAACGTTTATGAAAGAAGATATATTTTCATTATAGAGCGCTGAAAAAAGCCACTCCTTTTTTATAGGAGTTGGAGCAGGAGCGGCTCCTTTTTGAAAGGGGGGAGCGTGAGAGGAGCCAACTTCAATTTTGGGCGTTGGAGCAGGTGCAGGTGCAGCTCCAAAAGTAGTGGAGCGCGTAAAGCTTCATGCTTAAACAACTGGTCATTTTTAACACCAAAAAGGCATATGTTGCATACCTTTTAATTTCTCGTACCTTCTCTCTTTCCTCGTCGCGTGGAGGGGTGTCGTCTAGTGGTTGTCTTCTTCCTGCTCTTCTCTACTGCCGTGAACATCGCCGCTACAACAGAAAGCTTCATACCACGATTCACGAGACAAACAATCTTTTAAACTTTGATTGGTTTATTTCAGGCTTCAGTCTACCGTATCGATCTCGGAGATGTTTCACCAAGGTTAAGGGAGAGACAAAATTACTACTTTATCGTAGTTAATTCCTAGCTTAAGTCCTTAGCCATTCGAGGAGGGGGGAAGAAGAAATCTCATGCCTGTATTCTCTTAGGAAATTTAATTCCCCTAATCATTTGAAGACTACATAGAGAAATCGTTCGTTCGGCTTGCTTCCAAAACCCAGAATCTCAAAACTCAGTTTTCCGCACAAAAGCCTGTGACGTCACAGAACACTTATGTGCAGGTGCACCGTGACTCTTGATCTTAGGTCTCGTCAACGTGGTGGCCCCGTCAACGTCTGTGAGCTCCGACTGTGAGAACCAGTTTATTTTGCACTCGACTGTACGGGTCCACCCGCTCTAAATCGCGCAAGCCAAACCAAACGATCTCTCACATACGCCCACTTTAATATGCGTCCACTTTAATATGCATCCGGCCTGATAGGGCCATTATCCAATACATGGAAACTGCAACATAAGTAAAACAAAAATATGGAAGGAAACACCACATGAAACCAAGGGAACTGAAACTGCACTTAATCTTATATAAACTATTAGATTTACTATAAGCGTATCAGCTTCGGTTGCGACCACACAAAATAGTCGTGAAGAGTCAAGGAGGATGGGAAGACCGAGGAGAGAGCACTAACCAGACCTCCAATGCGAAGTGTACTGGGACATTGGGGGAGGCTTATTGCACCCCAAATTACAGTGAGAAATCAATAATAATAAATAATAATAATAATAATAATAATAATAATAATAATAATAATAATAATAACTGACAGCTGGAGGACAATACTGTTTCCAGCAGACCACAGAGTGAAGATCAAAAACACGGAAAAACGAAGTAAATAAACAGAACTAGCCAGAGAACTGAAAAGAATATGGAGCATGAAGAAAGTTAGTATAATACCAATAATCGTAGGAGCACTAGGAACAATCACAAAAAAACTGGAGAAAAGACTGGGAGAAATTGGAATCAAAGGGACCATCGAAACCATACAAAGGACGGCAATGATCAAAACAGCTGCAATCTTAAGGAAAATCCTCGAATGCGGAACCTAACACATATAAGCTACAAAGGCTTACCAGTCACAAGGAATTTACAACGGAGAAAACAAGATCACACGAAGAACATCACAACAAGAGCCAAGGAACAGAAACTGCAAGAAACAGCACTTCATAATCTCCCCCCGCCCCCCGCCCAATAAATTACACCGGCCTCAGCTATCATTACACAAAAATGAACCAAGAAACAGAAATTATAAGAAACACTATAAGCTCCTCCCTCTCCCCCACCCACCCACCCCCCAAAAATTTAAAAGAATTTAAAAAAATCTTTTTTTTTAAATAATCGAAGAGAAAAGGAAAAGAACAAAAAAAACGAAAAGGAATTGAAAGAAAAAAATTAAAAAATTAAAAAAAAAAAAAATTAATTTCTTTTAAAAAATTAATTTAAAGAAATATTATTTTATTCATTTATATTTTTTTTAACTGGTGCCGGCCTAGGCCGACACCAGACAACATATTTGTAGAGGGTCGAGGAGGATGAAAAGACCGAGGAGTGACAGCACAAACCAGACCTCCACTGGAAAAGTGCAGAGAGTGCTGAGACCTTGGGGAGGCTTGTTGCCACCCAAATCCCAGAGAAGACCAATTGTCCTTACCAGCGAGAAATCAATGGTAAGAGACTGTTGCGATACCGCATCGTTATCGAAAAGAGGTGAAGAACACTGGAAGTCTGGGGAGACTTGTTGTCACTCAGACTCCAGGAAATACCACTGGTTGTTGTCGGTGAGCAATCACTGACGATGATCTGTGTGAGAACTCCTAGTGAGTACAAATAATAATAATAATAATAATAATAATAATAATAATAATAATAATAATAATAATAATAATAATAATAATAATAATAATAATAATTATTATTATTTAAAAAAATAAAAAATAAAAATATATACTCCATATAAATTCGTTAGAGCAGCCATACGAAGTCCCTATCTTTATAAAGAGGCAGCCGTCCAACGAAGGTCATGCCGAAATCCAATTGTTGTCGGACCGGCAACTTCTGATGTCTCGACAGATACTGGTTGGTTGGAATGCAGTCAGACGAACATGTTACCAATGGCTGCTCTTTTGGCAGGTGTCACAAAAATATTTCTCGAGAAAAACAACAAAAGAAAACAAATACTGACATGCCATTAAACTTGTTTACGCGTTGGCTTCCCATTATCGCCGCCAGGTTTCGCTCACATAAAGATGGCTTATCTATATACACGAAGCCAATTTCATGTTCGTACGTACGTACGTTATCACCCGCCACCACTTTTTTTTTTAAAGATGAGATCGTTCGATCGCCTAAGATTTATTTATTTAAAGAATATTTAGCTTACAATTATTTTACGATAAGTAACTTTTGACCTTTTTTGCTATAATTAAAGTGTAGTATCTGTTATGATACTGCACTTCATCTTTTTGTCCTCGGTCAGTGAAGTAGAACTTCTTCTAGACGGAGGCAATTATTTCATATTTTTGTTCCAATCGAGAGTGACTCTCTTTTTTAGAGTGGTTGTGGATTTTTCCATCATTAAAAACCGACCTTGTGTCTGACTGCCATCGTGGCGAGGAAAGTAAATAGGAAGAAGGAAGAGAGTATTTGTTTTGAAACAATTTAAATTGTAACAATAAATGAATTCAATTTATATTGTAACAAGAAATCAATTCAATTTAAATTGTAACAAGAAATAAATTCAATTTAAATTGTAACAAGAAATAAATTCAATTTAAATTGTAACAAGAAATAAATTCAATTTAAATTGTAACAATAAATAAATACAATTTAAATTGTAACAATAAATAAATTCAATTAAAATTGTAACAATAAATAAATTCAATAATAATTGTAACAATAAATAAATTCAATTTAAATTGTAACAATAAATAAATTCAATTTAAATTATAACAATAAATAAATTCAATTTAAATTGTAACAATAAATGAATTCAATTTCAATTGTAACAAAAAATAAATTCAATTTAAATTGTAACAAGAAATAAATTAAATTTAAATTGTAACAATAAATAAATTCAATATAAATTGTAACAATAAATAAATTCAATTTAAATTGTAACAATAAATAAATTTAATTTAAATTGTAACAATAAATGAATTCAATTTAAATTGTAACAATAAATAAATTCAATTTTAATTGTAACAATAAATAAATTCAATGTCAATTGTAACAAGAAATAAATTCAATTAAAATTGTAACAAGAAATACATTCAATTTAAATTGTAACAAGAAATAAATTCAATTTAAATTGTAACAAGAAATAAATTCAATTTAAATTGTAACAAGAAATAAATTACATTTAAATTGTAACAAGAAATAAATTCAATTTAAATTGTAACAAGAAATAAATTCAATTTAAATTGTAACAAGAAATAAACTCAATTAAAATTGTAACAATAAATAAATTCAATTTAAATTGTAACAATAAATAAATTCAATTTACATTATAACAATGAATAAATTCAATTTCAATTGTTACAAGAAATAAATTCAATGTAAATTGTAACAAAAAATAAATTCAATTTAAATTGTAACAAGAAATAAATACAATTTAAATTGTAACAATAAATAAATTTAATTTAAATTGTAACAATAAATAAATTCAATTAAAATTGTAACAAGAAATTAATTCAATTTAAATTGTAACAAGAAATAAATTCAATTTAAATTGTAACAAGAAATACATTCAATTTAAATTGTAACAATTTATAAATTCAATTAAAATTGTAACAAGAAATCTATTCAATTTAAATTGTAACAAGAAATAAATTCAGTTAAAATTGTAACAATAAATAAATTCAATTTAACTTGTAACAATAAATAAATTCAATTTTAATTGTTACAAGCAATAAATACAATTAAAATTGTAACAATGAATAAATTCAATTTAAATTGTAACAAGAAATAAATTCAATTTAAATTGTAACAATAAATAAATTCAATTTAAATTGTAACAATAAATAAATTCAATTTAACTTGTAACAATAAATAAATTCAATTTAAATTGTAACAAGAAATAAATTCAATTTAAATTGTAACCAGAAATAAATTCAATTTAAATTGTAACAAGAAATACATTCAATTTAAATTGTAACAAGAAATATATCTAATTTAAATTGTAACAAGAAATAAATTCAATTTAAATTGTAACGAATAATACATTCAATTTAAATTGTAACAATAAATAAATACAATCTAATTTGTAACAAGAAATAAATTACATTTACAATTCTAACAAGAAATACATTCAATTTAAATTGTAACAAGAAATAAATTCAATTTAAATTGTAACAAGAAATAAATAAAATTATAAATTGTAACAATAAATAAATTCAATTGTAATTGTAACAATAAATAAATTCAATTAAAATTATAACAAGAAATGAATTCAATTTAAATTGTAACAAGAAATAAATACAATAACAATTGTAACAATAAATAAATTCAATGTCAATTGTAACAATAAATAAATTCAATTTAAATTGTAACAATAAATAAATTCAATTTAAATTATAACAATAAATAAATTCAATTTAAATTGTAACAAGAAATAAATTCAATTTAAATTGTAACAATAAATAAATTCAATTTAAATTGTAACAAAAAATAAATTCAATTTAAATTGTAAAAAGAAATAAATTCAATTTAAATTGTAACAATAAATAAATTAAATTTAAATTGTTACAATAAATAAATTCAATTTAAATTGTAACAATAAATATATTCAATTTAAATTGTAACAAGAAATACATTCAATATAAATTGTAACAATAAATAAATTCAATTTAAATTGTAACAATAAATAAATTCAATTGAAATTGTAACAATAAATAAATTCAATTTAAATTATAACAATAAATAAATTCAATTTAAATTGTAACAAGAAATAAATTCAATTTAAATTGTAACAAGAAATAAATTCAATTTAAATTGTAACAATAAATAAATTCAATTTAAACCATTAAAAGTTTCGTTTCATTTATTCGAAAGAAAATATTTAGCTGAAAATAATTTTTTTTTTACGATAAGATTATTGTTTAATGGCAAAACATAGGCAGGTCACCTTTCGAGATGTACAGACAACAGGTGGACATATAGAACGACAGAATGGACCCCGAAGCAATGGAAATGACCAAGAGGAAGGCCAAAAACCAGGTGGAGAGACGACCTCGATAGTCAACTAGGTCCTACTTGGCCACGTCTAGCTAGGGATTAAACAAGGTGGAAAGAAAAACAGGTGGATGGGGAGGGCCCTACCAGAAGTGAAATTAAAAAAAGACTCTGATGATGATGATGATGATTATGATGATGACGACGACGACGATGATGATGATGATGATGATGATGATGATGAGTATGATGATGATGATGATGATGATGATGATGATGATGATGATGATGATGATGATGATGGTGGTGGTTGTGGTGATGATGATGATGATGATGATGATGATGATGATTATGATGATGATGATGATGATGATGATGATGATGACGACGACGATGATGATGATGATAATGATGATTATGATGATGATGATGATGGTGGTGGTGGTGATGTTTATGATGATGATGATGATGATGATGATGATGATGATGATGATGATGTGTAAGTCGAATGTGTGCGCAAAATTAAATATCTGAATATTCAAAATACAACTCTTTAACAAAGTAATGGATGTGTCTATTGTTGAATCTGTTACTTAGCATGTGAGTCTTATTGTCTGGGGGGGTATGGTCTGGTGAGCATATATTCCATTCACAATAACACTTCCTACTAGTGAGAAGATTACCAAAGTGTCCCTGCGTGTCATTAAACGACGTTAAAAGACAGACTGTTGAACATTCATTACTGAAACTTGACGGACAAGGCAGACATAGACTAAAGTTCATTTGTACCAAATATGGTTGGATTGCAGAAAGATTTGTGAATCTTTTGAACGATACCGTGGGGGATTGCTTTTTTTGGTGGGTGTTAGGGTGTCATCCTGTATTGTAAGTTAAGTTCAAAATGGAAATGTTGTTTGTCTGTCACGCTCAAGTTTAAAACGTGTCCAACGCGCAGAAAGATTGAACGGATTTTGGGACTATCCGATTTTGTTTTTATATTTTTGTATATCCGGTTTGTATCTGGTAATAAGGTTGAGACAGCAGAAGTGTTTTCTAAGAATGAAATTCCTTAACGCCATCAATGGACGCACATTTGGTTACATATACACAATCATATTTACCATATGATTGCTTGTGTGTGGGTTAGGGTTAGGGTTAGGGTGAGGTTATGCTTGTGTGTGGGTAGGGGTGCCATTGTGCGGAGGAATTTTAGAAGGGGCAATAACAAATACTCACAGTATGTTTTATTGTTTGTTTGTTTTACTAGTTAATTGTTTTACTAGTTAATTGTTTTACTAGTTAATTGTTTTACTAGTTAATTGTTGCTAGAAGAACTACCCGGTGTTGCCCGGGCCGAGGGAATACAACCCCAAATAAAACTTTGCCAAACGGTTCATTTAACATAATGCCCCCCTTTTTTAAAAAAAATATATTATGATGTTGACTCCTCTTTTGGGAAAAGGTCGGGTAACATATACTAGAAATATATCGAGAGTCGTACACAGCCCAAACGGTGACTTGGATAACATCTCGCTCGTCTCGTGACGAGAGTTGCCTCTCTTTCATGCCCTTGGAGCATCTCATTCTCCAACCTCAGGAAAGAGGTACTAGCTTACTCCACATCAAAATACTAATGAGTCACCACTACCAAAGCCAAAAGCCACTCGAGGGTAAGGCTTATTGAAATCGATAGGTTGTCAATTGGATGATGGACAATATGATCGGAGGGTTGAAAGCGATGTATAGAATGGACAAACGTTGATTACTACGGCCCTCGAAGTATTTGTGGGCATTGGACTTGAAGACGACCATGTTGATGCGGGCAATGAAGTATTTGGAACGTAATCACGTGTTGGGCGCGTGGCTAATTAAAAGTTACAATATTTAAAATTAGAAATTTACAATATTTAAAAAGGTTAATCGTAGTGTTTTAAAAAAAAATATTATAGTGAATTTCTAACCTAGGCACTTTAAAATATTTTGACTCGATATATACCTTAGTTAATAATGTTAAATCTCGAATACAAATCATTCAAAAACCCTGCAGAGTTACTGCTCTTAGGCCTCCCGGATGATATCTTTATTTAAATTCCTTTGGGATTGATTTAAAGTCCTTTAATTCAGGATGTAAACTTGAATTTAATTAATCCATAAACCCATTTTCAATCCATAAACCCATTTTCTCTCCCTAATGTCTTTAGAAGACACATCATTAAACCCCAAATATACGATACTCATAATATTGGCTCACGGGATTTATATAGAAATATTTTTTTATTTTTTATTTTATATTTTTTTATATCTCTTTACATCTTCTCCAGTTTAAATCTCAACTGTTACTTTTCACCCCCCCTTTTTTCAAACCTTATTAAACCTTCCTTACACTAAATTTAAACAAACATACATAACACTCCAAGCAAATAACGCGCCCAAACGAGAGTGACACGTGACTTCACATTTCCGAAACAGATGACAACAGAAGCTGAAGAGAGTCGGATGGCTAAGTCCTTCTGTGCTTGAAACCGACGGTACGAATGTTGTACTAATTTTTCTGTACCAATATATATATATATATATATATATATATATATATATATATATATATATATATATATGCACTGATAAGAGCAATAAGCTTGAAACGCTAGCGTCTGTAGGTATTAATAACACAATGTAACACATGTTTTGTTTATTTGTATTTTTTTATGTTTTTATATGTATTTTTTATGTTTTTATATGTATTTTTGCTACTGAATTCAAAAATCACATTCGTTTCGGCATAACATCGATAGTTTTTTTAAAAAATTTATTTCTTTAATATTTTCGCGTTTTATACACAACCTTTCGCTACAGTAGTATGTTGTAAAGATAATTACACCACATTTTGGCCAAGATCAAAGTGTAGTATCTGTTCCGATAGATACTTCACCCCATAGACTGGTATTGTCTTGGCCTTCGGGGCTTGATTTACGCCGGTCTATGGGTTTGTCCTAGGAGGTCCACCCTCCCAGGCTTCGCCTCCCCTCTTTGGGGAGGAGTAAGTTTATTGCTTACTGCCTGAGGTGCCCCTACCGGGGAATGCCGACGGGGCTGCCCAGGCAATTTTTAAATCCCACTTTCCCGACCCGACCTTGGGTCACATCTTACTTGTGGGAGTAAGATAAAAACTGGCCTTGTGCCAAACTCCTGGAGAGGAGTAAATCAATACACCACATTTAGTACTTTTTTCATATATTGAATTGTATTTAGTAAATACAATGTTAGAACAAAACAAATCATACAACTTTGCAATGTAAATGCTTTGACAACTCTTTTCTTAAGATTAGAAGTGCTTTGACGATCGAGAATTTCTAAAGTGCACACTTTCATTGTTTCTGGCAAGAGACCATATATAATATCCCATCATCGCAGTATCCCATCGTCCTGTGTATCTTCTTTCCATTGTTGCGATGTCCTGATGAAATCTCCCACCATGTTCTTCACTGACATCACCCAAGTTTTCGGGGAAGAAATCTAGATGAGAATGCAAAAAAATTAACCTTCAAGGATATCCGACGACCCAGTTTCCTGAAGTTCTCAATAAGCTTTGATACCAGTTGTTTGTAATTAGGATCCTTGTGATTTCCTAAGAATTCACGAACTACATCACGAAATGCGCACCAAGCTTCTTTCTCAACTTTTGTCATCGCTCTTTCAAGTTTCTCCGACTTCAACATTGCATTTACTTTGGGTCCAACAAATATACCACCTTTGATCTCAGCATCTGATAGCTTTAGAAACATGAGACGAATTTCTTGAAAAGCTTCTCCTTCAAAATCTAAGGCCTTCACAAACTGTTTTACCAATCCTAGTTTTATATGAAGTGTGTGTGTGTGTGGGGGGGATAATAACACTTTGTTGGAATTAAGTAGTGGCTGCAGTTCCACTCGTGGGGCCCAATGAACTTTCTTGTAGTGACCATCATCAACTCTGCTGTCCCATAAGCAAAGGAAACATGAGCACTTTGTGTATCTCCCTTTCCTGCACTGATGAAAGTAATAAGCTTGAAACGCTAGCGTCTGTAGGTATTAATAATTTAATATTTATTTATAAATATTATATATATATATATATGTGTGTGTGTGTGTGTGTGTTTTGAATAATACATACTGTTCTTCTATCGCCGAACATCTAATAAATAACCGTTCCTGTGCCTCAAATTTCAGTAAGTCAAACTCTTCCTTTCATCTGAAGATTATAGAAACTATTTACATTAATTCTTTGAGACCTTCTCTTTGTAAACAAAGAGAAAATCTTCTCGGACTTAATGTAATTTCTATTTGATTCAATTTTCTCCCCCCTTTTCCCTCGCTATAATCCCCATAGAATTTTTACCTCGGTCTAGCTCTGTTGAGCGAGGTTCAAAACCGGTCAGCTTGCCCTTTGGATTTTTTTATCCTTTTTTTTGCTTTCTTTTTATACCGATAGATACGTTTTTTTTCAGTAATGGATACGCTTTCCTTTTTTTCCCCTTCTTCTTCACATGCCGATTGATACGTTTTTCTTTCTTTTTCATTTCTTCTTTCTACACCGTTTTTCTTTTTTTCCTTTTTTTTCTATCAAGTTGTAGACGTCTCCTTTAACTTCTTATTCCGTTTTATTCAAGTTCACTGATTTAAAAATTATTTTATATGAATAGCAACATTAGTGCGAACACTAATGAAGCATAATTTTTGCCCCGTCATTCTTGACGGCGGGTGTACACTTGCACAATTATATTTACTAATATGTGTATGTATGTATGTACGTACGTGTGAATGTACGTGTGAATGTATGCATGTATGTATGTATGTACGTGTGCATGTATGTATGTATGTAACGTATGTATGTATGTACGTATGTATGTATGTATGTACGTATGTATGTATGTACGTGTGAATGTATGTATGTAACGTATGTGTGTATGTATGTACGTGTGCATGTATGTATGTAACGTATGTATGTATGTACGTGTGAATGTATGTATGTAACGTATGTGTGTATGTATGTACGTGTGCATGTATGTAACGTATGTATGTACCTGTGCAGGTATGTATGTAACGTATGTATGTATGTACGTGTGAATGTATGTATGTAACGTATGTATGTATGTACGTGTGCATGTATGTATGTAATGTATGTATGTACGTGTGCATGTATGTATGTAACGTATGTATGTATGTATGTACGTGTGCATGTATGTATGTATGTGTGAATGTACGTGTGTATGTATGTATGTATGTATGTATGTATGTACGTGCGCATGTATGTATGTATGTATGTGTGAATGTACGTGTGAATGTATGTATGTATGCATGTATGTATGTACGTGTGAATGTATGTATGTATGTACGTTTGAATGTATGTATGTATGTATGTACGCGTGAATGTATGTATGTATGTATGCATGTATGTATGTACGTGTGAATGTATGTATGTACGTGTTAATGTATGTATGTATGTATGCACGTGTGAATGTATGTATGTTTGTATGCATGTATGTTTGTATGTATGTATTTAACGTATGTATGTATGTATCGTATGTATGTATATAACGTACGTATGTATATAATGTATGTATGTACGTATGTATGTACGTGTGCATGTATGTATGTACGTGTGAATGTATGTGTGTGCGCCTGTACAATGTTACATTTGCATATGTGTTGTTTAACTATCCCTGGTGCCTGCAAAGGAGTCAAGATCACTCTTTAATTAAAAACGATTCCAGCTCCGCCCACTGATATTCAGCAATGACAACCCATCATCATCTCCACCCACGCGAGGTGGGACGCCATCGTCCGCTGGACAAGAGCGCCTAAATCCCGCTTTGGTCGACTTCGAGGCTGCAACTTTACAACGCCATCCACGCAAATTGATGGCCTCCGTTGCAGGTGTTTAGACGCTGCTAATATTTTTTGTTTTCATTTTGAAACGCCCACCACCGATCGAAAGGAAAGACATTCGCGGAGGTTTTATGCTACCAATGGCTACCGGAAGTCGCTCGCGGTAATCGACTGTGTAGGCGGAAGTCTTTCGTGATTTCGGCCCATGCGCACAACAACAAGCAGCGTAAACTACTTGAATGAACAAAATCTTAAAACGTTTAACTTTTAGTTCCTTTGAGCTGTCCTTATATCGATCTCTACATATAGATGTCAATGCCTGTGAATTTGTGTTCCCTATACAAATAAAGGTTAGAGAATCTACATACACACTTAAAGTATATTTCATGTAAAATTTCCCGGTGAAGACAATGGAAGCGGTTCAGAATATCTAAATAGCCTCATAAGTGAGATATGGGGGCAGTACTCCCCTTAAAACTTCAAATGTATCATATTTTTATGAAATTTAAATCATATGTATAAAATTGTCCGGAAAAGACAATAGATGCGATCCCGAAACTCTAAGTGTTCCCCAAAGAGATCTATGGGAACAGTACTCATTTTAAAACTTTAAATGGATCATGTTCTGATTAAATTTTAATTAATATGTGTAAAATTGTCCGGGAAAGACAATGGAAGTGATCGCGAATCTCTAAGTGCCTCCCCAAAGAGAGCTATGGGGCCGAACTTTCTTTAAAACCTAAAATATCTTTAATTTTGATAAAATTTAAATCATACATATAACATGCTCCAGGAAATATAATGAAAGTGGTTGCGAATCTCTAAGTGCCCCACAATGTGTCGAATCTTTATGTACTCTAAGGGAGCTATGTGATACTTAGAAGGCAATACAATGCAGAGGTGTGACGGATAGACACAATTTGGAGCAAATAATGGTGGAACAAATTAAATAGTTTCTACCCTTAATACAATGTGTATATATATATATATATATATATATATATATATATACACACACACACACACACACACACACATATATATGAAGTAAGGAAGTTGACATCTTTGAAGCAAGGATTAGAATGTATTAAATATTTTTGAAAATCAAACATCGTGCAATATTTTTTATAAATGAAAAATTCATTTATTTCAATTTTTATCGCGAATTTTCGTTGTAAAATACAACCTTATCAAGCGAGACTGTCCTATAGGTTTTTTTCCTTTTCTTCCTCCTCATTTTGATGGTGGTATTAATACCGAGGGGTCGAAAATACATCGAGTTCTTTGAGACGTTAGAAGTTCAGTTCGGTCGATGTCATACGCAGATTGGCGCTGTTTATGAAGTAAGGAAGTTTACATCTTTGAAGCACGGATTAGAATGTATTAAATATTTTTGAAAATCAAACATCGTGCAATATTTTTATAAATGAATAATTCATTTATTTCAATTTTTTATCGCGAATTTTCCTTCTAAAATACAACCTTATCAAGCGAGACTGTCCTATAGGTATTTTTTTCCTTTTCTTCCTCCTCATTTTGATGGTGGTATAAAACGTCGAGTTCTTTAAGACGTTAGAAGTTCAGTTCGGTCAATGTCATGCGCACTGAACTTCTAACGTCTTAAAGAACTCGACGTATTTTCGACCCCTCGGGATTAATACCACTATCAAAATGAGGAGGAAGAAAAGGGAAAAAAACCTATAGGACAGTCTCGCTTGATAAGGTTGTATTTTACAACGAAAATTCGCGATAAAAAATTGAAATACATGAATTTTTCATTTATAAAAATATTGCACGATGTTTGATTTTACAAAATAATTTAATACATTCTAATCCGTGTTTCAAAGATGTCAACTTCCTTACTTCATAAACAGCGCCAATCTGCGCATGACATCGACCAAACTGAACTTCTAACGTCTTAAAGAACTCGACGTATTTTCGACCCCTCGCGATTAATACCACCATCAAAATGAGGAGGAATAAAAGGAAAAAACCTATAGGACAGTCTCGCTTGATAAGGTTGTATTTTACAACGAAAATTCGCGATAAAAAATTAAAATAATGTATTTTTCATTTATAAAAATATTGCACTATGTTTGATTTTCAAAAATATTTAATACTAGCGGACCCGTCGCCCGGCGTTGCACGGGAGAAATTAGTTCCTATTGCATGACGTTGAATTTTAAAAAAACGGCCTATAGTTCTTTCTCCACCCCCACCCCCTATACAGTGTTGGCGAATGTTGTAAATTAAAAAAAAAAAAAGTGGCAGAGTCGAATGGGATCGAACGCCAACACTGTCGATCATTAAACCCCCCTTCTTACCCACGCTTACGATTTAAAAATGAATGTGTAAATAGGCTAATAACGCTATGGTTGTTTATTGACATGCGTGTTATGTTAACATTTAAATTCTGCCGACCAAATGAAAACTTCAACAATGACGCGGTGTAGGTCATTTTTGGATGAAGTAAATTCATTTGGGCAATTTTTCTATAATATGCGTGTTTAAGGTGTATGTTTTTGAAAATGTAAATGTATCCGCGTCTACCAGTATCTTAGTGCTTAATGAATTAAATAGGAAGTCGATTCGATCAAGAAATGTTATCCGCCATGTTGAATCATTAAATGTTGCAGAAACTGTGTTCGTTAATTTCATTCGCTTAATTCCGGAATGAATGTAAATGTAGAAGGTAGAATTAGATAGAACGTAATCTGATATTCGCGGAATATCATAGGATTCAACGGGAGCGGTCATTATTTGTTTGCGTATTGTTTTATATTATGTAGTAAATTAATACCAGGCAAATAATAAATAAGGACGGACTGTTTTGTGAAAAGTAAACTGTGTTATTACTTCCCGGTGTCGATGAGTGTAGTCACAGTACACAATTGTCAGGGGGAAAAGTCTTTGCTACCACCTATATGGAGTTGGTTTTTCGGAGAGACGTTGATGGTGGGCCAAATGTAATATTGAGTGTTAGGTTGGAAAAAATAATAACAACTTTACTAAAACACGCTCGAGTGAATAAATGTAGTATAGCGGTGAGTTTACTAGGTTGTTTTGTATATGGTTATTTTCCTATACTCCGAGAAGGGGAAAAAACGTCTCTACTTTATATATTAGATATATATATATATTTTTCACAAACACGCATATATCTGTCTATCTACACAATGTTAAACGTCGTATATATATATATATATATATATATATATATATATATATATATATATATATATATATATATATATATATATACACAAATTAATATATATATATATATATATACACAAATTAATATATAATATATAAATTAATATATATATATATATGTATATATGTATACAAATTAATATATATATATATACAAATTAATATATATATATACAAATTAATATATTTATATACAAATTAATATATATATATATATCAAAATTAATATATATATATATATATACAAATTAATATATATATATATACAAATTAATATATATATATATACAAATTAATAAATATATATATATACAAATTAATATATATATATATATATACAAATTAATATATATATATACAAATTAATATATATATATATATATATACAAATTAATATATATATATATACAAATTAATATATATATATATATACAAATTAATATATATATATATATATATATACAAATTATAATATATATATATATATATATATACACAAATTAATATATATATATGTATACAAATTAATATGTATATATATATACAAATTAATATATATATATATATATATATTTATATATACAAATTAATATACATATATATATACAAATTTATATATATATATATACAAATTAATATATATATATATATATACATATATATATATATAAATTAATATATATATATACAAATTAATATATATATACACATTTATATATATATACAAATTAATATATATATTTATATACAAATTAATATATATATATACAAATTAATATATATATATATATATATATTTATACAAAATAATATATATATATATAACAAATTAATATATATATATATACAAATAATTATATATATATGTATACAAATTAATATATGTATATATACAAATTGATATATATATATATATACAAATTAATATATATATATATATATATACAAATTAATATATATATATATACATTATAATATATATATATATATATATATACAAATCAATATATATATATATACATACAAATTAATATATATATATGTACAAATTAATATATATATATACAAATTAATATATATATATACAAATTAATATATATATATATATATACAAATTAATATATATATATATATATATATATATATACAAATTAATATATATATATACAAATTAATATATATATACATATATATATACAAATTAATATATATATATATATACAAATTTATATATATATATATATATACAAATTAATATATATTTATATATATATATACAAATTAATATATATATATATACAAATTAACATATATATATATATACAAATGTATATATATGTATACAAATTAATATAAATATATATACAAATTAATATATATATATATATATAAATTAATATATATATATATATATACAAATTAATATATATATATACATATATATATATACAAAATAATATATATATATACATATATATATACAAATTAATATATATATACATATATATATATATATAAATTAATATATATATATATATACAAATTAATGTATATATACATATATATATATACAAATTAATATATATATATACATATCTATATATATACAAATTAATATATATATATATAAATTAATATATATATATATATATTTATATACAAATCAATATATATAAATATGAATTAGTATATATATATATATATATATATATATATATAAATATGATTATTTTTATTTACAGACATGTACAAAATCTGCGACAGTGGCATGTTGATGTTATCGATCAACAGCTATTATAAACTGAGATCCTATCAGGCAGAGTTAGAATCCGATTTTACCTTTAGATCATATTTAGAAAGATATATAGGTTCTTTCCAAATATGATCTAAGGTTACGATATGTGTTATATATACGTTTATAGATATTCTACTGAATTTCTTTGATTAATTTGATATGACATATATATATATATATATATATATATATATATATATATATATATGTATATATATATATATATATATATATATATATATATATATATATATATAACATCGATCTATCTACCACGCGCGTTCCTTACTTTCTCTCTCAACCACGTGCATGTTCATTAGGCAGGTGCCCTTAGCCATTAATACTCGCACCTATAAATACTAACAGATGCAGTCTGTAAACACATCAAAACGATCGTCCCACTCGTTTTTTACCTTTCAACCCATAATCAATCACGTGAGTCATGTGTCCCAAGAAGGT
>OY744518.1:140011643-140036643 GCA_963556195.1 Sepiola atlantica
CAGATGACAACAGAAGCTGAAGAGTGCCGGATGGATAAGTCCTTCTGTGCTTGAAACCGACGGTACGAATTTTACACTAATTTTTCTGTACCATAATAAATATATATATAGTTTCTCAACCATTAAAACTATATTAAAAAACAAAAAAACTTATTGCCCCAAGACTTTCAGTGGAAAATCACTCATGTAAGTCAATTTATTTTTTACAGTTATTATATTAGTTTGTTTCTAACACTATTTTATAGGTTCATCAGTTGTTTACCATGAAAAACTGTTTCAGGAATTTAAATATATATATATATATATATATATATATATAAACAAAATAGAATGTGACTTAGTTATTTTGTATGAATTACGTAATAATTTATTTTTTATATTTATTCTAGCGGAGTCTTCTATTGACGTTAATGAGTTTATCCAGTTGACCCTTTTCCCTCCACCATGAACGGTCAAAGGATGGGTTCCGGCCATTTTGAGATCTTGGTGTAAGTTATTAAACAATCTTTGTTTCGGGTGTTTTAGCCTTTTTCTTGTGGCATTCGTCTTTTCACAACAGTTTTGCCGTTTTCATTTGCACGATTTCCCCAAATTTATTCTGAGATCAGTGTAACAGCATAGAGATGGCGAACAGCGACATTCCGGAAATGGTCGAGTCTCGTTAGACCGGAAGTCCAATGCAATATCTTCATCTCTATGAACAATAATCTTCTTTTCGTCGACGCCTATTAATTATTGATTTAGAGTTGTCTCCCCTACTTTTCGTGTTTTTTTTACTTTATAATTAACTCGAGGTCAGCACAGCTATAATTCTATCGTACCCGCTTGTAACAAGCAGCCACTTTTTCGTCAGATATATATATATATATATATATATATATATATATATATATATATATATATATATATATATATATATATATAAGCGTTACTTTTTCTTATTTGAATTGCGTAAACATTATTGACGCAAATTATCCATAAGACATGTTTACGTGCTGTCTGTTATAATGGAAACGATATTTAATAAACTTATTGGCAAACTACCACCAAATTCACTCATTTTTCTTTTCGACCTTTAAACAATACACCGACATTACTAAGCAAACAATAGGACCGCAGATTTAACGTGTAACTAACCTAGCAATATCATAATAATTAAACTTAAATTTCGAAATCCTATTTAAAATATCAATAATTATTTTATAAAAAAGGTTAAATATCAATATCTATATATAACTCAATGTCTGTGTGTATGTGTGTATGTTCCATACAGATATAAAAAGGTTAGAGAATCAACATGAAATTTAAAAGTGTATTCTTATGTAAAATTTATCGGGAAAGTCATTGGAATTGTTCCAGAATCTCTAAGTGCACCCCTATGAGGGTATAACTCCCTTAAACCTTCAAATATATCCTATTTTTATGAAAGTTATATCATATATATAAAATTTACAGAAGAAAGACAATGGACGTGGTTTCGAATCACTACGTTACTATCTATGTGCCGAATATCTACGTACTTCAACCTCCAAGTAGGTTATGGAGACAGAACTCGCTTGGAACTATAAATACGTATATCCGATTTGAACTATATGTATAAGACACTAATTGAGAGAGATTTACAGCATTTAACCTTCTAACCGACTTTATTAAAGGGCGAAACAGAAGTAGGGACTATAACAAACAAAACGTAATATGCTGCTATTATGAGAATAGTGAAAAAATTCATTATAGTGATCCGCATTAAATCTTGAGCAACATCCGGTCTTCCTGCAAGTATATACATAAATATGTCGAGATTTTAGTTGTAAAATACTCGGAATCCGGGGTTTCGAATCGCATGACCAGTAGTGAATAGTCATATCTCTATGCCGATGAGTCCCGATTATAAAGGACGAAACGTATACGTACATAGATAACCAGCCGCGCATGCGTGGTCCCCCCTCTGTATGTGACTCGATGTGGCGAGTGTAAAATGCAATAAATTTGGGCAATTTGGGGCATTTTGACCCCCCTTTGACCCCCTGGGGGCGAGAACCAGAAGTTTTCTGAGGTCAAGGATGCTCATTTTATATCCAGAACAATTGCCTCTACATTTTGGCCAAGTTTCAGAAAAATTGAATGGATGGATCAAACGTTATGGGAGAAAAGGGTCATTTTTTGCCATTTTAGGGGGCTTTTGACCCCCTGGGGGCGCGAACCAGATTTTTTCCAAGGTCAGCGATACTTATTTTCTATTAGGAACAATTGCCTCCACATTTTGGTCAAGTTTCAGAGAAATTGAATAGATGGAAAAAAAGTTATGGGGCAAAAAATGTCATTTTTTGCCATTTCGGGGCCTTTTGACCGCCTGGGGAGCTAACCAAATTTTTTTTGAAATCGGAGAATATCACTTTCTAACCTGACCAAAGTTACAACTTGATGCAAAATTTCAGAGAAATTCAATGAATGGTTGCGGAGAAAAATCCGGACGGACGGACGGAAATGACTCAAAACATAGGTCACCCGATTTTATAAATCGAGGGACCAATTAACAAAACAAATATTTATTATTTGTAGCTCCTAGAAAACCCGTCTAGATGGGCACTGTAAGTGTAGTATTAACACAGCATGACTGCTAGCTATGAATGCATCGTTCCTTTCATTAAGTCGAACGCTTTTATGATGTCAAGCCGCCGGATAAAGTGTTAAAATTATCACTGTTTATTCGCTATTCAGCGGTGGCCCAGTGGTTCTAGATGTCGGGATTTAAGTTGCAAACTACTCCGAATCCGGGGTCTCGAATTGCATGACCAGTAGTGAATAGTCATATCTTTATGCTGATGAGTCCCGGTTATAAAGGACGAAACGTATACGTAAATAGATAATAAACAATATATATATATATATATATATATATATATATATATATATATATATATATATATGACATTACCATATTCAACACCGAGTAAGTCTTCTGAACTTTTTGTCATTTGCTTTTTCCATGGTTTTAGTATTAATTTGCATACACCCTGAATAGACTTTTGCATCAATAGCAAGCAAATTTCCCGCCTGGATAACTTTTTCATTTTCATTTTGGACTACCAATCACCACCTGGAATGTTTTTAATCGACTTCTTTGACATTTTTCTTGAAATTGTTTTAAACTTCATGACTTGGATTAACTGTATTCGTTTAGCAAAAAAAATGCGATTTTGGCCAATATATTTGATGTTTTATATATTTGTATGTATTTTTAATATATTTTTTATATATTTTCAAAGCTTAATTTTTATTACCTGCAGTAATATCATTGCGGTAATGGTTGTCTGAGGAGAAAATTTTCTTTGAAAACTCATGATTTAAGGACGCAGTATCACTCCTTGTTTTTGAACTTTAATGGAATTTGATTAAATTCTCATTTTATTATGTCATTCAATTAATATTATTGCTCTATACACTATATTGAGCTTTATTTTTATTCTGATAGTCTACTGGCTAAAGATATTATTTATATCTTGAAAGTATTACTTTACTATATATATATATATATATATATATATATATATATATATATATATATATATATATATATATATATATATATCCGGTCACTAAAGAATTACTAGATAAAGCACTAAATTTTGCATCCACTTACAAAAATATCAGCGAGCTTGAATTAGAAACAATTATGCATGCCAGACAAACCTTATTGTTTTCCGAAGGAAAAAGCTGGGTGAAAAAATCCAACCCCGAGGACCCATTTGACGTGGCGATGGGTGCCTATAATAGTGCAGATGTCTGCGATTTAGTCGGTCTGTTCATTTTAAACTCACTCGGGTGCAAATTTCCCAACCATTTTTTCGGATTATACAGAGACGACGGACTGTGCCTCTCAAGAGACAGCAATGGTAACACACTAGACAGACTCAGGAAGGACATTATAAATTTGTTTCTTAGTTTAGGTTTAAAGATCACCATTGACACAAACATCAATACAGTACATTTCCTAGACACTACACTAAACCTGGCAGCCGATACACACAGACCATTTTATAAACCGAACAAAACGCTCCATTATATTAATAAGGGCTCCTGTCACCTCCCTCAATTTTCAGGAATATGGTCCCTAACATCAGTAGAAGAATTTCTGATCTCTCATCCAACCGTGAAATTTTTGAACAGGCTGCGCCATACTATAATGAGGCACTTCTTAAGAGCGGATTCAAAGATAAGATTTCATATATGCCCACCCAACACTGTAACACTAGGAACCACAACAGAAATCGGAACATTATCTGGTTCTCCCCCCCTCCCTTTTTCTCTAAACTGCAAAACTAAGGTAGGCCAAACCTTCCTCAAATTATTAGAGAGACACTTCCCACCACAGCACAAATTCCACAAATTTTTTAACAGGAACTCTATAAAAACGAGTTACTCATGCTTCCCATCTATGAAGAAAATTATAACAGCCGAACCTAAACCAATAGAGGATACAGCCTGCTCCTGTACAACCAGAGATCAATGCCCCTTGGATGGGAACTGCAAAGTAACATCAATAGTATATGAGGCGAGCATTTCCAGACAACCAACGGACAAGAAGGAGATATACATTGGTATGACAAAGGGCATGTTTAAGCAAAGACTATATGCCCACAGGCATACCTTCAAATATAGAGATAAAGTAAATACAGCTTTAGGGGCTCGTATATGGGAACTAAAGGATGGGGGAACACCTTTTACCATAAGTTGGAAATTAATTGAAAGGCGAAAACCATATTCCCCAATATCAGGCTGGTGTGCACTTTGCGATGCTGAAAAATATAAGATTTTGCGAACCATCAATGACCCAAACATTATATGCCTAAACAAAAAAAGGGAGATATATAAGGACTGTATTCACAGGAGGAAGGCACTTCTGATGAATTGGGCAGAACAAAATACATAGGTCATAACCGCAGAGTACCCAGAATAGGACTTTTAGGATTTTGGATTTCACGATGATTGATTCGGCTTCCGAATTTCGGATTGAACTGTATGGTATCCCGACTGTGGCCCTAAACTAGATTTCTATTATTGCATGTTTTAATTATGGATTGTTTTTTAAATTTATGTATATAACTGTTTTAAAATTTAAAATTCTAATTTAAAATTTCTAATGTGGAGTACTCCATATCCCCATTTTTCCTTCTCTTGCCTTTTATCTTTTATTTTTATTTTTACACAATTTTATGTTATCCTTTATTTTATCTAACAGTGTATTTATTTCATCTTTATTTTTCTTCATTTTTCTTTATTTTTCTTCATCATTCTTTTTCATCTTTTTTTATCCCCCCCCCCTTTTTATTATTAGTACCTTAAAAACTTTTATGATTAGTACCCTTAGGACTTTATAAATGTATAAATGGTGTGATTACAATTTATTTAATTATAAGTTTAATTTTAATGATTTATTATTTAATATTTTTAGTAATATATTATTACATTAGCATATTATTTCAATATAATTTTTAACTTAATATTAATTTAATTTTTATTTTTAACGTTATCTCCATTGACTTTCGATAATATATATATAGCGTCTCTATTAGTTAAATTTGTAATCCTTTCCATAACGGGCTACGTAATTCCACGCACGTGACAATTTAAACCTGATAGTTTCCCATCTGTCCAACTGTTAACGTTATTCCCATTTAATTTCTTGCTTTTTCTATGTACAGCGTCGCTGTTGTTTTGATCTGAAACCTTTCCATAACTGACTACGTATATTCCACGCACGTGACAATTTTAAATCTGAAAGTGTTCCATCTTTCCAACGGACAATATTTTGAAATTCCTGGCGGTTGTTCTCACTCATTAAGCTATACGACTCCGCTGATGAAGGTCCGATTTTCTCGGATCTAAAACGTTGGTCCGGATGTTGTTGTAACACTTTATTTAATATTAATAAATATGCTCTTATTAATTATCTAGTTAATTTTACCGTTGCATTAATAATTGGGCACTCTGCTGGGAAACTCTCCCAATTAAGAAATACGGTATATATATATATATATATATATATATATATATATATATATATATATATATATATATATATATATATATATATATATACACACACACACACACACACACACACACACACACACATATATATATATATATATATATATATATATATATATATATATATATATATATTCAAGAGATGAATATAAAATTGTATAGATACAATATTTATTAAAACGTCAGGAGTTCAAGGCAAGGAGTTTAATATCCTTAATCCATGGATTTTTAAAGACAAACTCTTTTCATCAGATGGTAAAAACCGGTAATGTAACTGTAAATAGTATCGGCAACATTGAACTTTGAAAAATTTATACACCAAAAACAAAAGATAAAACACTTTGGGTTGAGAAGAAATGTAAATTAGGGTAGTCACCGTCAAAAACAAAACAGCTGCTATAGTGGAAATATATGTTTGTAAAAGAAAACTGAAAGTATTTAGAAGTTCAAATGTTTGAATTGCGATTGGAAACACATCCGAGGAGACCAAGCCTAGGTCGAAATAAGTTATAATGTGTACAACCCGAATGTATATCTAGTCTATTTCAACCTAAAAACGTATTCATGCTCTGTTTAA
The DNA here is from genome assembly GCA_963556195.1 of Sepiola atlantica. NCBI lineage: Eukaryota > Metazoa > Mollusca > Cephalopoda > Sepiida > Sepiolidae > Sepiola > Sepiola atlantica. The sequence continues at coordinate 140,018,272 of OY744518.1, forward strand.
ACGGATATAGAGCTCTTTGATTCTAATTCCTATCGAAACGATTCGAACCTGCACACACACACACACACACACACACACACACACACACACACATATATATATATATATATATATATATATATATATATATATATATATATAAATCTATATATTCATTATTTCCAAATATGATCTAAGATTAAGATCGGATTTTAACTCTGCCTGACGAGATCTCAGTTTATAATAGCTGTTAATCGATAACATCGACATGCCAGTGTCGCAGTCTGTGTAAATGTCTGTGTAAATAAAAATAATCATATATATATATATATATATATATATATATAATACCCAGGCAACACCGGGTAGTCCTACTAGTATATCGTAATTAGTATTTCATGTATCCACATAACATTTCCCCGGGGGGAATCTTCAGGCTAAAATTTTAGCCTGAAGATTCCCCCCGGGGATGAAACGCGGGAGCCTCTGTGTAGCTTGATTGTCATATATATTTTCATAGCTTACTATATATATATATATATATATATATATATATATATATATATATATATATATATATATATGAGAAAAGAAGGATGAGAGTAACCCGACGTAATGGGAAATAAAAAAGGAAAAACCAAGAGATATTTTTGTTTATATATTCATCAACGTTTTTTCTTTATTGTAAGACTTCCTCAGGATGATAATTTGAAGAAAAAGGTCATGGACTCTCCTCCAGTGCTCACAGTAGCCACGGCTACTACTTTTCCTTTATCACTCCATCATGTCAACCCAAAATTCCAATGTACTTGCATGACATTTGTCTTCAAATTATCATCTTGAGGAAGTCTTACAATAAAGACGAAATGTTGATGAATATATGTAAAAATATCTTTTGGTTTTTTCATTTTTCATTTCTCATATACATATATATATATATATATATATATATATATATATATATATATATATATATATATATATGATAATTTTATTTACACAGACATGTACAAAATCTGCGACACTGGCATGTCGATGTTATCGATCAACAGTTACTATAAACTGAAATCTCATCAGGCAGAGTTAGAATCCGATCTTAACCTTAGATCATATTTAGAGAGATTGAAATGGGGAGATAAAGAAAGCGAAGAAGAAGAAGAAAAGAAATTTAACATTTCAAAAATTGGAGCCGTTCAAAATTAAAAATCTAAAAAATCTAAAAGCAAAAAACAAAAAACAAAAAAAAATCTAAAAAATGTAAAATCTAAAATCTGAAACAAACAGGACAAATAAATAAATAAATAAAAAATAAGGTGGAAAGAGAGGCATATAATGAAGGGAAAAGTGAGAGGAAGGTAGACACATAAAGGAAAAGAAGGAGAAGAAAAAGGAAAAGAAACGTCTTTTGATTCAGACCGAGAGAGAAGAGATAGGAAATAGGAAATAGGAGGCGGGAGGTGGACATGGACGATTCAAGTGTCAAAAAACGACAGTTATTTTTAAGCCGTGCAGATAAATGTATTTTTCAAGTGAACTATAATATTGTATATATATATGGGAGAATGAAAAAGGAAAACCAAAATAGTGATGTGTTTTATGTGTACATCAACGTTTCGTCTTTATTTATAAGACTTCATCAGGATGATAAAATAGAGAAAAAATGTCATGCAAGTACAAATACATGTAGGGTAGACATATTGGGAGGAAAAATAAAATAAAATAATGGCCACTACTGGGTGGACGTCCGTATATGTTGGAGAATAAAAAATGAATATATATATATATATAAAGGTTAATACAACAAAAGATATAAGAGGCAACTAATTTCCCGCCTGGATACCTTTTGTCGTTTTTGGACCACCATTCACCAATTGGATTATTTTTTAATCAACCTCTTTGATATCTTGCCTGGAGATATTTTAGACTTGTTGACTTTGATGAACTGTATAGTTTTACCAAAAAGTATGTTTTGGGCCGATATATTTGATGTTTTATATACCTCTATGTATTTTTTTTTTTAAATATATTTTTTTTTAAGTTTAATTTTTTATTACCTGCAGTAATGTCAATGCGGTAATGGTCCTCTGAGGAGAAGATTTTCTTTGAAAACTCATGAGTTAAGGACTGTAAAAAAATTTGCTTGAACATTTAATTGTAATAAAATTTGATTCGTACCTTATTTTATTATTTCACTTCATCTATATATATATATATATATATATATATATATATATATATATATATATATATATGACTGCTATCAGATATATAAACTCCCACGCGCACATAATCGCAATTATAAATACAAGTGTCGGTCGAAATCACATGACACTTCGCAGAAAAGAATGTTTATACGTACACACGCATTTGAATACAAAAAGACGTAAAACGAAGTCAAGGAGAAAAAAGGCGAAAAGTTACAAAAAAGCCGTCCCAAAAGTTTGTTTCTTCCTTAACGAGGTATTCGTCTCCTCGCAGTCTGAGATTTTCTTCTTTCTTCTCGAAGACAAGAGTAAATATCTAAAGAAGAAAAGAGAAAATTAACTTCCACCTGGAATGGCGTCATAGATACGAGAATGTGTGTTGTGGAATGCTCAGAATCCGGAAGTAGGCAGTGGCTCGGAATATGGGAACGGACTCTGCAAAGAGCTATGGTTTAATAGTCGGCGCCGAGAGTAAATAGCTTTCGGGCTCCCCTTTGGGTACCAGTTTTCTTTTTTCTTTTTTTTGCGGGGGCGATTATGGTCTCTTTGCAATTTCGGGGATATCGTTCTACCAATAAATATGCATTACGGGATACAATCTTCTATCGATTCCTATGAACAATAAAATCTGATACTGGAAACAATAAGAATACCCGTCCCAGGACAAGGAAAAATTAATTCACCGAAAAAAAAACAGTTTTGCACCACTTTTATGTCCCGTTACGTCCCGTTATGTCCCGTTACGTAGATTAAAATCAAGATATAATGGATCAAATTCAATGCAAATTTTAAATATTTGAATTTTTAAATGGGAATTTGTGTTCATATTCTGCCCCTTCCCCCTAAAAACCCTTTAAAATACTCCAAATGTGTCTCGCTGAATTCTGGCATCTTTATGTCAAACTTTGGAATCTGTATAGAATTTCAAACTGAATCCTATATTTTATCCATAGGGGTAGATTGTTCTCATTCTGTCAGCCATGACCAAGTAGACGTCTTAAGTAATTCAAAATTATATTCTTACTATCGACCGTACTTAGGATCGAACCTTCAACCTTCAGAAGACTGTCACTTGGAACTGATTATTACTTAGCACTTTTATCCGTTGTGACTATCCAAATAATACTTATAATCATAAAACCATCATTTAAAAAATTCCGTACAATAATGGATCAAATTCAATGCAAATCTGAAATATTTGAATTTTCAAATGTGAGGTTGGGTCCATATTCTGAATAGAGTATTGTTGCCACATCTGGGCTGGTGCAGCATCTACTAGTCTCGCCCTCTAAAACACTTTTAAAATACCCCTCCCCCCCCCCCCCCAAAAAAAAACCCTGAAATTTGTGGATAATTTATTAATGGATGTTCCGGAATTTTTTAGATGAAGGTTGATAATTTGTAGAATTTGGTATATTCGGACTATTATTCTCATCTTGGGTGTTTTTATCACAACGTTTCGGCCGATGTAACCTCTGACGTACTTCACGTTTACTTTGTCGAACTCGGGAATTTTTCTGCCGAACTCGGGAATCTTTCTGTCGAACTCGGGAATCTTTCTGTCGAACTCGGGAATCTGGACGGAATTTCGAACGGAACCCTTTATTAAATCCACGGTGGTAGCATGCTCTCGTTCCATCTGCCATGACTGGAAAGAAGTCTTCAGTAATTCGCAATTTGTCGTAAAAACACCCAAGATGAGAACAGTAGTCCGAATATACCAAATTCTACTTATTAATGGATGTCTAATACCTATTGTTAAAATTCCACAAAAATCAGAGGTCTGTGAATTTGAAATGGGAGGTTATACCCATATCATGTCTTATAAAAACTCTTTAAAATACTCCAAAGCAACTGACATTTCACAAATAATGGTAGCTGTCTGAATTTTCACGAAGGGCTTTCACACCGTTTTTATCCCGTCTGCATAAAATTAATTTATACTAAACATCGACCACAATTAGACGCCGTATGCCTAGCAAGTGTGTCCCAACATTCTTAATAATAAGTTAATTAGTTTAGGAGTGAATCCTCAACAAACAAATCTATAAACATATAAACATACCTAATTTTAAGATTTGTTTGTGTGGGAGTATATTTGTTATTTGTTTTAGACGTATGTTAGAAATATGTATGCAACATTTGTTTATGAGATTTGTTTATAGGCAATAGTACATTAGCAATATATATATATATATATATATATATATATATATTACTTGTTACCTTTCCATCATGTCAACCCAAAATTACGATGTACTTGCATGACATTTTTCTTCAAATTATCATCCTGAGGAAGTCTTACAATAAAGACGAAACATTGATGAATATATATATATAAAAATATCTCTTGCTTTTTTCCTTTTTCATTTCCCATTACGTCTGATTAATATCATTATTCCTTATATATATATATATATATATATATATATATATATATATATATATATATATACATATATATATATATATATATATATATATATACATATATATATATACATATATATATATACATATATATATATATATATATATATATATATATATATATATATATATATATATATATATATATATGATAATAGAATTAACGATAAGTGAAGTATCGTAAAGTGATCTATCGTGATAAAGTAAAGCTAAATACGTTGAGTAGATCAACCAATTTTAAAGAAGGAAAGGTGAAGATAAAAAATTGCAAAAAATTACATAAAATTAATACAAATTTGATTATATCGAAAGTTCAGATGCAAAGAGTTACATTAATCCTGTAACTCCTTGCATCTGAACTTTCGATGTAATACAATTTATATTAATTTGATGTAATTTTATGCAATTTTTTATCTTTATCTTTTCTTTATATATATATATATATATATATATATATATATATATATATATATATATATATATATATACCACATGTATTGTATTAGTTTCTGTAGATGCAAATCCGTTGAACCCCCAGTGTTTATAAAAAGTTCTCAATAACAAGTAGAGCTCTTCATTTAGTATAAATTTGTATTTAAACAAACATTATTGGTTACATATGTGCATACATGTTTCGGTTGTCCTCTTCACAGAGAGTCCTCTTCTTCAGACCAAAGAAGACAAGGAAGTGAGATGAATTTGGAAAACTTTCCTATTAAGTAAATTTTTTTGGGGATACGTTTATAATTTTCACCGGTCAAGCTCAGCATCGGGTTACATTCTTTACTTGTTGACTCTTTCAATTTGTTTCTATTTTTAAAATTATTTTTATTACCTTCATCATTCGTACTTAAACTACCGTTCCTTCCATTTCTTTATTTTTTATTACTTACTTAGCTTGGATTTCTTTCTTCTCTATTGAACACTTCAAAGTTTTAATCTACATACATACATTTTAACGCATAAATATCTCATCATATATATACACAAATATATACCTAGACAAAAATGCAGATATATTAATATCAGCATACTCTGATCTCCATATAAATAAACACACACACACACACACACACACACACACACACATATATATATATATATATATATATATATATATATATATATATATATATGTTTCGTATGTTTACTAACGTTTTCGATTCCTCTTCGAATCATCTTCAGGTTTTGATGGCAAAATAGACTAAAAAGTGAAAGGAGAGAATGTCTGATAAGTAGTTCCGCGCACTGAAACGCATATGTACAATAATGAAATATAAATTTTACTAAAGTTTAGAAGCGCCGTTTGGAACGATAACTTTTAAATTTTAGAATCAGTTAACATGACGCGAGATTTTGTTAAACAACTGAAAATGAAATATTTATTAAATCATTTTTTTTTGGTAAATCCAAATTTTCGGTTTTCAAAAACCTTATTCATGGTACAGACAATTTTTTTTCTCTCGCGTCATGTTAACTGATTCTAAAATTTCAAAGTTATCGTTCCAAACGGCGCTTCTAAATTGTAGTAAAATTTAAATCTCATTATCGTACACATGCGTTTCAGTGCGCGGATCTACAGATCGGACATATAAAAAAAAACAGTATCTTCATAATACCAGAAGATGGGCAAAAAAGAGGAAAAAAATTGTCTGTGCCATGAATAAGGTTTTTGAAAACCGAAAATTTGGATTAAAAAAAAAATGATTTAATAAATATTTCATTTTCATTTGTTTAACAAAATCTCGCGTCATGTTAACTGATTCTAAAATTTAAAAGTTATCTATATATATATATAACTTTATAAATATATATATATATATAACTTTATAAATATATATATGGCTTTATAAATATATAGAGATTTATCATTATTTCATGTATATATGCATATAATGTTATAAGGTGATATACTATATTGTGTATATAATTCAGTATTTGCTTCAACAGTGCTGAATACGTAAGTAGAGCTTAGTAGCAGTAGTATATAAAATATCTATGCGGGGATGAAACATGGACGCTTTGGTATAGTTTAATTGTCATATGATTTATGTTCATACAACTATATATATGTGTGTGTTATATATTAGTAAATACATCGCTCTCTCTCTCTCTCTCTCTCTGTATATATATATAGAGAGAGAGAGGGAGAGAGAGAGAGAAAGAGAGAGAGAGAGTATCGTGTCCATATTTGCTTCATACGTTTGGTACATGTGTACCTGAAATAAAACAGATAACAAGCACACTCATATGTGACGTTGAGAGGCGACCTCTGGTAACCGCTCTGTGAAATATCAATAATATTAATTTTAGTTCGCCATTTTTAAGAACTTTGTTCACACTTCATAGAAGGCTTGATAAAGAGAATGGTTCCTGAAAATTTCCAACACACTATACCCCCAAAACAGGAAAAACAAAAACTTAAATTGGGATGTACTTTACTTTGCTTCTAAAATCGTCCAATAAATTCGGCACGAAATTTTAAGTTGCATGTTTATTTGTTTATTCTTTCTCAGTTGTTTTATTCATTTATTTATTATTGTAGTTCTGTTTTTCTTCCACTTGTGTGCTTATGATTTTCTGTTTACTGATTACACACACACACACACACACACACACACACACACACACATATATATATATATATATATATATATATATATATATATATATATTAGTAGTATGTTTTTAAAAGGCTGTTCGCAATGCAAAATCCTGGTAGGATGTAAGCTGGAAGGAACAAAAATAATAAATCGAATACGAAATGTGAATTACTATTACTTTACTTCATATTAAAATTTTTAAAATACGAAAGAAAAAATACGAAGATAAAACACACTGGAAAATAAAAAGTAAATAATTAAAATATAAATTTAAATTAATATATATATATATATATATATATATATATATATTATTAAAACTAACAGTTTATTGATCATCATACACTTATCCAATATTACACACATATTTTTGAACACCACATTTATATGCATAACATAACTTTAAAAATCCTTAATTTCTATTCTCTGCGGGGCTGGTTTGCTGCTATTCTGTCTTATGGCAGCCATTTTGTTTTGTCAGATTCTCTGCACAGTCGGAGATTTCCTCTGCTATTAATTATTTTTGACAAAGGGAAGTTTCTTTTCCCGAAATATTAAATAAATAATTTTTATAATCATCCGGACATCACACAAACAGCTAACACCACTCTTGCTGTTATGTAAGATTTTAAGAAAAAATAAATAGTAAGTAACATTTCGTATTCGATTTATTATTTTTGTTCCTTCCAGCTTACATCTTGCATTGCCGACAGCCTTTTAAAAACATACTACTACTATTCTCAGCATTGCTTCAAGCAAACTACCATTCTCTCTCTCTCTCTCTCTCTCTCTCTCTCTCTATATATATATATATATATATATATATATATATATATATATATATATATATATATATATATAAAGATAGATGAAAGAAGAGGGATAAACATGTACGAATGACAAATTAATTCCAACTTCGATTGTTCAATGCAAGGTATACTCGGTAATACAATTATGTTTATTATTCTTTCCTTAAGCCAAGGCTTTTCAAAAATCAAAATCTTATCATCAGAGGAATTACATAGATAGATAAGTTGGCAGTGGAAAAGCCAAAATTCAAAATTTTATATATATATATATATATATATATATATATATATATATATATATATATATAAGTAAATTTCGTGTACAACAGAATCGTAGGATCAATTTTAGAGGGAGCATTATTTTAATCAATGAAACAGACGAGTGGATAAAAAGGAAAATTGTTAAAATTACCTTAAGGTTATATATATATATATATATATATATATATATATATATATATATATATATATATATATATATATATAGTATTTTTATGTAGTTCAATATCACATCATTATCACAGAGGACAGATTCACGTCATTTTTTCCAACTTATTGTTTTATTTCGCAGACAATGGTTTCGGCTAACATCAAGATATTTGTAAAATGCTCGTATGCATTTATTTATTTTATGGTGTGGCAAAAATAAATTTAAACAAACTTTAAAAACCTTGACGTATAGGAATGCAAAATGTCCTTTGAATAAATTCTTTTTGCTCGTATATAATATATATATATATATATATATATATATATATATATATATATATATATATATATATGGGACAGTTTCCCTTTATACAATTTGCACTGAGGATAGCCTAACACAAAACCTAGTCCCTGACTCTAACCCTAACTCCGACTTTAAACCTACGCATTAACCCTAACCCCTTACTCTAACCCTAACCCCTACCCCAACTCTTACCCTAACCCTAACCGTAACCCCTTACTCTAAGCCTAACCCCAAACCTAACCTCTAAGCATAACCCTAACCATAACCCCAACCCTAACTCTAACACTACCCTGACCCCTAATCCTACCCCGTACCCCTACCCCTACCCCTAACCCTAACTATAACCCTAACTCTAACCCTAACATCTAAGCCTAAACCCTACCCCTACCCCTACCCCTAACCCTAACCACTAACCATAACCTCTTACTTTAAGCCTAACCTCTAAATCTAACCCTTACCCTAACCCTACTCCATACCCCCAAACCTTACCCCTTACCCTAACCTTACCCCCAAACTCCCAAACCTCACCTGTTACCCCAATTCTCGTTTTAAAACTGTGTAATGTTACACGTCATCGAAGTTAAGTAACGTTAAGTCTGGTCATTACCAGATGGGTGATTATTTGGAAATGCTCGCCGCTGTATGTCATCTTCCTGTGACCGGGATATACATGCGACTGGGGACCGCTTGATATTCCCTAGAAACTTCCTCGTTCGGTGGAAGCCACGTATTACGGAATCAAAATGTTACACGCATATAAATATGCGGACGCATATCTATTATTATTATAGCAAATGTTAGTTAATTGAAGTTTTTTCCCCTAAGGCGTTTTTTTTTTAATATATACTTTAATGACAAAATTACATGCGAAAATACATACCTTGGTTCTGGGAATTTATTTGTTCTAATTAGCCGAAAATTATAATTAACTAAACAAATCACACATCCCCCCTTTCTCTCTCTTTCCTTCTCTCTCTCTCTCTCTCTCTCTCTCTCTCTCTGAGCTATGCACATATTTTTGTCGCCACTACGTTGATTCATACTCTGTAATATTTGTTAATGTCTCTGTGATCATTTCGAGAAAGAGTGACTCTTTTTTTCAGTGTGGTCATCTAATTTTCACATCACTAACACGTGTGTAAACCCTTGTACAGAGAGACCGAAGAGACTCGAGGGTGGTGTCTAGTAGGTAATTCAAACTCATTCATGCTCTTCGAAGTGTTGCCATAGGTCGTTGTGTCATTTGCATAAATGTCAACGAATGATCTTCGGATGTGATTCGGGCGATCATTGACGACGATCAGGAAGGAGTTGGACCAAGAATGGATCCTTGAGGCACGCCGGCATTGATACTATGTGCTTCAAACTTCAATTCGGCAACAGCTACTTTTATAAACCTATCACAGAGAAAAGATTTGATGGTTGAGACGATATACCCAGATATTCCATAGCTAGCAAGCTTGTGAAGTAAAACTTTGTGCCAAACCCTATCAAAAATGAAACCCTTGTTTATAGATTCACTGATCCTGTGTGAGATTACAGTCAGCACATCAGCTGTTGATCTTGCGGGACGAAATCTATATTGCTTGTCACTGAGTAGAAATCAAAGTACACTAAAAACTACACATCTAAAACGAGAATAGGTTTAAGTTTCTTAAAATTCATACTCGAATTGCCCGTAAATAGTCGTGGCGCAACGGATAAAAGTGCTAAGTGATAATCAGTTTTAAATGACACTCTTCTGGAGGTTGAAGGTGCAATTCACAGTACGGACAACACTAAGAATACAATTATAGAATTACTTAAGACTTCTACCCGGTTATAGCTAACAGAAAGGACTTCTACCCGGTTATAGCTAACAGAAAGGACGTCTACCCGGTTATAGCTAACAGAAAGGACTTCTACCCGGTTATAGCTAACAGAAAGGACGTCTACCCGGTTATAGCTAACAGAAAGGACTTCTACCCGGTTATAGCTAACAGAAAGGACTTCTACCCGGTTATAGCTAACAGAAAGGGCTTCTACCCGGTTATAGCTAACAGAAAGGACTTCTACCCGGTTATAGCTAACAGAAAGGACGTCTACCCGGTTATAGCTAACAGAAAGGACGTCTACCCGGTTATAGCTAACAGAAAGGACTTCTACCCGGTTATAGCTAACAGAAAGGACTTCTACCCGGTTATAGCTAACAGAAAGGACTTCTACCCGGTTATAGCTAACAGAAAGGACTTCTACCCGGTTATAGCTAACAGAAAGGATCTCTACCCGGTTATAGCTAACAGAAAGGACGTCTACCCGGTTATAGCTAACAGAAAGGACGTCTACCCGGTTATAGCTAACAGAAAGGACTTCTACCCGGTTATAGCTAACAGAAAGGACTTCTACCCGGTTATAGCTAACAGAAAGGACGTCTACCCGGTTATAGCTAACAGAAAGGACGTCTACCCGGTTATAGCTAACAGAAAGGACTTCTACCCGGTTATAGCTAACAGAAAGGGCTTCTACCCGGTTATAGCTAACAGAAAGGACTTCTACCCGGTTATAGCTAACAGAAAGGACTTCTACCCGGTTATAGCTAACAGAAAGGACTTCTACCCGGTTATAGCTAACAGAAAGGAATTCTACCTAGTTATAGCTAACAGAAAGGATCTCTACCCGGTTATAGCTAACATAAAGGACTTCTACCCGGTTATAGCTAACAGAAAGGGCTTCTACCCGGTTATAGCTAACAGAAAGGACTTACCAAATTCGACAAGACGTACCTGAAGAAGGTCGGAAGTTACATCGGCCGAAACGTTGTGAGAATAATATTCGAGAAGAGAATAGTAGTCCGAATAATTAAAATAATATAAATTATGAATCTTCATCCGAAAATGTCCGAAACATAAGGAGAAAATAGAAAGAGACTTTTAATTGATACTCATGTACGTGACGTTTTATAGAATGTTTGAATGAAATCAAAGTACAATGAATGGTGGACGTAGCTGTGACTCAACGGGTCTCATAAAATCTCCACATAGTCACACACAGCTACGCATATACTTATACACTTACGTGGGTGGGTGCAATTGTCTCGACATTTTTTTAAAATTTATAAAACGTCATTTCAAAAACTGACACCGAATCCTTTGCCCGCTGAAACGTATGGCTGACTAAAACTTATTACTCGCGACACGTGTTCCACCCATCGGCAGAAACGTATATGCTTTCAGGTATTATTGAGATAATAGATGCAACGCCTATACCAACACAAGTAATCTATTTATAAGATTAGTTCAAGCAAGACCTACCCCCCACTACACCCAACCTGAAAAGGGAATAAAAAACACGAATGCAAATTATATATTTAGCAAATGTAATCTTTTTACTCTGCTGTTTAAACTATAAAATGAACAAACCCATAACAGCAATAACGTTTTGTTGCCATCATAATAGACATAAAAGTGTTAAAGTCGAGTGCATTTATTATGACTTTAGTCTCTAACAACCAGTGGTGTTCCCTGGAGTCTGAGTGACAACATGTATTCCCAGATTTCCAGCATTCTTCCGCCTCTTTCAATAACCGTTGCAATTACTTTGCGTTATCGCAACATCTGTTTACTACTGATGTATCACTGCCTAGAATCGCTGTTATCAGTGATTTCTCATTGATAATAACTAGTGGTGTTCCCTAGAGCCTGAGTGACACATGCCTTCCCAGATTTCCAGCACTCTTCCACCTCTTTCAATAACCGTTGCAATAACTTTGCGTCATTGGCTAATACCTTCCAATGCTTCATGGACGAAGTAGTACGAGCCCTTGACATCGTCTATAACTACATAGACGACATTCTTGTGGCAAGTGCCTCACTTATCTCCATTTACTCTTCGAACGGTTTCAGCAATATCAGACAAGGATTAACCTTTGTAAATCTGTTTTCGGTGCTTCGTCACTAGTTTATTGGGCCACATTATAAGCCCTGAAGGCATATCTCCTTTGCCTGAAAAGGTGAAGGCTCTACAAGACCTTCAACCACGCACCCCACTTCGCCAATTAAGGCATTTCCTCGGTCTGTTAAACTATTACAGACGCTTTATTCCACACTGTGCGTATCTCTGTCTCCTCTTTCCGACTTGTTACGTAACAGGAAGAAGAAAAATGAGCAGATTTTACTGAATGATATTCAGCTGAAAACTTTCAATGAAGTGAAGGAAAAACTAGTGACGACATCCTTGTTTGTACATCCTGTGTCCAATGCCCAGTTTTCACTGGTCGTTGATGCATCGGGCACAGTTGTAGGTGCAGTGTTGCAACAGCAGCACCAAGGCCAACTACAACCTCTCGAATACTTTTCGAGACAGCTGAAACCAGCAGAACAACGTTACAGTACGTTTGGCCATGAACTATTGGCAATGTACCTCACAGTGAAACACCGTCCGCTTACATACGCACTGCGTGCAAAGCCGAACAAATATTCTCCTCGCGAAACTCGCTATTTGGACTTTGTTTCGCAATTTATCAACGATATCCGAGATATCCCTGGTGAACAGAATGCTGCGGCAGACGCCTTGTCCCACCTTCCTATCAATTTTCTGTCCTCATCTTCGGATATCGACATCCAACAGATGACCTTAGACGCCTTGTCCCACCTTCTTATCAATTCTCTGCCCTCATCAACAGATGACCTTAGACCAGCCACGTCTGGATACTCTGGATCTGTCGTCACCCGAGTTTGCAACTTGCAAATTTACATACCTGCCCGCGCCCACTTTGGACACGCAGATCATCTGTGATACCTCAACAGATCTACCTCACCCTTTTGTTCCACTAACTCATCGTAGGGTTGCCTTTGATACCCTTCACAACATGGCACACCCGGACACAAAGTTTCAGTGAAGCTGATTTCGGATAAATTTTTCTGGACGAATATGAAGCGCGACATCACTGCCTGGACACGTTCCTGCGTATCCTGCCAAAAGTCAAAGGTGCACAGGCATATCCGTGCACCTCTTGGAACATTCCGCACTCCAGACGTTCGTTTCAGCGATATTCACATCTGGTTGGACCATGGCCGGTCAATCAGGGATTTACTTATCTCTTGACCTGTATAGACAGCTTTAAACAGTGCCCTGAAGCCATTCCCCTAAAAGACATTTCGGCTGAATCCGTAGCGCGAGCCCTTATATCGGGCTGGATATCGCGTTACGGAGTTCCCACAACTATTACCACCGACCGTGGTGGACAGTTTGAATCCCACCTATTCCAGGAACTTTCCAGGGTTTTAGGAATTAAACGTATCCGTACTACTAGCTATCATCCAGCTTCTAACGGGATGATAGGACGTTTCAATCGTCAATTGAAAGCCGTGTTGCGTGCTTATTCTGATCAACAGCGATGGAACGAGTATGTACCTATTGCCCTTCTTGGCTGTCGCGCTGCGATCAAAGAGGGCCTCGGATACTCACTCGCCGAACTTGTTTATAAAGTATTTATTTACCTCCTCTCCAGGAGGTTAGGCACAAGGTCAGTTTTATCTTACTCCCACAAGGTAAGATGTGACCCAAGGTCGGGTCGAGAAAGTGGGACTTGAAAAGCCAGCGCCCGAGAAGGTGAGCACTCTGGCCATTAAAAATTGCCTGGGCAGCCCCGTCGGCATTCCCCGGTAGGGGCGCCCCAGGCAGTAAGCAATAAACTTACTCCTCCCCTGGGAGGGTGGAGCTCCTAGAACTGCACAGGACAGACCCATAGACCGGCGTAAATCAAGCCTCGAAGGCCAAGACGATACCAGTCTATGGGGTGCAGTATCCATCGGAACAGATACTACACTTTGATCTTGGCCAAAAGGCCAAGAAACCTCTATCGTTTCCGAGTCAGATGCTTACTCCGATTTAACGGCAACAGATACAGCTCTGTACACAGACAGACTGCGAGCTTATTTTAATAAGCTCTCACCGATGAACCCTAGGCAACAGACCACACAATCTTCGGTCCCTAAAGACATTTCTTCGTGGACTTACGTTTTTTTTAGAAAAGATTCTGTGAAAGCCCCTCTTACTCCCCTTATCGTGTGCTTTCACGCACTGACAAATTATTCACACTAGACATCGATGGTAAAAAAGAAACTGTATCTATTGACGGTAAAAAGAGCCTTTCTAGACACAAAAACACAAGAGCAACATATTCCTCCTACATACATATTGCATCAACTCACTCTTACACCAGTAAAAGTGCATACACCTCCAAAAGACAATTACGTCACCACTACACGTAGTGGTCGGCGAGTACATTGGCCCCCAAAACTGTAAGACTCTATATATATAGAATGAGCTTTTTTGAGCCCTTGTACTCTATTGTACAATTACAGGTTTTCACAGAAAAGACATAAACATTTTCCACAAAAACATAATTTTCACAGAAAATACATAAACATGTTTAAAAAAAACTTTTTGCAGAAAAGACCTGAACATTGAACACTTGTTTTAACCAAAGAAAACTTTTCACTGAAAAGTCAAGAAATTTTTTTTAATTCTGTAAACTAAATTGAACTATTTTGTATTTTGTATTTTTATTCTTTTATAACTGCTACTTTTAGCAAATAACTACATTTTTCTCTATCGGCTTTCGGCCTAAGCAGGGGTTGATATAGCGGTCATAAACATAGTTTTATTTTCTCCCTCTGAAAAATGTCCCCATGGAGTGAGCTGGACACACACTGACCAATACGCCTGCAGGGCGAATGGATTCCTTCTGTCGGCTGAAAAACTACTTCAGCCCCTTTGGGAATCAGGAGCGGTCAGCAGAGAGACCCCGGCAAGCAACAAGGAAACACTTTTTTCTCCTGGCCCTGTCCACTGGACGTACCAGCAACTACTATCTTCACCTGAAGATATTTGCTAACTTTCTTTACACACGTTCTGTATATTTTCAAATATTTATTCGGGTTTCGTTTCGTTTGGTTGTTTTGTAGGAGAAAATTGTGGGTTTTGTTTTTGGTTGTGCAGAACATGATTGAGTTTTGCAAAGGAAAAAGAAAACATAATAAACATCAATTTTCGCTTGATTTCTAGTCAGGAAGCCAGTATTTTCAGACAGCCTGATCTGGTAGCACCAGAAAAGAGAGAAAGAGAGAGAGAGAGAAAGAGAGAAAGAGAGAGAAAGAGAGAGAGAGAGACTCTGTGAGAAAGTTGTTGTACAAAGAAGAGATCATCCTTCACCAGATTCTCTAGTCGATTTTGAACTCTGTAAAGGCAGAAAAGGGTGCTCTGTAGGGCACCTCCAAGATGTGGCAGCAATATTCCATCTGAAGACGTTTCTGGCTCTTATATAGGTAAAAGATTGCATCTGTAGTCAGGTATTTTCTGGAGAAGTAGGATGATCCAACCATTCATAGAAACAGACTTGATTCCAGTTTAGGTCTGGCGTGAACGTCATTCCTAAGAGTTTATCAAAACAAGGACCTTCTTGAAGAGCCATTCATTTCGACTGGACTTCAATACAGATTTTAGAGTTTATGAAGAAAGCAGATAAGCTTAGTGTTAAAGAGAGCGCATTTTCGTTGATCTGTCACGCTTAAGTTTGAAGTAGAATTTCCACCGCTGGACGCGCAGTTGGAATAAACGCATCTTATTTGAGATGCGCCGTGCATTTCTTTTATGAGTGCATATTTGTCGCTCGGTCCGTCACGATTAATTTTGAGGTTGGATTTATACATGACTGCGTGCACAGCACGCCCCCTTCTACAAAGCTAGCCTTCAGTGACAAGATGAGGCGATGTGACTGTAGCCATGATGTAGAGCACAGGCTTCACATCATGGTTTCTCTTTCCTTGGTTGGTCGATGACCTAACAATTTCTGCGGGTCCATCTCGCCAAGTAGGATAGCCTATTTCTACGCCCACGCTTAGTTTAAAAAATGCACATATTAAGTTTCTACTCAATATAAGTTTTCGTGTCTCAACTATAAAAATTAAAGGTTGCTCTCTCATATATTAAGTAAAGCAATTCAAGTTAGTAAGTAAGGAATTAGAAATTTATATTTGTAGACGTGCGCAAAACAGTGTGTTTTGTGGGCTGCATGTATGCGATAGGTCTGCGAGTGGAAAATATTTAGCTAA
This sequence comes from Sepiola atlantica, assembly GCA_963556195.1. NCBI lineage: Eukaryota > Metazoa > Mollusca > Cephalopoda > Sepiida > Sepiolidae > Sepiola > Sepiola atlantica. The sequence goes on from OY744518.1 coordinate 140,035,123, forward strand.
GAGAAGAGTGACCACCCAAGTAATGGGCTGACATTTTGAAATAGTAATGTCTTCTTTGATACGAGATTTTTACTCTGGTTATGCCTTACTTGAGATCTTTCTAAAAATTACTGTTTTTACCCGATGGTGGACCTCATAAATTAAAAGCTGATAATCTCGAGTGTTTTTTTCGGAATAGCCAACGTGATATATATATATATATATATATATATATATATATATATATATATATATATATTAGTATGTCAGTTATCCAGATCAAATTTTATAAGGAACTATAATGTTTTATGTATCAATTTTCAGTATTTACTTCAACAGTGTTCGATACGTAAGTAAAGCTAGGTAGTAACCACGTGTTAAAATAAATTTACCCATTATATTGACACATCAAAGGAAACAGGATATAGGCCAATCTATAGAAAACAGAACAATAGAACAGGATATAGGAAATTACAGTTACAAGACCTTTGTTACCGGGAAGCCCAACGATTGGCTGAGAGAACAACAAAGCATCTGATTGGTTAATTAGCTAGCCGTGTATATAAAAACACCCGACAAAACTAACTCCATGTATTTTAGCCTGAAGATTCTCCCGGGGATGAAACGCGGGAGCCTCTGTGTAGCTTAATTGCCATAAATATATTTTCATAGTTTACTATATATCTATATATATATATACATATATATATATATATATATATATATATATATATATATATATATATATATATATATATATATATATTTATAGGAGTGCGAAAATATATATTTTAGCATATAACTTCTATACTTTATGTATACCAACCTCTTCTAATTGAAAGCTCGATGATTGTCAACTTGCAACAACAGAGCATATATCAGTAAACAAGATTTTTTTTAGATTCCAAAGGCCAAGATTTTATTTATCTCACGAAATATTTGCAAAACAGTCAATCTTTGGTGCATTTTTTTTTACGAATTCGTTTCGTTCATAGGAGACCCACTAGCATTAGTATGACAATATTGGATCTGTCTTCCTTGAACTTTTCAGAAATGACCAAAAGTTCTCAATTTGAAAAATTATACATTGTGGCGTGAAATGCAAGACAAACGCCCCAAAAAACAAAAATGGACTCATAGTAGATTTAATTACAGTTCCTATAAACGAGACAGGCAGCCATCTTGAAAAACTAAATGCAGAGCTAATAAAAAGCTGTAAATATCTTTTAGCTGGTTTAAATGTTAAGTCCTAAGGATAAAAAACTCAGCCAAATGGAGTACATATTTGTATTAACTCTGCGCTTAGTTTCGTATTCAGATGATTTGAATAGATACTCCCAATTTAAATGACGTAAATTTTATAGTGAAAATTATTTTCAAGTTAATTTTAGTATATATTAAGTAAACAATAATTATTATTTAGCCAGTTTTAAGTATTGATACCAGAATAAAGATTACAGATCGAAAATTATGCGTATTTGTATTAGCTCTGCATTGATATTTTTCAAGATGGCTGCGTGCAATGTAGGTTGTTTGGAGGTA
>OY744518.1:140041643-140046643 GCA_963556195.1 Sepiola atlantica
TGGAATTTTTATGTCGAGCTCAGGAATCTGTACCGAATTTTATATGGAACTCTTTATTTGATCCACGGGGGTAGCTTGTTCTCGTTCCGTCAACCACGGCCGGGTAGAAGTCTTAAGTAATTATTAATTATATTCCTATGATCAGCCGTACTGAGGATTGAACCTTCAACCTTCTTCAGAAGAAGGTAGGAGGGTACATCGACCGGAACGTTGCGAGAATAACATCTAAGATGAGAAGAGTAGTCCATAGTATCCAAATGATATTAATTATCAATCCTCATCTAAAAAATTCTGAAACATAATATATTTATTCTTATCCTAAAAAACTTTTTGTTTATTTTTAGGAGTCATTTTTGTATGTCCAAATCTGTCCTCAAATACGTTACGCACCCTGTATATATTTAAGCTTATGTATATATATATATATATGTGTGTGTGACGAGCATGTCCCTTTGTGTTATGCCCATTTTTTTGTGTTTGTTTTATGACCATTTTTCTGAGCTGACGGCGAATTGATACATTGATGTTTATATAAGGAGGAGGCGTTCTTGTTGCGCCGTAGGCGGTCGTCCAGTCGGACCTTGCACGCTTTGCACCCGTGACAGGCTTGGCCTCTCTTCTTTGCCCGAGCAATTTCAAACGGTGTCTCATCCACCGTCCACGGTGCGTGGTTCCTCGGTGTACCGAACGAGGGAAACACCTAAGCGTTGACTGCGTTTCAGTCAACACCCATTGCGTCATTAGAGACTCGGCTAGAGGATAAAAGGCTGCGAAGACATCCCTCAAATAAGGGGGAACAAAAGAAAAAAAGAGAGGTGGGAAACTTACGGAAGAAAGAAAGAAAAAAAAAGAGAGAGAGAGAGAGAGAGAGAGAGGGCGAAGAAAAAGAGAACTCGTTGTACTTCAATAGTAGAAAAATAAATTAGTAATGAGAATGAATAAACGGATTGGTTACAGAAATCCCTTATGTTACACTTTCACTTACCGATAGGTGTATAAACCATTATACACACCTATGTTGTTGTCGTCGTGAACCCAGGTTGTTGGTCGTCTGTTGAATACAATCACTCAGACGCCGCTGTTTTTTATAAAAAAAAGTTCATTTAAAAGAGGAAAGTCACAGAAAAACATAAAAAGCACTTGTATACGTGTGTATGTGTGTGTGTGTGTGTGAGAGAGAGTGTGTGTGAGAGAGAGAGAGAAAGATGGATAGCCATATTGTTTGGACACCAGCTAGATGCCTTCTTCCTCCTTGAAATCTCACCATATAAGAGAGAGAAATTCCTCAGTTGAGGTCATTTGGTTTTGTTACTTTTCGCTATGAGGACTTTTGACTTTCAAAAGTGTCACTCAAAACTCTTCCATTCGAACACGGCCATCATAATGTAACACGAAACTGCATCCAGTGATGGGGCCCTAATTTGACATTCCATTTTAATAACCTGGAAATGAACAGAAATAAAACGAAATCAACTAAAAACATAATTCCCAAAATAGAACTTTAGAAAATAAAAGATGCCAAACTAATTCCAAAATAGAATTCTCAAATAAAAAAAGATTCTAAAATAATTCCAAAAGAGAATTGGAGAATCTAAAATTTTCCAAAATAATTCAAAAATAGAATTCTCAAATGAAAAAAAATCCAAAATAATTCAAAAAAAATATTCTTGAAAAAAACATTACAAAGTAATTCCAAAATAGAATTCTCGAAATAAAAGATTGTAAATTTTAAATACCATTATTGTTAATTTGAATGCTTAAATTTTAAATACCATTATCATCGATTTTAATGCTTACATTTAAAATAGCATTATCGTTGATTTGAATACTTAAATTTTAAATACCATTAAATACCATTATCGTTTATTTGAATACTTAAATTTTAAATACCATTAATACCATTATCATTTATTTGAATGCTTAAATTTTAAATACCATTATCGTTTATTTGAATGCTTAAATTTTAAATACCATGATCGTTGATTTGAATGCTTAAACTTAAAATACTATTATCGTTGATTTGAATGCTTAAATTTTAAATACGATTATCGTTGATTTTAATGCTTAAATTTTAAATACGATTATCGTTGATTTGAATGCTTAAATTTTAAATACCATTATCGTTGATTTGAATGCTTAAATTTAAAATACTATTATCGTTGATTTGAATACTTAAATTTTAAATACCATTATCGTTGATTTGAATGCTTACATTTTAAATACCATTATCGTAAATTTTAATGTTTAAATTTTAAATACCATTATCATTTATTTGAATGCTTAAATTTGATCTATCTAACCCTAACCCTAACCCTAACCCTGATCCTATCTTTATACAGCTGTGTATGTTCGTGTGTTTATATATTTGCATGTATTGATTTCACTGCTAAACCAACTAACAGATCATTATGAATTTTGGAACACAACTGCTAGGCGTAAAGATGAGTAATGAAGGCTATATTTAGTTTGATTTAGTTTTATGATTAGGGGTAAAATAGGGGCGAAGGCTCTTCGTGAAAATTCGATATTGGTGAAATTTCAACAATAGGTATTAGATATAAACTAATAAATATTCCGAAAATTTTAGTTTTTTTTAAAAGATTTTTTAAAAGGTTTTAAGGAGCATAATATGGACACAACCACCCGTTTGACAATCAAACATATTTCAGATTTGCATTGAATTTGAATCCATAGTAATTATACATCAACTAAATAAGATTCCCTGAATTTTAATTTCTTCTTAAGTCCCCCTTAACTCTGTTTTCGTGCATTATTTTGTACAGAAATTCTACGTAGCTGATCTAACTTGTTTTCGAACCACGTGCCTTCCAAGTTGAGCTGACTTGTTCTTGAACCACGTGCCTTCCAAGTTGATCTAACTTTTTCTTGAACCACGTGCCTTTCAAGTTGAGCTGACTTGTTCTTGAACCACGTGCCTTCCAAGTTGATCTAACATGTTCTTGAACCACGTGCCTTTCAAGTTGATCTAACTTGTTCTTGAACCACGTGCCTTCCAAGTTGATCTAACTTGTTCTTGAACCACGTGCCTTCCAAGTTGAGCTGACTTGTTCTTGAACCACGTGCCTTCCAAGTTGAGCTGACTCGTTCTTGAACCACGTGCCTTCCAAGTTGATCTAACTTGTTCTTGAACCACGTGCCTTCCAAGTTGAGCTGACTTGTTCTTGAACCACGTGCCTTCCAAGTTGAGCTGACTTGTTCTTGAACCACGTGCCTTCCAAGTTGAGCTGACTTCCGAAAAGACCCGTAATGACCAATGATGGGGGCAAAACTTATTTCTCGATGTCACAAAAACAAAACCAAAAACCCCCAAATATAATTGGTCAAATCAAATTCATGATAATTTATAACAATGTTTCTATTTGTTGGTGTGGAACAACAGTATTAAAAATGAACGGGTTTAACTTTTATTGACATGTTTATTTCCTAATGTTGGATAATGGCCCTATGGGAATGGACGTATCTGTTGGAAATCGTTGGTTTGACTTGCGCGAATTAACGCGGGGTGGACCGGCAATTAAGTGCAGAATAGAGCCTGTTCTCACAGGCGGAAATCACAGACGTGACAAGGCCACTGTGTGACGAGACCCCAGATCAAGGGTCAGTGTGTACCTGTGAGAGGCTCTGTGACGTCATAGGCCTTTGCATGGGAAACAGAGGGATCCGTGACGTCACTCGTTCTTCGTGAGAAACGAGTTTCGTCTGGGTTTTGGAGGCGAACCTATCAGACATGATTTTGATGTAGTCAGCAATTTGATTAAGGGAAATATTTCCCTAAGAAAATACAAGCGAGAGATATCCTTTCCCCCCTCTCTATGAATGCTTAAGAAAATAATTGTTAACTAACTACGATGAAGTAGTAATTTGCTCTCTCTCAGTCGACGTAGTGAATATCTCCCATTTGATATGATAACTAACGCTTGAAATAAAAACTGAAGTTGAAAGTTAAAGGGGTTGTTTGTCTTCGGAGTCCGACCCGATCATGGGGCTTTTGTTGCAGACAACGGACGGCGTGGTTCACGGCAGGAAAGAAGGAAAAAAGAATGCATCCACTAGACGACACGACCCTCTACACGGCGAGGGAGAAAACTAAAGGTATGCAAACAATATATGAACTATGTGATTTATGATGTTTTAAAAATGACGAGTATTAAATGGGAACTGCCACAACACTTTCAGAGTATACGAAACGAGTAAAGCCACGGCCCGTAGTGGGTGCGAGTGTACGAAACGCGTACCGCCGCGGCCCAAGAGTGAGGCTATGCAACACTAAAAATACACCTGAAAAATCAAATCAAATATATTTCTATAAATCGTCAGCGAAATATATAAAGATTCTGCAGATGTAATCCATTTAACTTCCGAATATAAAATGTAATTACGAAAAAAATAAATAGAACATTTCAAGTTCAATTTTGTTAGTTCATGTGTATTTTTATCAAAAAAATGATAATTTATGACAACTTTCCCATTTGTTGCTGCGAGACAACGATATGCATAAAAGGGTTAAACCTTCAATTTTGTTAATTTTCTAGAAGCAAAATGATGCAATGAATTTTGAACAAAATTGGAATAAGGATTCTATACCTAAGGTTTAGTATAATTATATCTTGATTTTAATCTTCGTAAGGGGGCATACAAGTGGTGCAAAACTGTTCTGTTTGAGGAGTTATTCATTTTATCCGTCCTGGGACGGGTATTCGTTTAGTAGTTTCAGAAGATGCATATAGGCCTCTCTGCAAGAAGCTCTATTTCATGAGTTAGTTTGTCTGTCACGCTCAAATTTGGATTAGAATATTCGTCAGTCTGTCATGCTACAATTTTAAATACCATTTCTATCGGACTGTCACGATGAAGTTTGAAATAGCACGTTCTGATGCGTCCAAGGATGTCTATAAAAGCTCCGTCCGTCGGTTTGTTCGCCAGTCATGCTTAAGTTTAAAATAAGATGTCCGTATGTCTGTCTGTCTGTCACACTTTGG